>CM043698.1:2027500-2707500 GCA_023935145.1 Bretschneidera sinensis | reverse complement strand
TGGACCTACACAGACTGGTTTTGTGTCTTTTTGGAGTAAGATATGGTGGTCTTGTGTTCTAGGAGGAGGTAAACCTTTGGGTTCTTAAAAAGGTGTTTGGTATTTGTCAATAAGATCACTCAAAGCCGGGTCAAGTTCAGCAGAAAAAAGAATATTTTCAGTGGGTTCTATAAGCTGTATAACTAAGCCCTTTTGGTCTTTTTTAATGTCTTACCAAATTTTTCAACTTCTATCAATGATAAACCAGTGGGTGACATGCCTTGAAGTGTTCTACTTATGCCCATGTAGGAAAATTCCATTTGAAGTCTAGAGAAATCCCATAGAATTGGCCCTAGAGCCCTTAACCATTGGACTCCCAAAACAATATCACATCCCCTTAATGCAAGCAAATAAAATTCAGTATGATAGAAATTACCCTGCATGTGGAGTTTCACCTCAGTACACTTTCCTTCACTGCTCAAAGCTGCTCCATTGGCTACCTTCACTATCAATTCTTTGGTAGGATGTATCTTGAGCCGAGCCTTCTCGGCAATAAAGGGATCCATAAAATTATGGGTGCTTCCCGTATCAATAAGGACCACCACTACACACCCTTGCACCTTGCCCACTAACCTCATGGTTCTTGGATTAGGAGAGCCCGAGAGAGCATGGATTGAAATGCTTGGCTCTACCTCTACAATTTATGTTTCACTCCGCAAACTGCAGTCTCCCTTCTCCTTGCCATCCCTTACTGTTTTGGGCTCCTTATCATCACTAGAATCCTCGCACTCCATAATGAATAACTTAGCTACCTTGCATTTGTGCCCCGGTCCCCATTTCTCATCACAATTGTAGCAAAGACCCTTCTCTCGTCTTTCCTTCATTTGAATAGGAGATAAGTGCTGCACTGGAACCATAGCCCTCTTCTCGGGAGAAGGAGAACCAAAGGTCAGCCTTGGGAGTGGAGCACCCCCCTTGACAGCCTTCCTTAAGGCCAAAACATTTTCTTTCTGCATCTTAGCCAACCCAAAAGCAATATTCAAAGTTTGTGGGTTCAACATACGTACCATGAATCTGATGTCTTCTCTAAGTCCACTAAGGAAACAACTGAGTTTATATGGTTCAGCTAACCCCCTTAACTGGTTAGATAAGACTTCAAATTCTGTTTTATAAGCTTCCACTGTAGTAGTTTGCTTCAATTTTGTAAGGGCCTCCATTGGATCTTCATAAGCTGAAGGACCAAACCGTGTTTGCAGCCCCTTAACAAAGGTTTCCTAGCTCGTGATTCCACCTGAAGCTTCCAAATCTTGGAACCAAATTAAGGCCTTACCTTCTATGTGGAAGGAAGCCAATAATACTCGATGTTGTGGGTTAGTTTGGTGATAAACAAAAAATTGGTTTGCTCTATAGATCCACCCTTGAGGGTCCTCACCATGAAATTTAGGGAACTCCAAACGGATGGAACGTGTTTGAATTGTCCCATGCTCTTCAAATAATGGATTGACCATTCTTTACCCATTTGTGTCGTCCTTAGGTCTCCTCCCACTGCTGCGTACCAAGGCTTCAACATTACTAGCCACTGCCTAAAGCTGCTGAGCCAATCCATTCACCAGCTGCTACAACTACACCTAGTTTTGCTGCTGGATCTCCTGTGCTTGTTTCACTCCAGCAAGAGATTCAGAAAGTTGTGAATAACGTGTACCAGGTCCACCTTCAGCCATATGGATCGCCTGGCTCTAATACCACTATTATGTATTTAGTAATAATATTAGAAAAGATAGAACAATTGGTTGCTTCGAGGGAACCAAAATCCTCCACAAGTTCTGCCAGAATTCAACTTGCCTTCTTCATTCATAACAGCAGATTAAATACAACTTCAGAAAATAACCATCAGCCAACAAATGCTGGATTTTAGTAATTCTACTAACATTTACTGGACCATTACTAACAATCACGAAATAACAGCAACTTTGACAGATTCTTAAGGCTGAATTTCAGCCAGACTCGGCAGCACATGCATCTGCCACTAACTACAACTTAAATAACAATATTAAAACATAAATAATTAAATCAGCCGATAGATAATACCCAAAAAATAATGAGCCGGCCCATATAAGGCCCTGCAGCCCAGATAATGCTCTATAGCCTAGACCCGACACATGTTAAGTTCACGTTTGAGGAAGTCAAGAAGGCTACGAAAAATTTCGTGAGGGAGAATATAATTAGGAAAGGAGGTTATGGAAATGTTTATAAGGGGTTATTAGAAGATGGGTCTGAAGTTGCATTGAAAAGGTTTGAGAACAGTTCTGCCTTTGGGGATGCATATTTTGCACATGAATTAGAGGTTATTGCCAGTGTTAGGCATGTGAATCTTGTTAATCTGAGAGGCTATTGTACTGCAACAATTCCCATGGAAGGTCACCAAAGAATCATTGCGCGTGATTTGATGCGTAATGGAAGCCTCTATGACGATCTTTTTGGATCATCAACTAGAAGGAAGCTTAGTTGGCCTATTCGTCAGAAGATTGCCCTTGGAATGGCACGCGGATTGGCTTATTTACATTATGGTGCACAGCCTGCAATCATTCATAGAGATGTGAAGGCTAGTAATATAGTTTTGGATGAGACATTCGAGCCAAAATTGGCTGATTTTGGCCTTGTAAAGTTCACACCAGAGGGATTGACACACTTGAGCACTATGGTTGCTGGTACTCTTGGTTAGGTAGCCCGAGTATGCTTTGTACGAGAAATAACCGACAGAAGTGATTTCTACAGTTTCGGGGTTGTGCTTCTTGAGTGGAAAAAAAAGCGATTATGTCAGTTGATGATCAGGGTACTTTGCATTTGACAGATTGGGCTTGGTCACTGGTGAAGGAAGGAAGAGCATTGGATGTTACTGATGAAAGCATGCCTGAATGACCTATGGAAGTTATGGAGAAATATGTTCTGGTTGCAGTTCTTTCTTCTCATCCAGTTTTGTTTGCTAGGCCAATGATGGATCAGATTGTGAATATATTGGAAACTGATTTTCCAGTTCCCTTGATCCCGATCTTCCCTTTTTCATTTTTAGAAGACATAGATGATATAGTTCTGTTAACAAGCTTTAGTGGCACACATAACATGTTGAGCCCTATTGATTGGAATCCAAAGAGTGATCATCTTATATTGGATCAAAGAGGAATTGAAGAAAGTTCAAAATAAGATCTGTAAGTTACAGTTTCACTTCCCTATTCAGTAGTAGAAATTGATATTCAAGAAGGTATAGGTCCATCTTTGAAATTATTGAAGATAAATTCTTGTTTTGTACATATGGAAATATGGAAGTGTTTTGGGTTGCAGAGGAATAATGCTTGTATTGTCAATGTTTTGTTTAATATTTCGAAATTGAATGAATTTTATCTTGTCAATGTTTATCTTGTTTAGGTACTTGAGAGGTTCAATGGCTGACCAGTTCCAAGTGATGATAATAATCCAAGGTATGCATTTTAAAAACAAAGTAGATTCTTTGGATTTGGGAAGAAACCTGTCCAAATTAGGGCAGACCGAACGGTCAAGGAGAATTCTGTACCATATATCTTCCCTATGTTAAATTATGTAACTTGCACAGTAACAAAAAATGCTGGGGTGTTTCTTTTGCTGATGTTTCTATTCTCAGAGACAAAAAATTTAGGTTTTTGCTTTATGAGTGAATGGCTTGGACTGATGATCTGGAAGCAGGGGTAATTGCCTCTGCACATTTTACTAAAAACTAATAGCCTAAAGTTAACAAATTCTATGAATGAAATCAAAATTTTAAAGCAATAATGGATACTTTGGACAAAAGTATTCCTTTTGGTACCACTGGATCCAAAAAAAAAGTTTTCTCTATCATTGTTAAGATGATAATTTTGTAGAGAATAAACAACCTGATTTCATCTTGTATCCTTTGGCATTGTGCATATTCTTAATACTCCTATTGACCTACTCCTGAACTTAATTTACACAACTTCAACAATGATGAGGCAATAATCCCATTTCATGCTGCATCTGCCTTTTTCTGTTGGTACATTTTTTTTTCTTGGTCGTCACTATATGATCCTTTGTTACATGCTCTCTGCAGGTAATATCTAATCCTCCTATATGGTAGTTCCTAATTCACTTTACAGAGAACAAGTGGACAACGAATCGAGTTCCTCTTCTGTCTGCTCTATTTATTTTTCCTTTTTAGATGCATATCAATATTTCTGCCCATGGATTTGTTCAACTGATCTTGAACAGATACTCAAATGAGCATGAACACCCAGACCTTGGAAAGACTTCTTCTCTAGTGCATAGGCCATGGAAATTGGAAAACCACCGACTTTTTGACCTATAAAACATTATAGCGATATTTTTGGATTGATCTGCTTTAGAATCACAAGTATATTCTGCATTTCTCTTCTATCAATTGGACGATTAGTGGTTCAACAATTTGTCTAAGGTTCACGAGCACGGCCTATATATTTTATTTGTCTTGGATCATGAAACCAATGGTGTCTTTTACTTCAATAGGCAGCATATGTTCAACCAGATAGGTCCAAACAAAGATGACCCGTCTTGAGTCTTGAAAGCTTGGTAGATGGTTATGAACCTTCTGATTTAGAGATTTCATCTAACAATGAGTATATAAAAATCACTATCAATAACCAACTGGTAAGATCATATGGCTCAGAATCTCTAATCAACCCTCCTATCCTTATAATAAAATTGATAATAGATCATGTTAAAAGAATCTTCTGTTTACATAAAGACTAGTTCCAACTTTCACTTGCCGTCCATCCACTAACTGCCAAAACCGGCCATTGTAGCTGAGACTTATAGAAGGTTTAAGGTTAAGAGCTATCGTTGTTAATTTCAATGAAAGGTGAAGGACACACAATAGTTTTCAATACCAATGAAACCTTAGCTTTGCAATGTCCCTCTTTCTATCCATTTTCTTTGCATTAGGATTAGCCTTAACATTTTCCTGCTTCAGTTTTTCCGTTGCCATTTGCCAAATTATCTATAATGAAACCCTTGTAGAAGCATCTTGTCCATTGAACGTTGATATTCTTCAAAAATTAGTCAATCAAAGCCCTTCAAGGCCTGTATTTATTGACATGTGCACACAGTGTCAAAGCATTCTTCAAGGAATCCGTTTGATTCGATCTGAGTATCTGCGAACAAATGGGTACTTTCTTCCTGCTTCCAGCACTTCAGGAGCATGTTGGGAATCATACTGGAGCCTTTATGGTGAGTTTGTGCCTAATTTTGATATCAAAACTGCTTGTGGGTATCATCCAGAATGGATTTCAGAGGGTTGTATGAACATTACAACTCCTGCCCGGTTCGAAAGCCAAATTCCTGAATCCAAATTGCAGGAAATCAGGCTTCACTGTAATCATTCTTTGGAAAACAGTTTTGCTTGTAAATCATGTACTAATAAGTTGTTAAGTCTCAAAGAATTTCATGTTCAATATCCTACTAGAAATGTAAATGTCTCAGATTGTTCTGGATATCCATTTATGTATGTGGTGGCTGTTGTTAATCAGTTTGGACCTACTGATCTGGCAACTGCTAAATGTATGTTCTCGCTTGACTTCTCATCGCAGCCCTCCAGGATCAAGAAGCACAAGGTGTTAATAGCTGTGCTGTTGTGCTTGGTTGTGTTATTGGTCTCTTTGGGGCAATTTCTGCAGTTTGATTTCTTTGGATTCGACGAAAGAAATATGAGAGCCAAAAGAACAATTCTGTGGAGAAAACTGAAGATTCTGTTAAAGGTGAGACTAGTTTGGTTTTGGTATTGGGGTTTGGTTTGTATGCTAAAGGTACTAACTTGGTCAAATTCAAGTTTGAGGAAATTAGAAAGGCTACAATGGAATTCTCAAGGCATAACATAATTGGGAAGGGAGGATATTGAAATGTTTACAAGGGGATATTACCAGATGGGTCTAAAGTTGCAGTGAAAAGATTCAAGAACTGTTCTGCTTCTGGTGCTGCAACTTTTGTCAATGAAGTTGAAATCATTGCAAGTGTTAGGCATGTAAATCTTGCCGCTTTAATTGGCTATCGTACAGCAACAGTTCCACTTGGAGGTCACCAAAGGATCATTGTCTGTGACTTGATACACAGTGGAAGCCTCTACAACCATCTTTTTGGATCGGAGAAGAAACTAAGTTGGCCTATTCCTCAGAAGATTGCGCTTGGAACAGCACGAGGTTTAGCTTATCTGCACCATGGAGTGCAGCCTGCAATCATCCATAGAGATATAAAAGCAAGTAATATACTTCTAGATGAGACTTTTGAGCCAAAAGTTGGAGATTTCGGGTTAGCAAAGTTCAATTCAGCTGGAAGGACACATTTGAGCACAAGGGTAGCTGGGACACTTGGTTATGTTGCTCCTGAGTATGCTTTGCATGGGAAATTAACTGACAGAAGTGATGTTTATAGCTTTGGGGTTGTGTTTCTTGAGCTTTTGAGTGGGAAGAAAGCATTTGAAGAAAATGAGGGGAAAATCTCTCTTTTGACAGATTGTGCTTGGTCATTAGTGCAAGAAGGGAGGGCCTTGGATGTTATAGAAGAAGGCATGCCTGATTTGGGATTGGCTAAAGAGATGGAGCAATATGTTCTCCTGGCTTCTCTCTGTTGTCATCCAACATTACATGCTAGGCCTACAATGGAGCAGATTGTGAAGATAATGGAAACCCACTTGCCAGTTCATTCAATTCTTACAGGATATTTTGCTTCTTCTGACAGAGAGGTTATCAGCATGAGGTACAGTTACAAATCCAGTTCTGCATCCAGCAGCCAAGAGTGATCCACTAAGTAGAATGTTTGACATGAATTGATCAGTTTTTATTTTTTATTTTTTTTTTATAAATAATTTTAAATTATGGTATGCTATTAGTCCATTCCATAGTCTGTTTTGCAGCATGTATAAAGGAAAAGTAGTCAAATAATTATTTGGTTCTTTTGAGTTCTTGAAATTAATTAAAGCTTAATATAGGCAATTTCACTTTGATGAGGCCCTCCTTTCTATCAAACTAAAACTTTTTAAAAAATTGAAAATTTATTGACTATTACCAGAATCAGTATAGCAGATCATGAAATGTGTTGTGGTTAAAAGTGATGTTACCCACAATTTCCTAGAACTGCATCTGGATTGTGGAAAATATGAAGCGAGGAAAATTATAAGAAAATAAAAATTAAAAAACAGAAGGGGAAACATTTTTTTTTTTCTCTTTGATGTTTATGGAGAAAGTAACACAAATTAACAAAATGTTATGATAGTGGGGAATCAGTTTCGTGGCAATTAATCTATAAGTAATTATGAGAAGATAGAGTAGTAATTTTGATATTGAATTTTTTCTTTTAATTTTTATTGTGTGGTTATTAAGACAATAATGTATAGTTTATGATGTGCTACGCTTTGATTTTATGGTTATTACCACGGATAGGTCGTGAAATCATCAAACTTTAACAAAATTATAAGAGAAAAAAATTAGTTTCAAATACGAAATTTTTTAAATGGGTATTATTACAGAATTGAAAAAATTCATTAATAATAATGAATAAATTAAATAGTGATTATTAAAAAAATTAATATTTAATTTTTTCATGATTATTAATAAACTTTTTTAATTTCATGAAAATTCGTAAGTTCATTATTCTTTTTTAACACCACAAATTCATCACCTAAAAGTATTAACCGAAGTAACCTTTGGATTATAGGACTTTACTTATAAAGTAGTAAAAAATTTATTGATTCCACTAACCATATGAAACGTTAGTCATTACAATTTTGCTCCTTATTTTTCACGCTTTCATAAAAAAGTGAGTCAAGAACAAAAAAAAAATATTCAAAATATTGCAAAGTGGGCTGCCGTTTTCATCCCACTCTGGGCTTTCCCTCCACAATCTATTGGGCTCCTTTTCTTGTGAGAGTTGGTGATGAAAATGAGTTTTTGTTCCCTTCTCTATATAGATTAATTTATAATTTATAATTAATTTTAAATCATAATTATTGAGATATACATTTTAATACATATTTTATAAATATTAACCGAACATCTTGTACTTTGAGATTATATATCTTTAAATAAAATCAAGGTAAATGAACAAAACACAATGTGATATATTGGTGAGATTTTTTAATTTTTAGATTCATTAAAAAATATATTTTTTTATTTATAAAGTAATCAAAATTCAATGATGTTTTTATTATTTCCCAAATAATTAATAGCTTAAATGAGTGCGACGTAGGAAAATTTCATTATGCTTAATATGTGGCGCTCTTTAAAGGTTAAAGTATAATTTCACAAGTCCAATCAAACGGTTTATCATACACTTACATATGGTATAAGTAAAATGATATTTTCACAACTAACCTCTAACTCTAAGATATTCTAGCATATTTTAACCAGTCATGTTAATTACCTCACGACAGTTACTCTCGACATTAAACCTAACTAAATTATGGTGTTATTACCTCATTATCACACCTGATATTATTACAAACAATATTAGTTATCGTCATTATTTTATGTAACAAACTCAACCTTCAAAACCACAACCCCTTTGACAACTTGTAACTTTTTGGTGCACGCAAATGTTTTACTGCTCTCATAAAATTATTTGTTTCGAAATCAACATCAATAAAATGAATATGAAAAATGAATAAATAATTTATGAATGAACTTTTAAAAAAAATACGTGACTGATCCAAAAGTAATTTTTGGATTGCTCCTGTGCTATATAAATAATGTTTGCCAACCAAAAAAAAAAGAAAAGAAAGAGAAAACACATATTTTCTATTTCAAAAAAATTTAAAATGTTTGAGAAATGGTGGCTCAAATAAACCTCAAACCAAGACCCGATTAAGATTAATTAAAAGTGAAAGATAGTAAATTAGATGAGTAAAGGACAAAAATGGAATTACTCAAAGTTTTAACATAAGGAAATTTCTGTTCACGTCAGCACGTTGTTGTTAGATACAAGTATTTCCCCTGTTGTGGAGATGATGATATTGTTTTTCTCAGTCTGAATAAAGACCAATCTCCTTACTTTCAGTCTTACTTTTATAAGTTGGGTCACCAAAATCTCACCAAGTAGGTAGTTGCTCTCTTTCTTTGTACGGGGAGGAGACAGAGCATGGAAGGAGGAGGATCAATAACAAAGTCACTACTTCCAGAAGAAAATCCTGATGTTAAGAGTGGAGAAAGCAGTGGTACTGATTATGACCATGGTCAATATTATTCGCAGGTCACATTTATGGTTGTCTTCAGCACCATCATGCCTCTGTGCGGTTCATTCACTTACGGAACTGCGGTAAGTATTAGAATTAACATAGATTTAGCTTCTTTTCAAATTTTATTTCATACAAGGTTTTTTCTGAGTTCTGTATTTGGATCTTGAAAAGCACAAGATAAGAAGAACAAAAGCTTACAGATTAATTTCTGTTCAAGGGTTTCAATTTTTCTCCCCCTCATTTTGAGATCTTCAAAGGCTGATTTTTATTTTTATTTTTTTTATATAAATACGTCAGAGGCTGAAGTTTCTTTTAAAAAAGAGATAAAAGACAGAAAGAGATGGCACCTAAAAAGGACAGACGTGTCTTCCGTAATCCAGCTGTCTTTTAGTCTCATTTTACGGAGGAAATTTTGGCTGCACCGTCTGATAATTACTAACAATTTTTCAATTAAGTTTTTACCTTTATTCGCATCAGGTGCGGCCGAGAATTTTTCCATTTTACGTGAGGGAGATATTATATTGTTTATACTGTTGACTCTCTTTCCTAAATGATTCACATACAGTAGCCCACTTTTAAGAAAACATGTCGGCCCCAAAGTAGCACGGAGTGCTTAAACTTTGACAATTTGCTCTTCTGGTAATTTAATACTACTATATGACATATGATGATTTTCTTGTATACAAACTGACAAGGAAAATCAACTAGCCACCGTGAGCTTAGCTCAGCTTGAGGGGGTAATTTCTTTTCTTCATCCGGGTTACCATTGATGCAGCGAATAAATTCACCCTCCAGTAGTGGTAACACGTTGATAGCACTCCGGGCGACACATGACAACATTAATAATTCACACTCCAATAGCCTGATGCCACATGAACAACTCTCCTCTAATGATGCCTGATGCCACATGAACAACTCTCCTCTAATGATTGGATGACACGTGGACGAGTAGTTGACGAAGCCATCGTCACTCACAGACTCCCGTGAAGAAGTATAAGCGTGATTTCAGGGATTAAACCATCCTTGAACCTGCGACGACAAGACCCTTCGCCGGAGGAGCGGGATCTCAGGGATCGCGCCATCCCGAGCATGTGGTCAACTTGACTTTGAATCACTATAAAAGGCCCAAGGAATGGGAATCCAATCCCATTTGAAAATTCAAGCTCATCAATGAAATACTGATATTATAACTCACTCAATTTTCTCAAAACCTTGACAAAAGCATAAGAGAGTCTTCGGAGGCACCGCTCCCTTTCCTCCGATGACTTTTTAGTTCATCATTCTTTCTTTGGGCTGACCGTGGAATACCGGACCTCTAGCTTAGCAGTAGATTTTCAACATCAATAGATTGGCGTCGTCTGTGGGAAAAACCAATCTCTCGCTAAACAGTAGAAGTGAAGTAATCAAAAGAACTCATCTGTTGCCATGTCGAGCCGTGCAACACCATGTTGCACACTTCGGAGTGTCGAGCGCACACTCGTGCATGCTACCGAGCCATGCGACACCATGTTGCACACTTCGGAGTTTCGAGCCCGCACTACCGAGCCGCAGTGCGCACGTCGCCTCTGAGGCTAAGTATCAGTGCGCACACTCTCGGAGAGGCCAAGCATCAGTTGCCTCCGAGGCCAAGCATCAATGCGCACACCCTCGGAGAGCCCTAGTATCAGTGCACACACTGCCTCCGAGGACGAGAATCAGTGTCGCACATCGCCTTCGAGAGCCCTAGCATCAGTGTTCATGCTCCTTCCGAGGCCGAGCATCAATGCGCATGTCGCCTCAGAGGTTGAGTATCAGTGCGCACACTCCCTCTGAGGCCGAGTATCAGTGTGCACACTCTCAGAGAGCCCTAACATCAGTGCATACACTCCCTCTGAGGCCAAGCATCAATGCGCACAATCTCAGAGAACCCTAACATTAGTGCGCATGCTCCCTTCTAGGCCGCGCATCAGTGCGCACGACGCCTCCAAGGCCGAGCATCAGTGTGCACACTCTCAAAGAGTCCTAGCATCAGTGCGCACGCTCCTTCCGAGGCTGAGCAACAGTGCGCACACTCTTGGAGAGCCCTGGTATCAGTGCGCACACTCTCAGAGAGGCAGAGCATCAGTGCACATGTCGCTTCCGAGGCCAAGCATCAGTGCGCACACCCTCGGAGAGCCCTAGCATCAGTGCGCACATCACCTTTGAGGCTAAGAATCAGTGCGCACGTTGCCTCCAAGAGCCCTAGCGTTAGTGCACACGCTCCCTCCGAGGTCGAGCATCAGTGCGCACGTCGCCTTCAAGGTTGAGCATCAGTGCACACGCTTCCTCCGAGCCCTGGCGTCAGTGCACATGCTCCCTCTCAGACCGAGCATCAGTATGAACACTCTTAGAGAGCCTTAGCATCAGTGCGCACGCTCTCTTCGAGCCTTGGCGTCAGTGCGCACGCTCCCTCCAAGGTCGAGCTTCAGTGTGCACACCCTCGGAGAGCCCTAGCATCAGTGCGCATGTCACCTCCGAGGCCGAGAATCAGTGCGCATACTCTCGGAGAGCCCTAGCATCAGTGGGCACTCTCCCTCTGAGGCCGAGCATCAGTGCGCACGTTGCCTCCGAGGCCGAGCATCAGTGCACACACTCTTAGATAACCCTACCATCAGTGCCCACGCCCTTTTTGAGCCCTGGCATCAGTGTGCACGCTCCCTCCGAGAACGAGCATTAGTGTGTACGTTGCTTCTAAGGCCAAGCATCAGTGCGCACACTCTTGGAGAGCCTTAACATCAGTGCGCACACTCTCGGAGAGCCCTAGCATTAGTGCGCACGTTGCCTCCAAGGCCGAGCATCAGTGTGCACACTCTCGGAGAGCCGTAGAAACAGTGTACATGCTGTCTCCAAACCCTGGCGTCAGTGCACATGCTCTGTCCAAGGACAAGCATCAGTGCGCACTCTCTCGGAGAGCCCTAGCATCAGTATGCACGCTCCCTCCGAGGTTGAGAATCAATGCGCACTCTCAGAGAGCCCTAGTATTAGTGTGCACGCTCTCCGAGAGACCTAGCATCAGTGCGCACGCTCTCGGAGAGCCCTAGCATCAGTGTGCACGTTGCCTCCAAGGCCGAGCATCAATGTGCACACTCTCGGAGACCCCCAGAATCAATGCGCACGTCGCCTTTGAGCCCTAGCATCAGTGTGCACGCTTCCTCCGAGCCCTGGCGTTAGTGTACATGCTCCCTCCAAGGCCAAGCATTTTGACTGAGCCTTATATGCTTGGTCCCACGTCTCCAGATAATCTCAAAGGTCGAGTATTTTGACTGAGCCTCATATGCTCGGTCCCATGTCTCTAGAAAATCTCCAAGGCCGACCATTTTGAGTGAGTCTTATATGCTCGATCCCACGTTTCCAGAAAATCTCCAAGGCCAAGCATTTTGACTGAGCCTTATATGCTCAGTCCCACATCTCTAGAAAATCTCCAAGGCTGAGCATTTTGACTTAGCTTCATTTACTTGGTCTCACGTCTCCAGAAAATTTTCATGGTCGAGCATTTTGACTGAGCCTCATATGCTCGGTCCCATGTCTCCAAAAAATCTTCAAGGCCGAGTATTTTGACTGAGCCTCATATGCTCGGTCCCACATCTCTAAAAAATCTCCAAGGCCGAGCATTTTGACTAAGCTTAATATACTCGGTCCCACATCTCCAAAAAATATCCAAGGCCGAGCATTTTGACTGAGCCTTATATGCTCGGTCCACATATCCAGAAAATCTCCATGGTCGAGCATTTTGACTGAGCCTCATATGCTCGGTCCCACATCTCCAAAGCCGAGCATTTTGACTGAGGCTCAAATGCTCGGTCTTACGTTGCCAAGGCTGAAAGTTTTGACTGCTACTCAAATCATCGGTCCCACGTTTCCAAGGCCGAGCATTTTGATTACTGCTCATATACTCGGCTCCCACGCCTCTAGATCGAGCATTTTGACTGAGGTCCATATAATCGACCCCAGGCCTTACAGGCTGAAGCACGCAACTAACGACACGAAGCTCTATTATACTTTCTCAAGCACATAAATGCACTTAAGGAAGTGGGGGGCCTCTAATGTAGCGAATAAATTCACCCTCCAGTAACCTGGTGACATGTAGATATCACTCCCTTCCAATGATCGTGCGACACGTGGCCACACCAATAATTCACCCTTCAATAGCCTTATGACACATGGACAACTCTCCTCCAATGACCGGATGACACGTGGACGAGCAGTTGACGAAACCATCGTCACTCACAGACTCCCCTCATGCAGAAGTGTAAGCGTGATTTCAGGGATTGAGCCATCCCTGAACACGCGACAAGAACTTTCGCCGGAGAAGCGGGATCTCAGGGATCGGGCCATCCTGAGCACGTGGTTAACTTGCCTTTGAATCACTATAAAAGGCCCAAGGTATATGAATCCAATCCCATCTGAAAATTCAAGTTCATCATTGAAACACTGATATCATAACTCTCTCCATTTTCTCAAAATCTTGTTTTGACAAAGGCATTAGAGAGTCCTCGGAGGCACCACCCCCCTTTCCTTCGATGACTTTTTAGTTCATCCTTCTTTCTTTATGCAGACCGTGGAATACCGGACCTCCAGCTTAGCAGCAGATTTTCAGCATCAATAGATTGGTGCCGTCTGTGGGAAAAACCAATCTCTCGCTAAACAGTATCAATAGCCATCAATATATATATATATATATATATATATATATATATATATATATTTTAAATTTCCCCAACATTATATCGATTCCATGTGCATGTAAGCTAACTTCATAACTACGCAACTTTTGTCTAAGTTATTCAATTTCTAATTAAAATTGAAATTAGACACACTCCATCATTAATCAATGTATAAGTAAGAAATCAAAGCTGATTTTTTTTTTTCATAAGAAATATTTTAAATAAATTTTATACTATCAAAGAGGCTACATGTTCACAGCTGTTTGATGAGTGTACTCTGCCTAAGTGCTTTATGATCTGTTTGCAGTTAGGGTATACATCACCTGCTCAGTCTGGAATTATGTCTGAGCTGGGCCTCTCTGTGGCAGAGGTAAGTATTATAACTGAATAATTGAGTTTTTCTATTTTCACTTGACCTTGGAAGATGGTTTCCTCTTTGCAGTGTTGAGTCTTATTGAACACAGCTATATGGGTTCAATTTTTCTAACTTAATATGATTTTTTTTCTGAATATTATTCATTCACTGGATATTACAATGAAAGAGTAATGGTTCTTTATGATGCAGTTTTCGTTCTTCGGAGCAGTATTGACAATTGGAGGAGTGTTAGGTGCAGCATTGTGTGGAAAGATAACTGATCTTGCTGGTCGAAGAGGTGTAAGTGTTGGGATTTTACCTCTAAAATCCACTGACTCAAAATATAGGCAAAAAACACAACCACAACAACTAAATAAGCAAAACAAACAAAGAGTAAAAACACCAATAATTAATGTTGTTCGGAAACCTCTTTGCCTACATCCACCAACAGCTCCACTATTTTATTAGTCTTCAATTACAACTTTGAGAAGAACAAAGTTGTAGAACTCTCACTCCAAAGTCACAATACAACAAAAGCCCTTAACCTAGCTCTAGCTCTAGTTGTAAGTGCTCTCTCTACTTGACAACCCAAAACCCCAATACACCCAAAGCTCTCTATCTTGGCTCTAGTAGTAATATATATAGAATTATGAGTGTGCCTCAAATATTCTCTGGACCCCTTTGTATAGAGGATATTTTCCTAATACTATTAGGAAAAGAACAACATCATCATAGTAGACTACTACTACTTGTACAATCAACAATCGAATAGGAAATTACTACTATTCCTACTAGAACAAGCAACTACAAAATAGGAAACAAATTTTCCCAAACCAATTAGAAGTCTTCTTTGTGAGAATTGAGCCAAAATCCTAACAGTAAATACTAATATTTCAACTTGAACCAGCCTTTTCAATTCTAAGATTTACTAATTTCATCTTGTAAAACCAGGCGCTGTGGATTTCAAATACATTTTGCATCATAGGCTGGCTTATGATCGCGTTATCTAAGGTTTTCATTCTTATCTTTTCTCTTCTTTTGCCGTGTACTCTCTTGATTTATCTGCTCATGTTCCTTTAACTTGCCAACAAAAACGATTATAAACAGAGGATGAGCAATTTGAACTTGTTATTAACTCACTTTCAAAATGTTAATTGCTTAATGTTGGTAGGGTGCTTGGTCACTTGACCTTGGGAGACTATCACTGGGAGTTGGAATTGGGCTTGTTTCCTATGTGGTAAATGCAATAACCTATAAGGTTTTAGATTTTTCAGCTTATATGGTTATTTACTCTCCCAAGCAATGGATAATTGTTCCTTTGTGCATGCCATAACAGGCACCTGTATACATTGTGGAAATAACACCCTTGAGCATCAGGGGAGCTTTTACAGCACTTAATTTGGTAAACTTATACCAACTTTGTGGGTAACATCTTATTCTTTCTCAATATGCATGCCATTTTTACTGCCCTCTCTCCACAGTTAATGACAGGTAGTGGCGTATCGATCACTTATCTCATTGGTTCTGTTACCACTTGGCGCAACTTGGCTCTAATAAGTAGCTCCTTTGTCCTTGTTAATTTTCCGTCTAATTCTGCAGTGATACAAATTGACAGTAGTTCCAGACAGTTCCTTATGAAATTTCACTTTCCAGGTATTATTCCATGTCTGGTAGAGTTTCTTGGTCTATTCTTCATACCAGAGTCTCCTAGATGGCTGGTGAGTCCAATCAAAAGTTCTGCCAATCAAGAGTTGTTGTTCATGTGGCGCATTGAAATTTTAATGTTAAAAGTGAAATTTAACAGCAGGTTTTCTGCAGGCAAGAATTGGTCGAGAAAAGGAATCAGAAGCTGCTCTTCAGTGCCTTAGGGGAAAGAATACTGATATTTCCCAGGAAGCTACTGAAATCAAAGTGATATTGAAACTCAATATAGTTTTGCATTTCTCAAGTTTTTAAGATCAGTTAAATTTTATTTGGCAACAGAAACTTGAAGCAAGGATAGTGTTTTGTTTCAATAGGACTATATGGAAAAGCTTCAATTGATCTCAGAGGACAGATTTTTTGAGTTGTTTCAGCGTAGATATGCTCGTGTTGTTACTGTGAGCCTAATAAGATTAGTCCTTTCTCATTTTTCTATCATATGACTTGTTTGATTCATAGATTTGACACGAATTTGGTTTTAGGTTGGAGTTGGACTGATGGTGTTGCAACAGTTTGGTGGGCTAAGTGGATATACTTTCTATATGAGCTATATTCTTCAGTCAGCTGGTATGTTATGTGTTAAGAATCATGCTTCATATAACAAAAAGAGAGGCCTAACACAATAAATTTTATCTTCTTACAGGTTTCCCGGTTAAAATTGGTACTATAGCAGTGAGCATTGATCAGGTTCTAGACTCTTTTTAATTATAAGCAGAAATAGTAAAAGTGGGATTCTGCGTAATGTGTATCTTAAATATTTTACTTTGCTGTTGCTGCAGTTCTCAACGAACATAATGGGCATATTATTAATTGATAAATTTGGAAGACGACCACTCCTGATGGTTAGAAAAGAGATTTAAGTTATTGGTTATGAACTTTATTGATCAATGAGCCAATACCAATTACAGTAAGATCTTAAAAACGTCTGCAGGTTGCAGCAACTGCAATGTGCTTGGCTTCCTTGCTTACAGGATTGTCATTTCTGTTGCAGGTTACTAAATACCAAAATATTTACATACATTAATTAATCCATTTTTTTGTCAGTTTCTTGGTGTGGTTTACATAGATTATTGCTTCTTAAAAAACTTAATTAAATGCCATCTGCAGGAATACCACCTGTTGAAGGAAGTCAGTCCCATTTTAGCACTTATTGGAGCATTGGTAATGTAATTTCCCTGAAAGACATAGTTTTACTCATAATATAGAAATTAATGGCCTTTAATTACTTGGAAGCTTTTAGTTCTGTTATGTTTATTTTTCACCCCCCCTTTATTTTTTTGAAGGTAAGACTAGTGTTTAATAAACAATTTTGAAAATCCATGGCAAATATCAGGTTTTCATAGCATCGTTATCAATAGGTATTGGAGGAATTCCATGGGTTATAATTTCAGAGGTAGGACAGCTTATTTGTTCTACATTTAATTTCTGATTTCGTTATTGGTCGCTGACAATGAAGGATGAACTGGTCAATTTTCTCAGATACTTCCTATGAATATAAAGGGTTCAGCTGGAACTACTGCTAATTTGGTTAGCTGGTCAAGTAATTGGCTTGTTTCCTATACCTTCAACTTTTTATTTCAATGGAGCTCAGCAGGTGATGCCTCCCTTCTCTTTCTGTTAATTGTTATTCTCTTCAGGGTTCTTCTCATATTAATTATATTGTTTATTTAATGTGATGATAATTCAGGGGTGTTCTTCATATATTCAATCATTTCCGGTTTGGGTGTTATATTTGTGGTAAAGCTAGTACCGGAAACTAAGGGGCGAACACTAGAAGAAATACAAGCATCTATTACTCGATAATACACTAGAAGAAAACAGCAGTTGGCATCACATAAAATGTGAATTTCGTTATCGGATTGTCTTGTCATAATTCTCAACATCGAATAAATGAAGCAATATTGTAATTTTGAGATGGAAATTTGATTTGATTCTAATACGGTTGAGCTTAATTTTGTTGTTGAGCTATCACCATCTTACCGAGCCCTTGATTAGTTAAGGCAAGAATTGTCGGTAGGAGTACAATCAACAAAATGGGCTCATCCGTAGGTGTCAGGTGGGCCAAGTTGTTTGTATGACTAGAAATAATTGTATCCACTTGCTTTGAATATTTGTTAGTATGTGGAGTCAGAAAAATAACAAAAATATATATCTGATTTTTTAAATTACAAAAACAAAGAGTCCAATCTGTATCAGATATAAATATAATAAAAAATTTCTTTTAATGAAAATTTAAATATAAAATGTTAGAGATCGTATAAACTTAAAAACTAATTTTTTAAGTTTTAATTTCACTATCATATATATCATTCATTAATCTAATTTATTTTTGGAACATTTCTTCTTCGCTCACCGTGTTTCCGAACAGAATCATATAGATTAGTGATTGATTAATTCTTTAGATCATAGTTTCAGAGGTAACTATCTTGCAATTGATAATTTAGGTGGTTGTGTCTAATGGTAATTTTGTAATTATTTATTTTTTTTATTTTGTATTTCAGAATTATGATAGCTCAAGCAAACATAATGTTTCTTTTTGCTAGAGTTCCAAATGACTTTTTAGGGGATGAGTTAGTTTCTCACTGATCATGATTAAATATGTTGTCATACTGATTGCGTAAAGTTGCTCATGCCTCAATAACATGCTTGTAAGATGCTTATATTAATGAAATTTTTATACATCCATATGGCTAGAGTTGGTCATGTGTTATTGTCTATTTGGCTAGTATGTGCTTGGTGATTTAGGTGTATCTCAGGGCACGCTCATATGTGATGTGTGTTGCTTGAACTGGGTGTGCTCCCTTGAACACATTGCTTGTTACGCCTTGCCCATATTCATTGTTGCTTGATCCTTAGTTTGTTATGTGATATCATTTTGTGGTTAATGTGTTTTTTTTTGTTTGGAGAGTGTGTAAGCCTTAAAGTTATTTGAGTGAGTTAAGCTGACTTGCTTGGGGACCAAGACAAGTGCCGCACGGAACTACGGATTTGAGTGAAAGTGGTAGGACCGTGACACAGATTGAATGACGCGCCATAACTGGTGTTTTTTTTTTCTCTTCATTTTGTAGATATTTCTTATAAATGTGAAGAGCTCAGCAGGAAGCATTTGCAATGTTGCCAGCTAGTTCAGTTCTTGGGTTGCCGCATATTTCTTCAGTTTCTTGCTTCAATGGAGCTCAGCGGGTAAAGCGCCACAGTCTACATTCTTGTACTGTGTTTGTGCCAATCCGGTTTCTGTACATATTTATTGTTCTTAAAAATAAAATTTTAATTTCGTGTGACTACCGCAGCAAGATTCTTGATATTTGGATGTATTTCTGGTTTGGGAGATATTTATTGCAAAACTGGTGCGAGAGACAGAGTCGAAAGCTAGAAGAGATTAAAGCATCAATTACTGATTTAAAGAACATGTATCAAACACTAGAAAAAATACAAGCATGGATTACTCAATAATGCATGTCGAGCAAGATTAATTACTTCCAAATCTTTTAACTCTAATTTGTGGAAGGGATGGACTGTACACGCTACCCTTTTATGGTCTGGTTATTATTAGCAAGATTGTTCTTTTCATTTTTTTTTCTGCTGATATTATTTCTACTCTTGTCAGGCCAAGAATTTGGCACAAGCTTTAATTTTCTTTCAAATAAATGGTAACCCATTTCACGTGCATATGGGGAGAAGAGTGGACTGGTGGGTTATGCATGAAACCGAGTAACCCCTACCCAAAGTTGGATGTACAATAACCATAGATTTCCTTTATCAATATAATTATTGAATGGAGAGAGAGAGAAGACACAGAATTTCAATAAAATCTTGGTGGTTACAGGCCTCCTAAATGATGGATGGTAGAACAGTTAAAATAGATTTCTGTTACTCAATTAGGAATAGTTTGGGTCAAGCGCAAGGAGGACACAATTAGTATCAATCTAACATCAAAGATTGGGTTTTATATTGTGACAAACACTGCAAAATTTGGCTGATAACTCATGTTTTATGACTGCTTTGCAGCTAGGATATTCATCACCTACTGAGTCTGGAATCATGAAGGACTTGGGCCTTTCTGTCACAGAAGTAATGTATATGTGGTTCCCTGTATCACACTGCATGAGTCTTAATATTTCACCAAAACAAGATTGATGATAATCTGGTAGATTTATAATTAATCAGTTCATTTTGTTATGCAGTACTCATTCTTCGGTTCAATATTGACAATTGGAGGAATGCTTGGTGCATTGATGAGTGGGAAGCTAACAGATTTAGTTGGCCGTGTATACGTAAGACTTTTCATGACTATTATAACAATCTTTAGGTCGCTATTAATTTTAATTCCTAAATATGTTACCAATTGCAATTCTTCAATTTCTTAGTGTTTTTTTATTTTCTTTTTATGTTGATCTCTTGAAGCAGACTATGTGGATTGTGAATATTTTCTACATCATTAGAGGGCCTGGAATAGCATTCGCCAAGGTTTCTGCTCTTCTGTCTCTCATTTTCTGCCAAAGTTCTTCCTTTATTACACATACTCCATCTGTTTTCAAGAAGAATTACTAGTGTCTTAAACCATCTTACAAATAGTAGAAAAAGTAAGGTACAGTAATATCTCCATAATAGAAATTCCAAGATTAATGGCATCTGATCGAACTTCCAGGGAGGTAAAAAAAACACTTCTAGGCTATAAACATGTTGCCTAGATTTGGTTATATTTACTAATACTCTAATAACATTTTTCATTTTTTTCTTTAAATTATTCCTATTAATTGTTTATTGTCTTGAAAGGATGCTTGGCTGCTTGACCTTGGAAGACTGTCACAGGGATTTGCGCTTGGAATTGGTTCTTATTTGGTAATTACTGCAAGCTTGCACTTCAAAATTTGATGTATTTATGAATGTGATTGCAAATGGTATTATTTCATTTCTGCACAGGTACCTGTTTATGTTGCAGAGATAACGCCGAGTGATCTTAAGGGACGATTTTCATCACTAGCTCAGGTAAATTTTCTTTTTTTAGGGTCAGAAATCAGAATATACTTCTTTTTCTTGTGCCTAATTACCACTAGTTCCACAGATGATGACAGTTATCGGCTTATCAATCATATATATCATTGGTTCTACCATGAATTGGCGCAGCTGGGCTCTGATAGGCTCTGGTAGGTAGCTTCTGATCACTTCCATATATTCCAAAATTATCTGCTGGCGGTGCTTATGGAACTATTCACACCACAGGACCTATGCCATGCCTAATACAACTCCCTCTTCTCTTCTTCATTCTGAAGTCTCCTAGATGCCGGGTGAGTCATTTTAATTAAGTAAAAAAAACATTAACTTTTATAAAATGAATTTTAATGATACGGTACATTTTTTGGGTAGCTTGTTTTGTTTCATCATTATTATGGTACCAGAATGGGAAGGAATATTGCTCAATTGCAACTGGCTGCAGGGGATGATTGGCCTAGAAAAGGAGTTGGAAGCTGCTCTATAGCACCTTCGAGGAGGGAATGCTGATATTTCTGAGGAAGCAACTGAGATTTTAGTAAAACTCTTAACTTGATTCTTCATAGAAGAGTGATCATTTTTCTTTACTTAAGTCTAGAATGGATGTTTGAAGGGAGAGGAAATGAGAGGGTACGGATGGATAGAAGAGTGGAAAGGAGAGGATTTGGATGATTATTCCTTCCCTTTGTTTGGATGTTTTATATAATGGAGCCGAGAGGAAATGCAAGTTCACCTCTTTTTGTTTGAATCGTACCCTCTCCATCCATATTCCTCCAATTTGAAGGAATTGATAAAAACAGGGTTTGAGGGGATTTGAAGAGATTGGTGCACCCCTCCAAATTCTCTCCCCTTATTTAATGAAATTGTAAAACACCCTTTAAAGAAACTGTAAAAATTTCTCTAATTTTTGGGCATGGAAGCCATAGACATGACATATAAGAGTGATTAAATTGGCATCTGTTGATCAACAGGAATATAGAGAAAGTCTCTTTACAGGTGGAGTTCTAGATTTATTTCAATGGAAGTATGCCTATTCACTCCTGGTGAGTCTTTACAACTTTATCAAATGTTTTTGTTCCTTTATCTTTGAATTGCTTCCTTTGATTCATTATTTTATCTGGAAATTGATATAGGCCGGAGTTGTGTTGATAGCACTGCCACAATTGGGAGGGCTAAGTGGATATACATTTTACACCAACACTGTTTTTATCTCAGCTAGTAAATTATATTAATGGTTTAACCATAAAAGGAGTCAGAGACATTTAAAGAACAATAATGATTAATGTATTAAGTTCTTGCTATTGACATTTTAAAGCTCCTCATTCTATGTTTGTGCCAATATGGATTTTGTACAGAGTTATTGTTTTTAAAAAGGAAAGAAAAAATGAATGTTTTAATTTTGGTGTGACTACCGCAGGAACATTCTTTATATTTGGATGCATTTCTGGTTTGGGAGTTATATTTATCGCAAAACTGGTGCCAGACACAAAGGGTCGAAGGCTGGAAGAGATCCAAGCATCAATTACTGATTTTCAACCCGATCACCATGGCATTCTTTGATCTAAAAAAAACTACTCCATTTACAAGCAGATTGTGCATGTATCAATTATTTTTCTTGCGTTGCAATGACAAAACTTAATCTGTTTCTTTGGATTTAAGGGAATAAGGAAAACGAGGGAAAAGAAATAGAGAGATATCGATACAAGTACTTATAGTTGCTCTTTGAGAGTTTATTTGAGTGGAAAGATGACCAAATCCTCTCAAAACGGGCTTATGAGATTGCTGGCTACCACAATTATAGGTTTACCGGCCCAAAAATTAAGTAGTCTCGGGTGGGCCAAGTTGTTGGACCTCTACGACACCAAATCTCATTTCTTGTTTCGTTGAATGGTGATTAAGTGAAGAAAATGGTCACGTGTATAAGACTTCTAGGTGAGGTCAAGAGTTGACTGGTAGCTTAATTGCATTTGAAATCAAACAATTATCGTAAAGATGTACAAAATTGGCTGGGGTGTAAGCAATCAATTAAGGATCTTTCAGTCAAATATGGACTTTGCCTCGTACATTTTGGTCCCCCTACCTCACAATACTATCTTAATCTTGACCATTGTCACCTTACTAAGGTTTCTCTTCTTGAAAATAATCAAAACATTTTTTTATTAAAAAAAAGGAGATAATTTGCATAATTTTATTCAAAGCTGGAGATGCAACATTCAAGAGACACTATAGAATCTTAACCAACTCATGCAAAGCTAACTACCCATTTTCTAGCTATAATCTCACCAAAAAGTCTTTATTATTGTTGGAATCATATAAAACCTTATGCAGGTACAAGCTCACTTCTAACTTCTGCTTCTTCGTTGTTAGTTCACTTGAAGTTTTGTACTTGTAACGAAAGCACCCCGATTTCCAAGGGGATGACCACTTCGGAGCCGTACGCCATAAAAAAAGGAGTTTCTCCCGTGGGTGTTCGAGCGGTGGTTCGATAGGCTTAGAGTACGTTCGGAAGATGGTTGGTCAATTGCTTGTCAGCTTTGTCTAGTCCTTTCTTGATACCTTGTAGAAGTGTCCTGTTGGTCACCTCAGCTTGCCCGTTAACTTGTGGATATCATACGGAGGAGAATCGATGCTCGATGCGAAGCTCTTCGTAGAATGCGTTGAATCGTGTGCTGTAAAATTGTTTGCTGTTATCGATGACCAGTATTCGAGGTATGCCGAATCGGCACATTATGGACTTCCAGATAAAACTTCGAGTTTGATGATCCGTTATGCTAGCAAGTGGTTCCGCCTCTATCTATTTGGTGAAGTAATGTATCGCCACAATAAGATGTTTTCTCTGGCCAGGCACCCCAGTGAAAGGACCAAGGAGATCCATCCCCACATGGTGAAGGGAAGTGGACTCGTGATCAAGGTAAGAGGATTCGTTGGCTTGTAGGGCATAAGGGAGTATTGCTGACAGCTTTTGCATTCCTTGACTAATTCTATAGCATCTTTTGCATTTTGGGCCAGCAGTACCCTTGACGGAGTACTTTGAAAGCCAAAGCTCGACTTCCCAAGTGATTTCTGCATACCCCTTCGTGAACTTCACGAAGAGCATACTTAGCCTCGGTGGGCCCAAGACACCTCAAATAAGGCGTCGTAAGACCTCTTTTGTATAACTGTTCATCTATGATTGTGTATCGAAAAGTGCAGAAGATGAGTTTCCTAGTTTCATTTTTCTCCTCGGGAAGTTGACAATTACGTAAATACCGGAGGATCGAGTCTGCCCAGGTTTCCCCTTCGGTTACTGACAACACATGTATTTCATCGATGCTAGGAGCGATGAGGGTCTCAAGGTAGACGGCTTAGGTTGGCTCGATCTGGCGAGACAAGGCGAGTCTGGCTAAAGAATCAGCCTTCGAGTTCTCTGCTCGAGGGACCTGAGTTATCTGAAACATTCTGAATCCGGCTGCGAGTTCTTGAGCTTTTTCAAGGTATCGAGCAATCTTCTCCCCTAGGGCTTCGAACTCTCCGTTCATCTGATTCACCACTAGTTGCGAGTTGTTGTACATATCCAGGGCCCCGGCAGTCATTGTTTTTGCCAACTTCATTCCGGCGAGTAACACCTTGTATTCTGCTTCATTATTGGAAGCTTTGAACCCGAACCTTAAGGTGTATTCAATGGGGAATCCATCCAGGCTGCAAAGGATGAGTCCAACCCCACTTCCGGTGCTGTTGGAAGAGCCGTCAACATGAAGGGTCCACTGCAGAATTTACACAACCACCTCCGGTTCTGGGGTTTTGTTCAGACCCCCTTAGAGTGTTATCTAAACAGTGAAGTCTACGATGGCCTGAGTCTTGACGGCCTTACGAGGATGGTACCGGATGTCAAACTCTCCGAGCTCTATGGACTACTTAACCATCCTCTTCGAGATGTCTGGTTTGTGAACCACTTGTCTCAGTGGCTAATCCGTTAAGAAGACGATGGTGTGTGCCTGAAAATACGGTCGAAGCTTCTGTGCCGTGATCAAGAGAGCGCATGCCATTTTTTCTAACAGGAAGTACCGTACTTCTGCATCATGGAGGACCTTGCTAACATAATACATGAGTTTCTGGACACCTGTCTCTTTTTGAATCAGAACAGAGGCCACTACTTTCTACCTGGTCGATAAATATATGAAGAGTTCTTCCCCCGTGACAGGTTTGGTCAAAAGTGGGGAAGAACTTAGATATTCCTTCAGCTCCTCAAAAGTTTTTTGACAGTCTTCAATCTATGCAAAGTCTTTTGCTTTCTTGATGGCTCTAAAGTAGGAGAGGCATTTGTCGACAGATTTCGAAATGAAATGACTGAGTATCGCTACACGCCCCATCAACCTTTGTACTTCTTTTATTGTCCAAGGGGAGGTCATATCAAGGATGGCCTTGATATTTTCTAGGTCGGTTTCTATACCTCTCTAGGTGACCTTAAAACCGAAGAACTTCCACCGAGTGACTTCGAATGTGTACTTGGCCGGGTTCAGCTTCATCCGGTGAAGCCGAAACACCTCGAATGCTCCCTCTCGGTCGGATTTGTGGTCCTTGGCCTCGATGCTCTTGACTAACATGTCATCCACATAGACTTCCATGTTTTTTCCTATCTGCTCATGAAAGATCTTGTTCACCAGCCTCTGATAGGTTGCCCTAGCATTTTTTAGCCAACAGTATAGCCCTTGGCTCATGACAAAGGCCGTTTTCTCTTGGTCAGACTCGTGTATGAGGATCTGATTATAGTCAGAATAGGCATCCATGAAAGTCAGAAGTTCATGTCCTGAGGTGGCATTAACCAGCTGATCGATCCGCTATAAAAGAAAGTTGTCCTTTAGGCAGGCCTTGTTCAGGGCTGTGAAGTCAATGCAAATTTGCCATTTTCTATTGGGCTTTTTGACCATCATTACATTGGACACCCAATCAAGATAATTCGTCTCCCAGATAAAGTCAGTTGTGAGTAAGTTATCGACTTCGGTTTTAATAAAGGCTTGACGCTCTGGGGGGAATGACCTCTTCTTCTGAAGGACTGGTCTGTGGCTCAGGTCCACGTTTAGTTGATTCATGATGACTTCAAGATTAATCTCGGGCATGTCTGAGGTTGACCATTAGAACAAGTCTTAATTTCTTCGTAGGAGAGAGATGAACGATTCCTTGAGATCCTCGGGGAGACCAAAGCCAATTTGGACTATTTTAAAGGTGTCCTCACTAAGTGGAACAGTGGTTAGCTCCTCCATGGGTCCGCCCCTTGGGGTTCTCACCTCATCTCTAAAGTCTTTTACTTCGAGAGGTAAGGCTTCTATTCTTTTTCCTCTTCTTACGACATTCAGGTAATAGGACCTGGAGACTTGCTGGTTTCTTTTGACTTTACCTTCTCCGTCGTCAGTGGAGAACTTCATTTTTAAATGGTAGGTGGAGATGACTGCCTTCAGTTTGTTGAGAATGAGTCTGCCAAGGATTATATTGTAGGACAATGGTCGTTTAACTACCAAGAAGGTAGTCTGCACAGTAGTGGTCCTTAGGGTCGTCTCTGCGGTGATCGGGAGAACTATGCTTTCCTTTTATGACCACTGAAACCCCCAAGAAGTTGTATAATGGGATGAAGATTGGCTCTAATTGACTATCTTTTAACTGAATTTTCTGAAAAACGTCATAGAACAAGATGTCTGTTGAACTCCCGTTATCCACAGGATACGTCTGACGTCGTGGTTGGCTATAAGGAGGGAGATCACCATGGCATCATCATGTGGGATATGTACCCCATCTAGATCATCGTCCGAGAAAGAGATCGTTTGGTTCATCTTCTTTCGCTGATGAGGCCCACTGACGGAAGCTATGGCCCCGGTGGCTAATCCATCACAGATTGTGTTGTTAACTCTAGTGACTATGACTTCTTGGCCTTTCTTATCAAGTTCTTCCTGATTTGGCCTTGGGCTCTTCCTGGGGGCTTGATGTCCTGGGTTCCGATTGGGATGCCCGTGACTCCTCTTGGGCCAGTTAGGCATTCATTCTTGCTGCGATAAGGTAAACTCCCTTAGGTACCCCCGGTTGATAAGAGCCTCAATTTGTTGCTTCAAAGCATGGCACTCCTCAATATCGTGCATGTGGTTTCTATGGAATCAGCACCACTTACTTTGATCCTCGTTAAGGCATTGTGGCCTTGAAGTCATCGAAGGATTCCCTTGTCTTGGAACTATATCAGGACATTGGTCCTGGATGTGATGAGAGGAGTGAAATTTTTTAAATGGGCAGTGGCCTTGTATCTGCCCTCATGGTAGGGTTTTTTGGTTGTCCCACCCCGATGATCGCCAGTATCTTTCATTTTCTTCTTCTTTTCCTTCTCTATTTCTTTTCAGAATACTTGATCATCTTCTGCTAGCATGTACTTCTCTGCTCGGACCAAGACCCCGTTCATGTCTTTAGGCGATCGCCTGGTGAGATTGGAGTAGAAGATTCCAGATCTTAGTCTATTTTTGAATGCCAACATCTGAACGTTAAGGGTGAGGTCAGGAATCTCCCAAACGATAGCGTTGAACCTCGAGATGTAGGCTCAAAGTCTCTCCCCTTGATGCTGAATGATGTTGAATAGGCTCTCCAAGGTCTTCTTAGGTGCCTTGCTGCTGAGAAAGTAGGAAACAAAGGTATAGCTGAGCTTTCTAAAAGTGCTGATGCTTCCTGGCTTCAACCATGAATACCACGTGCCGACAGCTTTCTCGAGCATCAGGGGAAACGCTCGGCACATGACTGGATCGAAATGTCGGTGTAGCATCATGATAGTTTTATAATGCTGGAGGTGGTTCAATGGATCTGTCAAGCCGTCATAAGGCTTGATTTGCAGCATCCAAAAATTTGGCAGGAGTGAGGCTTCGAGAACTTCTTGTGTGAATGGTGGGTCCTGAATGTTGGGTTCATCCAAGACATAATGATTCTGACCTTTAAAGGATTCATTTATTTTTTCTTCCATCTACTCGATCTACTTGTCTAGGTTGAGGTTGCGTCTGGATGGGGAGCCTCCTCTGGACCTACTGGCATGAGACGGTGAAGGCTTGGTAGTGGAACGACTATTGATGGGGAGCCCGTCACTAGGAGGGCTAGTTTTCCTGGGAGTGCTGCGAAGAGATAGGGGTGAGGGCCGCCGACCCCTTCTCCGGACTTCGGTGGCCAGGTTTGTCACTAAACGGGAGAGCTCTAGGAACTGTGCTTGAATTATTGAAATCATGGGATGCTCCGACGCGGTCCCTCCGAGGTTAAAAGGATCCATCTCCGGGTGATAAGGATGTTGCATTCTTGGAAGAGCTTGCGGGTTACAACTAGAGTTCATGTGTTCAGACACCGCAAGAAACCTTGAACCGGGCTACTGGCTGTAGGTATTGTTTTGTGTGGGAGTGGTGCTGGTTTTGGCGACTCTTTTGCTGGTGTTTTTGGTGGTGTTTCTAGACAGCATAGCAACAGATGAGTTCTTTATATTTCTTCGGTTCTACTGATTAGCGAGAGATTGGTTGTTCCCATGGACGACGCCAATCTGTTGATGCCGAAAATCTATTGCTGAGTTGGAGGTCTGGCACTCCACTGTCTACATAACGAAATAAGGATAAACTAAGGAATCACTGGAGGGAAGATAAGAAGTGCCTCCGATGACTCTCTGATGCCTTTTTTAGTACAAGGTTTTGAGGAAATGAAGAGAGTTGTGATGATGATGTTTCAGTGATGAGCTTAAGTTGAATTTAGATTCATATACCTTGGGATCTTTATAGTGTTTCAGGGGTAGGTTGGCCACATGCTCGGGATGGTGTGATCCTTAAGATTCCACTTCTCTGGAAAATGGTCTTGTTGCGTGTTCAGGGATGGCTCAATCCCTGAAATCTTGCTTCCATTTTTGCATGTGAGAAGTTCTCGAATGATGATGGCTTCGTCAACTGCTTGGCCACGTGTCATCCGATCATTGGAAGGGATTTGTCCATGCGTAATCAAGCTATTAGAGAGTCTGTTATTGATGCGGCCACGTGTCAGAATTATCCATTTGTCACAAAGCTACTTGTAACAACCCATCCTAGGTTGGCCACCCTCGAGACGGTATCGTCACATTTTGAAATCCCAGCACGACACATATATGCAACAATATAAAAACATCAACTGAAATTATATATATATATATATATATATATTTATACATCAATCCTCAAATAATGACTCAGTCTGAATCTCAGCTCAACAATATATTTGTCCTGCCTGCTACCTGAAATTATTTAACAATGAGGAGTGAGCTTCATAAGCTCAATGAATTAAATTTACTAGAAGTATTCAATTTGTATAATTCCAGTCACATATTATAATTCAATTGTTCAAATTGTCTTCCAATATTCATTCATATATATCTCATATAATTCGATAATAGCATTCTATTATCACTACTCATATCATAATCCTCATCATTTATCGATCTCTTCTTAAGTTAATTATCAAATATATCAATCTTTTTTCTCATATATTTAATCATATTGAGACTATCAATTCAACCTCATAATTACCTCGTTATGAGGCTCATAGTATATAATCAATCACTCAGATAATTCTTATCATATCATATTTTCATATTTTTTTTCTCATCGTATCTGTGTCTCTATGAGACTCATTCATCTATCAATAAATTCACAATCAAGAATAACACTTTAGCATCTTAAGCGATAACCATCAATATTTAAAACAAATGCAATGCATGAATTTAAATTATCAGATCATTTCCTATTATCATTTGGAAGCATCTTCCCAAATGTCGACATGCTTTAGCTTAGACCGACTGCGTTTTCGGTTCTTTTGTTTTCCAATATATAACGGTTGTCACAGTTCTTTTATTTCATTTAGACCGACTACCTTCCCGGTTTTTTTATTTCCAGCGTATACCGGCTGTCACGGTTCTTTTATTTCATTTAGACCGACTGACTTCCCAATTTTTTTATTTATAGCATATATCGGCTATCACGATTCTTTTATTTCATTTAGACCGGTTGCCTTACCGGTTCTTTTCATTTCATGCATATGCATATGAACAATAATACGAAATATGCATATGAGCAATAATATAAAAACAAGTATACATTCAAACATTCAATTTAGTTATCCAGCTCTTTTTCAAAATTATTATTTTTATCATATTCATTAAATTATCTCCTCATATACATATCAAATTATCAATTATAGCTTGTCAAGAATTTCATTTATCCTTTCATTATATATTTAATCAACTCATTATTTCAATAATATTACTTCTCATATAATAAATCTTTAACATATCAATGATTCCTATCATATCCATCAACTAACTTTCATATATCATCCAATCATAGTTTAATAATTAATTCAAATATCATCACTTTATATTTCATATTTATCTCGATTACTAAAAGTAAATCTAAGTCACCACGTAGCACTTAAAGTTACCTGTGGATTACCTCATTGCATTTCCTGCTTCTTTCAGCAATTTCACTCGATTGCTGATCATCAACACCTGACATAATATTTATATTAAAAATTTTAATTTATTTTTCAATTTTTCTGTAATTCATACATTTAAATTTCTACATCAAATTTAAGGTATTTTTATGTATACCAAATTTCAAAAATAAAATTCACCTTATTACTTTTTGTTTTTCTTAGAGCTTTCCTCGACTATCTTTAAAATTCTCCCATAAACCTCTTCCAAATTTTACTCTTTCAACCTTTCTTTCAGTCTCCAAGTGTTTAAAGAAATAGAGTAATTTGAATTGAAAAAAAAAAAACCAAACAGGATTTGGTAAGAAAAATCAAAATAAAACAAAACTATATGTTTATATAACCAACATGCAATCTTTGCATGTTGGCCAGCCAACACCTGGACGTCTAGGTGTTGGTTTTTTTTTTTTTTTGTTTATGTTTTTATTTTTTCTTTTCTTTTAACACCACACGTCTGTTTTTTTTTTTAAATCCACAACCATGCTACACCTACACTTTTTTTTTCAAAAGAATTATTTTTATTCAATAATAAATATTTCATGTATATATTATTTTAATTCCATGTAATATCTATCAAATTACTTCTTTATCCTTACTTTAAGAACACAGGTATTATAACTCTACCCACCTTATAAAAATTTCGTCCTCGAAATTTCCTTACCTAACTCAAGAAAAAGTTAGGGGGTACTCTTTCCTCATTCTTGCCTCATGCTCCCAAGTAATTTCTTCAACATCTTTGTTCTGTCATAACACTTGAACTAAATGAATAACTTTATTATGCAAGACTTGTTCCTTTCTGTCTAGAATTCAAACTGGTACTTACATAAAAGTCAAATCTTCATGAAGTTCTACAGCCTGACACAGAATACTATAGGATTCATTATGTAAACACTTTCTCAAAAGTGAAACATAAAACACATTGTGCAATTGCTTTAACTCTGGAGGCAAATCTAATCTATATGTTACTGGTCCAACTTTTTCAATCACCTCATATGGCTCCACAAATCTCAGACTCAACTTTCATTTCTTTTTAAATTTCAATACACCCTTCCACCGAGATATCTTCAAATACATCCAGTCACCAACCTGAAACTCAAGAGGTCGTTTTCTATTATCAGCATATCCCTTCTGTCTGTTCTATATTGCTCTAAGGTTCTTCTTGCCAGTTTGATCCTCTCAGTAGTTAAATCTATCATTTCTGGACCAAATATCTTTCTTTCTCCAACTTCTTCCCAACATACTGGAGTTCTACACCTTCGACCATACAATTCCTCAAACGGTGCCATTCAAATACTAGATTGATGTTGATTATTATAAGCAAATTCAATCAATGGTAAGTAAGCATCCCAACTTACTGAAAAAATCATCACATTCGCTCTCAACAGATCTTCTAGTGCTCTAATAATCCCTTCTGTCTGCTCATCTGTTTGAGGATGAAAAGTTGTACTAAACTGTAACTGCGTACCCGTGGATTTTTGAAAACCTCTCCAAAACCAAGATGTAAATTTAGCATCTCTATACATACAGTTCAACAAACTTTTTAGGACTTCAATTAGTTTTAATTGGAAAAAATTGATGTGACTTAGAAAGTCTATCTACTATCACTCACATTGTATCATGACCTCTCTGGGTATGGGAAAATCCAGAAAAAAAATCCATACTCACATTTTTTTATGGTCATTCAAGCACAGGGAGAGGCTGTAGTCAGCCTCCCGGATGTTTATTCTCATATTTCACTTGTTGACAAATCAAACATCTAGAAATATACTTGCTACATCCTTCTTCATCCCTGACCACCAATAATTCTGTCTCAATCTCTTGTACAACTTATTATTCCCCGGGTGCGTAGAATACACAGAATCTTGAGCCTCTCTCAGTATTTCATTTCTTATCTCAACATCATTGGGAACACAAACTCTATGTCACAATACCACCATTCCATCTTCTCTAATTCTAAACCCAGTCGGCTTCCCACTCAACACTACCTGTTTGATCTTCTTTATCCCTTCATCTCTACCCTGTATTTGTAATAAACAATCAATAATAGAAGATTGTACCACTATATTTGCCATCAATACTTCTCTATCACTGACACTCAACTGCATCCTCATTTTTCTTAATTTTATCATCAAGCTAGTATCATGACTCCCAATAGCAACTAATCTCCCTTTAGATTTTCTACTCAATGAATCAGTTACTACATTAGCCTTCCCTGGATGATAATGAATTGTACAGTCATAATCACTAATCAACTCCATCCACCTCCTCTACCTCAAATTCAACTCTTTCTGGGTAAGTAAATGCTTCAAACTTTTATGATCAGTAAAAATTTCACAAGTGGCTTCATACAGATGATGTCTCCAAATCTTCAAAGCAAAAATTATGGCAGCCAATTCTAAATCATGTGCTGTTTAGCAGGTTCTCTGTTCAGCTTGTTGGAGACAATTTTGGCGATTTGGTTTCTTTGGAGAAGGCAAAAGAGATTGGGGAGAAGGAAGAGAAACATGGCTCAAACTGAGAGAGGTTTGGATTTAGATATGGAAATGATTAGTGGTAATAGCACTTTGGTTAAGTTCACATTTGAGGAAATCAAGAAGGCTACAAAAAATTCCTCGAGGGAGAATATAATTGGGAAAGGAGGTTATGGAAATGTTTACAAGGGGTTATTAGAAGATGGGTCTGAAGTTGCACTGAAAAGGTTCAAGAACAGTTCTGCCTTTGGGGATGCAAGTTTTCCACATGAATTAGAGGTTATTGCTAGTGTTAGGTATGTGAATCTTGTTAATCTGAGAGGCTATTGTACTGCAACAATTCCCATAGAAGGTCACCAAAGAATCATTGCGTGTGATATGATGCGTAATGGAAGCCTCTATGACAATCTTTTTGGATCATCAACTAGGAGGAAGCTTAGTTGGCCTATTCGTTTGCAAAGTTCACACCAGAGGGATTGACACACTTGAGCACTATGGTTGCTAGTACTCTTGGTTAGGTCGCCCGAGTATGCTTTGTAAATTAACCGACAGAAGTGATGTTTACAGTTTTGGGGTTGTGCTTCTTGAGCTTTTGAGTGGAAAAAAAAAGGTTTTGTCAGTTGATGATCAGGGTACTTTTCTTTTGACAGATTGGGCTTGGTCACTGGTGAAGGAAGGGAGAGCATTGGATGTTATTGATGAAAGCATGACTGAATGACCTATGGAAATTATGGAGAAATATGTTCTGGTTGAAGTTCTTTCTTCTCATCCAGTTTTGTTTGCTAGGCCAATGATGGATCAGATTGTGAATATATTGGAAACTGATTTTCCAGTTCCCTCGATCCCTGATAGTCCCTTTTCATTTTTAGCAGACATAGATGATACAGATCTGTTAACAAGCTTTAGTGGCACTCATAACATGTTGAGCCCTATTGATTGGAATCCAAAGAGTGATCATCTTATATTGGATCAAAGAGGAATTGAAGAAATTTCAAAATAAGATCTGTAAGTTACAGTTTCACTTCCCTATTCAGTAATAGAAATTGATATTCAAGAAGGTATAGGTCCATCTTTGAAATTATAGAAGATAAATTCTTGTTTTGTACATATGGAAGTGTTTTGGGTTGCAGAGGAATGATGCTTGTATTGTCAATGTTTTGTTTAATATTTGGAAATTGAATGAATTTTATCTTGTCAATGTTTATCTTGTTTAGGTACTTGAGAGGTTCAATGGCTGATCAGTTCCAAGTGATGATAATAATCCAAGGTATGCATTTTAAAAACAGAGAAGGCACTAACAAAGTAGATTCTTTGGATTTGGGAAGAATACCAAACTCGAATTCTTTGGATTTGGGAAGAAACCTGTCTAAATTATAGCAGACCGGAACAGTCAAGGAGAATTCTGTACCATATATCTTCCCTCTGTTAAATTATGTAACTTGCACAGTAACAAAAAATGCTGGGGTGTTTCTTTTGCTGATGTTTCTATTCTCAGAAACAAAAAATTTAGGTTTTTGCTTTATGAGTGAATGGCTTGGACTGATGATATGGAAGCAGGGGTAATTGCCTCTGCACATATTACTAAAAACTAATAGCCTAAAGTTCACAAATTCTATGAATGAATTCAAAATTTTAAAGCAATAATGGATACTTTTGACAAAAGTATTCCTTTTTGTACCACTGGGTCCATAAAAAAGTTCTCTCTATCATTGTTAAGTTGATAATTTTGCAGAGAATAAACAACCTGATTTCATTTTGTATCCTTTGGCATTGTGCATATTCTTAATACTCCTATTGGCCTACTCCTGAACTTAATTTACACAACTTCAACAATGATGAGGCAATAATCCCATTTCATGCTGTCTCTGCCTTTTTCTGTTGGTACATTTTTTTTTCTTGGTCGTCACTATGTGATCCTTTGTGTTACATGCTCTCTGCAGATAATATCTAATCCTCCTATATGGTAGTTCCTAATTCACTTTACAGAGAACAAGTGGACAACGAATCGAGTTCCTCTTCTGTCTGCTCTATTTATTTTTCCTTTATAGATGCATATCAATATTTCTGCCCATGGATTTGTTCAACTGATCTTGAACAGAGACTCAAATGAGCATGAACACCTAGACCTTGGAAAGACTTCTTCTCTAGTGCATAGGCCATGGAAATTGGAAAACCACTGACCTTTTTGACCGATAAAACATTATAGCGATATTTTTGGATTGATCTGCTTTAGAATCACAAGTATATTCTGCATTTCTCTTCTATTAATTGGAGGGTTGGTGGTTCAACAATTTGTCTAACGTTCACGAGCACGGCCTATATATTTTATTTGTCTTGCACCATGAAATCAGTGGTGTCTTTTACTTCAATAGGCAACATATGTCCAACCAGATAGGTCAAAACAAAGATGGCCCGTCTTGAGTCTTGAAAGCTTGGTAGATGGTTATGAACCTTCTGATTTAGAGATTTCATCTAACAACTATAAAAAAAAATCACTATCAAATACCAACTGGTAAGATCATATGGCTAAGAATCTCTAATCAACCATCTTATCCTTATAATAAAATTGATAATAGATCATGTTAAAAGATTCTTCTGTTTACTTAAAGACTAGTTCCAACTTTCACTTTCCGTCCATCCAATAACTGTCAAAACCGGCCATTGTAGCTGAGACTTATAGAAGGTGTAAGTTTAAGAGCTATCGTAGTTAATTTCAATGAAAGTGACGCAATAGTTGTCAATACCAATGAAACCTTATGTTTGCAATGTCCCTCTTTCTATCCATTTTCTTTGCATTAGGATTAGCCTTAACATTTTCATGCTTCAGTTTTTCAGTTGCCATTTGCCAAATTATCTATAATGAAACCCTTGTAGAAGCCTTGTCCATTGAACGTTGATATTCTTCGAAAATTGGTCAATCAAAGCCCTTCAAGTTCTGTATTTATTGACATGTGCACACAGTGTCAAAGCATGTTTCAAGGAATCCGTTTGATTCGATCTGAGTATCTACGAACAAATGGGTACTTGAAAAATCACCCATTTGTTTATTTTCTTGGGTTTGTTTTGATTTTAACTACAGTAAAGAGTTAGGAAGAAGATTGATCAATAAGTACCCAAGAAATATAAGGAGAAACAATGGCTACCACAGATGATTTAGAGAAAGCAAATAGCAATGTGTCTCAGCCATTGTTGCAGACACAGTAGGGGGCAGAACAAGCAGAAGAAGATGCAACAATGATGAAGGAGCGCTGTGGATTGTTTTCCTCAGCACATTTGTTGCAGTGTGTGGCTCCTTCGATCTGAGTATCTAATGATGTCTTGATCTGAATTTGAATTAATTTAACATGATTTGTAGGCTGTATTTGGTATGGGGAAATTAATATGCCCAAAATAATTTTGTGTTACAATAGTGTTTGGTGCACAATAAAATGAAATGCTTAATGGAGTTAAATTTCCTAGATTTAGGTGCCTTTGAAGACAAAATACTTCTACAAGATAAATTTGTTTTCCATGTTTGAGTAATGTCTCAATATATCAATAAATATTGAATAATGTGTTATGCCCCTTTGATTATTATCTTCATAAGCAAAAGCATTGGTTTTGGTGATTTACAGTAGGTTGGATATTCTGCACCTACCCAGTTCGGCATTATGGATGATCTTAACCTGTCTTATTCACAGGTATATTCACAAACTAATTAATTCACTATTTCATATCAAAGATCAATGATATACTCTGCAATTTCATGTTGCTGTAATTAGGATTTGATTAACACATAACCAATGAAAATAGAATTTTTTTTATGGAAATTTTTTTCTCACTTGCAGTACTCAGTCTTCGGATCCATACTGAATATTGGAGCAATGCTTGGTGCAATCACATTTGGGCAGATTGCTGATTTCCTCGGCCAGAAAGGGGTATGAACAACCCTGTTAAGACCATATGAAATAAGCAACTTAGCCGTGCAAGCTAGTCTTCGATCTTCCTAAACTTGTTACTTTTTTTTTAGTGATTGCAGGCTATGAGGATGTCATCTATTATCTGCATTGCAGGATGGCTCATTATCTATTTATCTTTGGTTTGTGTTACTTCAGTTTTTACCCAATTAATTTCTTGATATAATTTAGATAGAACTTTTATATTAAATCTACGTCCTTTCTCTTGTTAGGTACCTTTATCACTGGATATAGGAAGATTTTTAACAGGTTACGGCATTGGCATTCTTTCTTACGTGGTATGCTTTTCTTCTCATTTCTTTGCTAAACCATTTTCAAAAACGTTATATACAAATCAGGAATCCATTATTCCCTCTCTTGTCCACTCTAAAATTAATAGGTGGCAGTGTTTATTGCTGAGATAACACCAAAGACCCTTAGGGGATCACTAGCAACAGCAAATCAGGTACATAAGTTAAATTAAAATTTTCCTTTTACAATTTATTTTGTTTCCTGGAGCGAATTTAAGCAAGAATGAGCCATATTGACTGCCATGAATCAGAAGGCATTCTTCCTTGAGATTAAGGATTTTACAATTTACAATGCCTTTTTGACCTTACTGTTGATTTTGCAGCTCTTCATTGTTACTGGTTTGGCTATTGCCTTTTTAATAGGAGCATTTGTAGCATGGAGGACCCTGTCTCTTACTGGTAATTGTTACTGTATCTGAGTCATTAGTTCAATGTTGCATTTTTTTTTTTTGTAATTAAATACTCCAAATTGTTTTTTAGATTATAAAATTATGTAAGAATATCATTAAGCAATTTCTTGGCCATGGGGCTAACTTAAAGTTGGGTATTTTTATTAGCAGGAATTGTCCCATGTATAGTTCTCCTTGTTGGCCTTTGCTTCATTCTAGAGTCCCCTAGATGGCTCGTAAGATTAAGTTTCTGAAAGCATTCAGTTCTGTTTTGAGTCAGTTATTAGATTCTTTTCCAAAAACAAGTATCGATCTTTTAGTAAAATTTTTAGAGGTAAATGTAGGATCAATGAGAGTTTTGCATTTCATTTCAATATCCATAGATTGCCAAAACTGAAACTTTAAATAAATTCAAGTTTTTTACACTGAGGTCTATACTTGGAATTGCATGCGTATGAAGTTATGAAGATTGCGATAGTTTCTTTGGGGAAGTATTTAAGCTAACTATTTTCCTACAGGAAATGGTTGGTCGCCACAATGATTTCGAGGCCGCATTACAGAAACTTAGAGGTCCTCAGGCTGATATTTCTCGAGAAGTAAATGAAATTTAGGTACTCCTCCTTTCCTCTTATCATTTCTTATGTTTAATTAATTATCTTTTCTGCAAGTTTTTGTTGTTTAACAGGAGTACTTAGCAACTCTTTTACACCCCCTAAGTCCACAGTAATGGACTTGTTACATAGAAACAATATCCGTTAGGTCATTGTAAGCATCATTCTGTCTTGAATTCATTTTCCTCCATGGATTATCTTTTTTAATTTTTTAAATAATCCTCAATAATTTCCTGGGTCTCTCACTCTAACAGGTTGGAGTTGGATTATTGGTGTTCCAACAGTGTGTGGGAATAAATGGAGTTATCTTCTACGCTGGTCAAATTTTTGTATCTGCAGGTAAATCCAGATTGCTTATCAGGGACTGCAGGAGGCCTCGTGACATTGGTGAACTGGGTTAGCTCTTGGCTTGTATCCTTGACGTTCAATTTTCTTTAGCCAGCCTATGAAATGCTTTGGTTTTGTGATAATTTCAGGTACGTTCTTTCTGTATGGTGGTGTTTGTGTACTTGCTACTGTTTTCATCATCAAGCTGGTGCCCGAGACAAAAGGCCGAACTTTGGAAGAGATTCAAGCTTTAGTAAATTAAATCGATTTCATATTGATAACTATTTTTTGAGGATGATTTTATATTGATAATGATCAATAGCTGAGAATTGACTGGTGATGCATATAGAAAAATGCAAAAAAGAAGGATCCCACATCTGGTACTTACATTCATAGCAACCAATTACCTAATTGGTGGAAAGTTAAATCCCTCAAATATGAGAATCTAATTTTCCAAAAATCAAACAATTCCGAAGGGTTTGGTTAAAAAGGAAAATTGAAATGGAAAAAAGTGAGTCAAGAACAAAAAAAAAATCAAAATGTTGTTGTAAAGTGGGCTGCCCTTTTCATCCCACTCTGGGCTTATCCCCCACAGTCTATTGGGCTCCTTTTGTTATGAGAATTGGTGATGAAAATGAGTTTTTGCTCCCCTCTCTATACAGGGTATTTTGACTATAATATTCCACGCATGGGGGTTTGAAATGGATGTTTTGTTAGATAACAATTTTTTTGTTACTCTCTTCGATGTTATGGTTGTAGTAGCAGAAGCAATATTATCATGGGCAACAATTGGACTTCATTACTATTATCACAGTCACATAAATTATAATCATAATGTCACAGATCGGATCAATTATTTTAACAGATACTTTACTAATCATAATCTTTATATTATTCGTCTTAATTGTTATAGTTTATTTTCATTCTATGCTTTTTTTTTTTTTAGGGATTCTTATCACCACTTGTTAACTCTATTAAGAAATATGGACAAAAATCCACCCTAGCAGCCACCTATGTTTTTTTAAGTTTAAATTTATTTAAAAATCTTATTTTTTCTTATTCTCTTTTCCTCTCAAATCTGATTAATTGAAAGTAAATTAAAATTTAATTTTAACTGAGGTAACTGTCACATAAATTTTCATTCAATTTTTTTAACAGAATTAATAACAGGATTCATCATTGATAATGGAGTAAAATGTTTAGTATCAAAATTGTAATGTTTGATGGTTGGGATCAAATTTAAACCAAGGCCAATTTTTGATGGCTAAATTATTGATTTAACCTTTTTCATTGACTTGAGCTTTTTGGATTAATGATAACTAACAATATTACTATCCAACGGATTTATTGGAATTAACTTTCTTCTTCATCATCGTCTTCTTTTTCTTCAGTCTGAGAGTTAGAAAGCACAGAAAGGCTTACAAAGCATTTCTTTTCTCATCTCTCTTTTCTCCACTCAGAATTCTTTTCAAGATTTCTTTCCTCAGTTTTATTCTCACAGGTGACACTTACTGTATTGAGAAGAACAAAAAAGTCCAAAAGTACAGAGAATGAAGGCCAGTTATGTCCATCGAGTAAATCTCCCGGTGTTGGGTCACTTGTTAAGCCCAGACCCAAGCGGAACCCAACGGATCATAGGAAACAAAAACATAAACCAAGAAGTTTGTAATTACTATATACTATCATATAAAAATAGATAAAAATTACTGGTCCTTTGGGGGGAATTTGATAAAATTAGAACAACTGCCTCATTTGAAACTTTTTTTAACTTATCAGATGCAGGAAAATATTGAATTTGAAAATAATATATCCTTTTGTACATTAATTTATTGAAGACATATACATTTGAAATTTTTTTATTTTTTTATAGGAAATAAAATTTATATTACTTAATATATTTTTCTAATACTTTCTAATTTTTGATTTTATTACCAGAATAAAGTTTTCGTTACAAAGTACCCATATAGATAGAAGTGCTATAGAGTTAAAAATGTGGCCAAGCTAATTGATATTTTTGGTAAATAAGTTCTGTAACTGTTTTTAGATGTTAAAATTACTTAAAAGAATATACAAGTACTATTTGACTATTTAGAGGTATTTTCCTTCATCAAATTGATTTTATTATTTATACATTATAAATATATTAATTTTATTCACAATACAATATAAACGATTAAAATAATAATATTTGTTAATAATTAAATTAAAAGATAATAATATTATTTTTATTAAATAATAAATTCAGTGTTCTAATAATAATGAAAGTATCATTATTATATTTAAAATTTGATTAGAGAGAATGTCTAGTGATTTATACAGTGGTAATGGTGTAAATACTTTTGACATATAAGGGTAATTTAGGAACATGAATAGTATCAAAACTAATTATATGATTAAAATTCACAAAACCTAACTTTTGTTTTTGTGTCTAAATCATTTTTTTTAATTGTTTTCAACTTTTAATTCATAAAAAAAGGTAAAATAGGTGTTTGACATAATTTATTCTTTTTTACAGTAGAAATTGTTTGAAAAGCTCAGTAAAAAAACATTGGATAATGTTTTAGACACAAAAGCAAGCAGCCTGGAATAATTTTTGGTATTATGTCTAATTTCCACAAAACTCCTATAGTCATTTAAAGAAAAGTTGGAAGGCATTGTTTGACAACCCAAAACTACATTTTTCCATATCATCCATGTATCTTTATAAGTGGTGATAGAAAGCCCTACATTATAAAGAGTTTTTTTAGATTATTTTATAATTAATTTTAAATCATAATTATTGAGATATAAATTTTAATACATTTTTTTTTATAAATATAAACCGAACATCTAATACTTTCAGGATATATATCTTTAAATAAAATCAAAGTAAATGAACAAAACACAATGTGATATATTGGTGAGGTTTTTTAATTTTTAGATTCATTAAAAATTAATTTCTTTTATTTCTAAAGTAATCAAAATTCAATGATGATTTTTATTATTTCCCAAATAATTAATAGCTTAAATGAATGTGGTGTAGGAAATTTTCATTATGAGAATGACATATTAACATGTGGCGCCCTTGAAAGGTTAAAGCATAATTTCACAAGTCTAATCAAACGGTTAATCATGCACTTACACATGACATATGTAAAATGATATTTTTCACAACTAACCTCTAACCCTCAAATATTCTAGCATATTCTGACTAGCCACATTAATTACCTCATGATAGTTACTCTTGACATTAAATCTAACTAAATTATGGTGTTATTACCTCATTATCACACATGACATTATTACAAACAACATTAATTCTTGTCATTATTTTACGTAACAAACTCAACCTCCAAAGCCACAATCCCTCTGACAACTTGTAACTTTCTGGTGTGCGCAAATGTTTCACTGCTCTTGTAAGATCATTTGTTCCGAAATTAATATCAATAGAATGAATATAAAAAATAAATAAATGATTCATGAATGAATTCTTAGAAATACATGTGATTGGTCCAAAAGTAATTTTTAAAACGCTCATACCATATTAATAGTGTCTTAATCTAACACTTCAAGTACCGACCAAAAAAAGTGAGTTAACAACATTCTATTCCAAAAAAAATTTAAAGTGTTTGAGAATAAGTGATTTTCTAATTAAACCTCAAACCAAGACCCAATTAAGATTTAATTAAAAGTGAAAGATCGAAAATTGGATGAGTAAAGGATAAAAATGGAATTAATCAAAGTTTTAACATAAGGAATTCACGTCAACACGTTGCAGTTAGATATAAGTATTTCCCCTGTTGTGGTGATGATAATATTTGTTTTTCTCAGTCTGAATAAAGACCAATCTCCTTACTTTCAGTCTTACTTTTATAAGTTGGGTCACCAAAATCTCACCAAGTAGTTAGTTGCTCTCTTTCTCAGTACGGGGAGGAGACAGAGCATGGAAGGAGGAGGATCAATAACAAAGTCACTACTTCCAGAAGAAAATCCTGATGTTAACAGTGGAGAATACAGTGGTACTGATCATGATCATGATCATGGTCAATATTATTCGCGGGTCACATTTATGGTTGTCTTCAGCACCATCATGCCTCTGTGCGGTTCATTCGCTAACGGAACTGCTGTAAGTATTAGAATTAACATAGATTTAGCTTCTTCCTTTCAAATTTTATTTCATACAAGCCTTTTTCTGAGTTCTGTATTTGGATCTTGAAAAGCACAAGATAAGAAGAACAAAAAGCTTACAGATTAATGTCTTTTCAAGGGTTTAAATTTTCAAAGGCTGATTTTTATTATTTTTATTTTTTAATATATGTAGCCTAGAATTTTTTCATTTTACGCGAGGGAGATATTATATTGTTTATACTGTTGACTCTCTTTCCTAAATAATTCATATACAGTAGCCCACTTTTAAGAAAACATGTCGGCCCAAGAGTAGCACGGACTGATTAAACATTGACAATTTCCTCTTCTGGTAATTTAATACTACTATATGACATATGATGATTTTCTTGCATACAAACTGACAAGGAAAATCAACTAACCACCGTGAGCTTAGCTCAGCTTGCGGGGGTAATTTCCATTCTTTATCCGGGTTATGATGTTTAAATATTTATATTTAAGCTCCTTTATTTATATTTGTTAAGTCCTTAGATATGTTAATTTAGTCAATTTTATTTCATTTATGTGTTTCACATGTTTTCATAGGATCTTGGAGAAAGAAGAAGCATTTTTGGCACCTAAATGAAGAAATCTGAAAATTCTGGAGCAGTTGCTGGCTAAAGTACGATCGAGCGCATAAGCACTCGTGCGCACACAAAGAAGGATCGAGCGCAGCCTTGCGATTGAGCACACAACGAATGCAATCGAGTGCATATGTATGGGCGTGAACAGTAAAACGACAGAACCAATTTTGGAAATAGAGGAGGTTTTGCGTTTTAGGAAGTTTAGGGTTTTCAGAGTCTTCTAGGGTTACTTAACCCTTATAAATACACTTGTAAACACACAAAAGACATCCCTTCTTTTATCTTTTGCTTGGCTCGGAGTTGTAAGCTTTGGAGAGGATTGACAACCCGTCTCCACAGTATTCTTTGGGTTTTATATTTTATGTTTAGTTTATATTACGATGCTTATCTTAGACAGCATGTGTAACTAACTCTTTATAGGGCTCGATTGAAGCCCTAGTTATGCTTTCACATATATACATACATTGATTATCTTTGCAATAGCCTTGATTATGATGCTTAACTTGATTAATGCCTGTGTTTATTTAAATTCCTCATATGTGTATGTCTGATCAATATGTGCATGTGGTATAGATTAGTTAGTTCGATCAATTTGGATGACCGAGTCCTGGGTCTGACAATGGTAACAAAAGATATCCACACCGGATTCTTGGATTAATCAACATGGGAAACCAAGAGTAGATACCATACCCTAGGTCTCATGTGGTTGTCGATTTCCATAAATCTTATGCTCTCTTAAGGAACAACTCAGTAGATACCATGCTGAATCCCTTAAGAAAGAAAAGAGTTAGAGTAGATACCATGCTGAATCCCTTAAGAAAGAAAAGAGTTAGAGTAGATACGATGCCTAACTCGATGCTTAGGGAAATCAATAGCTTAAGGAGTAGATACTATGCCCTTAGGTTGGCAACCATTAGGTATTCATGATAAGGCTAGTGAATTGACACATTACTCATTAGGGAAAGTATGACTAGAGGTGGATATCATAGCCCTATGTTCTTATTATTTAATCACACTCAACTATTATTTCTATCTTTTTATCTTGAGAAACTAATTCTAAAAACAAAATTCACCAATCCCTATGGAAATGATCTTGCACTTGCACACTATGCTACCATTGACCTTGTGCACTTGCAAGTAAAACTCTACGATTATTTGCTTATTTATTTAGGTAGATAAACACACAACAAGTTTTTGGCGCCGTTGCCGGGGATTGTGCTAAATTTCCTTTTAAAAATTATTTTCATTTAGTTAATCATCGTTACTCTTATTTTATTTTACTTTAATTTTTCTAAAAATTTTAAGTTTATGTTTTTCATCTTTATTTTTCTTTTCATCAAACCCTAATCGATTTCTTTTTGTTTCAGGCACACCAGTAGAACTTTTTGTTACACTTGCGATCGAGCGCACCCTCTTGTGAGATCGAGCGCAATTAGGGCAGAGAGTTACCCGAGCAGCAGTGTTGAACTGCTGCACTGAAGCTGTTTTACCTGATTTATGCACGGACTTTGATCCCGACATCCAACAGTCTTTCCCCTCGATCCAGAGCTTGAGCGGACCATCCGACAAAGGCTTAGAAACAATTTCGAGGAAAACGAAGAAGAATTCGAGAACGAAGCACTAATGGCTGAACAGCTCGAAAACCAGCAACCATCTACACGAATACCAATGAAGCAGTCCTTCATCCCACGGAACCTTGATCAGCCATCATGTATTGCATATCAACTTGAGGCGGAAGGCAACTATTACATATCTCCGCAAATATTGAGTGCATTGACTCACTTTAGGGGCACACCTAATGAGGATCTACACTTGCACCTTCGAGAGTTCTTCGATCTTTGCAAATTCCAACACATCCGAGGCCTAGACCAAGAAGGAATAAGGTTAATTCTGTTCCCTTTTTCCTTAAAAGATAATGCTAAACTGTGCTACAATTCTTTGCATGTAGTTTCAATCCACACTTGGGAGGAGTTGGCTAGCGAATTCTTAAGGAAGTTTTTTCCAGCCCAAAAGACGAGGTAGATGAGGAAAGAGATTCAGTCCTTCCAACAAAAGGATGGAGTCCTATTCTTCGAAGCATGGGGACACTTCAACGAGCTGCTACTCAAATGCCCACATCACAACCTACCTCAAGATGAACTGGTACAAGCTTTTTATGAAGGTTTGAGTGATACTAACAAAAGCATTGTTGATTCAGGTTATGAGGGAGTGCTGATGGAGAAAAACAGTGAAGAAGCCATGGAACTCTTTGAAACCCTAAGTGAACACACTCAGCAGTTCTCCTCTCGAGGTAGACATGTAACCAAAGGTAAGGGTATGTTTGAGGTAAATTTAAATGGAGGATCTTCTCCTCAAATAGCTGTTGTGGAGAAGAAACTAGACCTGTTGGTTAAAGCCATGGCTGCTCAGAATGCCTCATCTAACTTACCAGCTACACCACTCCAGGTATGTGCGATATGTTCCCAATTTGATCATAATACTGATACTTGTCCTTTGTATTCATCTGCAGATCCGGAATAAGCAAATTATGTGGGACCTAACAACTATCCACCAAAGAACAACCCATATGCAAACACTTACAACCCTGGATGGCGAAACCACCCAAATTTCTCTTGGAACAACAATCAAAATACCCTTAACCAGTAAAGACAGCAATGAAACTCCCAACCAGCAGCCCATACTGCTCTGGAACCAAATAAGAATGACCTCGAAAGTCTTGTAAGGCAATTGGCAACTCAACAGCAACAATTAATGACCTCACAAGGTCAGTTCATGGCGGATGAAAGGCAATTTCGGACTGAACTAAGACAAACCACAGCAAAACATGAACAAGCCATCCAACGGCTAGAGGTATAAATGGGACAATTGGCTAAAGAGTTAAGTGGCAGAAAACAAGTTGAGCTTTCGGCCCAAACACTACCCAACCCTGGGGGGCATTAACAACTGAAAGCTGTCACAACTTTGAGAAATGGCAAGGTGATAGGGTCCGATGAGTCTGCAACAGCATCCAAAGAAAAACCATCGACATCAGAGGTAAGTGAAACGGAGAAGGTGAATATACCACCCTTCTCGTAAAGGTTAGTAAAACAAAAGAAAGACAATAAATTGATTGATATTTTTGAAACCTTGCAGAAAGTTGAAATTAATATTCCTTTATTAGATGCAATTCACCAAATACTTGCCTATGCTAAGTTCCTAAAATATTGTTGCACTCATAAGAGGAAATTTCAAGAGCATGAAACAATAACATTAATTGAAGAAGTAAGTGTTGTGTTATTAAGAAAACTATCACCAAAACTAAAAGATCCGGGTAGTTTTACTATTCCCTGTAGAATAGGTGATCAGTTGTTTGAGAGAGCATTACTAGATTTGGGAGCGGGTGTAAACTTACTACCATATACGGTATTCGAAACCCTAGGTTTGAGGGAGCTACAACCGACTTCCATTACCTTGTAGTTGGCAGATAGGAGTATCAAAAGACCTAAGGGTATTCTTGAGGACGTCCTAGTAAAGACTGGTGAGTTCATTTTACCTGCTAATATCATTGTGCTAGATATGGAGGAATGCCCTATGCTATTACTCCTGCCCATCATATTAGGGAGACCCTTCATGAGAACTGCCGACGTTAAGATTTGTGTGAAAAAGGGCATAGTGAATATGAAGATTAATGGTAAGAAAATAGAATTTAAAATATTTGATACATTGAAACTGCCTCAAGATGATTTAAAATGTTTTAATGTATGCATGATGCAAAGTTTTGTTGAGCAAGCTTTTCAGCTCCAGCACATTGATCCATTGGAGACCACTCTCACCCATGGCTTCACAGAAGAGGATATTAAGCAGGAACTTGAAGATGTGACTAATGACATCATTAAAACTGTGCACCTCCTTGAGACTTCTCCAAAACACTCAAGTAAATATCCTCCTCCATTAATGCTACTCTTCTGCCTTCTATTGTTCAGACACTAACTTTGGAACTGAAACAGCTGCCAGAACATCTCACTTATGCTTATTTGGGAGAGAATAAGACTTTATCTGTGATCGTGGCTGCTAATTTAAGTATTGGAGAAAAAGATAAATTATTAAGAATTCTTAGGGAGCATAGATCTGCCATTGGATGAACCATTGCTGACATTAAGGGGATAAGTCCAGCCAAGTGCATGCATAATATCTACCTTGAAGATGAAACAAGACCCACTCGAGATGCCCAAAGTAGACTTAACCCACACATGAAAGAGGTAGTAAAGGTCGAGCTATTAAAGCTACTAGATGTTGGCATTATCTACCCCATATCAGACAGTAAATTGGTGAGTCCAATCCAAGTTGTTCCTAAAAAGAGTGGGATTACAGTTGTAAAAAATGAAAATGAGGAACTCATACCTACAAGAAAAACAACTGGTTGGAAGGTATATATTGATTACCGGAGATTGAACAAAGTAACCAGAAAGGATTATTTCCCCCTATCGTTCATTGATCAGATGTTAGAGAGATTAGCCGATCATAGCTATTACTGTTTCTTGGATGGGTACAGTGGATACAACAAAATTGCCATAGCACTCGAGGATCGAGAAAAGACTACCTTCACATGTCTTTTCGGTAAATTTTTTATCGAAGGATGCCATTTGGTTTATGCAACGCACCAGCCACTTTTCAAAGATGTATGATGAGCATATTTTCCGATATGGTGGAGAAATACATTGAGGTATTCATGGATGATTTCAGTGTCTTTGGTTCTAATTTTGATGAATGCCTAAATCGTTTGGAAAATTTCCTAAAGAGATGTGAAGAAAGTAACTTAGTGCTGAATTGGGAGAAATGTCACTTCATGGTTCAACAAAGCATTGTGTTGGGTCACTCTATCTCCAACAAAGGTATTGAAGTAAACAAGGCTAAAATAGACACCATTTCAAAATTGCCTCATCCTTTTACATTAAAGGGTATAAGAAGTTTCCTTGGACATGCCGGTGTCTATAGACGGTTCAGTAAGGGTTTCTCCAAGATCTCAAGACCTCTTTGTGCGTTGTTAGCTAAAGATACCAAGTTTGAATGGAATGATGACTGTATGTAAGTTTTCAACACATTGAAGTATGTTCTCACCTCTACCCCGATAATGATGGCACCGGATTGGAATCTTCCATTTGAATTGATGTGCAATACCAGTGACTTCGCCTTGGGAGTTGTCTTAGGTCAAAGAGTCAATAAGGTACCTCATGCTATTTACTATGCTTCTAGAACTTTAAATGATGCTCAGCTTAACTATTCTACTACTGAAAAAGAATTGTTAACTGTTACTTTTGCTTTAGAGAAGTTTAGATCATATTTTATTAGTTCTAAGGTTATTGTATTTACTGACCATGCTGCTTTGAGATATCTGTTTTCTAAGAAAGATGCAAAGCCTAGGTTAATCAGATGGGTGCTCTTATTACAAGAATTTGATTTTGAGATCAAAGACAAGAAAGGCAGTGATAATGTGGTTGCAGATCATTTGTCAAGGCTACCCTATGAGAATGACGATAATGCGTTGCCTCTGAATGAGAACTTCCTTGATGAACAATTGATCACACTAGAGGTAAAACTTCCATGGTATGTTGATATTGTAAATTATCTAACTGCTAAGGTTTTTCCCCCAGGCATGACCACACAAGGAAAGAAGCAGTTGATATCTCTGTCTAGAAATTACTAGTGGGATGACCCTTACCTTTTCAAATTCTGCCCTGATCAAATCATCAGACGATGTGTCTCAGAAGAAGAGCACTTGAGTTTATTACAACACTGCCATCGGTTTACTTGTGGAGGACATTTTAAGGCAAAACAAACAGCTTTTAAGGTATTACAATCTGATTTTTATTGGCCTAATCTGTTTAAAGATGTTTTCTCCTTTTGTAACTCATGTGATAAATGCTAGCGGACATGTAACATCTCTTCTCGAAATCAGATGCCCCTACATAATATTCATATAGTAGAACTTTTTGATGTATGGGGCATTGATTTCATGGGTCCATTTCCTAACTCCTTTGGTTATTTATATATTCTTGTGGGTGTGGATTATGTGTCCAAATGGGTCGAGGCTGTCCTCTCAAAAACTAACGATCACAAAGTAGTTGTAAAGTTTTTATAGGCTAACATCTTTACGCGGTTTGGGACTCCAAGAGCAATCATCAGTGATGGGGGTAACCACTTTTATCATTGCTCTTTTGCCGAACTACTCTAATAATATGGGATCACTCATAAAGTTGGCACTCCATATCATCCTCAAACTAGTGGCTAAGTGGAGATAAGCAACCGAGAGATCAAAGGAATCTTAGAGAGGACAGTGAAGCCTAATCGGAAAGATTGGTCTCTGCGCCTAAACGATGCTCTATGGGCATATCAGACAGCTTATAAGACTCCAATTGGCATGTCTCTCGACCGCCTAGTCTTTGGGAAAGCATGCCATCTCCCAGTAGAATTAGAGCATCGGGCATATTGGGCCATAAAGCAGTTCAATTTTGACATGAAACAAGCAGGTGAGAAGAAGAAGCTGCATTTAAATGAGCTAGAGGAACTAAGGTATGATGCCTATGAGAATGCCAAACTCTACAAAGAACGGACAAAAGCATGTCATGACAAACAACTGATTAGGAAGGAGTTTCATGTGGGACAAAAGGTATTGCTATGCGACTCATGGTTAAGATTGTTCTCAGCAAGCTAAAATCCCGATGGTATAGTCCTTATATGGTCACCAAGGTCTTCCCTCACGGTGTTTTAGAGGTCCGTGGTCCCAACAGAAATCAGCCCTTCACGTTAAATGGACATCGAGCCAAGCCGTACCTTGATATTAACTTACCTCCGAGAGATGAAGACCTGGCACTTGAATCTATACAGTATACAGCTGAGATACAAGCACTGGAGCCATAAGAGGTGGACTCTAAGTGCTTCCTTCAAAACAAGTAGCACTATAGCACGAGAGTGCTTGAGCATTTCATATTCTACTACCTATACAGCTCAAGCAACTCTATTGAGATTAATGGTACTAAGGCCACTAACGCATGGTAAGGTTGTATTGTTCTTGTTTTATCATTTCAGTCCTAGTAAGTTTTTATTTTTACATACTGCTTTGCGATCGAGTGCACCATTCAGTGTGTTCGAGTGCAAGAGTGCGATCGAGTGCACTCGTGGCAGACATTCGCGAGATGAATTTAAACAACTCACTCACACTCTCTTCATAATTTACTCACACTCTCCCTTCTATAACCCACCAATCTCAAACTCTCGACTCTGGCACTCCACCACGCTATCCACCATCACCACTAACCACCATCACCACCATTGTCACCGCCATGTCCTCTTCCCCATTTCACATTCACTCCATACACAAGGTAACCCATTTTGTTCTCACACACGAATTTTAATATTTAATTTACATTTTCATTATATATATGTGTTATCTTGTGTGTGTGATTAGTTGCTATTATGTTTACAGGAGGTTAGGAACAAACTCGGAACCATACCACCATAGCTTGGTCTTCTGTCGCCCACAAGCTGTTCGACAAAATGTCTGACTGTGTGCGATCGAGCGCAAGGCATTTGCGATCAAGCACAGAGTCCATTGTGTGATCGAGCGTACATATTCGTGATCGATTGCAATTTTGACAGAAACTAGAATCCACATGTCAAAATACTCCGCTTCCACCTCTCGTGCCTCGAGCAGCCATGCCCAGTCATCCCGGCCAAGCTTCGAGCAAAGAGAGCTCTTATTCGAAACCACTTTCGCCATCGATGAAGTCTTCAAGCACATGGATGCCACTCAATGGGCAGTCTAAGCATTTAAACACCATGGATTAAAGAGGCTTTTTAAACCAGTTTGCTAGACCGCTTACACCCAGCTGGTAGTCCAGTTCTATGAGAGCCTGTCCTTTGACTGCAACAGACCAGGAGTATTGACTTCCTCAGTCTAGGGCACATCCATCAAGGTGACTAGTGCTGAAATAGCCGCTGCTTTTCATTGCTGTGATGAGTCCTCTCCAGAGGACACCGATATCGAGGAGCAGCTGAAATTTTTTGACCTAACCATGATCATTGAGGACATATGTGCTGGCTAGTACGCTGATAGGCACAACAACGTGGTGAGCCAGTCAAAGTCACCTCCATGGCTTTGGTTCGTGGACACCATCCTCTAGTGCAATGTGTGTCCATTGGGGCACAAGACACAGAGGAGAGACCAGTTTCTATAAACATTGTATGCCTTCCACAGAGGCCACTGGTATTCTATCCCAGTGTTATGTGGAGCCAGCTACATAAATTTTGGGATCATGTCCATGGCCGTCAGACCACCACGGTCAATGCATGGGGGCTCCCATTCCCATTCCTAATCTCATACATCCTCAAGAAGAAAGGGATTAAGAGGATCACCAACAACAGACCAGTACGAGAGCATCCCTTCTTTGGGAAGGCTTAATGGATACATAGCCTCTCACACATGCTTCGAGGATTCCCAGCTCCTGCACTTGCAACCGAAAGAGTTGAAGAGGATCATATGGAGACAGAAACCCCTGCAGTCAGCCCATTGCGAGAGGAAAACCATCCAGACATGGAACCCACAGAGTCCCAGCACTTTCTCTCTGAGTTGTCCTCCTTCCGGGGTAAGGTCTCTATAGCTACATCACTAGTGCACTAACGCATAGATAGTTTGGAGGCACAGTTTGCACAACAGGAGGTGATGCTACAGGCCATCCTTGATCGCCTACCTCCGGTGCCCGGTACCTCTTCGATTGCACCACCTGACGATCAGTAATGAGAGGATACCCCGTCTGGCTGAAGAAGTTAAACTTAGTGCTCATGGGAGGCACCCCATAGCATATCATTTTTAATATTTTTAGTATTTACTTTTCTATGTCTGTTTATTATTACTTGTTTTTCCAGTTTATGTTTGTTTTTCTTTTTCAAAGACATAGTCAGTGCATCCAGTTCAAGTTTGGGGGCGCGCTACGAGCCATGCCAGCCTTTGAGTTCTACATCTCCCAGGTCATATCCTTGCATACTTCTTACACATTAAGGAAAATGTGCAATTTAAGTTTGGGGGTATGGGGACACACTCGCACACACATTATATCCCAATTTTTGTTTTTATAGATAAATGCATGTTCATTCTGTTCCAAAAATTTTGGGTGATCTAAACAAACAGTATGATTTGACTTCATAAGTGAGCTTAACATCTTGAACATATAGGCCAAAAATTAAGTTTTGAACCTAGATCACTTACTTTTAGCCATTTAAGGATTCACAAGTTTGACATAAACTAACACGAGCACATTAGCACATAGTTGTGTGGGGTATGACATGTAATTTTAATTTGTATGTTTCTTTTACTTGACCGTGAACCAGATGACTTGTTAGATTAACGCTTTGGCATAAGAAAATAGAAAAAGATTGTTAGTGCTCAAAAAGAAAAAAATGCTCTTAATGATCATTAAACAAACTTTTCACTGAGTAACTGGCCCTTTTGACTCAGTAAGCAGTGAGTGTCACGTCAAAAGGTGGAAATTTTGCTCACAATGATCAATAAAAAGAACTTTCCACTAAGTAACTGGCCCTCTTGCCTCAGTAAGCAGTGAGTGTCACGTCAAAAGGTGGAAATTCTGATTGGTAGCATTAAGACCAGTTAGTTCCTATTGGAAATCACCTTAGCAAGATGCCCAGGTGGTGATCTTCCAAACACCCAAGTCTTGAATGACTTGTAGAAAGAAAAACAGGAATCGAACAAAAGAACAGAAAATCAAAGAAAGAAAAGAAAACAAGCAATTGTTATCGAGGTTCGACAATGCACCTACGTCCCTGTGAGTTCCTTCGAACTCTCTGCACTAAATCAACGGTTCTTTACAAGTTACAGCAACCCCCTTCAAGAAACCACAATGTTCTTGAAGGAACCAAGAAAAGAACTAGAAAGTGATAGACCTATTACAAAGCTTTCTATCAATTCTATACTACCCTTTCTTCTTTACAAACAGCCTCTCTACAATGAGTCCCTCTTGTATGTATGTGTCTTTGCACTCTCACACACTTCCTTCATTCACACATATGTCTCACAAGTTACACCATCACATTGTTGTGTCGTCTTGTTTTGTGGTGTTATTGAGATTGAACCTAGGTGACCCTTTATATAGTGCACCAACTTCTTGTCCATTCTTGTGTGTCATTCTTCACCCTTAGATCTTGATGATCACTTAACCATGGCCCTCCATCAATCCTAAGTGGTGTTGTGCATTTTAACCTTGCATTCACGCACCTAAGAGAAGGCTAAAGCATGCTGTCCATGTGTGCCGGCCAGTGCTGCAGCGCTGAGAAACCAGCACTGCAGCTTCAAGTTTTTGTCCCTTGTGCTATTCCTGCCAGGTTCCAGTGCTGCAGCTTCGAGTTGCTGCCCCTTCACACAACACCCTTCTGCTTGTGTGCAGAAGTGCGCACACTAGTGCACATGGCCTTCCCTTACTCCAAAATGAAGCACACACATGTGTGCAGCCTTCTAACTTGTTAAAATTTGATCCTCCAATGTTGGTTTAGACTTTAACCATCTTTGAACCATGCTTGGACCTGTTCAAACCTTAACCATGTTTGAACCATGTTTAAACTTTAGACAAATACCAATAATCTCTACCTTTGTCTAAGTGTTTAAACCCGAACCATTGTGCAAAGATCTTCAGGATCCAAACTCATCTTGAGTCATCTATCAACTAACTTCATTCTTAAGAAGTCCAAAGCAATGATTGGACCTTCTTAGAGGTAGAACCTTGGTGCCTAAATCTACAGGACTTTTCTCCATGATCTTCTTGTCAACATGAATGCATCCTTTCGTACCATTTTCCAGAATGTAATGATACCGAACATCCCTATGCTTCATCACCTCATGGAACACTGGATACCTCCACAAGTTCCCCACACTTTGGCTATCCAAAGATACCACCACCAGCTCTTTTAGGACCTCCCACTCTTCCAACAACCCTTTGCACCCCATAGCCTCTTTTACGGCTTCCGTAGCCGCTATGCGTTCTACCCCGGTTGTCATGAGTGCTACCACTGGCTGCCACTGAGCCTTCAAATACCTCAGCATCCACTTCATCCCAAGTCAATGCTCTTTTCCGGAATTACTCATAAATTTGCTGAGAACACCCATTGCCCAAGAAACCCTTGACCAATTTATCTTCTTTTCTGGGATTATACACATCCCAAAGATCTTTTGTGTAAGGTTGAGATCCTTCCTCTCAAATTTCTCACTGAATTGAGATGTAAACCTTTCCATCCTCTTCATGTTGTTCCAAACCAATAGCCCATCAATGACATAGGTGAGGATACTCACCATCTTCTCTACCTTGTGTCCAGGTGAGAAAGTTTCTGTGAAACCTATGTCTTCTCTTCTTGTGAACCCATTCGCCACCAACCTAGCCTTGTCCAAGACTTTATCTCTTGGAGGGTACCCTTCTTTGATCTTGTAAGTGCACTTATATTCCTAAACTTTCTGATTTCCTGGAATTTTCACCAATTCCCAGAAGTTGTTCTTCCTCAAAGAATCTATTTCTTCCTCCATAGCTAGCTTCCACTTTGACGAATCCTTACACTACATGGCATCCGTGCAAGTTTCTTGTTCACTCATCTCTCTTTCTGTCCAAGGAGCTGCTGCATTCGCAGCATCCGCAAAACCATATCTTAAAGGTGGCCTGATTTTCCTCCTTTCCCGGTTCTTTGTGAGCTGATAGTCATTCCAACTCCCGTCATTATCAACTTCCAGTTCAGCCTCCTCATGAGCGTCCTGAGCTTGGAATTCTTCAATTAGCTCTACCTGGTCTGAACTCTCTTGCCATCCTTGCTCTACCTGAACTTAATTCTCCTTGATGCTATACTCCACAAGAACCAAACTTGTTTGCTCACTAGCCCCTGCAGGGTTAGTTTTCTCCAAGTAGGGAAATAACAATTCATTAAAATTAACATCCCTACTTATTATGAGTTTCAATCCTTCTTTCTCTAAAGACCACAACCTATACCACTTAGCCCCTTCCCTATATCCTAGAAACACACATTTTCTAGATCTTGGGCTAAGCCTATCATTCTTTTGTTGTGCATAAGTAGCACACCCAAAAGTTCTAAGGTTGTCCAACTCAGGGGGTTTTCCACTCCACATTTCTTCGGGAGTCTTTTGGTACATAATCCTAGAGGGTGATCTATTCACCAAGTACGCAGCAGTAGACACCGCTTTCCCCCAAAAATATTTGGGTAATCCGGATTCATTTAACATGCACTTAACCTTTTCCTTAAGGGTCTTATTCATCCTCTCAGCAACTCCACTTTGCTGAGGGGTTTCCACAACCGTCCTATGTCTTAGAATGCCATTTAACCTACAAAATTGATCAAGTTCTTGGTTAAAAAATTCTAAGCTATTATTGGTTCTTTTCCCCTTAACTACTCTACTCATTTGAGTCTCAACCAACCCTTTCCACACCACTAACTTATTCAATGCATCTGATTTATTTTTCACCAAATAAACCCACAATTTTCTTGAATAATCATCAATTAAAGACAGAAAGTAAATGTTACCTCCTTATGTTGGTGTCCTTGCTGGTCCCCAAAGGTCAGCATGAATGTAGTCAAGATTGCTCTTAGACTTGTGCACTCCGGTGTTGAAGCTGACCCGGTGTTGCTTCTCAAGAACACAACACTAGCAGAAATCAAGTTCCTCTACTTTGTCTCCACCAAGTAGGCCATCCTTGCTGAGAACTTGCAGGCCCTCTTCTCTCATATGTCCCAAGTGAGTATACCAAAGGGCTGCCTTATCCAACTCAGCCATCAAGCTTGCTGCTTGATCCTTGATTTCCATGTCTCCGATCATCTCATAGAGTCCATCGTTTCTTGCTGCCTTGATCACTACCAAAGATCTCTTGGCCACCTTGATCTTTCCTCCCTCTACTTTGCATGTGTAGCCCATGGAATCCGGCTGCCCCAATGAGATCAAGTTCCTCTTCAAATCTGGAACATACCTCACATTTTCTAGCAGCCTTGTCATTCCATCAAACATCCTCACCTGGATGTCTCCTATCCCCCCACTTGGCAAGAATTATCATTCCCCAAGAAAACCTTCTCATCATTTGTTTCCTTGAAATTCTTAAACCAACTCCGGTGAGGGCAAATGTGATGAGTGCACCCGGTGTCCAAGATCCATTTCCCGCTGCCTTCTTGCCCCTTGCTCACACTTGAGCACACAACAAGAACCTCATCATCTTGCTGCACTTTCTTGGCAACCGAAGCCTCTCCATTCTTGGTATGGCTTCCTCCTCTATCCCTTGTCATCTTCTTGCAACCTTTCTTGACATGACCCTCCTTATGGCAGTAGTAGCAACTTTTCCCTCCAAATCTTGGTTTGGAATGCATTCTCCCATGGCTTTTTCCTCTACCTCTGTCTCGATAGTAGCCATGCCTACTGTTGTGCACTCTCCCATGACTCTCTCCTCTACCTCTATCCCGGTAGTAGCCATGCATGCTGCTGTGTACTCTTCTATGGCTCTCTCCTCTACCTCTGTCGTGGTAGTAGCCATTAATGTTGCTGTGCACTCTCCCATGGCTCTTTCTGCTATCTCTATCCCGGTAGTAGCCATGCATGCCGTTGTGCACTCTCCCATGGCTCTCTCCTCTACCTCTGTCCCGATAGTAGCCATGTATGCTGCTGTGCACTCTCCCATGGCTCTCTCCTCTACCTCTGTCTCGGTAGTAGCCATGGTTGCTGCCATACCGAGTTGCTGGCATTCTTTTAAAGAACCAACCTTTACCACTTGATGCACTCTTTTTCTTGGCATCAAGATTATCTTATAACTCTTTCTTAGGATCAAATTTAAGAGCAAAGATTCGTTTCCGAAGATACCTCTTATCTGGGAGAGTCTTGGCAAGAAACAACTCATCTAATTTCTTCCATATTGTAGCTGGATCTTCCGAGTCTCCGCACTCCCTTGTGACATTATCCGACATGTGCAAGAAAATGGTACTGTAAGCCATCTTCTTCATCTCGGTCCGCTGGTTCTCCGTGGTACTTGCTGGAAAATCATCATCTTCTCCAAGTGCCAAGTCCACTTTTTGTTGCACAAGAACCTCCTTGATCTTCTGCTTCCACAGGGAAAAATCTCCTTTTCCATCAAACTTCTCAATACCAAAATTTGAACCCATCTTGCGGACAAGATCCCAGATTTATGTACTAACCACAAATGCTTTCTTCAACGTCAAGAACACAGATCGAAGATGGATCTTAACACCGTTCTTGAATCAACCTTCAAGAACATGATCGGGTCTTGATCTTTACACCGTTCTTGAATCACCCTCAAGAACACGATAAGATATTGATCTTAACACTGTTCTTGATTTACCTCAAGAACACGATCAGATATAGATCTTAACTCCGTTCTTGAATCACCCAAGAAATTTAATCTTTGATTCTTGGAGTCTTGGCTCTGTCACCTTCTACTTCTTGCTCTGATAACCAGCTGTATAGTTCTAATACCACTGTTGGAAATCACCTTAGCAAGATGCCCAGGTGGTGATCTTCCAAACACCCAAGTCTTGAATGACTTGTAGAAAGAAAAATAGCAATCGAACACAAGAACAAAAAATCAAAGAAAGAAAAGAAGACAAGCAATTGTTATCGAGGTTCGGCAATGTGCCTACGTCCCCGTGAGTTCCTTCAAACTCTCTGTACTAAATCAATGGTTCTTTATAAGTTACAGTAACCCCCTTTAAGAAACCACAATGTTCTTGAAGGAACCAAGAAGAGAACTAGAAAGTGATAGACCTATTACAAAGCTTTCTATCAATTCTATACTACCCTCTATTCTTTACAACTAGCCTCTCTACAATGAGTCCCTCTTGTATGTATGAGTCTTTGCGCTCTCACACAATTCTCTCATTCACACACATGTCTCACAAGTTACACCATCACATTGTTATGTCTTGTTTTGTGGTGTTGTTGAGATTGAACCTAGGTGACCCTTTATATAGTGCACCAACTGTCCAATCTTGTGTGTCATTCTCCACCCTTAGATCCTGATGACCACTTAACAATGGCCCTCCATCAATCCTAAGTGGTGCTGTGCATTTTAACTTTGCATTCACGCACCTAAGAGAAGGCTAAAGCATGCTGTCCATGTGTGCCGGCCAGCGCTGCAGCGCTGAGGAACCAGTGCTGCAGCTTCAAGTTTCTGTCCCTTGTGCTATTCCTGCAAGGTTCCAGCGCTGTAGCTTTGAGTTACTATCCCCTTCACACAACACCCTTCTGCTTTTGTGCAGAAGTGCGCACACTAGTGCGCATGGCCTTCCATTGCTCCAAAATGAAGCACACACATGTGTGCAGCCTTCTAACTTGCTGAACTTTGATCTTCCAACTTTGGTTTAGACTTTAACCATCTTTGAACCATGCTTGGACCTGTTCAAACCTTAACCATGTTTGAACCATTTTTAAACCTTAGACAAATACCAACAGTTCTGTAGCCTTTTTTACTCGAGTTAGTAAGTCCTTAGGGGTGTCTTTACACCTAATGCCCTAAAACCATCTGGTTTGGGAGTCATTGGCTAAAGGCTCACTACATGAGTCAAATAGAAAGCTTAAGGGAACTAAACTTGGCAAAAAGCTCACAAATAAAAGAAAAGAAGAAAATCTATGCCATATTTGTTGATTATAATAGGAAATTTGGTGAATCTTGAGACATCGAAACCCAACACATTAGAATTATTTGGAAACCTAATCTTTTATGTGCTAGTTCACCACACACTAAAGTCAACCTTGTGATGTCTTAAACTGCCTCATGAAAGTGAGTTGCATTCAAAACTCTTATTCATTGCAAAGATGTGTTTATATTTGTTAAGCTTGCTCCTGAATGCGTATCATAGTTTTGTATGAGACTTAAACTTTTGTGGACACCATGAATATTGGATTTATCTGTATGTTGTTATTTTTTTCATTTTAGTTTTTAATTTTGTATTGCTAAGGGACTAGCAATATATAAGTTTGGGGGTGTGATAGGTGCTTAAATATTCATATTTAAGCCCCTTTATTTACATTTGTTAAGTCCTTACTTATGTTAATTTAGTCCATTTGATTTTATTTCTATGTTTTACATATTTTTATAGGGTCTTGGAGAAAGAAGAAGCATTTTTGGCACCTAAAGGAAGAAATCTGGAAATCCTGGAGCAGTTGCTGGCTAAAGTGCGATCGAGTGCATAAGTGTTCGTGCGCACACAAAGAAGGATCGAGCGCAGCCTTGCGATCGAGCGCACATCGAATGCGATTGAGCGCACAGGTACGGGCGTGAACAGTAAAACGACAAAACCAGTTTTGAAATAGAGCAGGTTTTGTGTTTTAGGAAGTTTAGGGTTTCCAGAGTTTTCTAGGGTTACTTAACCCCTATAAATACACTTGTAAGCACACACAAAAGACATCCCTTCTTTTATCTTTGTCTTGGCTCGGAGTTGTAAGCTTTGGAGAGGATTGACAACCCGTCTCCACAGTATTCTTCAGGTTTTATATTTTATGTTTAGTTTATATTACGATGCTTATCTACAGCATGTGTAACTAACTCTTTATAGGGCTCGATTGAAGCCCTAGTTATGCTTTCCCATATATACATTCGTTGATTATCTTTGCAATAGCCTTGATTATGATGCTTAACTTGATTAATGCCTGTGTTTATTTAAATTCCTCATATGTGTATGTCTGATCAACATGTGCATGTGGTATGGATTAGTTAGTTAGATCAATTTGGATGAACGAGTCCTGGTTCTGACAATGGTAACAAAAGATATCCACACCGGATTCTTGGATTAATCAACATGGGAAACCGAGAGTAGATACCATACCCTAGGTCTCATGTGGTTGTCGATTTCCATAAATCTTATGCTCTCTTAAGGAACAACTCAGTAGATACCATGCTGAATCGCTTAAGAAAGAAAAGAGTTAGAGTAGATACGATGCCTAACTCGATGCTTAGGGAAATCAATAGCTTAAGGAGTAGATACCATGCGCTTAGGTTGGCAACCATTAGGTATTCATGATAAGGCTAGTGAATTGACACATTACTCATTAGGGAAAGTATGACTAGAGATGGATATCAAAGCCCTATGTTCTTATTATTAAATCACACTAAACTGTTATTTCTATCTTTTTATCTTGAGAAACTAATTCTAAAAACGAAATTCACCACTCCCTGTGGAAATGATCTTGCACTTGCACACTATGCTACCATTGACCTTGTGCACTTGCAAGTAAAACTGTATGATTATTTGCTTATTTATTTAGGTAGATAAATGCACAACAACCATCAATATATTATTTTTTTTAAATTCCCCCAACATTATATCGATTCCATGTGCATGTAAGCTAACTTCATAACTATGCAACTTTTGTCTAAGTTATTCAATTTCTAATTAAAATTGAAATTAGATACACTCCATCATTAATCAATGTATAAGCAAGAAATCAATGTCTAAGTTATTCAATTGCCTAAGTGCTTTATGATCTGTTTGCAGACAGGGTATACATCACCTGCTCAGTCTAGAATTATGTCTGAGCTGGGCCTCTCTGTAGCAGAGGTAAGTATTATAACTGAATTATTGAGTTTTTTTTATTTTCACTTGACCTTGGAAGATGGTTTCCTCTTTGCAGTGTTGAGTCTTATTGACCACAACTATATGGGTTCAATTTTTCTAACTTAATATGATTTTTTTTTTCTGAATATTATTCATTCACAGGATATTACAATGAAAGAGTAATGGTTCTTTATGATGCAGTTTTCGTTCTTCGGATCAGTATTGACAATTGGAGGAGTGTTAGGTGCAACATTGTGTGGAAGGATAACTGATCTTGCTGGTTGAAGAGGCATAAGTGTTGAGATTTTACCTCTAAAATCCACCTACTCAAAATATAGGCAAAAAACACAACCACAACAATTAAATAGGCAAAACAAACAAAGAGTAAGAACACTAACAATTAATGTGGTCCGGAAACCTCTTTGCCTACATCCACCAACAACTCCACTATTTTATTAATCTTCAACTACAACTTTAGAAAGAGCAAAGTTGTCAAACTCTCACCCCAAAGTCACAATACAACAAAAGCTTTTAACCTAACTCTTGCTCTAGTTGTAAGTGTGGCGTGCTATCGCAGGTAACCAAAAATAAAACCTATACTCCAAAAAATACATGTAGTAGTGTGAGTAAGGATCATTCCCACGGAGAGTATCTAGCCTAGTTTTATGCTACGTGAACAAGGATGGGGGATTTAAGTATAACGAAAACAATTTTAAGAAAAACAACTAATGAACAATTCAAATTGAAGTATCGAAATCAATCAAAACAACAAACCTTGGTCTAAGTCAACATCCACCATCGGAATTTTACAACTAATCGTCGATGCAAGTATATATCAATTCACACTTTGAATATTAACCGTTGGAACTATTTTCTTATCTCTCCTTAGATGCAATTAATTAGAAAACAAGCGATCTAATAAACTCTAACTACTAAACAATCCAAGACAAGTGCTAAAAGTTTAATCTAGTAACAGCCTGAAGAATTAGAGAGATCGATGAAGTTAAACAACACAAGCACAAGGGGTTGCATTTAATTTAGTCGAGTGTTCTTCCTAAGATTTAATAATTTTTGGCGCAGCAAATCATTAAATCTTAGTTGCTTCACAAATTAGAGGGATCAAACAATTACGGATTTGATATCTAACCTAGTAGTAGATTGCAACGAATAATAAACTAGTAGGCCTCCTAGTAATTAAATAAGACAATCATGAAAATAGGGACAGAAGAACATTCGATACTCAAAGTGTAAATTGAACAATAAAAAAAAATAGATTAGATCTCACAGTTTTATTGATTCCGAGGCTTTTGTTTCCTTCGACAAATTATAAAAGTTTAGCCATGCAGAGCCATGATGAAAACTCGAAGGAGAAGTTAGAGAAGAGGGGAGAGAGAGGCATCCCTAAAGTCTAATGATTTCTCCCCTCTTATACACATTATTTTTAGTAATAGAAACCCTACAAGGTCTCCTAAAATATTCTAAATATTATCCTAAAATAACAATATCCAAATCTGACTAATTTAAGGAAAATATTAAAAATAAAATAAAGTCCTAATATAACTAAGAAACTGGTGTTTTCAGCATGAATTTTTATGCACCAGATCTGGAAACTTCCAAAATAAACCACGTCAAATCATCGTATTAGAATTGCAGGCTAAGGGACTTTTCAGAACGTCAATAGTACAGGTGCAGCAACTCCAAGCCCGGTTTTGACCTTGATGCATCCAGGATCGCTCAAAACTCAAAACATGAAAGTTGTAGATCTTTTTCTTGGCGTTCCGTAACATCTTGAATCATCTCAATCTGAGCTCAGATGAGAGAGTTATGCCCAGATTACGAAGTGATGTCAAAACTGTCCAAAATCGCCCAATTAGTTTCGTTTTGCACTTAATGCCTCCATTTGCATCTTAAATCAAAATATAAGAATAATGAGTACATTTAGGCACCAAATGAGTATAAAAAAACTAAATATTTATGGAGAAAAATATAACATTTTGCATTCTCATCAAATTCCTCTACACTTAACTTTTCCTCGTCGCAAAACTCAAATTTACTTTCCCAAAAACACCAAGGTTGCAATACCATCAACAAAGAACAACCAAACTCTTCAAAACTCATAACATATCATGAACAAACATTCTTAAACAACTTACAATTACTTAGACAGTATTTTCACTCGAAGATGGAGTAAACTAAATATGTAGACTCTCACGGAAATAAATACTCGACTCTCATGTTTCACTGCTCTCGTAGGATCATTTGTTCCGAAATCAATATCAACATAACGAATATTAAAAATGAATAGATGGTTCATAAATAAACTCTTAAAAATGCATGTGACTGGTCCAAAAGTAATTTTTGAAATGCTCCTATACTATGTAAATAGTGTCTTAATCTAACACTTAAAGTACCAACCAAAAAAGTGAGTGAACACATACATTCTATTCCAAAAAAAATTCAAGTGTTTGAGAATAAGTGGTTTTCGAACTAAACCTCAAACCAAGACCCAACTAAGATTAATTAGAAGTGAAAGATCGTAAATTGGATGAGTAAAGGATAAAAATGGAATTAATCAAAGTTTTAACATAAGGAAATTTTTGTTCACGTCAACACGTTGCAGTTAGATATAAGTATTTCCCCTGTTGTGGTGATGATAATATTGTTTTTCTCAGTCTGAATAAAGACCAATCTCCTTACTTTCAGTCTTACTTTTATAAGTTGGGTCACCAAAATCTCACCAAGTAGTTAGTTGCTCTCTTTCTCAGTACGGGGAGGAGACAGAGCATGGAAGGAGGAGGATCAATAACAAAGTCACTACTTACAGGAGAAAATCCTGATGTTAACAGTGGAGAATGCAGTGGTACTGTTCATGATCATGATCATGGTCAATATTATTCGCAGGTCACATTTATGCTTGTCTTCAGCATCATCATGCCTCTGTGCAGTTCATTCACTCACGGAACTGCTGTAAGTATTAGAATTAACATAGATTTAGCTTCTTCCTTTCAAATTTTATTTAATACAAGCCTTTTTCTGAGTTCTGTATTTGGATCTTGAAAAGCATAAGATAAGAAGAACAAAAAGCTTACAGATTAATTTCTTATCAAGGGTTTCAATTTTCAAACGCTGATTTTTATTTATTTTTTATTATTTAATATATGTGGCCTAGAATTTTTCCATTTCACGTGAGGGAGATATTATATTGTTTATACTGTTGACTCTCTTTCCTAAATATTTCATATACAGTAGCCCACTTTTAAGAAAACATGTCGGCCCCAGAGTAGCACGGAGTGCTTAAAACTTTGACAATTTGCTCTTCCGGTAATTTAATACTACTATATGACATATGATGATTTTCTTGTATACAAACTGACAAGGAAAATCAACTAACCACCGAGAGCTTAGCTCAGCTTGTGGGGGTAATTTCCTGTCTTCATCCGGGTTACCATCAATATTTTATTTTTTTTAAAATTCCCCCAACATTATATCCAATCCATGTGCATGTAAGCTAACTTCATAACTATGCAACTTTTGTCTAAGTTATTCAATTTCTAATTAAAATATAAATTAGATACACTCCATCATTAATCAATGTATAAGCAAGAAATCAAAGCTGACTTTATTTCATAAGAAATATTTTAAATAAATTTTATACTATCAAAGAGGCTACATGTTCTATTGTCACAGCCGTTTGATGAGTGTACTCTGCCTAAGTGCTTTATGATCTGTTTGCAGTTAGGGTATACATCACCTACTCAGTCTGGAATTATGTCTGAGCTGGGCCTCTCTGTGGCAGAGGTAAGTATTATAACTGAATTATTGAGTTTTTCTATTTTCACTTGACCTTGGAAGATGGTTTCCTCTTTGCAGTGTTGAGTCTTATCGACCACAGCTATATGGTTTCAATTTTTCTAACTTAATATGATTTTTTTTTCTGAATATTATTCATTCACTGGATATTACAATGAAAGAGTAATGGTTCTTTATGATGCAGTTTTCGTTCTTCGGATCAGTGTTGACAATTGGAGGAGTGTTAGGTGCAGCATTGTGTGGAAGGATAACTGATCTTGGTGGTCGAAGAGGCGTAAGTGTTGGGATTTTATCGTAAGTGTTGGGATTTTACTTATAAAATCCAACTACTCAAAATTTAGACAAAAAACACAAACACAACAATTAAATAGGCAAAACAAACAAAGAGTAAAAACACCAATAATTAATGTGGTTCGGCAACCTCTTTGCCTATATCCACTATTATTTTTAATCTTCAACTATAACTTTAGGAAGAGCAAAGTTGTCAAACTCTCACCCTAAAGTCACGATACAACAAAAGCTCTTAACCTAGCTCTAGTTGTAAGGGCCCTTTTGTAACAACCCATCCCGGGTTGGCCACTCCCGAGACGGTGTCATCACATTTTGAAGTCCCAGCACGACACATATATGCAACAATATAATTAAATAATATTAACAGAAATTTTTATTTTAATCCTCAACCCTCAATAGGGGAGGTACAAAAATACGATATTTACTTAAACAGAATATACAACATAAAATGCATGAATATTTACAATAAAATTTTTACAAGTTCATTTTCTCGTTTGTCTGAAGATGTGACACGTATGTGATTTACAGAAAATGATCTCGTCTGACTCTCAACCCACCAGACTAATTGTCCTGTCTGCTACCTGAAATCATTGTACAATGAGGGATGAGCTTCACAAGCTCAGTGAATTAAATTTACTAAAAGTATTCAGTTTGCTAAAATGGCTATTTAATATTTAATTATTTATCTCTCATATATTTGGATAATAGCATACTATCTAACATTTAAATTATTCATATCATATCACATTTCTATATCTCTTTCTCACTGTAATTGTCTCTCTCTGTAAGACTCATTTATCTACAAATAAATTCATAACATTACCAACATTCAGTAAATATATCAACATGTAAAACAGATGCAATGCATGGATTATTATTATGGGAACGTCTTCCCACATGTGGACATGTTTTTTTATTATCTTAAACTGGCCCCCTCCCGGTTCTTTCATTCTCATTTAGACCGACTGCCTTCTCGGTTCTTTTATTCTCATTTAGACCAGATGCCTTCCTGGTTCTTTCATTTTCATTCAGATACATATGAATTTGCATATAATTAATAAAATAAAAACAACCATGTATTCAAACATTTGAACTAGCTATCCTGATTATTCTCTAATTTTTATTTGAAAATTTTACTAAATTCTTTTCCTCATATATCACATCAATTTATCAATCATAACTCATCAAGAGTTTTTATTTATCTTCATCATTATCAAATTGACTCATTATTCTAATAATATTTATTTTTACATCATAATTTTCTACATGTCCGATATTTATATTATACCTATCAATTATATTTTTCTACTACCAAAGCATAAACTAATCATTTATTTTAATATTATCACTAGATATTTTATTTTCTATTTAGATTACTTAAAGTAAATCTAACTCACCACGTAGCTTTTAAAGCTACTCATGGATCACCTCATTGCCTTTCCCATTACTCTCAGCAATTTCCCCTGGTTGCTGATCGTTAACACTTGACATAATATTTGTATTAATTTCTAATTATTTTTTAAATTCTTCATAAACCACACCCTTTGAAAATTCCCACATTGACTTCTAGAAAATTTCATGAATACTAAAAACTCAAAAATAAACACTATGTTATTACCTTTTATTTTTCTGATAACTTCTCGTGACTCCATATAAAATTCCACTGTAAACCCTTTCAAAATTTTGCTCTTTCAACTTTTCTTTGGGTTCCCAAATGTTTAAAGAAATAGAATAGTTTGAAGAAAACTAAACCAAAATCGTAATTATAAAATTACACTTACTTATATATATATATATATATATATATATATATATATATATATATATATATATATACACACACACACACACAAAAAAGTTGATTTGTATCTGCAGCCCCAGCACCCCCCCCCCCCAATTTTTTACAATTGGCAGCAGGTGCTGCCACCTGCTGCCATGTGTCTTTTTTAAAACTTTTTTTTATTTAAGAATTGCTTTATTTAAATTGGACTTTTCACATTGTAATATATATGTATTATTTTAACTATATGTCATTTTTTTTTTATTAAAGTACTTCTTTACCCTCAATTTACAAATACGAGTATCATAATTCTACCCACCTTACAAAAATTTCGTCCCCGAAATTTCCTTACCTAAAATCAAGAAAAAAGTTGGGGGTAATCATTCATCATTCTTGCTTCATGCTCCCACGTGACTTCTTCGACATATTTATTTAACTATAATACTTGAATCAAATGAATGACTTTATTACGCAAGACTTGTTCCTTTATGTCTAGGATTCTGACCGGTACTTGCATAAAAGTCAAATCTTCCCGAATTTCTATCTCCTGATTCAAGATACTATGGGATTCATCGTGTAAGTACTTTCTCAGCAGTGACACGTGAAATACGTTATGTAGTTTCTTTAATTCTAGAGGCAAATGCAATCAATATGCTACTAGCCCAATTCTCTCAATCACCTCATATGGCCCCAAAAATCTCGGGCTCAACTTTCCTTTTTTTAAATCTCAACACCTTCTATGGAGATATCTTCAAAAATACCAAATTACCAACTTGGAACTCGAGAGGTCGTCTTCTTTTATCAGCGTATCATTTCTGTCTGTTCTGGGCTGCTATGAGGTTCTACCCTAACCAGTTTGATCCTCTTAGTAGTCAAGTCTATCATTTCTGGGTCATATATCTTTCTCTCTCCATCTTCTTCCCAGCATATTGGAGTTCTACACCTTCTACCATATAAAGCCTCGAAAGGTAGCATCCCAATACCAGTTTGATACTGATTATTATATGTAAACTCGATCAAAGGCAAATAAGCATCCCAACTCACTGAGAAACTCAATACACTTGCCCTTAGCATATCTTCTAGTATTATGATGATTCTCTCTATTTGCCCATCAGTTTTTGGATGAAAAACTATACTAAATTGCAACCGCGTACCCATAACTTCTTGGAAACCCCTCCAAAATCTAGAGGTAAATCTAGAATCTCTATCTGATACGATACTCAAGGGTACTCCATGTAATTTTACTATCTCTGCTACATACAACTTAGCCAACTTTTCTGGACTCCAAGTAGTTTTAATAAGAAAAAAATGTGAAGACTTAGAAAGTCTATCCACTATAACCCACACAGCATCATGTCCCCTCTGGGTACGGGAAAAATGGTGTTCTGTCCCAGGCAACCAAATATAAAACCTATACTCCTAAAAATATATGTAGTAGTGTGAGTAAGGATCGTTCTCATGGAGAGTATCTAGCCTAGTTTTCTTCTATATGAATAAGGATGGGGGGATTTGAGTATAACGAAAACAATTTTAAGAAAATAAACTAATGAACAATTCAAATTGAAGTCTCGAAATCAATCAAAAGAACAAACCATCGGTCTAAGTCAACATCCACCATCGGAATTTTACAACTGATCATCTATACAAGTATATGTCAATTCACACTTTGAATATTCACCGTTGGAATTATTTTCCTATCTCTCCTTAGTCGCGGTTAATTAGAAAATAGGTTGTTGTGAGTTTTAAATTATTTGCAAACGCACAAGTCGTTTGCAATATAGTGTGTGCAAATGCGAGGTCGAATTCACAAGAAATTGTGTCATGAAAATATATTTTTATCTAAACTAAATCTATTTTAACCTAGTTCCAAATTATGAATTGTATCTTGCAAAAAAAATATAAACTTAAACTAAATTGAGTTGAAAGAAATGATAAAAATACTAAGGTTTCTGAATCCACCCACCAAAATAAAGCATATATTTTCATGTTCTGTATAAAAGTAATCTATCAAATAATTCCATGAATCCACCATTATACAAATCACAGCGAATACCCTAATTCAACCAAATCATCCAATGTATCCCTTTAGAATCACAATGAATATCCAATTTACTTTGGATGATCCGCCGTATCCGGCAAATGAAACACAAGGAATATCCAATTTGAACAAGTTAAACACAATCAATCATAAGAATTTATTCAAACAATTGAAACAGAACATTAATACTAAAAATATCAAAATTGTACGAACATATCTGAAAATATTATGCCAAACAATGGCGAAGCTTCATCTTCAACCTTAGATGAAGGTTTTAGCCTCTCATGATTATGAAACTAAATTTCAAAACTTTAAACTCAAAAGAAATAAATTAAAACTGACTATACATTGAGAGAATTCCACTCGCAGCTGTTGTACAGCGCTTCCCCCCTTGGTAGCAAAGCCTTGGAGATCCCCCAGATTGCTCGCAGAAGTCCTCCGGATTGCACACTGAAGATGAAGTGAAGAGGGGCTTTTATAGGGAAGCTCCCGGAGTACTATGTGTTTCCAATCTGATGTGGGATACTACCCGAGTGCACTTGATCGCAGCCTGGTGCACTGCAAAGTGTTTCAAATCGATGTGAGATATCGCGGGTGCGCTCGATTACAGTCTTTTGCACTCGAGCACAGCATGGTGCACTGCTTGACCTTTGTCTACTAAAACTGCCATAACTTTATCTAGAAAAATTATTTTTATGAGCCGTAAAATTCCTCAGAAAATAGACATCCGAATCTTTCCAATGAATAGGAATTTTAAAACCTCATTACTTACAAGAGGCAGGCTAAGGCATCACAAGATCGAATCAGTGTAAAGTGAACTACCATATAGAGATGAGGCTTCCAACTAACTTCAATGTACAATGTTTCCATGTCTCAAGATTCACAAAATTTCTCATTAGAATGAACAACGATGACATAGTTTTATTTTCTTCTCTCTTTTATTATAAGGCTCTGCTATGTTTAGTTCCCTTAAGCTTTCTAATTTACCCATGTAGTGAGTGTTGAGTCAATGACTCCCAAACCAGATGGTTTTAGGGCATTAGGTGTAAAGACACCCCTAAGGACTTACTAACTCGAGTAAAAAAGGCTACGAAACTAAACTGGCCTTAATACTACCAAGTAAACTTCCCACATTTTGACGTGAACACTCACTACTTACTGAGGCAAGAGGTCCAGTTACTCAGCGGAAAGTTTCTCAATGATCATTATGAATAAAATTTTCACCTTTTGACGTGAACACTCACTGCTTACTGAGGCAAGAGGTCCAGTTACTTAGTGAAAAGTTTATTGATGATCATTAAAATAATAATAATAATAATAATTATTATTATTATTATAATATGATATTCTATGCCCAAGTGTTTATCCAACAAGTCACCCAGTTTTAGTTAAGTCAATGAAACATACACATCAAAATCACTTGTCATACCTCAATTAAAAAAACTGGGATAAAGTGTGTGTGAATATCTCTCCCCTACCCCCAAACTTAAATTATACATTGTCCCCAATGTGTGAATAATATGGAAAGAGCTGACCTGAGAGATGAAGAGCTAGTTGGACTGGCATGGCTCATAGCATACGCCCAAACTTGAACTGAAGTACGTGTTGTCCCTGAAAAATAAAAACTAAAGAAATATTGGAAAAAATACTAGAAATAAACAATAACAAGAAATATGAAAAATAATAAAAGCATAAAGGATATGCTGTGGGGTGCCTCCCATGAGCACTAAGTTTTATTTCTTCAGCCATACTCTCTATACTGATTGAACACGAGTTGGCACCAACTCGTCGTCCTTATTCTTCACTACCGTCAATTCAGCCCGCTTGGGCACGACATGAATCGGGCTCACTCACTTGCTATCAAAGATTGGATAAATAATCCTTGCATCCAACAACTTCATCACTTCAGTCCTCATAACCTCTTGCATAGCTGCGTTGAGCCTTCTCTGTGGCTCTCTCGATGGCTTGGCATTCTCCTCCAAATGTATCTTGCGCATCACCACCGAGGGGTTGATCCTCTTGATATCCTCAATAATCCAGCTGATAGCTTCCTTGTGCTCTCTCAAATCGTCCAATAATTTCTCCTCTCAAGCATTAACCAAATCTGAAGCTATAATCACAGGCAAAGAATCTGTTGGACCTAGGAACTTATACTTAAGATTGTCCGGTAAAGGCTTGAGTTCCTTCTTGGGGGTCTCAGGTGCTGCGGTCTCCTCTATCTCACTGCTCTCCCGAGGAGCAGACTCCAAAATGGCATTCACTTGCTCAAGTAACTTATCCAAATCCAAATCCTCTCCAAACTGAGCAAAGTATGCCTCCATGGGGTCCTCAATACTGGATTCATCCACAGTCTCCTCCATCTCACTGCTCTCCTGAGGAGCAGACTTCGAAATGGCATTCATTTACTCAAGTAACTTATCCAAATCCAAATCCTTTCCAAACTGAGCAAAGCATGCCTCCAGGGGGTCCTCAATGCTTGATTCATCCACAGTCTCCTCAATAATCTCCTCTATCAAGCATACATTTCTCACTTCATCATATTCCAGTAGTTGTTTACTAATATCAAAGATATTCAACTCTACTGTCATATTTCTGAAGGAAATCTTCATCACCCCCATCCTACAATTTATCAGGGCATTAGTCGTGGCTAAGAATGGTCACCCTAGAATCACTGGTATCTGAATCTCGACATTCTGAACTGGCTTTGTGTCAAGCACAATAAAATCCACGGGGAAATAAAACTTATCCACCTTTATCAAAACGTCCTCAATTATTCCCCATGGTATCTTCACTGACCTGTCAGTTAATTGAAGCATAATGGATGTGGGCTTCAATTCTCCTAACCCCAATTACAAATAGATTGAGTAGGGCAGAAGATTCACACTAGCTCCTAGATCCAAAAGAGCTCTCTCAATCCGGCTGACTACTATCATGTAAGAGATGGTAGGACACCCTGGGTCCTCATGCTTGATGGGAAACTTGCACTGAAGGATTGAGCTAACCTGCTCGGTCAAAAACGCCTTCTTTGGGACATTCATCCTCCTTTTGACAGTGATCAATTCCTTTAAGAACTTGGCATATGACCACACTTATTGGATGACGTCCAAAAATGGGATATTGATTTGGACCTGCTTGAACACCTCCACAATGTCCTCATACTTCCCTCCTTTCTTGGGTGCTTATAATCTCTCAGGGTAAAGCACTTTAGGTACAAACAACCTAGGAGGATCCTTAACAATAGAAGTGGCTGTAGATGGCTCAGAATCTCTCTTCTCCTTGTTGCCACTTTCTTGCCCTTGCTGCATAACAGGGTTCTCTTCTACTCGATTATCCACTTGTCTCCCAGACCTCAATATGACAATCAATTGCATTTGTTCCTCCCCGTGCGTAGGAGTTGATGAATTTCCAACCATAAGCTGTCCCTTCGGGTTGGGCACGAGTTGACTGGGGAACTTTCCTTTTTCTCTTTCACCTAAGTGACTTGCGATTTGACCCATTTGACTCTCTAGCTTGGTAATCGCTTGGGTGTGTACTATTGTAGCACTCCTCACTTTGCTGATGGATTGGCTGGTCATCTTCATGAACTCCTTGAGGGTGTCATCTAAAGACTATGAAACCGGCATTTGCACTTGAGTGGGAGCTTGGTAAGCAGGTGATGGTGCTAAATGGGCTGAGCGACCATGACTTGGAATTGGTGGAGGAAATCTGGGAGGGTATTGATTGTGAGCATGATGATGGGCTCCTCCCTGATTCATCGGTTGGTTCTGCTTCTATGAAAAATTAGGGTGGTTCCGCCACCCAGGATTGTAAGTCTCGGAGTAAGATCCGTTTGATTGCTTCTAATAGTCATTGAAAGTGTTCACTTGTTCCATTGGATACTCTGTAAAAGCCGACATTAATGGACAATTCTATGCTAAATGCATAGGACTAGCACATATAGAACAACTATCAATATTGAATGTATTGGCAGCATTGATGGACTGGCCCACAGCGAGAGCGTTAACCTTCTTGATGAGAGCATCTATCTTTATCCTCAAGTAAGTGTCCTTCTTAATCTTATAGATGCCTATTTTCTTAGGAGCAAAAATGGACTTGTCCCGATAGCTTGAAAAATCCCACTGCTGTGAGTTGTCGGATAGCTTGTCCAATGCCTTGTATGCTTCATCCCCCGTCAGACTTAAGAATGCCCCCTATTCATAGACTCGATCATGCTACGATTGGGTTGAGTCAACCCTTGGTAGAAGAACTGAACAAGTCTCCACTTCTTATATCCATGTGGAGGGCATCTGATCAGTAACTCTTTGAAATGCTCCCAACTCTTAGAAAACTTCTCATTCTCCTCCTGAGTGAAAGACTCACTCATTCACTCTAGACATTGGGAAAAAACTTATTATAGAATTTACTCAGCAAATTTTCCCAATATGTAATAGACCTGGGCGTGTTGGAATCCAACCATGACCCAGCTTTATCGTGAAGAGAAAAAGGGAAAAGTAGAAGATGGACTGACTCCTCAGAGAAGTTCTGGAACTTGAATGTGGCACAAATATCTTTGAACTTCTTCACATGGCTATAAGGATTTTCAAGATCTAAGCCATGAAATAAGACTAGGAGTTGGATGACATGTGGCTTTAGATCTAAATGGGTAGCATTGGTTGGTGGCAACACTATACAAGAATGGGAGTTGGTCGCAACGAGTGTGAATAAATCCCTAAGGGATGTAGTGAAGTCCACATTCCAAGCTCTAGTTTGCTCTACATTCTCCAGCTGATTTCTATTCCCAAAATTATCCCCCATCTCAATCGTCTCTCTCTCAACAAGTGTTCTTTTATTTCTCCTAAGAGTACTTTTTATATCGGGATCTAAAGGTATCAACTCTAAGTTCAGGGATCTCCGACTAAGCATACACCGCACAAAAAGCACTAAAATAAATTAACTAGCAGGAACAAAATAACAATAAAGTAAAATAAATGCAAAAACAGAAAACATACTACTCACAAAATGGGCCAACAAAAATTGGCAAAAATAATTTTTTTATAATAATTTATTATTATTATTATTTATCGGCAATCGCAAATAGAACAAATAAAATAAAATAAAATTCCAAAAAGAAAAATAAAACAAAAGTGATAACTAAACTAGTAGAGAAATAAAATCAATTCAGACAAAAATTTAATTTTCTTAAACAAAACAACTCCCCAGTAACGGCACCAAAAACTTGTTGTGAGTTTTAAATTACTCGTAAGCGCACGAGTCGTTTGCAATATAGTGTGTGCAAGTGCGAGGTCGAATCCACAAGGAATTTCATCGTGAAAAAATATTTTTATCTAAACTAAACCTTTTTTTAGCCTAGTTCCAAATTATGAATTGTATCTTGAAAAAAAAAATATAAACTTAAACTAAATTGAGTTGAGTTGAAAGAAATGATAAAAATACTAAGGTTTCTGAATCCACCCCACCAAAATAAAGCATATATTTTCATGTTCTGTATAAAAGTAATCTATCAAATAATTCCATGAATCCACCATTATACAAATCACAGCGAATACTCTAATTCAACCAAATCATCCAATATATCCCTTTAGAATCACAATGGATATCCAATTTACATTGGATGATCTGCCGTCTCCGTTAGATGAAATATAAAGAATATCCAATTTGAACAATTTAAATACAATCAATCACAAGAATTTATTCAAACAATTGAAACAGAACATTAATACTAAAAATATCAGAATTATACGAACATATCTGAAAATATTATGGCAAACAATGGCGAGGCTTCATCTTCAACCTTAGATGAAGGTTTTAGCCTCTCATGATTATGAAACTAAATTTCATAATTAAAGTGCTAAACATAAAACTTTAAACTCAAAAGAAATAAATTAAAACTGACTATACATTGAGAGAAATTCCACTCGCAGCTGTTGTGCGGCGCTTCCCCCTCTTGGTAGCAAAGCCTTGGAGATCCCCCAGATTGCTCACAGAAGTCCTCCAGATTGCACACTGAAGATGAAGTGAAGAGGGGCTTATATAGGGAAGCTCCCGGAGTACTATGTGTTTCAAATCTGATGTGGGATACTGCCCGAGTGCGCTCAATCGCAGCCTGGTGCGCTCGAGCACAAGTGTGCTGCAAAGTGTTTCAAATCGATGTGGGATGTCGTAGGTGCGCTCGATCACAGTCTTGTGCGCTCAAGTGCAGCATGGTGCACTGCCTGACCTTTGTCTACTAAAACTGCCATAACTTTCTCTAGAAAAATCATTTTTACGAGCCATAAAATTCCTCAGAAAATAGACATCCGGATATTTCCAAGCATATATGGCTCATCTCCTGGTTTTTCTTGAATCAATACAGTTTAATCCGCAAAAATGACTGATCTGTATGGACAATTCTGGCAATTTAGTGAAACTCCTTTCCAAGTACTTGTAAATCTGTAAAGCACGAAAAAAAAAACTCATAGTAACAAATTCCTAAGTTAACAAATGTAAATTAAGAGACCAAAATATGCAATATTTGGCACTCATCACAGGTGATCTAATTAACCCTAATTACTAAACAACCCAAGACAAGCGCGAAAGGTTTAATCTAGTAACAACCTTAAGAATTAGAGAGATCGATGAAGCTAAAGAACACAAGCACAAACGGTTACATTTAATTTAGTCGAGTGTTCTTCCTAAGAGCTAATAATTTCTGATGCAGTAAATCATTAAATCTTAGTTGCTTCATAAATTAGAGAGATCAAACAATTACGAATTTGATATCTAACCTAGCAGTAGATTGCAACAAATAATAAACTAGTAGGCCTCCTAGTAACTAAATGAGACAATCATGAAAATAGGGACAAAAGAACATCCGATACTCAAAGCATAAATTGAACAATAAAAACAAATTAGATCTCATAGTTTTATTGATTCCGAGGCTTCCGTTTCCTTCGACTAATTATAAAAGTTTAGCCACGCAGGGCCATAATGAAAACTCGAAGGAGAAGATTAGAGAAGAGGGGAGAGAGAGGAGTCCCTGAAGTCTGATGATTTCTCCCCTCTTATACACGTTATTTTCAGTATTAGAAGCCTTAAAGGGTTCTTAAAAATATTCTAAATATTATCCTAAAATAATAATATCCAAATCTAACTAATTTAAGGAAAATATTAAAAATAAAATAAATTCATAATATAACTATTAAACTGGTGTTTTCAGCACAAATTTTCGTGCACCATATCTGAAAACTTCCGAAAATAAACCACATCAAATCAGCATATTAGAATTGCAGGCTAAAGGACGCTCTAGAATGTTAATAGTGCAGGTGCAGCAACTTCAAGCCCAGTTTAGACCTTGATTCAGCGAGTATCTCTTAAAACTCAAAACATGAAAGTTTTAGAGATTTTTCGTGGTGTTCTGTAACATCTTGAATCATCTCAATCGGAGCTTGGATGAGAGAGTTATGCCCAAATTATGGAGCAATATCAAAACTATCCAAAATCGCCCAATTAACTTCGTTCTGCACTTAATGCCTCCATTTGCATCCTAAATCAAAATATAAGAATAACAGTACATTTAGGCACCAAATGATTATAAAAAAACTAAACATTAAGGGAGAAAAATATGATATTTTGCATTCTCATCAAATTCCCCCACACTTAACTTTTGCTCGTCCTCGAGCAAAACTCAAATTCAATTTCCCAAAAAACCAAGGTTGCAATGTCATCAACAAAGAACAACCAAGCTCTTCAAAACTCATAACATATCATGAACAAACATTCTTAAACAACTTACAATTACTTAGTAAGCATTTTCACTCGAAGATGGAGTAAACTAAATATGTAGACCTTCACTGAAAGAAACACTCGACTCTCATGTGTTTGAAGGGTATGTGTTTCACTCAAATTCATTCCAATGGAAATGATATACCATAGGCTTGTATATCTTCTCATTCTCGACCACTGGGATCACATGCATAACACAAATCATAAGAACTTTTCAAGGGTTGCAATGGGGTTTAGGATCAAGGTGGAAAATATTTGGGAATGTAGCTCAAAAGCCGTCGAAACTAGTAGAGCAAAAATGAATCAACTCAAGCTCGAATATATAAGACATGTAAAACCAATCACTCCATTCAGCAGCTTCTTCAATTTGGCTTTAAAGCATTTAGACCATGTAAAACACCTGCATTGAAAAAGAGATTGTTCAAAGGAACACTTTTTGTTTGCAGCAGGGAACAATCCTTCACAACAGCTTCCACCTTTATATATATCACGTATAAACAAAGCCCTTTCTTTGAATTTTAGGAGGAATTATGAGCATGGATAGTCTGTGCCATTAATAGCAATTTCCTCCATCACTTCTTTTTTTTTAGGGACAATATTACATCAACAATGGAACTCATGAATTGAGAATGAAAACATGTTACATTTCACCAGTCATAGCCATACCACAAATCCAGACACCCTACACTTATTTTTTGCACACCCATACATATCATAATGATGAACAATGCTCCACTAGCTCTACAGCTTAGGTAAAGGCATTGTTTTTTGGGTTTAAATCTTGTAACGTGGGTTCACAATAAACGAAAAAAAACCAATAAAGCTCAAAGAGGTTCAACAAAAGAGAAAAAATTAATTACAAGGTAGGCTATTTAGCTTATGTAGCTTATAACAAAGAGGGCCTTAATCATGTTCATGCATGCATGTGTCAATATGACCTCAAAGAGAATCAAGGCAAGTTCTAGGGAAACAAATCCATGGAAGAATATCTCACATGAAAGAAAATAATGAGACTGATATGGATGTGTCAGTCTACATGCTCAAAATCTCACTAGCTTTTGTCTACTAAATTTAGTCGCTACCATTCTCAAGGAAATTAACTAGACTAAATTAATTCTAAGTTAGAAGATTACTTATTCAATCATGTTATGAATTTTTTAAGCTTAATTGAATCTTGCTCATGACATACACAACCAAAAATCGTTGAAAACCACAAAAACAAAAAGCAAACTCTTTTTTTTTTCTTAGAAACAAATTTAAAACATAACCTAAATCCCCTCCCCCACACTTAAAACTTACATTGTCACCAATGTAAGGTGAAATGGAAAGAAAAGGCAACCAAAATATAAATGCGAAAATAAGAAGAGAAAAAACGAACTCTCCTTGGGTTGCCTCCCAAGCAGCGCCTTTTTTTATTGTTGTCGGCTCGACTCAATGCTTCCTTATTCAAGTAAGATACGATGCATGCATGTAGACGGGCTAATTCATTTAATGTTCGTAATTGTCCAACCAATAGCCATCTTATGCTCCTTAAGGACCTGCACAAGCTTTTCTTCTTGCGGTGCACTAAGTTTACTGGAGATGATCACTGGTAACATTCTTCCGTCTCCAAGGAACACATACTTAAGGTGACCGGGGAGAGGCTTCAAATCTGAAATAGGGGCCTGCAAAACAGAGGGTAAAGGTCTCTTGTTAGAAACTGGTAACGTAATACAAGGGACGTTACCTGACTGCTGTAACTTCGGAAAATCATTCAACGTTACAACAGTTTCTTGAAAATCAGTACTCAAGGCTAACTCCTCATTCTCTTTCTCAAGATGCTTACTAATGGAAACTTCCAATCCATTGTTTCCATCAAGTTCAAAAACTTCCTGTGCTAAAGAATCAATCACATCAATAGAATAAACAAGATTATCATCACCAAGATATTTCATGGCTTCATAAATATTAAACTTAATAATTTCACTATCAAATTCCATGGTAAGTATGCCACATTTATCTTAGTCTTGGATGACTTTAAGAATGGTCTTCCTAACAAAATACGAGTAGTTTGATCACCATTCTCTATATCAAGCACATAGAAATCAGTAGGAAAAACCAAATCATTAACTTGCACAAGAACATCCTTAACTACACCCTTAGGATAGGCATTAGATCTATCAGCTAATTGAATCACAACACCAGTTTTATTCAATGGTCCGAGTTTCAAAGAAGTATATATAGAATATGGCATGACATTGATAGAAGCTCCTAAATCTAGTATGACCTTCTCAAATCTAGTGTTAACTATCATACAAGGGATAGTAAACATACCTGGATCTTTGCACTTCGCAGGGAGTTTTCTTTGAATAACTGCAGAAACATTCTCCCATACTCTCACCTTTTCACATCCTTTAAGTTTCTATTTCCTCTTAATTGTACACAGTTCTTTAAGTAATTTAGCATAACGAGGTACTTGTTTAATAGCATCTAAAAGTGGAATATTTACCTCGCATCTACGAAAAGTCTCATATAAATCTTTATTTTGCTAATCTTTTCTAGATTCTGCTAAAACTTAAGGAAAATGAGATACTGGTTTATAATAAGAAAGAGGCAGAAACTTACACTTAGGTTTGTCATCGTCATTGGGAACGTCCCTGTTTGTAACGACGTTTTTCTCATTCTCTTGCTTTGACGATGCATGGGCTGCCTTTACTGGAATCTTAATCTTTTTACCACTTCTCAAAATGATCGCACTTGCATTTTCTCTTAGATTTACTACTGTTTGAAAGGGCAATTTCCCGAACTTTGTGCCTCTAGCCAATTAATTGCGATTGCCATCTGGCTCATCTGATTGTCCAAACTTTGAAAACTATCTCTCGCCAATTAATTACTAAATAACCCAAGACAAGCACTAAAGGTTTAATCTAGTAACAGCCTTAAGAATTAGAGAGATTGATGAAGCTAAACAACACAAGCACAAGCGGTTGCATTTAATTTAGTCGAGTGTTCTTCCTAAGATCTAATAATTTTTGACGCAGCAAATCATTAAATCTTAGTTGCTTCACAAATTAGAGGGATCAAACAATTACGGATTTGATATCTAACCTAGCAGTAGATTGCAACGAATAATAAACTAGTAGGCCTCCTAGTAATTAAATGAGACAATCATGAAAATAGGGATAGAAGAACATCCTATACTCAAAGCATAAATTGAACAATAAAAATATATTAGATCTCACAGTTTTATTGATTCTGACGCATCACTATAAACCATAAATCCTTCATCACCGTAAGGAAGCGCGAACACCGGGGTAGTAGTCAGTTTTTTTTTTCACAGCTGGAAACTTCTCTCACATTCCTCTGACCACCTAAACTTCACGTCCTTCCTGGTCAATTTAGTCAATGGTCCAGCAATTATAGAAATTTTTTGGATAAATCTCCTATAATAACCAGCCAACCACAAGAAGCTTCTAATTTCTGTTACATTCGTGGGTCTTTCCCAATTTAACTAAACGTTCAAGTAATAAAATGATGAGTAAGTATCGTTCCCAACGAGGACTAAATAGATAATATAGAAATTATGACTCAACTCTTTCCGTTATTTGAGCAAATGAATAATTGTAGGAGAAGAATTTAGTAAAACTTAACTAAAGGAGAAACATATGACAATAGTAAATAACAGGAAGAATTACAAACTTTGGAATTAGATTCTTATAAACTAACGTGCTAAGGACTCGACTTCACCTAAACCATTATTGTCAAGAGTTTCGAATGGACAAGTTTCGTTTAATACATTTTTCAAGATGGTAGAATTCCCAATAAATTGGTTATCCATATTCCAGGTCTAACCACAATCTCAAGAATCATTAATTTCAAATATCCATATTTCATGTCTATTCTAGATTAATTCAAATTAAGAAGTATTAAGTTCAATTGAATTCCTTTTAGTTAAATCTCCCTATTCGGTTACGATTTAAACGGACCACATGAACTTCCTAGAATCCCTATTTGGTTACTTCTATTCCATTCATAGCATGTTTTACCCTGGCTTTTACATAGACAACAATCCAACATCATATTTATTAATTCAACCATTCATAAAAACATAGCTTCTCTATTCGACACATCACCATGCTTAAAGAAGGAATCAAATTAACAAACCGCATTAACAACAATAGAACACACTCTTTGAAAAACAAATTAAATTCCAACTTGTCCAAACAGCAACTCAAGACATAGGTTTAGGATTCATCTATCCTTAACACAAAAATACCTACTCCATAATAATATTCAAGCAAACCAAGTTCATATCAACATAACCAAATAAGAATGAAACCAAACCAGAGAGGAATGATTAAAAGCTTCAGAGGAGCCTCCAAGAGTGTCTTCAACTCCCCTCTTGCGTCTCGTCTCCTCCAACTCTGTTTTTCTGTTTAACAGCCATGCTCCTTTTAGCTAGGGTTGCTATTTATAATATTCTAAGTCTGCCGGCCAGCACTGCAGCGTCGACTAGCGCTGGGCACATATCAAACCCTAGCCAGAGCTACAGCGCCCCACGAACCAACGCTGTAGCTTTGAGTCCTTGTCACGTTCCAGCACTGCAGCGCTGAGTTTCTGTCCACTTCACAAATATTACTATTCCTGCTAGATTCCAGTGCTGTAACGCTGAGGAACCAGCGCTGCAGTGCTGAGTTTCTGTCGTCTTCACACATATTGCCCTTCCAGCCCTATTCTAGTGCTGCAGCATTGAGTGTCTGCACAGTAAATTCCCAAGACTCAGCATTGATCATTCAAATTAACTAAAACAAACTAATAGTAAAATAAAATAAACTAAACTACAAATTGCTAAAAACACATGATACACAACTCTAATGCTTAAGATCAACACCAAAAACGTGCCTAAAAGAAGTATAATAACATGATTTATTCATAGTTATCACACCCCCAAACTTACGTTTTTTACTAGTCCTCGAGCAAACTAGAACAAAATCCTAACATACACATCCTAAGAGTGAGAGATGGTTTGATTAGATTTGATAACAACATGCCTCAAAGATTGCATATAGATCATAACGCAAGAAAAATTTCCAAATACTACTAATATCTAGAATTTTAAATTTATTGCCAGCCTTATCTTACATCAAATTCTTCAAACGTGTGTGTGTGTAACACCTTTATAAACTTAATCGTCTCACCACTTTGATCTGTTTATGCACGCAAGTAGGATAATGCCAATCTCTCAGAGTCAATAAGCTTGTTTTTCACACCACTCTCCACTAATGTAGGCCATGACAATACCCGAGATCACCATGACTTTATTCAGCTTATAACTTTGGCTAAGGCTAAGGTATGGTAAAACATTTATTTGAGGCTCACATCATCTTAAGCAAATCAACTAATAAAAATTTATTTCTAACTTTTCCTCAGTTATCATATAATACTCAATACTTTTACTGTTGTCACATCTTTTTTTTTTTTTTGTATGCTTATACTATAGTAGCATCAGTCTTTATTTCTATGCACATGAATGAAACTGTAACAGAGTATGTACGCGATGATCAAACACGGCTTTGCCAACTGCCTATGATAGGCAAAATACAACTTGATCAAATAGTTCGTGTGGTAAACCTTTTCAACTTCGATCTTTCCCTTGCCCTCTTATGACTAGGGTCCCTTGCTCACTCTCGATGGGAAATATTTGATACTTAACACAGTCAAGTCGAAGACCGTTTTCTCTTGCTCAATCCTCTGCCACCACTTAAGAGAATAGTCCCTTCATTAATCGATGTGCTTACAGGTGAAAGGTAAAGTTGTAGCATTTTTTTTTTGTAAGAAGTTAGATGATCGGGTGGCAAAACAACAGATACTCAAGCTCAAAAGGGGAAAACTAAGGATAATCACATATTAAGGGTTGGTTAGAAAAGCTCAAACGTTCCAAACATGGCCTGAATCATTTCTTTGGTACTGTACTACCTAGGATTTCGCCTCGAGTGGTCTTCAAACAAGTTCTAGAGTCCATGAGATCTCGAGAAACTATATTGCTCACATAAATGTTCTCCGAAACAGCAAGACAACAAAGTGCTTAAGTGTAAGTGCTCATTGTGTTCAAAGAGTTCGATATAAATAAATCCAACAACAAACTAAAGCACACAGACAAACGCAACATTTTTCAAATTTTTAATGGCTACAATCAAGTTAATCTATTTCTTATCATCAACAAAATCAAAATCAAACAAAATAAAGCACACAGATAAAACAAACAGAAAAATAACTAGAAACAAAGATAACTAGAAACATGAGCAGCACACAACAACTCAGATACCTTCCCCACCCCTAAACTTAAATGATACATTGTCCACGATGTATAAACATTGAGCATAAAGTAAGAGAAAGGAACTTCTCTGATTAGTCGGAACCCAAATCCATTGTCCTCGTCAATGTCCTCATTCTCCTAATCATTGTTGAAAGTGAAAGGAGAGTGTTTTTAAAACACAGTATGCGACTTAGTGCTGCAGCTCTGACTATATAGCACTGCGGCTCTGAGCTCCCTTTCTGTGGATGCTGCAGCGTTGTATCCTGGGGATGCAGCGCTGAGTCTCGGGTCCAACTTCTTCAGATTGGTCTTTTCAGCATCGCGGCGCCCAAAACTCATAGCTGTGGCTCTGGTTCTCGAGCCTGACTCCAATACAACCTGAAAACAAGAAAATAACTAATTTAAAAAAAAAAAAAAAAAACTTAACTAAAAGACAAACATAACGAAAATAAACACACAACACAATATCAAATTCAAGAAACATAACAGCAAAATGTTAGTTCTAATTTATAGTTTTGAGCTTGACTTCTTGATTTATGGCTCTTAGAGAATGGTTGTGGATGATTGAGGGTCAAACATTCCCATTATATAATGCTTCAATTTATGCTTGTTGACCTTGAATGTCTCATTGTTTTTATCGTGTCGTATTTCAACGGCACCAAAAGGTGATATACTTATCACGGTGCATAGTCCAGTCCACCGAGATTTCAGCATTCCCGGAAATATGTGCCTTCTTAGGACTTCTAGCAACTGTTCTTCCATTTTACCTGTCAACGAAGAAGATATTATAACAGGGACAATATTTTTCTCTAAATAAGCATATTTCAAATGAGCGAGTAAAGTTTTCAATTCAGTTGTTATTATTTCTTCTTCTGGCACTTCTTTTCCCATTTCAGACTCAAAGTTCTTTGCTTCTTCTTGGATGACGAGTTCTTCAGTGGTAGCAGTTCCTGATTCCATGATGCATCTTTTCAAAGTATCTTCATTTAATGTTTTCTCCTGAAACTCCTCAATGAGGTTATCAACAATATCCACTTGAAAACAAGAAGAAGTAGATAAGCCAGAAGGATATTTCATAGTTTTATATATATCAAAAGCTACTTGCTCATCATTGACTCTTAAAGTCGATTTCCCTTGTTGTGCATCAATTAGGGCTCTCTTTGTAGCAAAGAATGGACGTCCAAGAATAAGAGGTACCTCACGATCCTCTTCCATGTCGAGAACAATGAAGTCTACAGGGAATATAAATTTATCAACCTTTACCAGTACATCTTCTGTAATTCCCTATGGTCTCTTAATAGATCAATCAGCTAATTGCAATGACATTATTGTTGTTTTAACTTTTTCTAATCCAAGTTTCCTGAAAATTGAAAGAGGCATAAGATTGATACTTGCACCAAGGTCACATAAAGCTTTATCAAAAAATGAACTTCCCAAAGTGCAGGGTATAGTAAAAGTCCTTAGATCTTTCAATTTTGGAGGTAGCTTGTTTTGTAGTATATCGATGCACTCTTCAGTTAACATCACTGTTCCATGTTCCTCAAGCTTCCGTTTATTAGACAAAATTTCCTTCAAAAATTTAGTGTAACTAGGCATCTGTGATAAAACCTCTACAAATGGAATGTTAATATGCAATTTCTTTAAATTCTCTAAAAATTTTGAGAATTGCTTATCTAATTTTTCTTTCTGAAATTTCTGAGGATAGGGAAGAGGTGGCATATATTTAGTTTCAGAGTTAGAATCGATCAAACCTTTACCAGTAGACTTCTTTTCTGAAACACGTTTCTTCTCTTGCGTGGTCTCTTCTTTCTCTCATTCTTGATTAGTGATTTCTTTATATTTTGGCTCATCCAATTGTATGTCACTCCTTAGTGTTATGACCTTAACATCCTTCTTAGGATTTTTTTTCTGTGTTGCTCAGAAGAGAGCCTTGTGCACGTCTAGAAATTATAGTTGCTAGTTGGCCCACCTGAACTTCCAGATTTTTTATGGATGCTTCTTGATTTTGGAACCTAGTTTCTGCTGCATTTAAGAATTTGGCCATCATGTCCTCCAAGTTGGACTTTTTTTTCTTGAGGTGGGTATTCAGGAAGATGTTGTTCCGCATTGCTTTGATTCCAAGACAAATTCGGGTGATTCTTCCATCCCGGATTATATGTATTGCTATATGGATTGGTTTGCCTGTGAAAATGTGAAACAAAGTTAGCTTGTTCAGCAGATGAATTATATGTAAATTGATTACCTACCTGACAGTTACTGCTATGGTGGCCACTACCACCACACAATTCACATATAACCTGTGTAGTAGGATAAAGTCCATTTATCTTCTTGGTGAGAGCCTCCATTTGTGTTGTTAAAGCTATAACAACATCTATATTGTGTAGTCCTGAGGTTCTGTTAACAGGTAACCTCTCAACTGGCCATTGATAAGAATTTGTGGCCATCTCTTCTAGCAATTTAATAGCTTCTTTTGGAGTTTTTCTCATGATAGTGCCACCTGCAGTTGCATCAATCATATTTCGGGTTGTACTGGTTAGACCGTTATAAAAAGTTTGTACCTGCATCCAAGTAGGCAACTCGTGATGAGGACATCTTCTCAAAAGGTCTTTAAAATGTTCCCATGCCTCATAGAGTGACTCCCTATCGACTTGTAAGAACATAGTAATTTCATTACGTAACTTTGCAGTTTTTGTAAGAGGAAAATATTTCCCTAAAAAAATTTGTGCCAATTCTACCCATGTCGTTATGGATCCTGCTGGCAAAAAAGTCAACCAGCTTTTTGCTTTATCTTTCAGTGAAAATGAAAAAAGTCTTAAGCGAATTGCATCCTCCGATACTCCATTATGCTTAAATGTGTCGCAAAGTTCAAGGAAGCTCGCCAAGTGAACATTTGGATCTTCTTGCGATAGGCCCCCAAATTGTACTGAATGTTGTATCATCTTAATGATGGCAGGCTTAATTTCGAAATTGTTCGCTTGTATAGGTGGTCGTCGGATGCTAGATTCAACACCATCCATCTTTGGCATAGTATAATCCCAAAGTGCACGTTGCATCTCTGTATTGTTCCCTTCTGTCACTATATTGACTGTTACTGACGCTGCTATTCTCAAAGCGTGAAAAGTGCGCTCAATTTTTGGATTAAATTATGCAAGTATTCTCCCACTAATATGTGTCATGCACTAGAAACGAAAACCCTATAAAATAGACTTAAAACCCAAATTAACAAACTCTCAAATTAACTAGTAAAATCACAATACATGTAATATTTTATTTCAGTCCCCGGAAATGGCGCCAAAAACTTGCTGTGATAAAATTGACACTAGCAAGTGCACTAATCATTCAAGTAATAAAATGATAAGTAAGTATCGTTCCTAACAAGGACTGAATAGATAATACATAAATTATGATTCAACTCTTACCGTTATTTGAGCAAATGAATAATTGTAGGAGAAGAATTTAGTAAAACTTAACTAAAGGAGAAACAGATGACAATAGTAAATAACAGGAAGAATTGCAAACTTTGGAATTAGATTCTTATAAACTAACGTGCTAAGGACTCGACTTCACCTAAACCATTATTGTCAAGAGTTTCAAATGAACAAGTTTCGTTTAATATATTTTTCAAGATGGTAGAATTCCCAATAAATTGGTTATCCATATTCCAGGTCTAACCACAATCTCAAGAATTATTAATTTCAAATATCCATATTTCAGGTCTATTCTAGATTAATTCGAATTAATAAGCATTAAGTTTAGTGAAATTCCTTTTAGTTAAATCTCTCTATTAGGTTACGATTTAAACGGACCACATGAACTTCCTAGAATCCCTATTCGGTTACTTCTATTCCATTCATGGCATGTTTTACCCTGGCTTTTGCATAGACAACAATCCAACATCATATTTATTAATTCAACCATTCATAAAAACATAGCTTCTCTATTCGACGCATTGCCATGCTTAAAGAAGGAATCAAATTAACAAACAACATTAAGAACAATAGAACACACTATTTGAAAAACACATTAAATTCCAACTTGTCCAAACAGCAACTCAAGACATAGGTTTAGGATTCATCTATCCTTAACACAAAAATACCTACTCCATAATAGTATTCAAGCAAACTAAGTTCATATCAACATAACCAAATAAGAATGAAACAAAACCAGAGAGGAATAATTAAAAACTTCAGAGGAGCCTCCAAGAGTGTCTTCAACTCCTCTTTTGCGTCTCGTCTCCTCCAACTCTATTTTTTGGTTTAACAGCCGTGCTCCTTTGTTTGTTTAGCTAGGATTGCTATTTATAATATTCTAAATCAGTCGGCCAGCGCTGCAGCATCGACTTCCCAGCACTGCAGCCCTGGGCACATATCAAACCCTAGCCAGAGCTACAGCGCCCCACGAACCAGCGCTGCAGCTTTGAGTCTTTGTCACGTTCCAATGCTGCAGCGCTGGTTCTTCAGTGCTGCAGCGCTGAGTTTCTATCCTCTTCACACATATTGCCCTTCCAGTCCTATTCCAGTGCTGCAGCATTGAGTGTCTACACAGTAAATTCCCAAGACTCAGCATTGATCATTCAAATTAACTAAAACAAACTAATAGTAGAATAAAATAAACTAAACTAAAAATTGCTAAAAAAACATGATACACAACTCTAATGCTTAAGATCAACACCAAATACGTGCATAAAAGAAGTATAATAACATGATTTATTCAGAATTATCACACTTGTGAGTCTTTCCCAATTCAACATTGCTTCTATTTTCTGTGGGTCAACTACTTTCCTCTCTCCTAACATAACATGCCCCAAAAAAGTTATTTTTCTCAACCAAAACTCACACTTATAGAATTTCGCATATAATTTCTCTCTCCTCAGAATTTCCAACACTATCTCCAAATATTGTATATGCTTCTCTTCATTCTTGGAATATACCAAAATATCATCAATAAACAAAATCATAAATCTGTCCAAGAATGGTTTAAACACTTAACTCATAAGGTCCATAAATGCTGCAGGAGCATTAGTCAACCCAAATGGCATCACTAGGAACTCATGATGGCCATAACATGTCCTAAAAGCAGTCTTAGGCACGTCTCTCTCCTTTATCCTCAATTAATGATAACCCGATCTCAAGTCTATCTTAGAAAACACACTAGCTCCATGTAACTACTCAAATAAATCATCTATCCTGGGCAAAGGATATCTATTCTTGATAGTGATCTTATTCAACTGTCTATAATCAATATACAACCTCATTGTTCTGTTTTTCTTCTTGACAAACAACACAGGGGCTCCCCAGGATGACATACTAGGTCGGATAAACTATTTATCTAGCAACTCCTTAAGCTGAATTTTCAACTCTCTTAATTCAGCTGGTGCCATTCTATAGGGTGCTGATCCTGGAGTCATCTCAATAGAAAACTCAATTTCCTTATTGGGAGGCAAACCAGACAACTCCTTAGGAAATATATCAGGAAAATCTTTTACTACCAAGATTTCTTCTAACTTCCTACTCTCTTTGCTAGAATCCACCACATATGCCAAATACCTCTCGCAACCCTTCCTCAACCATTTACTAGCAATTAAGGTAGAAATAAGACAATAAGAAAGTATCTTACGTTCTTCTTGAAAATTAAACTCTTCTTGTCCGGGTATCTTGAACACCACATTTTTCCTAAAACAATCTACTCAAGCATGATATGCAGATAACTGATTCATCTCCAAAATTAAATCAAAATATATCATATCTAAAGGCAATAAATCAACTTCAAATTCTCTATCAACAATATTAATCACACAACCTCGATAGATTGTCCTGATAATAACTCTATCTCCAATAGGAACCTCAACAATAATAGTATGCATCAAAGGACTAGCACTAGCATCAATAGATTTCATATAACTACTAGATGCAAAAGAATAGGTTGCACCAGGATCAATCAATAATCTAGCAGGCCTACCAAGGATAAATATCATACCCATAACAACATCAGGAGTGGCTTGTGTCAATGCATAGACTCTGCTATCTGTGGACTGAAACTGGTTACCATATCCTCTCTCTACTACTGATCATCGACCTCTGCCCCGCACACTTCCTGATCCACCATCTCTCTCCACCGATCTTCTCCCAACACTTCCAGTGCCTATGTCAGTAGATTTCCCTGTTGGATAATCTACAGTAACATGTCTTCCCTCACCATATACAAAGCATATCTACGTAGGGCAATTCCGAGACAGATGCCCCTTCTGATTATATCTAAAGCAAACCCTTGACTCTCGATCATATATCAGATTACCACTTCCCCTTGGTGGCATACTTACTCCTCTACCATAACTCCTAATTCCCATATATCTAAAGCAAACCATTGACTCTTGATCATATATCAGATTACCACTTCCCCTTGGTGGCATACTTAATCCTTTATCATAACTCCCAATTCCCATAGCATGTCTCCGAAATCTAGGGGTCCCACCGGTATTACTCTGAGCTACAGAAGCAACAGATCCTACTTGCCTCTGACTCTGTATTACAGTTCCTTGTGACAAGGAATGCTCCTTCTAGGGTGGTCTTTCGTTCTGTACACCCATATTGCTACCACTTCTAGGTCCCTCAAATCTAGACCTTTTCAGCTAATCCCTCCTAACTCTAAACTCCATCAAATCCTTCTCAATCTGTAATGCTTTATCCACCAGTACAACATAATTCCCCATGCCCATGTAAGAGAGTTTAGATCGAATTTTGTAATGTAACTCGTATAAAAATCTTTTACATTTTATTTCCTCCGTATTCACTGATTCAGGTAGAAATCTTAACAGATCTATAAATCTGCTATCATACTCCACCATAAATTTAAGTGAATAAAATCTCTCTCCTGCTAGGTTCGAAATGTATCTGGAAAGTATTTCGCGAAGAACTTATCCTTAAACTTACTGCAAGTTAAAGGTAGTTCCACTTGTGTACTCACCCTAGGCAGAATATCTTCCCACCATTGTGAAGCCTCACCTTCCAGCATAAATGAAGCAAAGGCAACCTTCTGTCTATCTGTCACTAGTAAGACTTCAAAATATTTTTCCACATGTCTAATCCACTGCTCAACTTCCATCGGGTTTACATATCCTCTAAAAGACTGAGGTTTAAACTTAAGAAATCTCACAAAACAATGCCCTTGCATCTCACGTGCAAACACACATTCTTCCTCATAAACCTCTCGTCTCACCATATCCGGTTCTACTATACTCTTTTCCTCTAATCTCCACTGCAGATTATCAGCCCTTTCTTTAGCTGCATTCATCCTTTCTATAGCACAATTAAGAGCTTTTCTCAATTCATCATTCCTAACCTCAGATTCTCTCCCAGCTCGACTAGTACCAACTGCACTATCAACGTGTTCCTTTATGGGAACAACAGACTCAACTTCCTCTTCTGCTTCAGTTTTCTTAAAAATTGGTGGTCTACCACGTCCCCTCTGATTCAGAACTCTACCTGTAGCTCTAGCACGACTACATGTCATCCTCAGATTCTACATTTATAATATAATTTATTTAGATCTTCCACTTTTAAAGTGCTAATGTAGTCTACAGAATCTTAAAACCTAAGGTTTCGATACAAAAATTGTAACGACCCATCCCGGGTTGGCCACCTCCGAAACGGTGTCATCACATTTTGAAGTCCCAGCATGACACATATATGCAACAATACAATTAAATAATATTAACGAAAATTTTATTTTAATCTTTAACCCTCAACAGGGGAGGTACAGAAATCTGATATTTACTTAAACATAATACACAAAATAAAATGCATGAATATTTACAATAAAATTTTTATAAGTTTATTTTCTCGTTTGTCTAAGGATGTGACACGTACGTGACTTATAGAAAATGATCTTGTCTGACTCTCAACCCACCAAACTAATTGTCCTGTCTGGTACATGAAATCATTGTACAATGAGGGATAAGCTTCACAAACTCAGTGAATTAAATTTACTAAAAGTATTCAGTTTGCTAAAATGGCTCTTTAATATTTAATTATTTATCTCTCATATACCTGGATAATAGCATAGTGTCTAACATTTAAATTATTCATATCATATCACATTTCTATATCTCTTTCTCACTGTAATTGTCTCTCTCTATGAGACTCGTTTACCTACAAATAAATGCATAACATTACCAACATTCATTAAATATATCAACATGTAAAACAGATGCAATGCATGAATTATTATTATGGGAACATCTTCCCACACGTCGACATATTTTTTATTATCTTAGACCGACTCCCTCTCGGTTCTTTCATTCTCATTTAGACCAGCTGCCTCACCGGTTCTTTTATTCTCATTTAGACCGACTGTCTTCCCGGTTATTTCATTTTCATTCAGATACATACAAAAACTTATATGAATATGCATATAATTAATAAAATAAAAACAAGCATGTATTCAGACATTTGAACTAGCTATCATGATTATTCTCCAATTTTTATTTGAAAATTTTACTAAATTGTTTTCCTCATATATCACATCAATTTATCAATCATAACTCATCAAGAGTTTTTTTTTTTTTTTATCTCCATCATTATCAAATCGACTCAATATTCTAATAATATTTCTTTTCACATCATAATTTTTTACATGTCCGATATTTATATTATATCTATCAATTATGTTTTTCTACTACCAAAGCATAAACTAATAATTTATTTTAATATTATTACTAGATATTTCATTTTCTATTTAGATTACTTAAAATAAATCTAACTCACCACGTAGCCCTTAAAGCTACTTATGGATCACCTCCTTACCTTTCTCGTTCCTCTCAGTAATTTTCCCTGGTTGCTGATCGTCAACACCTGACATAATATTTGTATTAAATTTCTAATTATTTCTTCAATTCTTCATAAACCACATCCTTTGAAAATTCCCACTTTGACTTCTAGGAAATTTCATGAATGCTAAAAACTCAAAAATAAACACTATATTATTATCTTCTATTTTTCTGATAGCTTTTTGTGACTCCCTATAAAATTCTGCCGAAAATTCTGCCGTAAATTCTTTCAAAATTGTGCTCTTTCAACTTTTCTTTGGGTTTCCATATATATATATATATATATATATATATATATATATATATATACAAACAAAAAGTTCATTTGTATCTGCAACCCACCCCCCCAAGAAAAAAAAAAGCCTTCCACGATTCTTATTTGCTCGAGGGCATGGAGCTCCAATTTTTTACACTTGACAGCAAGTGCTGCCATGTGTCTTTTTTTTTAAACTTTTTTTTTCTTTTTGTTTCTTCTTACTTCTGGATATGTATTATTTTAACTCTGCCATTTTTTTTTATTAAAGTACTTCTTTACCCTTAATTTACAAATACAGGTATTACACCTCTCTACTTGACAACCCAAAACCCTAATACACCCAAAGCTCCCATCCTAGCTCTAGTAGTAAACCTCTCTAATGTGTATGAAATTATAAGTGTCTCAAATCTTCTCTGGGACTTCTTTATATAGAGGATAGTTTCTTAATACTATTAGGAAAAAAACAATGTACAATCAACAATCTCACAAGAAATTATTACTATTCCTAGAACAAACAACTACAAAATAGGAAACAATTTTTTCCAAACCAATTAGAAGTCTTCTTTGTGAGAATTGAGTCAAAATCCTAACAGTAAGTACTAATATTTCCACTTGAACCAGCCTTTTCAATTCTAAGATTTACTAATTTCATCTTGTAAAACCAGGCACTGTGGATTTCAAATACATTTTGCATCATAGGCTGGCTTATGATCGCGTTATCTAAGGTTTTCATTCTTACCTTTTCTCTTCTTTTGCCATGTCCCCTCTTGATTTATCTGCTCATGTTCCTTTAACTTGCCAACAAAAATGATTATAAACATAGGAGGAGCAATTTGAACTTGTTATTAACTCACTTTCAAAATGTTAATTGCTTAATGTTGGTAGGGTCCTTGGTCACTTAACCTTGGGAGACTATCACTGGGAGTTGGAATTGGGCTTGTTTCCTATGTGGTAAATGCTATAACCTATAAGGTTTTAGATTTTTCAGCTTATATGGTTATTTACTATCCCAAGCAATGGATAATTGTTCCTTAGTGCATTCCATAACAGGCACCTGTGTACATTGGGGAAATAACACCCTTGAGCATCAGGGGAGCTTTTATAGCACTTAATTCGGTAAACTTATACCAACTTTGTGGGTAACATCTTATTCTTTCTCAATATGCATGCCATTTTTACTGCCCTCTTTCCACAGTTAATGACAGGTAGTGGCATATCGATCACATATCTCATTGGTTCTGTTACCACTTGGCGCAACTTGGCTCTAATAAGTAGCTCCTTTGTCCTTGTTAATTTTCCATCTAATTCCGCTGTGATACAAATTGATAGTAGTTCCAGACAGTTCCTTATGAAATTTCACTTTCCAGGTATTATTCCATGTCTGGTACAGTTTCTTGGTCTATTCTTCATACCAGAGTCTCCTAGATGGCTGGTGAGTCCAATCAAAAGTTCTGCCAATCAAGAGTTGTTGTTCATGCGGCGCATTGAAATTTAAATGTTAAAAGTGAAATTTAACAGCAGGTTTTTTGCAGGCAAGAATTGGTCGAGAAAAGGAATCAGAAGCTGCTCTTCAGTGCCTTAGGGGAAAGAATACTGATATTTCCCAGGAAGCTACTGAAATCAAAGTGATATTGAAACTCAATATAGTTTTGCATTTCTCAAGTTTTTAAGATCAGTTAAATTTTATTTGGAAACAGAAACTTGAAGCAAGGTTAGTGTTTTGTTTCAATAGGACTATATGGAAAAGCTTCAATTGATCTCAGAGGACAGATTTTTTGAGTTGTTTCAGCGTAGATATGCTCGTGTTGTTACTGTGAGCCTAATAAGATTAGTCCTTTCTCATTTTTCTATCATATGACTTGTTTGATTCATAGATTTGACACGAATTTGGTTTTAGGTTGGAGTTGGACTGATGGTGTTGCAACAGTTTGGTGGGCTAAGTGGATATACTTTCTATATGAGCTATATTCTTCAGTCAGCTGGTATGTTATGTGTTAAGAATCATGCTTCATATAACAAAAAGAGAGGCCTAACACAATAAATTTTATCTTCTTACAGGTTTCCCGGTTAAAATTGGTACTATAGCAGTGAGCATTGATCAGGTTCTAGATTCTTTTTAATTATAAGCAGAAATAGTAAAAGTGGGATTCTGCGTAATGTGTATCTTAAATATTTTACTTTGCTGTTGCTGCAGTTCTCAACGAAAATATTGTGCATAATATTAATTGATAAATTTGGAAGACGACCACTCCTAATGGTTAGAAAAGAGATTAAGTTATTGGCTATGAACTTTATTGATCAATGAGCCAATAGCAATAACAGTAAGATCTTAAAAATGTCTGCAGGTTGCAGCAACTGCAATGTGCTTGGCTTCCTTGCTTACAGGATTGTCATTTCTGTTGCAGGTTACTAAATACCAAAATATTTACATACATTAATTAATCCATTTTTTTTGTCGGTTTCTTGGTGTGGTTTACATAGATTATTGCTTCTTAAAAACTTAATTAAATGACATATGCAGGAATACCACCTGTTGAAGGAAGTCAGTCCCATTTTAGCACTTACTGGAGTATTGGTAATGTAATTTCCCTGAAAGACATAGTTTTACTCATAATATAGAAATTAATGGCCTTTAATTACTTGGAAGCTATTAGTTCTGTTATGTTTGTTTTGCACCACTTCATTTTTTTTAAGGTAAGACTAGTGTTTAATAAACAATTTTGAAAATCCATGGCAAATATCAGGTTTTCATGGCATCAATATCAATAGGTATGGGAGGAATTCCATGGGTTATAATTTCAGAGGTAGGACAGCTTATTTGTTCTACATTTAATTTCTGATTTCATTATTGGTCGCTGACAATGAAGGATGAACTGGTCAATTTTCTCAGATACTTCCTATGAATATAAAGGGTTCAGCTGGAACTACTGCTAATTTGGTTAACTGGTCAAGTAGTTGGCTTGTTTCCTATACCTTCAACTTTTTATTTCAATGGAGCTCAGCAGGTGATGCCTCCTTTCTCTTTATGTTAATTGTTATTCTCTTCAGGGTTCTTCTCAGATTAATTATATTGTTTACTTAATGTGATGATAATTCAGGGGTGTTCTTCATATATTCAATCATTTCCGGTTTGGGTGTCATGTTTGTGGTAAAGCTAATACCGGAAACTAAGGAGCGAACACTAGAAGAAATACAAGCATCGATTATTGGATAAAACACGTTGCGCAGCTTACTTAAGATGTCGTTTGCATCACATAAAATATGAATTTTGCTATCGGATTGTCTTGCCATAATTCTCAACATCAAATAAACGAAGCAATATTGTAATTGTAAGATGGAAATTTGATTTGATTCTAATACTGTTGAGCTTAATTTTGTTGTTGAGCTATCACCATCTTGATTAGTTAAGGCAAGAACTGTCGGTAGGAGTACAATCAACAAAATGGGCTCATCAGCTTTCTGGCTTAAAATTTATATCTTCCAACGACCCAAAAAATAATAATCCGTAGGTATGACTTGCCTTGAATATTTGATTTTTTTAAATAAAAATATTGTGCCGGGCATAAGTCCAAATTTCAAAACCCACCCGTCTTTGGTCCAACCCGTGAAATCATGAATTGGACCCGGTCAACCTGTAAGCCCGCAAACAATAACTATTTAATTAAAATGAGTATGACCCTAATTTTTTCTTTTGTTAGTAGTCAATGCTTTTTCTCTCTTTATTACTTTTTTATTGACCTTCTTTTATCTTTTGTTAGTATATAGAGTCAGAAAAATAACAAAAAAATATATCTAATTTTTTAAATTGCAAAAACAAAGAGTCCAATCCGTATCTGACATAAATATAATATAAAAAAAATCTTTTAATAAAAATTTAAATATAAAATATTAGAGATCATATAAACTCAAAAACTAATTTTTTAAGTTTTAATTCAACTATCATATACATTATTCATTAATCTAATTTATTTTTGAAACATCTCCTCTTTGTTCAGTGTTTCCAAACAGAATCATATGGATTAGTGATGGACCAATTGCTTAGATCATAGTTTCAGAGGTAACTATCTTGCAATTGATAATCTATGTGGTTGTATCTAATTATAATTTTTTAATTATTTATTTTCTTTTATTTTGTATTTCAGAATTAAGATAGCTCAAGCAAACATAATGTTTCCTCTTGCTAAAGTTTCAAATGACTTGAGACTTTTTAGGAAGTGAGTTAGTTTTTCACTGATCATAATTAAATATGTTGTCCTACTGATTGCTTTGAGGTGCTCCTGCCTCAACAATGTGCTTGTAAGATGCTTATATTAATAAAAAATTTATGTATTCATATGGCTAGAGTTGGTCATGTGTTATTGCCTATTTGGCTAGTATTGCTTGGTGATGTGTGCTGCTTGAATTGGGTGTGCGCCTTTGGAGACGTTGCTTGTTACACCTTGCCCATATTCATTGTTGCTTGATCCTTAATTTGTTATGTGATATCATTTTGTGGTTAATGTGTTCTTTTTTGCTTGCAGAGTGTGTAAGCCTTAAAGCTATTTGAGTAAATTAAGCTGACTTGCTTGGGGGACCAAGACAAGTGCCGCATGGAACTATGCATTTGAGGGAAAGTGGTAGGACCGTGACACGGATTGAATAACACGCCATAACGGGTGTTTTTTTCTCTTCATTTTGTAGATATTTCCTATAAATGTGAAGGGGGCAAGAAGCATTTGCAATGTTGCCTTCAGTTCTTGGGTTGCTGCATATTTCTTCAGTTTCTTGCTTCAATGGAGCTCAGCGGGTAAAGCGCCACAGTCCACATTCTTGTACTGTGTTTGTGCCAATCCGGTTTCTGTACATATTTATTGTTCTTAAAAATAAAATTTTAATTTTTGTGTTGACTACCGCAGGAAGATTCTTGACATTTGGATGTATTTCTGGTTTGGGAGATATTTATCGCAAAGATACAAGCATCAATTACTGAATTTTAGTAATAGAAGAAAAAAAAAAGTATAAGAAAATGAAACCAAGCGTGTTTTGTTGTGGAAATTGTCTTTTTGTTTTTTATTTATATTTTTTATACTTTCTTCAACAATAATATATACATTCTTTAACATAATTTAAAGAACAAATATCGAACACTAAAAAAAATACAAGCATGGATTACTCAATAATGCATGTCAAGCAATATTAATTACTTCCAAATCTTTCAACTCTAATTTGTGGAAGGGATGGACTGTAGACGCTACCCTTTTATGGTATGGTTATTATTAGCAATATTGTTCTTTTCATTTTTTTTTTCTGCTGATATTATTTCTACTCTTGTCAGGCCAAGAATTTGGCACAAGTTTTAATTTTCTTTCAAATAAATGGTAACCCATTTCACGTGCATATGGGGAGAAGACTGGACTGGTGGGTTATGCATCAAACCGAGTAACCCCCACCCAAAGTTGGATGTACAATAACCATAGATTTCCTTGATCAATATAATTATTGAATGGAGAGAGAGAGGACACAGAATTTCAATAAAATCTTGGTGGTTGCAGGCCTCCTAAATGATGGATGGTAGAACAGTTAAAATAGATTTCTGTTACTTAATTAGGAAGAGCTTGGGTCAAGCACAAAGAGGACACAGTTAGTATCAATCTAACATCAAAGATTGGGTTTTATATTGTGACAAACACTGCAAAATTTGGCTGATAACTCATGTTTTATGACTGCTTTGCAGCTAGGATATTCATCACCTACTGATTCTGGAATCATGAAGGACTTGGGCCTTTCTGTCACAGAAATAATTAGTTTATATGTTGATTATTTGGTTCCCTGTATCACACTGCATGAGTCTTAATATTTCACCAAAACAAGATTGATGATAAGCTGGTAGATTTATAATTAATCAGTTCATTTTGTTATGCAGTACTCATTATTCGGTTCAAATTGACAATTGGAGGAATGCTAGGTGCATTGATTTTAATTCCTAAATATGTTACTAATTGCAATTCTTCAATTCCTTAGTGTTTTTTTAATATTTTTTATGTCGATCTCTTGAAGTAGACTATGTGGATTGTGAAAATTTTCTACATCATTGGAGGGCTTGGAATAGCATTTGCCAAGATTTCTTCTCTTCTGTCTCTCATTTTCTGCCAAAGTTCTTCCTTTATTACACATGCTTCATCTGCTTTCAAGAAGAATTACTTGTGTCTTAAACCATCTTACAAACAGTAGAAAAAGTAAGGTACAGTAATATCTCCATAATAGAAATTCCAAGATGAATGGCATCTGATCGAACTTCCAGGGAGAAAAAAAAAACACTTTAGGCTATAAACATGTTGGCTAGATTTGGTTATATTTACTAATACTCTAATAACATTTTGTCTTTTATTTTTTCTTTCAATTATTCCTATTAATTGTTTATTATCTTGAAAGGATGCTTGGCTGCTCGACCTTGGAAGACTGTCACAGGGATTCGCGCTTGGAATTGGTTCTTATTTGGTAATTACTGCATGAATGTGATCGATAATGGTATTATTTCATTTCTGCATAGGTTCCTGTTTATGTAGCAGAGATAACGCCGAGTAATCTTAGGGGACGATTTTCATCACTAGCTCAGGTAAATTTTCCTTTTTTGGGGTCAGAAATCAGAATGTACTTCTTTTTCTTGTGCCTAATTACCACTAATTCCACAGATGATGACAGTTATCCGCTTATCAATCATATATATCATTGGTTCTACCATGAATTGGCGCAGCTTGGCTCTGATAGGCTCTGGTAGGTAGCTTCTGATCACTTTCATATATACCAAAATTATCTGCTGGCAGTGCTTATAGAACTATTCACACCACAGGAACTATGCCATGCCTAATACAACTCCCTCTTCTCTTCTTCATTATGGAGTCTCCTAGATGCCCGGTGAGTCAGTTTAATTGAGTAAAAACACATTAACTTTTATAAAATGAATTTTAATGATACAATACATTTTTTGGGTAGCTTGTTTTGTTTCATCATTATTATGGTACTAGAATGGGAAGGAATATTGCTCAATTGCAACTGTCTGCTGGGGATGATTGGCCTAGAAAAAGAGTTGGAAGCTGCTCTACAGCGCCTTCGAAGAGAGAATGCTGAGGATGCAGTTGAGATTTTAGTAAAACTCTTAACTTGATTCTTTATAGAAGAGTGATCGTTTTTCTTTACCTAAGTCTAGAATGGATATTCGAAGGGAGAGGAAATGAGAGGGTACAGATGGAAAGAAGAGTGGAAAGGAGAGGATCTGGATGATTATTCCTTCCCTTTGTTTGGATGTTTTATATAATGGAGAGGAGAGGAAATGCAAGTTCACCTCTCTTTGTTTGAATCGTACCCTCTCCATCCATGTTCCTCCAATATGAAGGAATTAATTAAAAAAAAAATTTGTTTGAGGGGATTTGAAGAGATTAGTGTACTCCTCCAAATTCTCTCCCCTTATTTAAAAAAAAAAAAAAAAACAAAAACCTCTGAAACAAGACCCTTTAATGAAATTGTAAAATATCCTTTAAAGAAACTGTAAAAATTTCTCTAATTTTTGGGCATGGAAGCCATAGACATGACATATAAGAGTGATGAAATTGGCATCTGTTGATCAACAAGAATATAGAGAAAGTCTCTTTACAGGTGGAGTTCTAGATCTGTTTCAGTGGAAGTATGCCTATTCACTCCTGGTGAGTCTTTACAACTTCATCAAATGTTTTTGTTCCTTTATCTTTGCATTTCTTCCTTTGATTCATTATTTTATCTGGAAATTGATATAGGTCAGAGTTGTGTTGATAGCACTGCCACAATTGGGAGGGCTAAGTGGATATAAATTTTACACCAACACTGTTTTTATCTCAGCTGGTAAATTATATTAATGGTTTAACCATAAAAGGAGTCATAGACATTTTAAAGAACAATAATGATTAATGTATTAAGTTCTTGCTATTGATATTTTAAAGCTCCTCATTCTATGTTTGTGCCAATATGGATTTTGTACAGAGTTATTGTTCTTAGAAAAGAAAGAAAAAATGAGTGTTTTAATTTTGGTGTGACTACCGCAGGAACATTCTTTATATTTGGATGCATTTCTGGTTTGGGAGTTATATTTATCGCAAAACTGGTGCCAGAGACAAAGGGTCGAAGGCTGGAAAAGATTCAAGCATCAATTACTGATTTTCAACATATCATACCTCACATAATTATGTGCTAATGTGCTTGTGTCATACTAGATCAAACATATGAATTCTTAAATGCCTAAAGTAAGTAACTCAACTTTAAAACTTCATCATGAGATCATGTATTCAAAATTTTAAACTTACCAATGAAATCAAATCATAATTTTTGTTCAGATAAACCAAAATTTCAAGACAACATGAACATGCATTTTTTCTTCTTTTTAAAACGAAAAAAAAAATTTAAAAAAAAACTGGGACAAAGTGTGTGTAAATGTGTCTCTCATACCCCCAAACTTAAATTACACATTCTCCCTAATGTGTGAATAATATGGAAAGAGCTGACCTGGGAGATGGAGAACTGACTGGACTGGCATGGCTTATAGCACACCCCCAAACTTGAACTGAAGTACGCGTTGTCCCTGAAAAATAAATACTAAAGTAATACTAGAGAACAAAAAGAACTAAAAATAAATAACAACAAGAAATATGAAAAATAATAAAAACATAAAGAATATGTTGTGGGGTGCCTCCTATGAGCACTAAGTTTTATGTCTTCAGCTAGACTGTGCAACCGCTCACTGTTGTCCCCCATGTGGTGCCGAAGACGATGCCCCCGAAGCTGGAGGCAGTCGGTCTAAAATGGCCTGGAGCATTGCATAATCTAAATGACATCCTTTTGTAAGCAAATGTGCCGAAAGGACATGTGAAGGTGGTCTTGTCTTGGTCCTCTGGTGCTATTGCAATCTGGTTGTAACCACTATACCCATCCAAGAAGCAATAGTAACTATGGCCGGCTAATCTTTCTAGCATCTGATTAATGAATTGTAGGGAAAAATGATCTTTTCTGGTCACCTTGTTCAGCCTTCTGTAGTCGATGCATACTCTCCAACCAGTGGTTATTCTTGTAGGTATTAACTCCTCATCTTCATTTTTCACCACTGTAATCCCACTCTTCTTTGGAACGACTTAAACTGGACTTACCTACTTACTGTCTGAGATGGGTAGATAATGCCAACATCCAACAGTTTCAATACCTTTGCCTCGACTACCTCTTTCATATGTGGGTTGAGTCTTCTTTGCGCATCCCTGGTGGGCTTTGCTTCGTCTTCAAGGTAGATGTGATGCATGCACTTGGCTAGACTTATCCCCTTAATGTCAGCAATGGTCCATTCGATAGCAGTTTTGTGCTCTCTATGAACTCTCAACAGCTTCTCTTCTTCCCCAAAACTTAGATTGGCAGCAACTATCACATGTAATGTCTTATTCTCTCCCAGATAAGCATAAGTTAGGTGCTCTGGCAACTGCTTTAATTCCAAATTTGGTGCCTGGAAAATAGAAGGGAGAAGAGTAGTATTAGTAGGCATAAGAGTTTCAAATGGGGGGGTATGCCTACTTGGATGTTTTGGAAAGGCCTCAAGAAGGTGCACAGCTTTAATGATGTCATCAGTAACATCTTCAGATTCATGCTCAATATCTGATCTTGTGAAACTATGGGTGAGGGTGGTCTCCATTGGATCAATGTGATGGGCCTGAAAAGCTTGCTCAACAATACCTTGCATCATACATACATTAAAACATTCCATATCATCTTGGGATGATTTTAATGCATCAAATATTTTGAATTATATCTTCTCACCATTTACCTTCATACTTACAATACCCTTTTTCACACAAATTTTTGTATCAGCAGTTCTCATAAAGGGTCTTCCTAAAATGATGGGCAAAGGTAATGGCATAGGAGATTTTTTCATATCTAATACAATAAAATCAATAGGTAAAATAAATTCACCTACCTTTACCAAGACATCCTCAAGAATACCTCTTGGTCTTTTGATGCTTCTGTCTGCCAATTACAAGGTGATGGAAGTTGGTTGAAGCTCCCCCAAACCCAGTGTCTCGAATACAGTGTATGGTAGCAAATTGACACCCGTCCCTAGATCCAGTAATGCACGCTCAAAAAGCTGGTCACCTATCCTGTAAGGAATGGTAAAACTACCTGGGTCTTTTAGCTTTGGTGGGAGTTTCCTTAACAATACCACACCCACCTCTTTAGTTAAAGCCACTGTTTCATGCTCCTGAAACTTCCTTTTATGAGTGCAACAATCTTTCAAAATTTAGCATATGCAGGAATTTGTTGAATTGCATCTAATAAAGGAATGTTAATCTCCACTATTCTCAAAGTTTCAAAAATATCAAGCAATTTACTTTCTTTCTTTGGCTTTACTAACCTTTGAGGGAAGGGTGATGCATTCACCTTCTCTATTTCGCTTACCTTGGATGTGGATGCTTTATCTAGAGATGCTTGTGCAGGCTCATCAGCTCCTATGATCTTACCATTTCTGAGAATTGTAACAGCCTTCAGTTGTTGATGTCCTCCTGGATTAGGTATTGTTTGGGCTGGAAGTTCACCCTGCTTTCTTCCACCAAGCTCCTTAGCCATTTGCCTCACTTGTATTTCCAGTCTTTGAATAGCTTGCTCATGCTTTTTAGTTGTTTGTCTTTGTTCAATCCGAAATTGTCTTTCATCTGCCATAAACTGATTTGTGAAGTCATCAGTTGTTGTTGTTGAGTTGCCAATTGCCTTACAATACTCTCTAGGTCACTCTTCTTTGACTCCGGAACTGGTTGGGCTGCTTGTTGGGAGTTCCTTTGCTGCCCTTGAAGGTTCAGGGCATTCTAATTGTTATTCCATGAGAAGTTGGGATGGTTTCGCCACCCTGGATTGTAGATATTAGCGTATAGATTGTTCTTGGGAGGGTAATTGTTCTGTTCCACATAGTTTGCTTGCTCTTGATCTGTAGATGAATACAAAAGGCAAGTCTCAGTAGTGTGATCAAAATGAAAACATATAGAACATACCTGGAGTTGTGTGGCTTGTGGACTAGGTGGGATGTTCTGAGCAATCATGGCTTTTACGATCATATCTAGCTTTCTTTCCACATCAGCCATCTAATTTGGAGATCCACCATTTAAGTTCACTTCATACAAACCCTTGCTCTTTACTCCTTGTCTCCCACTAGATGAGAATTGTTGGGTGTGCTCACTTAATGTCTCAAAAAGCTCCATGGCTTCTTCACTGCTCTTTTCCATTAGCACACATCCACAACCTGAATCAACAATACCTTTATTCATGTCATTTAGACCTTTATAAAAAGCTTGTACCAACTCATCTTGAGGTAGATTGTGATGTGAACACTTGAGAAGCAGATCATTGAAGTGTCCCCATGCTTAAAAAAAAATGTCTTCATCTCTCTGTTAGAAAGATTGAATCTCCTTCCTCATCTGTTTTGTCTTTTGTGCTGGGAGAACCTACTAGATAGTTCTTCCCAAGTATAGATATAATTTGATATTCATTCCAATATTCATTCAACTATATCTCATATAATTCGATAATAGCATTCTATTATCATTACTCATATCATAATCCTCATCATTTATCGATCTCTTCTTAAGTTAACCATCAAATATATCAATCTTTTTTCTCATATATTTAATCATATTGAGACTATCAATTCAACCTCATAATTTATAATCAATCACTCAGATAATTCTTATCATATCATATTTTTATTTTTTTTCTCATCATATCTGTCTCTCTGTGAGACTCATTCATCTATCAATAAATTCACAATCAAGAATAACACTTTAGTATCTCAAGCGATAATCATTAATATTTAAAACAAATGCAATGCATGAATTTAAATTATCATATCATTTCCTATTATCATTTAGGAGCGTCTTCTCACATGTCGACATGCTTTAGCTTAGACCGACTGCCTTCCCGGTTTTTTATTTTCCAGCATATAATGGCTGTCAGGGTTCTTTTATTTCATTTAGACTTACTGCCTTCCCGGTTCTTTTATTTCCAGCATATACTGGTTGTCACGGTTCTTTTATTTCATATAGACCGACTGACTTCCTTATTCTTTTATTTATAGCATATACCGACTGTCATAGTTCTTTTATTTCATTTAGACTGGTTGCCTTCCCGGTTCTTTTTATTTCATGCATATGCATATGAACAATAATATGAAATATGCATATGAGCAATAATATAAAAACAAGCATACATTCAAACATTCAATTTAGCTATCCAGCTCTTTCTCAAAATTATTATTTTTATTATATTCATTAAATTATCTCCTTATATATCATATCAAATTATCAATTATAATTTGTCAAGAATTTCATTTATCCTTTCATTATATATTTAATCAACTCATTATTTCAATAATATTACTTCTCATATAATAAATCTTTAACATATCAATTATTCCTATCATATCCATCAACCAACTTTCATATATCATCTAATCATAGTTTAATAATTAATTCAAATGTTATCACTTTATATTTCATATTTATTTCGATTATTAAAAGTAAATCTAACTCACCACTTAAAGCTATCCGTGGATCACTTGATTGCCTTTCCTGCTCCTTTCAGCATTTCACCTGATTGCTGATCATCAACACCTAACATAATATTTATATTAAAATTTTTAATTTATTCTTCGATTTTTTTATAATTCATACCTTTAAATTTCTACATCAAATTTCAAGTATTTTCATGTATGCTAAATTTTAAAAATAAAATTCACATTATTACCATTTGTTTTTCTTAGAGCTTTCCTTGACTCTCTTTAAAATTTTCCCATAAACCTCTTCAAAATTTTACTCTTTCAACATTTCTTTCAGTCCTCAAGTGTTTAAAGAAATAGAGTAATTTGAATTGAAGAAAGAAGAAAACCAAACAGGATTTATAAAACAAAACTATATGTTTATATAATAACCCCCCCCCCCCCCCCGGCACCGTTTCCACCTTGTACTACTCAACAATGCTGTGGTCATTGCATGTTGGCCAGCCAACACCTGGACATCTAGGTGTTGGTTTTTTTTATATTTTTTGTTTTTCCTTTTCTTTTGACACCACAAGTCTGCTTTTTTTTTTTTAAATACACAACCATGCTACACCTAGACATTTTTTTTCAAAAGAATTATTTTTATTCAATAATAAATATTTCATGTATATATTATTTTAATTCCATGTAATATCTATCAAATTACTTCTTTATCCTTACTTTAAGAACACGGGTATTACAATTCTACCCACCTTATAAAAATTTCGTCCCCGAAATTTCTTTACCTAACTCAAGAAAAAGTTGGGGGTACTCTTTTCTCATTTTTGCCTCATGCTCCCAAGTAATTTCTTCAACATCTTTGTTCTACCATAACACTTGAACTAAATGAATAACTTTATTACGCAAGACTTGTTCCTTTCTGTCTAGAATTCAAACTGGTACTTGCATAAAAGTCAAATCTTCCTGAAGTTCTACAGCTTGACTCGGAATACTATGGGATTCATCATGTAAACACTTTCTCAAAAGTGAAACATGAAACACATTGTGCAATTGCTTTAACTCTGGAGGCAAATCTAATCTATATGCTACTGATCCAACTTTTTAAATCACCTCATATAGCCCCACAAATCTCGGACTTAACTTTCATTTCTTTTTAAATTTCAATACACCCTTCCACGGAGATATCTTCAAATACACCAAGTCACAAACTTGAAACTTAATAGATCATCTTCTATTATCAACATATCCTTTCTGTCTGTTCTATACTGCTCTAAGGTTCTCTCTAACCAGTTTGATCCTTTCAGTAGTCAAATCTATCATTTCTGGACCAAATATCTTTCTTTCTCCAACTTCTTCCCAACATACTGGAGTTCTACACCTTCGACCATACAATACCTGAAACGGTGCCATTCAAATACTAGATTGATGTTGATTGTTATAAGCAAATTCAATTAATGGTAAGTAAGCATCCCAACTTACTGAGAAAATCATCACATTTGCCCTCAACATATCTTCTAGTACTCTAATAATCTTTTCTATGTGCTCATCTGTTTGAGGATGAAAAGTTGTACTAAACCGTAACTATGTACCCGTGGCTTTATGAAAACCTCTACAAAACTAAGATGTAAATTTAGCATCTCTATACATACAGTTCAGCCAACTTTTTAGGACTTCAATTAGTTTTAATTGAAAGAAATTGATATGACTTAGAAAGTTTATCTACTATCACTCACATTGTATCGTGACCTCTCTGGCTATGGGAAAATCCAGAAGAAAAAAGAAATTCATACTCACATTTTTTTATGGTCATTCAAGCACAGGGAAAGGTTGTAGTAAGCCTCCCAGATGTTTATTATCAGATTTCACTTGTTGACAAATCAAACATTTAGAAATATACTTGCTACATCCTTCTTCATCCCTGACCACCAATAATTCTATCTCAATCTCCTGTACAACTTATTATTCCCCAGGTGCATAGAATACACAGAATCATAAGCCTCTCTTAATATTTCATTTCTTATATCAACATCATTGGGAACACAAACTCTATGTCCCAATACCACCATTCCATCTTCTCTAATTCTAAATCCAATCGGCTTCCCACTCAATACTTCATGTTTGATCTTCTCTATCCCTTCATCTCTAACCTGCATCTGTAATAAACAATCAATAATAGAAGATTGTACCACCATATTTGCCATCAATACTCCTCTATCGCTGACACTCAACTGCATCCTCATTTTTCTTAATTCTATCATCAAGCTAGTATCATGACTCCTAATAGCAGCTAATCTCCCTTTAGATTTTCTACTCAATGCATCAGCTACTACATTAACCTTCCCTGGATGATAATGAATTGTATAGTCATAATCACTAATCAACTCCATTCACCTCCTCTGCCTCAAATTCAACTCTTTCTGGGTAGGTAAATGCGTCAAACTTTTATGATCAGTAAAAATTTCGCAAGTGGCTCCATACAGATGATGTCTCCAAATCTTCAAAGCAAATACTATGGCAACCAATTCTAAATCATGTGCTGTTTTAGCAAGTTCTCGGTTCAGCTTGGTGGGGACAATTTTGGCGATTTGGTTTCTTTGGAGAAAGCAAAAGAGATTGGGGAGAAGGAAGAGAAACATGGCTAAAATTGAGAGAGGTTTGGATTTAGATATGGAAATGATTAGTGGTAATAGCACTTTGGTTAAGTTCACATTTTAGGAAATCAAGAAGGCTACGAAAAATTCCTCGAGTGAGAATATAATTGGGAAAGGAGGTTATTGAAATGTTTATAAGGGGTTATTAGAAGATGGGTCTGAAGTTGCATTGAAAAGGTTCAAGAACAGTTCTGCCTTTGGGGATGCAAATTTTGCACATGAATTAGAGGTTATTGCTAGTGTTAGGCATGTGAATCTTGTTAATCGGAGAGGCTATTGTACTGCAACAATTCCCATGGAAGGTCACCAAAGAATCATTGCGTGTAATTTGATGCGTAATGGAAGCCTCTACGACAATCTTTTTGGATCATCTACTAGGAGGAAGCTTAGTTGGCCTATTTGTTTGCAAAGTTCACACCAGAGGGATCGACACACTTGAGCACTATGGTTGCTAGTACTCTTGGTTAGGTAGCCCGAGTATACTTTGTACGGGAAATTAACCGACAGAAGTGATGTTTACAGTTTCGGGGTTGTGCTTCTTGAGCTTTTGAGTGGAAAAAAACTGGTTTTGTCAGTTGATAATCAAAGTACTTTGCTTTTGACAGATTGGGCTTGGTCACTGGTGAAGGAAGGGAGAGCATTGGATGTTATTGATGAAAGCATGACTGAATGACCTATGGAAGTTATGGAGAAATATGTTCTGGTTGAAGTTCTTTCTTCTCATCCAGTTTTGTTTGCTAGGCCAATGATGGATCAGATTGTAAATATATTGGAAACTGATTTTCCAGTTCCCTGGATCCCTGATCGTCCCTTTTCATTTTTAGCAGACATAGATGATATAGATCTGTTAACAAGCTTTAGTGGCACTCGTAACATGTTGAGCCCTATTGATTAGAATCCAAAGAGTGATCATCTTATATTGGATCAAAGAGGAATTGAAGAAAGTTCAAAATAAGATCTGTAAGTTACAGTTTCACTTCCCTATTCAGTAGTAGAAATTGATATTCAAGAAGGTATAGGTCCATCTTTGAAATTATAGAAGATAAATTCTTGTTTTGTACATATGGAAGTGTTTTGGGTTGCAGAGGAATAATGTTTGTATTGTCAATGTTTTGTTTAATATTTGGAAATTGAATGAATTTTATCTTGTCAATGTTTATCTTGTTTAGGTACTTGAGAGGTTCAATGGCTGACCAGTTCCAAGTGATGCTAATAATCCAAGGTATGCATTTTAAAGACAAAGTAGATTCTTTGGATTTGGGAAGAATACCAAACTAGAATTCTTTGGATTTGGGAAGAAACCTGTCCAAATTAGGGCAGACCGGAACAGTCAAGGAGAATTCTGTGCCATATATCTTCCCTCTGTTAAATTATGTAACTCGCACAGTAACAAAAAAATGCTGGGGTGTTTCTTTTGCTGATGTTTCTACTCTCAGAAACAAAAAATTTAGGTTTTTGCTTTATGAGTGAAAGGCTTGGACTGATGATCTCGAAGCAGGGGTAATTGCCTCTGAACATTTTTACTAAAAACTAATAGCCTAAAGTTAACAATTTCTATGAATGAATTCAAAATTTTAAAGCAATAATGGATGCTTTTGACAAAAGTATTCCTTTTTGTACCACTGGATCCACAAAAAAAGTTTTCTCTATCATTGTTAAGATGATAATTTTGTAGAGAATAAACAACCTGATTTCATCTTGTATCCTTTGGCATTGTGCATATTCTTAATACTCCTATTGACCTACTCCTGAACTTAATTTACACAACTTCAACAATGATGAGGCAATAATCCCATTTTATCTGCCTTTTTCTGTTGGTACATTTTTTTTTCTTGGTCGTCACTATATGATCCTTTGTGTTACATGCTCTCTGCAGATAATATCTAATCCTCCTATATGGTAGTTCCTAGTTCACTTTACAGAGAACAAGTGGACAACGAATCGAGTTCCTCTTCTGTCGGCTCTATTTATTTTTCCTTTTTAGATGCATATCAATATTTCTGCCCATGGATTTGTTCAACTGATCTTGAGCAGATACTCAAATGAGCATGAACACCTAGACCTTGGAAAGACTTCTTCTCTAGTGAATAGGCCATGGAAATTGGAAAACCACTGACTTTTTTTACCAATAAAACATTATAGCGATATTTTTGGATTGATCTGCTTTAGAATCACAAGTATATTCTGCATTTCTCTTCTATTAATTGGAGGGTTGGTGGTTCAACAATTTGTCTAACGTTCACGAGCACGGCCTATATATTTTATTTGTCTTGCATCATGAAACCAATGGTGTCTTTTATTTCAATAGGCAGCATATGTTCAACCAGATAGGTCCAAACAAAGATGCCCCGTCTTGAGTCTTGAAAGCTTGGTAGATGGTTATGAACCTTCTGATTTAGAGATTTCATCTAACAATGAGTATAAAAAAATCACTATCAATAACCAACTGGTAAGATCATATGGCTCAGAATCTCTAATCAACCCTCTTATCCTTATAATAAAATTGATAATAGATCATGATAAAAGATTCTTCTGTTTACTTAAAGACTAGTTCCAACATTCACTTGCCGTCCATCCACTAACTGCCAAAACCGGCCATTGTAGCTCAGACTTATAGAAGGTTTAAGGTTAAGAGTTATCGTTGTTAATTTCAATGAAAGGTGAAGGACACACAATAGTTTTCAATACCAATGAAACCTTAGCTTTGTATGTCCCTCTTTCCATCCATTTTCTTTGCATTAGGATTAGCCTTGACATTTTCCCGCTTCAGTTTTTCATTTGCCATTCGCCAAATTATCTATAATGAAACCCTTGTAGAAGCCTCTTGTCCGTTGAACGTTTATATTCTTCTAAAATTGGTCAATCAAAGCCCTTCAAGGCCTGTATTTATTGACATGTGCAGACAGTGTCAAAGCATGTTTCAAGGAATCCGTTTGATTTGATCTGAGTATCTACGAACAAATGGGTACTTGAAAAATCACCCATTTGTTTATTTTCTTGGTTTTGTTTTGATTTTAACTACAGTAAAGAGTTAGGAAGAAGATTGATCAATAAGTACCCAAGAAATATAATGAGAAACAATGGCTACCACAGAAGATTTAGAGAAAGCGAATAGCAATGTGTCTCAACCATTGTTGCAGACACAGTAGGGAGCAGAGCAAGCAGAAGAAGATGCAACAATGATGAAGGAGCGCTGTGGATTGTTTTCCTCAGCACATTTGTTGCAGTGTGTGCCTCCTTCGATCTGAGTATCTAATGATGTCTTGATCTGAATTTGAATTAATTTAACATGATTTGTAGGCTGTATTTGGTATGAGGAAATTAATATGCCCAAAATAATTTTGTGTTACAATAGTGTTTGGTGCACGATAAAATGAAATGCTTAATGGAGTTACATTTCCTAGATTTAGGTGCCTTTGAAGACAAAATACTTCTACAAGATAAATTTGTTTTCCATGTTTGAGTAATGTCTCAATATATCAATAAATATTGAATGATGTGTTATGCCCCTTTGATTATTATCTTCATAAGCAAAAGCATTGGTTTTGGTGATTTACAGTAGGTTGGATACTCTGCACCTACCCAGTTCGCATTATGGATGATCTTAACCTGTCTTATTCACAGGTATATTCACAAACTAATTAATTCACTATTTCATATCAAAGATCAATGATATACTCTGCAATTTCATGTTGCTGTAATTAGGATTTGATTAACACATAACCAATGAAAATAGAATTTTTTTTTATGGAAAATTTTTTCTCACTTGCAGTACTCAGTCTTCGGATCCATACTGAATATTGGAGCAATGCTTGGTGCAATCACATTCGGGCGGATTGCTGATTTCCTCGGCCAGAAAAGGAAAATTGAAATTAAGCAATTGCAAATGGAAAATTTTCTAAAAACTGAAAACTGCTAAATTGAAGGCCTAAACATCGTTTTTTGCCTAAAATCCCGCTATACTCATATTGAGTTTTGCCCGGAAGCCCGTTTCCAATCAGACTAGGGTCTCTAGGGCCCGATCCGAGCATATGGCACGTAAAATGATGTAAACCGCACCCTTAGACTTGAAGCGATCCAACCGTTCTAGGTAATCCAAGGCCATCTGTTCTACTCTGTCCACCTGTTCTGCATCATTCCCCCTTACTTCAAAAGAACTCGACCCCGAGTTACTGTCAGAACAAAGTGGTTCGTCCGGTGGATGGTACTCAAACAAATCTGCCACATTGAAGGTGTTGGAAATGGCCATGTCATCCGGAAGTTCAATCACATAAGCATTATCATTAATGCGCTTCAGCACTCGGAAATGGCCATACTTCCTGCTTTTCAACTTATTGTAAGTTCCCGCAAGGAAACGGTTCTTACACAGATGGGCCATCACCAGGTTACCTTCCTGAAATACACGTTCACGCCGATGTTTATCGGCGGCAGCTTTATACTTGCTGTTGGCCAACTCTAGACTCTGGCAAACTTCTGCATGGATGCGCTGTACTTGCTCAGTCATGTTCTTAGCAGCCTGACTGTGGCCAGGAGGCTTGGGCAAAGGAACAAGGTCTAAAGCATGCTGAGGTGCTTTGGTGTAGACAATTTCGAATTGGGTCTTCCCGATAGAGCGGTTGTACATGCTGTTAAAAGCAAATTCAGCTTGTAGGAGGGCTACATCCCACTGCTTAGGCCAAGAACTAGTTACGCAACGTATTAAGTTACCAAGGGTCCGGTTGACCACCTCGGTTTGGTCGTCCATCTGCGGATGACAAGTGCTGCTGTATTTAAGGGATGTACCAAACCTACCCCAAAGTGACTTCTAGAAATGGCTAAGGAACTTGATATCGCGATCGGAGGTGATGGACTGGGGAACCCAATGAAGGCGAATAATTTCACGAAAAAAAGACTGGCTACATGAGATGTGTCTGAAGTTTTACGGCACGGAATAAAGTGTGCCATCTTGGAGAACCGGTCAACAACCACAAAAACAGAATCCACCCCACGCTGAGTCCGCGGGAGCCCCAAAATAAAGTCCATTGTGAAATCCTCCCAAATGTTTTCTGGCACGGTCAGAGGAGTGTACAACCCGGTATTTTGTGCTTGGCCCTTTTCAGTTTGGCAAGCAGGGCACCTCTGTACAAATTTACCCACATCACGTTTCAGCTGTGGCCAGTAATAACGTTCAGCTACCTGGGCTATTGTTTTGTCACGCCCCGTATGACCCCCTAAGCAGCTGCTGTGTATCTCACGGAGAATCTGCTCGTGCAAAGACATGCAAGGGATACACAATTGGTTACTGCAAAACAGAAACCCGTCCTGGACATGAAAATCCGAGATTGCCTCTTTCCGTTGACACTTCTCCCAAATTTCCTGAAAATCAGCATCTTCCTCATACAACTCTTTCAAACAGTCAAACCCCACAATTTTTGATCGGAGAGTCAAGAGTAAGGACGCACGCCGGCTTAACGCATCTCCCACCTTATTCAACTACCCAGACTTGTGTTTGAGTACAAAAGTGAACTTCTGGAGGAAAGTAGTCCACCAAGCATGCATTCTGTTCAGGGCGGTTTGCGTATTGATAAATTTTAGGGCTTGGTGATCACTGTAGAGAACAAACTCATGCTGGATCAGGTAATGCTCCCAATGTGTCAAAGCTAGGATGACTGCATAAAATTCCAGCTCATACATTGTCCACTTTTGGCGAGCATCGTTAAGTTTCTCGCTAAAAAACTCTACTGGCCATCCCTCCTGTGACAAAACAGCACCAATACCCACACCCGAGGCATCACACTCAACTTCAAATAACCTGTCAAAGCTCGACAGGGCAAGTACCGGGGCTATAGAAAGCTTCTCTTTAATCACTGCAAAGGCTGTATCTTGTGCATTCCCCCACTGGAATCGGCTCTTTTTCATGCACTCTGTGATTGGTGCTACTATACTGCTAAAATTTTGAATAAACCTGAGGTAGAAAGTGGCCAGTCCATGAAAACTGTGAACATGGTGCACTGTTGTTGGGGTTGGCCACTCCCGAATTGCACGTACCTTTTCTTCATCAACCTGAATACCATCTGCACCCACGATAAATCTTAAAAATAACAGATTGGTAATGAGAAAATTGCACTTCTTCAGGTTCACATAGAGTTTATTCGCGCGTAAAACTAGCAACACTTCCCGTAAGTGATCCAAGTGCTCCACCTCATCCTGGCTATAGATCAAGATATCATCAAAGTAAACAACCACAAATTTACTAATGAAGGGTTTCAAAACCTAGTTCATTATACGCATGAAAGTGCTAGGAGCATTTAATAAACCAAATGGCATCACCATCCACTCATAAAGCTCATCTTTGGTCTTAAAAGCTGTTTTCCATTCATCCCCTGGCCTGACCCGATTCTGATGGTAACCACTACGCAAATCTAGCTTGGAGAAGATCTTGGCACCCTCTAACATGTCCAGCATATCACTCAGTCATGTAATGGGAAAACGGTACTTGACTGTTATCTTGTTTATGGCGCGACTGTCAATGTACATGCGTCAGCTTCCATCTTTCTTCGGTGTCAATAAAGCAAGTACAACACAGGAACTCAGACTCTCTTTGATCAGTCCCTTTTTAATCAAATCCTCAACCTGATTCTGTAGAATTTTGTGTTCTTGAGGACTCATCCAGTAGTGTGGCAGATTCAGCAAACTAGCCCCAAGAACCAAGTCAATATGGTGTTGAATATCCCTCATAGGAGGCAGACCTTCAGGTAACTCCTCTGGCATTACATCTTGAAATTCAGCCATTAATAGCTGTAACTCCTCCGTGTAATCACTGATGGTGTGCACCCCTTGTCTGCAATTCTGATATTGCTGGTACAACATCTGTTCATAGTCAAGAGGGAGAAACCTCGCTCGTAGCAGCTGTTTCATCTTGGACCAGGAACGAACAGGCTGCTTACCCTGTCGCCTGCGGCTATTCTGCATCCGTTCTCACCACGCGGAGGCTCCACCCTTCAGTTTAAAGGCTACCAACTTCACCTGCCTATCTCATGGGATTTGTATATATTCAAAGAAATCTTCCACTTCGAAAAGCTAGTTAATGAAGTTTTCCACATTGAGGTGGCCATTGAAACATGACAGATCTATTTTGACCCGAAAATCATGATTGTTCTGTTCGTATTGGTTCTGGTTGAAGCAGTTCTAACCAAAACGATTATGATTACGACTATGCCGGCCATTATCAATGTTCTCAGTGTTAACCACCTCGTGCTCATCATCGCCAGGGTTGTTGCTATCGTCTCCATCTCCTGCCATTAGACCAAGGTAGAACAAGGCTCTTATACTAATTGACATAAAACGCAAGCAGAAGAAAGAACTAGGAAGAAGAACTGTGCCTTCAACCCTCAATACAATAAGTCTTCACGAAAAGAAGAAACCCTAATGTTATTCAAAATTAATTGATTCTGATAATATTACATGGCCTCCTTATTTATAAGGTCAAAGTTAAAAAAGAAAAATTGAAATTAAGCAATTGCAAATGGAAAATTTTCTAAAAACTGAAGACTGCTAAATTGAAGGCCTAAACGTCGTTTTTTGGCTAAAACCCCGCTACACTCAAACTTGAGTTTTGCTTGGAAGCCCGTTTTCAATTAGACTAGGGTCTCCGGGGCCCGATCCGAGCTCGTGGGATGTAAAACGATGTAAACCGCACCCTTAGACTTAGAGTGATCCAACCGTTCTAAGTAGTCCAGGGCCATTTGTTCTGCTATGTCCACCTGTTCTACATCATTCCCTCTTCCTTCAAAAGAACTCGACCCCGAGTTACTATCAGGATAAAGTGGTTCGTCCGGTGGATGGTACTCAAACAAATCTGCCACATTAAAGGTGTTGGAAATAGCCATGTCATCCGGAAGTTCAATCACATAAGCATTATCATTAAGGCACTTCAGCACCCAGAAAGGGCCATACTTCCTGCTTTTCAACTTGTTGTAAGTTCTCACGGGGAAACAGTTCTTAAGCAGATGGGCCATCACCAGGTTACCTTCCTGAAATACACGTTCACGCCGATGCTTATCGGCGGCAGCTTTGTACTTGTTGTTGGCCAACTCTAGACTCTGGCGAACCTCTGCATGGATGCGTTGTACTTGCTCAGTCATGTTCTTAGCAGCTTGACTGTGGCCAGGAGGCTTAGGCAAAGGAACAAGGTCCAAAGCATGCTGAGGTGCTTTGGTGTAGACAATTTCGAATGGTGTCTTCCCGGTAGAGCAGTTGTACATGCTGTTAAAAGCAAATTCAACTTGTGGGAGGGCTACATCCCACTGCTTAGGCCGAGAACCAGTCACGCAAAGTATTAAGCTACCAAGGGTCCGGTTGACCACCTCGGTTTGGTCGTCCGTCTGCGGATGACAAGTGCTGCTGTATTTAAGGGATGTGTCAAACCTGCCGCAAAATGACTTCCAGAAGTGACTAAGGAACTTGATATCGCGATCGGAGGTGATAGACTAGGGAACCCCATAAAGGCGAATAATTTCACAAAAGAAAAGGCTGGCTACATGAGACACGTCTGAAGTTTTATGGCATGGAATAAAGTGTGCCATCTTGGAGAACCTATCGACAACCACAAAAACAGAATCCACCCCACGCTGAGTCCGCGGGAGCCCCAAAATAAAATCCATTGTCAAATCCTCCTAAATGTTTTCCGGCATGGATAGAGGAATGTACAACCCAGTATTTTGTGCTTGGCCTTTTTCAGTTTGGCAAACAGGGCACCTCTGTACGAATTTGCCCACGTCACATTTCAGCTGTGGCCAGTAATAACGTTCAGCTACCTGGGTTATTGTTTTGTCACGCCCCGCTTGACCCCCTAAGCCGCTGCTGTGTATCTCACGGAGAATCTGCTAGCGTAAAGATATGCGAGGGATACACAATTGGTTACCGCGAAACAGAAACCCGTCTTGGACATGAAAATCTGAGATTGCCTCTTTCTGTTGACACTTCTCCCAAATTTCTTGAAAATCAGCATCTTCCTCATACAACTCTTTCAAACAGTCAAACCCCATGATTTCTGATCGGAGAGTCAAGAGTAAGGACACTCGCCGGCTTAACGCATCTGTCACCTTATTCAACTGCCCTGACTTGTGTTTGAGTACAAAAGTGAAGTTCTTGAGGAAAGTAGTCCATCGAGCATGCATTTTGTTCAGGGTGGTTTGTGTATTGATAAATTTTAGGGCTTAGTGATCACTGTAGAGAACAAACTCATGATGGATTAGGTAATGCTTCCAATGTGTCAAAGCTCAGATGACTACATAAAATTTCAGCTCATACGTTGTCCACTTTTGGCGAGCATCGTTGAGTTTCTCACTGAAAAACTCTACTGGTCGTCCCTCTTGTGACAGAACAGCACCAATACCCATACCCGAGGCATCACACTCAACTTCAAATAACTTGTCAAAGCTCAGCAAGGCAAGTACCGGGGCTGTAGAAAGCTTCTCTTTAATCACTACAAAGGCTATATCTTGTGCATTCCCCCACTGGAATCGGCCCTTTTTCATGCACTCTGTGATTGGTGCTACAATACTGCTGAAATTCCGAATAAACCTGCGGTAGAAAATGGCCAGTCCATGAAAACTGCGAACATGGTGCACTATTATTGGGGTTGGCCACTCACGAATTGCACGTACCTTCTCTTCATCAACCTGAATACCATCTGCAACCATGATAAATCCCAAAAACAGCAGCTTGGTAATGAGAAAATTGCACTTCTTCAGGTTCACATAGAGTTTATTTGGGCGCAAAACAAGCAACATTTCCCACAAGTGATCCAAGTGTTCCACCTCATCCTAGCTATAGATCAAGATATCATCAAAGTAAACAACCACAAATTTACTAATGAAGGGTTTTAAAACTTGGTTCATTATACGCATGAAAGTGCTGGAAGCATTTGATAAACCGAATGGCATCACTATCCACTCATAAAGCCCCTCTTTGGTCTCAAAAGCTGTTTTCCATTCATCCCCTGGCCTGACCCGAATCTGATGGTAACCACTACGCAAATCTAGTTTGGAGAAGATCTTGGCACCCTCTAACATGTCCAGCATATCACTCAGTCGTGGAATGGGAAAGCGGTACTTGACTGTTATCTTGTTTATGGCGCGATTGTCAACGCACATGCGACAACTTCCATCCTTCTTCGGTGTCAATAAAGCAGGTACAGCACAGGGACTCAGACTCTCTCTGATCAGTCCTTTTTTAATCAAATCCTCAACCTAATTCTGTAGAATTTCATGTTCTTGAGGACTCATCCGGCAGTGTAGCAGATTTAGCAAACTAGCCCTAGGAACCAAGTCAATATGGTGTTGAATATCCCTCATAAGAGGTAGACCTTCAGGTAACTCCTCTGGCATGACATCTTGAAATTCAGCCATTAATAGCTGTAACTCCTCCGTGTAATCACTGATGGTGCGCACCCCATGTCTGCAATTCTGATACTGCTGGTACAACATCTGTTCATAGTCAGGAGGAAGGAACCTCGCTCGCAGCAGCTGTTTCATCTTGGACCAGGAACGAACAGGCTGCTTACCCTGTCGCCTGCGGTTATTCTGCATTTGCTTCCACCACACGGAGGCTCCACCCTTCAGTTTATAGGCTACCAGCATCACCTGCCTATCTCCTGGGATTTGCATATATTCAAAGAAAGCTTCCACTTTGAAAAGCCAGTCAATGAAGTTTTCCACATGGAGGTGGCCATTGAAACACGACAGATTTATCTTGACCCAAAAATCATGATTGTTCTATTCGTATTAGTTTTGGTTGAAACAGTTCTGACCAAAACGATTCTGATTACGACCATGCCAACCATTATCAACGTTCTCGGCGTTAACCACCTCGAGCTCATCATCGCTAGATAAAGCAACATAGGCTTGGGGCCTACGCTGCTGAGCAGAAAAGCGTCCAGCAACCGGTTGGTCACGAGCTAGGTCTCCGACACGATCCGGGTTGCGTTCTTCATCCCTGTTGCTATTGATTCTCAGACCAGCCGCGGTTTGTTGTATCTCCCGCAACATGCGTTTGATACGATCAAACCGCTGATTGTGATCATCAAACTGCTGATTATGATTATCTATGGCTACCCATAGGACATGCACCCCACGTTCAACATCACCAGAGTGGTTGTTGTCGTCTCCATCTCCTGCTATCAGACCAGGGTAGAACAAGGCTCTTATACTAATTGATGTAAAACGCAAGCGGAAGAAAGAACTAGGAAGAAGAACTGTACCTTCAACCCTCAATACAATAAGTCTTCACGAAGAGAAGAAACCCTAATGTTATTCAAAATTAATTGATTATGATAATATTACATGGCCTCCTTATTTATAAGGTCAAAGTTAAAAAATGAAAATTGAAATTAAGCAATTGCAAATAGAAAATTTTCCAAAAACTTAAAACTGCTAAATTGAAGGCCTAAACATCGTTTTTTGGCTAAAATCCCGCTATGCTCAAAAATGAGTTTTGCCCGGAAGCCCGTTTCCAATCAGACTAGGGTCTCCGGGGCCCAATCCGGGCTCGTGGCATGTAAAACGATGTAAACCGCACCCTTAGACTTGGAGCAATCCAACCGTTCTAAGTAGTCCATGGCCATCTGTTCTGCTATGTCCACCTGTTCTGCATCAAAATCTTATTTTTCCTTATTCTCTTTTCCTCTCAAACCTGATTATTTTAAGGTAAATTAAGGTTTAATTTTAACTGAGGTAACTGTCACATGAATTTTCATTCACTTTTTTTAACCGAATTAGTATCGAGGTTCAACATTGATAATGGAGTAAAATGTTTAGTATCAAAATTGTAACATTTGATGGTTGGGATCAAATTTAAACCAAGATCAATTTTTGTTGCCAAATTATTGATTTAACCTTTTTCATTGACTTGAGCTTTTTGGATTAATTATAACTAACAATATTACTATCCAACAGATTTATTGGAATTAACTTTCTTCTTCATCATCTTCTTTTTCTTCAGTCTGAGAGTTAGAAAGCACAGAAAGGCTTATAAAGCATTTTTTCCTCATCTCTCTTTTTTCCACTCAGAATTCTTTTCAAGATTTCTTTCCTCAGTTTTGTTCTCACAGGTGACCCTTACTGTATTGAGAAGAACAAAAAAGTCCAAAAGTACTGAGATGAAGGCCAGTTATGTCCATCAAGTAAATCTCCCAGTGTTGGGTCACTTGTTAAGCCCAGACCCAAACGGAACCCAACGGATCAAAGGAAACAAAAACATAAACCAAGAAGTTTGTAATTACTATATACTATCATATAAAAATAGATAAATATTACTGGTCCTTTGGGGGGAATTCTGATAAAATTAGAACAACTGCCTCATTTGAAACTTTTTTTTTAACTTATCAGATGCAGGAAAATATTGAATTTGAAAATAATATATCCTTTTCTACATTAATTTATTGAAGACATATACATTTGAAAAACATTTTATTTTTTATAGGAAATAAAATTTATATTATTTAATATATTTTTCTAGTACTTTCTAATTTTCGATTTTATTACCAGAATAAAAGTTTTCCTTACCGAGTACCCATATAGATAGAAGTGAAGTTAAAAATGTGGCCAAGCTAATTGATATTTTTGGTAAATAAGTTTCATAACTATTTTTAAATGTTGAAATTAGTTAAAATGATATACAAGTACTATTTGACTATTTGGAGGTCTTTAACTTCATCAAGTTGACTTTATTATTTGTACACTATAAATATATTAATTTTATTTACAATACAATATAAACAATTAAAATCATTTAAATAATAATATTTATTAATAATTAAATTAAAAGATAATATTATTATTTTTATTAAATAAACAATTTTTTTATTAAATAATAATTTCAATGTTCTAATAATAATTAAAACATCATTGTTATATTTAAAATTTGATTTGGGAGAATGTCTAGCGATTTATACAATGGTAAGAGTGTAAATATTTTTGACACACAAGAGTAATTTAAGAATATAAATATTATCAAAACTAATTATGGGATTAAAAGTCATAAAACCCAACTTTTGTTTTTGTGTCTAAATCACTTTTTTAATTGTTTTCAACTTCTAATTAATTAAAAAAAAAATAGATGTTTGACATAATTTTTTTCTTTTTTACAGTAGAAACTGTTTGAAAAGCTCTAGTAAAAAAGCATTGAATAATGTTTTAGACAAGAAAGCAAGCAGCCTGAAATAATTTTTGGTTATTATGTCTAATTTCCACAAAACTCCTATAGTCATTTAAAGAAAAGTTGGAAGGCATTGCTGACAACCCAAAACTACAATTTTCCATATCATCCATGCATCTTTTATAAGTGGTAATAGGAAGCCCTACATTATAAAGAGTTTTTTTAGATTATTTTATATTTTTTTAATTAATTTTAAATCATAATTATTGAGATATAAATTTTAATATATTTTTTTATAAATATAAACCGAACATCTTATACTTTGAGGATATATATCTTTAAATAAAATTAAGGTAAATGAACAAAACAAAATGTGATATATTGGTGAGGTTTTTTAATTTTTAGATTCATTAAAAATTAATTTTTTTTTATTTCTAAAGTAATCAAAATTCAATGATGTCCCAAATAATTAATAGCTTAAATGAATGTGATGTAGGAAAATTTCATTATGAGAATGACGTTTTAACATGTGGTGTCCATAGAAAGTTAAGCATAGTTTCACAAGTCCAATCAAACGGTTAATCATGCACTTACACATGGTATATATAAAATGATATTTTCACAACTAACCTCTAACCCTCAGATATTCTAGCATATTCTGACCAGTAACGTTAATTACTCCACGACAGTTACTCCCGACATTAAACCTAACTAAATTATGGTGTTATTACCTCATTATCACACTTGACATTATTACAAACAACATTAATTCTTGTCATTATTTTACGTAACAAACTCAATCTCTAAAGCCACAATCCCTTTGGCAACTTGTAACTTTTTGATGTGCACAAATGTTTCATTGCTTTCGTAAGATCATTTGTTTCGAAATCAACACTAACCGAATGAATATAAAAAATGAATAGATGGCTCATAAATGAACTCTTAAAAATGCATGTGACTGGTCCAAAAGTAATTTTTAAAATGCTCCTATACTATGTAAATAGTGTCTTAATCTAACACTTCAAGTACCAACCAAAAAAGTGAGTGAAACACATACATTCTATTCCAAAAAAATTTGAAGTGTTTGAGAATCAGTGGTTTAGGAACTAAACCTCAAACCAAGACCCAAATAAGATTAATTAAAAGTGAAAGATCGTAAATTGGATCAGTAAAGGATAAAAATGGAATTAATCAAAGTTTTAACATGAAATTTCTGTTCACGTCAACACGTTGCAGTTAGATATAAGGACTTCCCCTGTTGTGGTGATGGTAATATTTGTTTTTCTCAGTCTGAATAAAGACCAATCTCCTTACTTTCAGTCTTTATTTTATAAGTTGGGTCACCAAAATCTCACCAATTAATTAGTTGCTCTCTTTCTCAGTACGGGGAGGAGACAGAGCATGGAAGGAGGAGGATCAATAACAAAGTCACTACTTCCAGAAGAAAATCCTGATGTTAACAGTGGAGAATGCAGTGGTACTGATCATGATCATGATCATGGTCAATATTATTCGCGGGTCACATTTATGGTTGTCTTCAGCACCATCATGCCTCTGTGCGGTTCATTCACTAACGGAACTGCTGTAAGTATTAGAATTAACATAGATTTAGCTTCTTCCTTTCAAATTTTATTTCATACAAGCCTTTTTCTGAGTTCTGTATTTGGATCTTGAAAAGCACAAGATAAGAAGAACAAAAAGCTTAAAGATTAATTTCTTTTCAAGGGTTTCAATTTTCAAAGGCTGATTTTTATTATTTTTATTTTTAAATATATGTAGCCTAGAATTTTTTCATTTTACGTGAGGGAGATATTATATTGTTTATACTGTTGACTCTCTTTCCTAAATAATTCATATACAGTAGCCCACTTTTAAGAAAACATGTCGGCCCCAGAGTAGCACGGACTGCTTAAACATTGACAATTTCCTCTTCTGGTAATTTAATACTACTATATGGCATATGATGATTTTCTTGTATACAAACTGACAAGGAAAATCAACCAACCACCGTGAGCTCAGCTCGGCTTGTGGGGGTAATTTCCTGTCTTCATCCGGGTTACCATCAATATATTATTTTTTTAAAATTCCCCCAACGTTAAATCGATTCCATGTGCATGTAAGCTAACTTCATAACGATACAACTTTTGTCTAAGTTATTCAATTTATAATTAAAATTGAAATTAGACACTCCATTAATCAATGTATAAGCAAGACATCAAAGCTGATTTTTTTTTTCATAAGAAATATTTTAAATAAATTTCATACTATCAAAGTGGCTACATGTTCTATTGTCACAGCCGTTTGATGAGAGTACTCTGCCTAAGTGCTTTACGATCTGTTTGCAGTCAGGGTATACATCACCTGCTCAGTCTGGAATTATGTCTGAGCTGGGCCTCTCTGTGGCAGAGGTAAGTATTATAACTGAATTATTTTTTATTTTCACTTGACCTTGGAAGATGGTTTCCTCTTTGCAGTGTTTAGTCTTATTGACCACAGCTATATGGGTTCAATTTTTCTAACTTAATATGATTTTTTTTCTGATTATTATTCATTCACTGGATATTACAATGAAAGAGTAATGGTTCTTTATGATGCAGTTTTCGTTCTTCGGATCAGTATTGACAATTGGAGGAGTGTTAGGTGCAGCATTGTGCGGAAGGATAACTGATCTTGCTGGTCGAAGAGGCGTAAGTGTATGGATTTTACCTCTAAAATCTAATTGCTCAAAATTTAACCAAAAACATAACAACAATAATTAAATAGGCAAAACAAACAAAGAATAAGAACACCAATAATTAATATGGTTCGATAATCTCTTTGCCTACATCCACTAACAACTTCACTATTTTTTTAATCTTCAACTACAACTTTAGGAAGAGCAAAGTTGTCAAACTCTCACCCCAAAGTCACAATATAATAAAAGCTCTTAACCTTGCTCTAGTTGTAAGTGTCTTCTTGTAACGACTCATCCCGGGTTGGCCACCCCCGAGACGTTGTTACCACATTTTGAAGTCCCAGCATGACACATATATGCAACAATACAATTAAATAATATTAACAGAAATTTTTATTTTAATCCTCAATCCTCAACAGGGGAGGTACAGAAATTTGATATTTACTTAAACATAATATACAACATAAAATGCATGAATATTTACAATAAAAGTTTTACAAGTTCATTTTCTCGTTTGTCTGAGGATGTGACACGTAAGTGACTTATGGAAAATGATCTCGTTTGACTCTGAACCCACTAGACTAATTGTCCTATCTGCTACCTGAAATCATTGTACAATGAAGGATAAGCTTCATAAGCTCAGTGAATTAAATTTACTAAAAGTATTCAGTTTGATAAAATGGCTCTTTAATATTTAATTATTTATCTCTCATATACCTAGATAATAGCATAGTGTCTAACATTTAAATTATTCATATCATATTACATTTCTATATCTCTTTCTCACTGTAATTGTCTTTCTCTGTGAGACTAATTTATTTACAAATAAATGCATAACATTACCAACATTCAGTAAATATATCAACATGTAAAATAGATGCAATGCATGAATTATTATTATGGGAACATTTTCCCACATGTTGACATGTTTTTTTATTATCTTAGACCACCCCCATCACTGTTCTTTCATTCTCATTTAGATAGGCTGTCTTCCCGATTATTTTATTCTCATTTAGACCGCTGTCATCCTAGTTCTTTCATTTTCATTCAGATACATACGAAAACTGATATGAATATGCATATAATTAATAAAATAAAAACAAGTATGTATTCAGACATTTGAACTAGCTATCCTAATTATTCTCCAATTTTTATTTGAAATTTTTACTAAATTTTTTTCTTCATATATCACATCAATTTATCAATCATAATTCATCAAGAGTTTTTATTTATCTCCATCATTATCAAATCGACTCATTATTCTAATAATATTTATTTTCATATCATAATTTTCTACATGTCCAATATTTATATTATACCTATTAATTATATTTTTCTACTACCAAAGCATAAACTAATAATTTATTTTAATATTATCACTAGATATTTCATTTTCTATTTAGATTACTTAAAGTAAATCTAACTCACCACGTAGCCCTTAAAACTACCCGTGGATCACCTCTTTGCCTTTCCCGTTCCTCTCAGCAATTTTCTCTGGTTGCTGATCGTCAACACCTGACATAATATTTGTATTAAATTTCTAATTATTTCTTCAATTCTTCATAGACCACACCCTTTGAAAATTCCCACTTTGACTTCTAGGAAATTTCATGAATGCTAAAAACTCAAAAATAAACACTACATTATTACTTTCTATTTTTCTGATAGCTTCTCGTGACTCTCTATAAAATTCCACCGTAAACCCTTGCAAAATTTTGCTCTTTCAACTTTTCTTTGAGTTCCCAAGTGTTTAAAAAAATAGATTAGTTTAAAGGAAACTAAACCAAAATCGTAATTATAAAATTACACTTACTTAATATATATATATATATATATATATATGTATATGTATGTATGTATGTATGTAACTGCAGCCCCCCCCCCCCCCCCCCCCCCCCCCCAAAGCCTTCCACGATTCTTCTTTGCTGGAGGGCATGCAACTCCATTTTTTACACTTGGCAGCAGGGGCTGCCACCTATTGCCATGTGTCTTTTTTTAAACTTTTTTTTATTTAAGAATTACTTTATTTAAATTGGACTTTTTGCATTGTAATATTTATGTATTATTTTAACTCTGTCATTTTTTTATTAAAGTACTTTTTTACCCTTAATTTACAAATGCGGGTATTACAATTCTACCCACCTTACAAAAATTTTGTCCACGAAATTTCCTTACCTAAAATCAAGAAAAGAGTTAAGGGTAATCCTTCCTCATTCTTGCTTCATGCTCCCACGTGATTTCTTCGACATCTTTATTTCACCATAATACTTGAATCAAATGAATGACTTTATTATGCAAGACTTGTTTCTTTCTGTCTAGGATTCTGACCGGTACTTGCATAAAAGTCAAATCTTCCTAAATTTCTATCGTCTGATTCGAGATACTATGGGATTCATCGTGTAAGTACTTTCTCAGCAGTGATATGTGAAATACATTATGTAGTTACTTTAGTTTCGGAGGCAAATCCAATCGATATGCTATTGGCCCAATTCTCTCAATCACCTTATATGGCCCCACAAATCTCGGGCTCAACTTTATCTTCTTTTTAAATCTCAACACTCCCTTCTATGGAAATATCTTCAAAAATACCAAATCACCAACTTGGAACTCGACAGGTTGTCTTCTTTTATCAGCGTATCCCTTCTGTCTGTTCTAGGCTGCTCTAAGGTTCTCCCTAACCAATTTGATCCTCTCAGTAGTCAAGTCTATCATTTCTGGGCCATATATCTTTCTCTCTCCAACTTCTTCCCAGCATACTGGAATTCCACACCTTCTACCATATAAAGCCTCGAAAGGTACCATCCTAATACTAGTTTGATATTGATTATTGTATGCAAACTCGATCAAAGGCAAATAAGCATCCCAGCTCACTGAGAAACTCAATACACTTACCCTTAGCATATCTTCTAGTATTATGATGATTCTCTCCGTCAACCTATCAGTTTGTGGATGAAAAGATGTACTAAATTGCAACCGTATACCCATAGCTTCTTGGAAACCCCTCCAAAATCTAAAGATAAATCTAGAATCTCTATCTGATATGATACTCAAGGGTACTCTATGTAATTTTACTATCTCTGCTACATACAACTCAGCCAACTTTTCTGGACTCCAGATAGTTTTAATAGGAAGAAAATGTGAAGACTTGGAAAGTCTATCCACTATAACCCATACAACGTCATGTCCCCTCTGGGTACGAGGAAAACCAGAGACAAAATCCATACTCACATTTTCCCATGGCCACTTGGGTACTGAAAGAGGTTGTAATAAACCTGCTGGATGTCTATTCTCAGACTTCACCGGTTGATAAGTTAAACTTCTCGAAATATATTCTGTTACATTATTCTTCATCCCTGACCACCAATAATTCTATCTCAACCCCTATACATCTTATTATTACCTGGGTGTATGGAATATACGAAACCATGAGCTTCTCTTAGGATCTGCTTTCTCATCTCCACATCATTGGGAACACAAACTCTATACCCCAATACTACCATGCCATCTTCTCTAATTCTAAACTCAGTTGACTTCCCACTTAACACTTCTCGACTGATATTCTCTATCTCCTCATCTCTACCCTGTATCTGTAATAAACGATCAATGATATGAGATTGTATCACCATATTTGTCATCAATACTCCTCTATCATCGACACTCAACTGCATCCTCATGCTCTTTAATTCTATCATCAGGCTAGTATTATGACTCCCTATAGCAGCTAATCTCCCTGTAGCCTTTATACTCAATGCATCAACTACTACATTAGCCTTTCCTGGATGATAGTGAATCGTATAGTCATAATCACATATCAACTCCATCCACCTCCTCTACCTCAAATTCAACTCCATCTGGGTCGGTAAATGCGTCAAGCTTTTATGATCAGTAAAAATTTCACAATTGGCTTCATATAGATGATGCCTCCAAATCTTCAAAGCAAAAACTATGGCAGCTAACTCTAAATCATGGGTCGGGTAATTCTTCTCATGGTTCTTCAGTTGCCTAGATACATAAGCTATAACTCTCCCATGTTGCATCAACATATATCCCAACCATTAATGTGACGCATCACTATAAACTCAAATCCTTCATCACCGGAAGGAAGCACTAACACCGGGGCAGTAGTTAGTTTTTTTTTTCAATAGCTGGAAACTTTTCTCACATTCCTCCGACCACCTAAACTTCACGTCCTTCCTAGTCAATTTAGTCAATGGTCCAGCAATCATAGAAATTTTCTGGATAAATCTCCTATAATAACCAGCCAACCCCAATAAGCTTCTAATTTCAGTTACACTCATGGGTCTTTCCCAATTCAACATCATTTCTACTTTCTTGGGTCAACTACTATCCCTTCTCTTGACACAACATGGCCCAAAAAATATATTTCGCTCAACTAAAACTCACACTTAGAGAATTTCGCATATAATTTCTCTCTTCTCAGAATCTCCAACACTATCTCCAAATGTTCTATATGCTCATCTTCATTCTTGGAATATACCAAAATATCATCAATAAGCACAATCACAAATCTGTCTAAGAATGGTTTAAACACCCGATTCATAAGGTCTATAAATACTGCAGAAGTATTAGTCAACCCAAATGGCATCACCAGGAACTCGTGATAGCCATAACGTGTCCTAAAAGCAGTCTTAGGCACGTCCCCCTCCTTTATCCTCAATTGATGATAACTCGATCTCAAGTCTATCTTAGAAAACACTCTAGCTCCCTGTAACTGCTCGAATAAATCATCTATCCTGGGCAAAGGATATCTATTCTAGATAGTGATCTTATTCAACTGTCTATAATCAATACACAACCTCATTGTCTCATCATTCTTCTTGACAAACAACACAGGGGCTCCCCAGGGTGACATATTAGGTCGGATAAACTATTTATCTAGAAACTCCTGAAGCTGAATTTTCAACTCTCTCAATTCAGCTGGTGCCATTCTATAGGGTGCTATGGATATGGGTGCTGATCCTGGAGTCACCTAAATAGAAAACTTAATTTCCCTATTGCGAGGCAAACTAGACAACTCCTCAGGAAAAAATTTTACCACCAAGATTTATTCTATCTTCATACTCTCTTTACTAGAATCCACCACATATGCTAAATACCACTCGCAACCATTCATCAACCATTTACTAGCAGTTAAGGCATATAAATAAGATAATTAGCAAGTATCTTACGTTCTCCCTGAAAATTAAACTCTTCCTGTTCGGGTATCTTGAACACCACATTTTTCCTAAAACAATCTACCCAAGCATAATATGCAGATAACCAATTCATCTCCAAAATTAAATCAAAATCTGTCATATTTAAAGGCAATAAATCAACTTCAAATTCTCTATCAGTAATATTAATCACACAAACTCGATAGATTATCCTGATAATAACTCTATCTCTAGTAGGAACCTCAACAATAATAGTATGCATCAAAGGACTAACCCTAGCATCAATAAATTTCAAATAACTATTAGATGCAAAAGAATTGGTTGCACCAGGATCAATCAATAATCTAGCAGGCCTACCAAGGATAGATATCATACCCATAACAACATCAAGAGTGACTTGTGCATCCTGTTGGGTCAATGCATAGACTCTACTATCTCTAGACTGAAACTGATTGTCACGTCATCACTCTGCTACTGATCCTCGACCTCAACCCCGCACACTTTCTGAACCACCACCTCTCTTCACTGATCTTCTCCCAACACTTCCAACGCCTATATCAGCATATTTCCCCATGGGACAATCTACAACAACATGTCCTCCCTCACCCCATTCAAAACATATCTACATAGGGAAATTCCGAGACAGATGCCCCGTCTGATTACATATAAAGCAAACCCTTGACTCTCAATCATATATCAGATTACCACTTCCCCTAGGTGGCATACTTACTCCTCTACCATAACTCCCAATTCTCATAGCATATCTCCAAAATCTAGGTGTCCCACCGGTATTATTCTAAGCTACAGAAGTGTAGATCGAGGTTTCAACCCAAGTGGGGGGTGAATTGGGTTTTTAAAACTTTTTGTGGAATTAATACAAGTTTATAAAAACGAATAAGCAGCAAACAATTAAAACAAGTAATGTGCTGTAAATAAAGAGTTTAGAGAGAAGAGGATGCAAACTCAGATTTATAGTGGTTCGGCAATATCGGATTCGTTCCGACCCTACATCCACTCTCTTCAAGGAACATCTTGAAGTAATCCACTAAGTAACTTAGTCGTACAAATTTCCCGGTGTTGTACAAACCTTACAATCCCTTCCTCTCGGAAGCTATCCCCTTCATTTCGGAAGTAATCTCCTTCCTTTCGGAAATAATCCCTTTCCTTTCGGAAGTAATCCCTTTACAAAGATGATGTAAAGTAAATAGTAGAGAAATAGCTAATGGAAGCTTATACAACTGAATAATGTCTTTCTTTCAAAGAAAAGCTTGAAGAATGGCTCAATAAGAATATTTCGAAGCTTTTTGTGTTTCAAGAGTATAAAAACTTGATTGTGTTAGATCAACTCTTTTTAAATATATGCAGCTTATCCTTGAATGCTTAAATGAATGGGTTTATATAGCAATCAATTAATATGGCCGTTAGGACTTTAATTTGAAAAAGATTTGCTTTAAAATGTTCAGATTTGGAGTCCAACGGTCATATTTTTGAACTACCAGTCGACTGGGTTCACTTTGAAAAAATCACGTTATCAGACCTTCTGGGTATCCAGTCGACTGGGGACTTACTGTCCGTTTTACCAGTCGACTAGTATGAATGACCCAGTCGACTAGAGACATACTGTCTCATTTACCAGTCGACTGGTATATGTACCCAGTCGACTGGGTTGTCTTCCAACCCAGTTTTTCTGTTTTTAATTTAAAATGTTTGTTTTAAAATGATTGGTTTAGAAAACTTTTTTTGTTCGAGCCATTAAATAAGCTATTACAGTGTATAAGTGAGACTTACATTGATTCTAAAACCTTAAACCTATACTAGTTCTTCAGTCTTCACTTGATGCTTTGATTCGGTTTGAGTTTTTGATCTTTGATCCTTGGTTGAATGCTTTTGTTGCTTACTGCACTTAGTTAGTATAATAACAGTTGTGTTTTGTCATCATTAAAATACGGGTGAGGGTCAACAATCTCCCCCTTTTTGATAATGACAAAACTAATGATGTTAAAACAAATAAAAAAAGTTAAGTGTTTGGATTTCACGAAAAATTGGACAGAGTGTCCTATGTTTTTCGAATAAAACCACCCTGTAAACAAACAAACGTAGTTCATATATATTTCAACCAACCACAATTAACTCAACCAATCAAAGAATAAGTTTTGGAGCAGTGCTCCCCCTAAATCTATGCATTGGTTTCTTTTATTTAGTTTTTCTCGGTTTTTCTCATTTTTCTCTCCTGTTTTGACAACAGCAACCAAAGGGGCTAGAAACCAAAAAATAAGCTATTTATCCACTAAAATCATCTAGATAATGATTAAACAAACCTACATGCAAAAATTTGACTTCATTTGGATTTCGAAAGCCTTCCCGGGAAGAATCAGAAGTTTTCATACAAGCATTATCAGTTTCATAGTATTTTCGTGAATAAAAGCAGTTTGAAACTATGCAAACATATCACAAATAATGTAAATAGATATATGAAATATGGCTAATAGAAACATGTCATCATATATAAAGAGTCAATACATGAACGGGCTTCATAGAGCCATAACTAAGACAAAATAATACAAGATATGTCCGTGCTATGTGATAAGAGCTGGAAAACCCTACGTACATAATAAGGAAATCAAAAACTCAAGGAGTAGGAGAGTCCGAGCCATCACGAAGAAGTTCTTTAATCTCAGCTAGGGAACCCTTGGTGTGCTCTCAATGTAACTCGAAGTCGTCCCGTAGGTGGTCGATGGAGGAGCTCAATCTCTGGTACTCCTACTACATGGACTAAAAACCAGACTCTATCATCATCTGAAGGCTCGAGATAGCCTGAAGTATGTCTCCGTATCCAGTCTGACCAGTACTCGAGTCACCAATCGGAGATGCTCGAGTGTCAGTGTCCATATCAGCATAGGCAACAGCTTTCTTCTCCTCATCATCATCACTCTCATCTCTTCGTATCCGTAAGTGCTTCCCGGCTTTTGGATAGAGGAAGCCGTCTTGAACCGTACATCCCATCTTCTTCAGTGATGAGACATTAATGATGTCCGTCGGTCCAATATCCTGAGCCTCGGAGGCTGGCAGAGGTACCCGAAAGTGCTGGAGTATGAGCGTAATGAGCATCCCATAAGGAAGACACCCAGAGTCGCTCGCTTTGCCATTTATCATGTTGGCAAGCAGAAAATGATAAATATTGAAGTGGTGCCCAGATTTAAGGTACCAAATCAATACCGTATCTATCTTAGATAGATACCCTCGACTCCCGAGTCTAGGGTGGATAGTCCAACTGACAATCAACTGAAACATATTTGAGTCTAGGGGCATGTCACTACACGTGTGAAATGCAGTGGGTCTGTACACATAGTTAGGATCTCCCCTGACTATCTAACAGGCCGCCTCGACGTCAAAGCTGTCTGGCCATCCATCCAGACTCCACTGAATCCCCCTTGATGGGATTCTAGATATGCTCATCAAGAGGTCAGTGTTGACCTCAAACTCCACACCGCTGACTCTGGTTCTGAATCTCAGAGCCAGAGGACTGGGTTTCACCAAGTTCGCGTAGAACTGGTGAATCAGTAGCGGCTAATATTTTGCATGTATTCTGACCAGTGGGGTCAGATTTATTACCTCAAATGCTGGTAGAATATCAAAATTTTCGTGACGAATAGAGTCAAAATCAACAACTCTACCCGTCATAATCTTCTTATTACGGATTATGGAGTTATACCTCGTATGAGCAGTCGAACTGGAAAACAGAGTTTCTTCCAACTCTGTTCTGGGTGTTCTGCTAGATGAGCCCACTGCTCCCTTTCCTCGAGACTCTGATGCCGAAGGTTTTGAAGACTTTGGCTTTTTAGGCGCATTAGGTCCATTTATTGTGAATTTGACATGGATCTTATCGCTCATTTTGAAGAAAAAATGAGTTTTTGGGTAAAAAGGATTTTGGTGATAATAAGAGATTTTAACCGTAGAAAGTTAAAAATCTCTTTGTGGATAAGTAGATGGGTGTGTTTAGATGAAGATTGGATGGTTTTTGGATCAAAAGGGTGAATTTTTCTAGAGAGAGAAAACGGGGGTGCTCGAAAATGGCGTAAAAAATCAGAAAAATTAACAGTCTCTTATATAGAATTGCGATACCAGTCGATTGGGTAGCTTTGGAAAGATGAACAGTTTTCATACCAATCGACTGGGTAAACTGACAGTAAGATATCAGTCGACTTGATTGAATTGACCAGTCGACTGGATGACAATTGATTTTCAAAAAATTGGCTCCAAACAGGGTCTACAGATACCAGACTTCTGGACAAGATTTACCAGTCGTCTGGAAGAAGAGACAGAGACTTACCAGTCGACTGGGTAAAACTTACCAGTCGACTGGATGAAAGAACAGTGACATACCAGTCGTCTGGTATAGATTCACCAGTCGACTGGACCCTTATGAAAAATTTTCAGTCTTGAAATATAGCACGAAATTTGTTTATCTATGACATCTTAAGTGAGGGAGATATTTAAACAAGAATTAATACTCTTTCACTAGATGTCAAACATGCAAATGATGAATTATGAAGCAATCAGATATTCAGTTTATCATAATCCAGAAATCCAATTAACATTCTTATCTTACAGAAACTAGCTTCACCTAGAGGTTTTGTAAGAATGTCAGCTATTTGATCTTCTGAAGGTATGAATTCTAGTCTTACGTCACCTTTTTGAGCATGGTCTCTTAAGAAATGATGCCTTATTTCTATGTGCTTTGTTCTAGAGTGCTGAATAGGGTTCTTAGTTAGGTTGATAGCACTAGTATTATCACAAAATATTAGGATGTTTTTGAGGTTCATGCCATAGTCTTCTAGTTGTTGTTTCATCCATAATACTTGGGCACAACAACTTCCGGCTGCAACGTATTCCGCCTCGGCGGTGGATAGTGCAACGGAATTTTGTTTCTTGGAAAACCAAGATGTTAACATAGCTCTTAAGAATTGGTATGTACCACTTGTGCTTTTTCTATCTAACCTACATCCAGCAAAATCAGCATCTGAATAACGTACAAGCTCAAAAGATGAATCTCTAGAGTACCATAATCCTATGGTTTTGGTTCCTTGTAGATATCTAAGGATTATTTTCACTGCAACTACATGTGATTCCTTAGGATTAGCTTGAAATCTAGCACACATGCATACACTGAATATTATATCAGGTCTACTTGCAGTCAAATAAAGTAAAACACCTATCATGCTTCTATAATATTTAGAATCTACAGTTTTACCTCCTTCATCAAGATCAAGTTTAGTAGTTATGCTCATAGGCGTTCCAAATGGCTTTGAGCTTTCCATCCTGAACCTCTTTAGTAGGTCTTTAATGTACTTTTGTTGATTGATGAAGATGCCTCCTCTTAGTTGCTTGATTTTAAGTCCAAGGAAGTAGATAAGTTCTCCCATCATACTCATTTCAAATTCACCTTGCATGCACTTTGCAAACTCTTGACACATAGACTCATCACCAAATATAATATCATCAACATATATTTGAACTATCAAAGTGTCATTTTTATGAGTTTTTGTGAAGAAGGTTGTGTCTATTCTACCTCTTACAAAATCATTGTCAATCAAAAATTTACTTAGTCTTTCATACCATGCTCTTGGAGCTTGCTTAAACCCATATAGAGCTTTAGAAAGCTTGTAGACATGATTTGGAAGACTAGGATTTTCAAATCCAAGAGGTTGCTCAACATAAACCTCTTATTCTATAAAGCCATTTAAAAAGGCACTTTTCACATCCATTTGAAATAGCTTGAATTTATCAAAGCATACAAAGGCTAATAACATTCGAATAGCTTCTAATCTAGCTATGGGAGCATAGGTTTCATCAAAGTCTATTCCTTCTTCTTGATTATATCCCTTAACAACTAGTCTAGCCTTATTTCTAGTTACTATACCATTTTCATCCATTTTATTTCTATATACCCATTTAGTTCCAATTATTGAATGATCTTTAGGTCTTGGAACTAGTTTCCAAACATCGTTTCTCTCAAATTGATTTATCTCTTCCTGCATTGCAATTATCCAATTATTATCTTTTTCAGCTTCTATAAATGTCTTAGGTTCTACTTGAGACAAATAAGCTACAAAATTGTAAATATTTCCAATGGAAGAGCGAGTTCTTACCCCTTATGAAGGATCACCAATCACTTGATCAATTGGATGATAATTTGCATACCTCCAATCTTTGGGTAGACTTTCCTCTTGTTGACTTGAGGATGGTTGGTCCAAATTGGGAGTTTTCATCTCTTCATTAGCTTGAGGTGAACTCTCTTTTGGGTCAACAATGGGAGTAGGAGTTTCCATTCTTGGAATAAAATCTGCATCATCTCTAAAGGAAACTTCTCTACTACTCATTGGGTTAGATTCATCAATAGTTACATGCACAGATTCTTCTACCACTAGAGTTCTCTTATTGAAAACTCTATAAGCCTTACTAGTAGTTGAATATCCTAAAAATATTCCTTCATTGGTCTTAGAATCAAATTTACCCAAGTTAGTTTTATTGTTATTTAAGATGAAGCATTTACTACCAAAAGCACGAAAATAGGAAATATTGGGCTTTCTCCCTTTCCATAGTTCATATGGAGTTTTATCAAGCAGAGGCCTTATTAAAATTCTATTTAAGATATAGCAAGAAGTATTCACGGCTTCAGCCCAAAAGTATTTTGGTAAACTATTTTCACAAAGCATAGTTCTTGAAAATTCTTTTAGAACTCTATTTTTCCTCTCAACAACTCCATTTTGTTGAGGAGTTCTAGGAGCTGAAAAGTTTTGATTAATTCCATTTTCATCACAAAATTTTGAAAAGCTTTGATTTTCAAATTCTTTACCATGATCACTTCTTATGCTTGAAATACAAATTCCCTTTTCATTTTGTACCTTTTTGCAAAACTTTTCAAATCCTTTGAAAGCTTCATCCTTGTAAGCAATAAAAATAACAAAGGTATATCTTGAATAGTCATCAACAATAACAAGAGCATATTGATGGCCACCTAGACTAATGGTACTAATTGGACCAAATAAGTCCATATGCAAAAGTTTCAAAGGTCTAGTAGTTGAGACTACATTTTTTGCTTTAAAAGAAATCCTAGTTTGTTTTCCCATTTGACAAGCATTGCATACTTAGTCTTTTTCAAAATTGATTTTAGGAAGTCTAATAACTAAATCTTTTCTTGAAATGATTTTTAGCAAGTTCATGTTTACATGACCAAGCCTTCTATGCCATAGCCATGGATTTTCACTAAAAGCAGGAAAACATTTTTCATTTTCAGAATGCAAGGATTTCAAATCAACTATGTAGACATTTTCATGTCTATGGCCAATGAATTTGATCTTGTTGTTCTTGATGTCTATAACTAGACAATGAGAGGTCTCAAATGTGACTTTGTATCCTTTGTCACATAATTGACTAATGCTAAGTAAATTTTGCTTAAGGCCTTGTACTAGCAATACATTATCTAAGGTTGAGAAATCATTACCGACTTTTCCATGCCCGATGATCTTTATTTAAGTATTGTCTCCAATGGCCACAAGTCCACTATCTCTTAGAGTTAGCACCTTTAATATGCTTTTATCACCGGTCATGTGCTTCGAGCATCCACTATCAAGGTACCAACAGTTATCTTTCTCCTTGGTGTGGAGGCAAATCTCACTTTCATCGTCGATTGCCATCAAACAAAGGTCGGCAATTTCCTCGTATCCGATTTCTTTGTCTGATGACTCATCTTCTTCGTCATCGCTCCAGGTAGTTTCTACCATGGCTTTCTTTTTGAAGCCCTTGTATGGTTTGTTTGAAACTGGACAATCAGCTCTAATTGACCGGGCTTCTTGCAGCCATAGCACATAAGCGGTTCCCTTTTCGGAGTGGGATCTTTTGTGTAAGGTTTCTTGCTTTTCTTCAAGAACCTGTGAAATCGTTTGGTGATCAATGTCATTTCACTATCTTCCTCGCTGCTCTCAGCTTCTTTTTCTGATTCCATTTCTTTGCTGCTCGTAGAAGCTTTGTGAGTAATATACTTTTTCTTCTTCTCATCATTATTGACGATGGGAGTCATTTCTTCCATCTCATACGTCAATAATGACCCAAGTAGTGTCTCAACATCCAGTTTGTCAAGATTTTTGGCCTCCTGTATGGCTGTCCTCTTTGGTTTCCATTCTGGTGGCAGAGATCTCAAGATTTTTCTGGTTAGTTCAACCTCCTCAATATTCTTACCAAGCAATTTTAAACCATTTATAATAGTGGTGAACCGTGAGTGCATTTCAGAAATAGTTTCGTCAGGAGACATTTTAAAGGATTCATACTCAGAAATTAGCATGTAAATTTTTGACTTTTTTACTTAACTAGTTCCTTCATATGTGACTTGTAATTTGTCCCATATCTCTTTAGCAGAAATGCATGCAGATATTTTATTATATTCAGAAATATCTAATGCACAATGTAACATACTTGTTGCTCTGCTATTGGGAGACATCGTTTTACAATTCTCGTCAGTGAACTCAGTTTTGAGTTTAGGCATTGTATGAAAAGTCTCTCCAATAGCTATTTCTTTTGAAGGAATTCTAGGTCATTCTTCAATGATTCTCCATAGATTGTAATCTTGTCATTCGACAAAGATTTTCGTTCTGTTTTTCCAATAGTTATAATTGGAGCCATTGAACAAAGGTGGTCTAGTATAAGAGTGTCCCTCAGAGTAGCTATTTGCTGCCATTGGATCAATTCAATGATTTTAAGCCTAAATATGAGAACTAGGCTCTGATACCAATTGTAGATCGAGGTTTCAACCCAAGAGGGGGGTGAATTGGGTTTTTAAAACTTTTTGCGGAATTAATACAAGTTTATAAAAATGAATAAGCAGCAAACAATTAAAACAAGTAATGTACTGTAAATAAAGAGTTTAGAGAGAAGAGGATGCAAACTCAGATTTATAGTGGTTCGGCAATATCGGATTCGTTCCAACTCTACTTCCACTCTCTTCAAGGAACTCCTTGAAGTAATCAACTAAGTAACTTAGTCGTACAACTTTCCCGGTGTTGTACAAACCTTACAATCTCTTCCTCTCGAAAGCTATCCCCTTCCTTTCGGAAGTAATCCCTTTACAAAGATGATGTAAAGTAAATAGTAGAGAAACAGCTAATTGAAGCTTATACAACTGAATAATGTCTCTCTTTCAAAGTAAAGCTTGAAGAATGGCTCAATAAGAATATTTCAAAGCTTTTTGTGTTTCAAGAGTATAAAAACTTGATTGTGTGAGATCAACTCTTTTTTAATGTATGCAGCTTATCCTTGAATCCTTAAATGAATGGGTTTATATAGCAATCAATTAATATAGCCGTTAGGAATTTAATTTGAAAAATATTTGCTTTAAAACGTTCAGATTTGGAGTCCAACGGTCATACTTTTGAACTACCAGTCGACTGGGTTGAGATACCAGTCGATTGGGTTCACTTTGAAAAAATCACGTTATTAGACCTTCTGGGTATCTAGTCGACTGGTATTTTTCATCCAGTCGACTGGGGACTTACTGTCCGTTTTACCAGTCGACTGGTATGAATGACCCAATAGACTAGAGACATACTGTCTCATATACCAGTCGACTGGTATATGTACCCAGTCGACTGGGTTGTCTTCCAACCCAATTTTTCTGTTTTTAATTTAAAATGTTTGTTTTAAAATGATCGGTTTAGAAAAAAAAAAATTTCGAGCCATTGAACAAGCTATTACAGTGTATAAGTGAGACTTACGTTGATTCTAAAACCTTAGACCTATACTAGGTCTTCAGTCTTCACTTGATACTTTGATTCGGTTTGAGTTCTTGATCTTTGATCCTTGGTTGAATGCTTTTGTTGCTTACTACACTTAGTTAGTATAATAACAGTTGTGTTTTGTCATCATTAAAATACGGGTGAGGGTCAACAAGAAGCAACAGATCCTGCTTGCCTCTGACTCTACATTACAGTTCCTTGTTACAAGGAACGCCCCCTTTAGGGTGGTCTTTCACCCAGTACACCTATACTACTACCATCTCTAGGTCCCTCAAATCTAGACATTTTCAGTCATTCCCTCCTACCTCTAAACTCCATCAAATTCTTTTCAATCTATAATATTTTATCCATCAGTACAGCATAATTCCCTATGCCCACGTAAGAGAGTTTAGATCGAATTTCGTAATGTAACCCATCTAAAAATATCTTACATGTTCTTTCCTCCGTATTCACTAATTCAGGTAGAAATCTTGACAGAGCTATAAATCTGATATCATACTCCGCCACAGATAGGGTATTCTACTTTAAATGAATAAAATCTCTCTCCTGCTGGGTTCGGAATGTATCTGGAAATTATTTTGCGAAGAACTCATCCTTAAACTTTCTCCAAGTTAAAGATTGTTCCACCTGTGTACTCACCCTAGGCAGAATATCTTCCCACCATTGTGAAGCCTCACCTTCTAGCATAAATGAAGCAAAGACAACTTTCTGTCTATCTATCAATGGTAAGACTTCAAAATATTTTTTCACATATCTAATCCACTGGTCAGCTTCCACTAGGTTTACAGATCCTCTAAAAGACTGAGATTTAAACTTAAAAAATCTCACAAAACAATTCCTTTGCATCTCACGTGCAAACACACCTTCTCCCTCATAAACCTCTCGTTTCACCATATTCGGTTCTACTCTACCCCTTTCCTCTAATCTTTTCTGTAGATTATCAGTTTTTTCTTCAGCTGTATTCATCCTTTCTATAGCACGATTAAGTGCTTCTCTCAATTCATCATTCCTAACCTCAGATTCTCTCCTAGCTCGACCAGTACCAGCTGCACTAACAACATGTTCCCTCATGGGAACCATAGACTCAACTTCCTCTTTTGCTTCAGTTCTCCTAAAAATTGGGGGTCTACCACGTTCTCTCTGATTCAGAACTCTACCTCTAGCTCTAGCACGACCATGTGTCATCTTCAGATTCTGCATCTATAATATAGTTTATTTAGATCTTTCACTTTTTAAGTTCTCATGCAGTCTAAAGAATCTTAAAACCTAAGGCTCCGATACCAAAATTGTAACGACCCATTCCGGGTTGGCCACCCCCGAGACGGTGTCATCACATTTTGAAGTCCCAGCATGACATATATATGTAATAATACAATTAAATAATATTAATAAAAAATTTTATTTTAATCCTCAACCCTCAACTGGGGAGGTACAGAAATCTGATATTTACTTAAACATAATATACAACATAAAATGCATGAATATTTACAATAAAATTTTTACAAGTTCATTTTCTCGTTTGTCTAAAAATGTGACACGTACGTGACTTACAGAAAATGATATCGTCTGACTCTCAACCCACCAGACTAATTGTCATGTCTACTACCTGAAATCATTGTACAATAAAGGATGAGTTTCACAAGCTCAGTGAATTAAATCTACTAAAAGTATTCAGTTTTCTAAAATAGCTCTTTAATATTTAATTATCTATCTCTCATATACCTGGATAATAGCATAGTGTCTAACATTTAAATTATTTATATCATATCACATTTATATATCTCTTTCTCACTGTAATTGTCTCTCTCTGTGAGACTCATTTATTTACAAATAAATGCATAACATTACCAACATTCAGGAAATATATCAACATGTAAAATAGATGCAATGCATGAATTATTATTAAGGGAACGTCTTCCCACGTGTAAATATGTTTTTTATTATCTTAGACCGGCCCTCTCTCGGTTCTTTCATTCTCATTTAGGTCGGCTGCCTTCCTGATTCTTTTATTCTCATTTAGATAGACTGCCTTCCCGGTTCTTTTATTCTCATTTAGACCGACTACCTTCCTGGTTCTTTCATTTTCATTCAGGAAATATATCAACATGTAAAACAGATGCAATGCATTAATTATTATTAAGGGAACGTCTTCCCTTAATAATAATTTAGACAGGCTGCCTTCCCAGTTCTTTTATTCTCACTGCCTTCCTGGTTATTTCATTTTCATTCATATACAAATGAAAACTGATATGAATATGCATATAATTAATAAAATAAAAACAAGCATGTATTCAGATATTTGAACTAGCTATCCTGTTTATTCTCAAATTTTTATTTGAAAATTTTACTAAATTCTTTTCCTCATATATAACATCAATTTATCAATCATAACTCATCAAGAGTTGTTATTTATCTCTATCATTATCAAATCGACTCATTATTCTAATAATATTTCTTTTCATATCATAATTTTCTACATGTCCGATATTTATATTATACCTATCAATTATATTTTTCTACTACCAAAACATAAACTAATAATTTATTTTAATATTATCACTAGATATTTCATTTTCTATTTAGATTACTTAAAGTAAATCTAACTCACCACGTAGCCCTTAAAGCTACCCGTGGATCGCCTCCTTACCTTTCTCGTTCCTCTCAGCAATTTTTTCTGGTTGCTGATCGTCAACACCTGACATAATATTTGTATCAAATTTCTAATTATTTCTTCAATTCTTCATAAACCACACCCTTTGAAAATTCCCACTTTGACATCTAGGAAATTTCATGAATGCTAAAAACTCAAAAATTATGATAGCTTCTTGTGACTCCCTATAAAATTCCACCGTAAACTCTTTCAAAATTTTGTTCTTTCAACTTTTCTTTGGGTTCCCAAGTGTTTAAAGAAATAGAGTAATTTGAAAGAAACTAAACCAAAATCGTAATTATAAAATTACAATTACTTAATATATATATATACACACACACACAAGTTGCTCCCCCCCCCCCCCCCCCCACCCAAAAGCCTTCCACGATTCTTCTTTGCTGGAGGGCATGCAGCTCCAGTTTTTACACTTGATAGCAGGTGCTACCACCTGCTGGCATGTGTCTTTTTTTTTTCTTTTTGTTTCTTCTTACACATCCCAGATTTTTTTTAAAGAATTGCTTTATTTAAATTGGACTTTTCGCATTGTAATATATATATATATATATATATACACACACATATATATATTATCTTAACTCTATGTCATTTTTTTATTAAAGTATTTCTTTACCCTTAGTTTATAATGTATATGGAATTGTGAGTGTGCCTCAAATCTTCTATGGGACTACTTTATATAGAGGATAGTTTCCTAATACTATTAGGAAAAGAACAACAATGTACAATCAACAATCTAACAGGAAATTACAACTATTCCTACTTGAACAAGCAACTACAAAATAGGAAACAATTTTTTCCAAACCAATTAGAAGTCTTCTTTGTGAGAATTGAGTCAAAATCCTAACGGTAAGTACTAATATTTCAACTTGAACCAGCCTTTTCAATTCTAAGATTTACTAATTTCATCTTGTAAAACCAGGCACTATGGATTTCAAATACATTTTGCATCATAGGCTGGCTTATGATCGCGTTATCTAAGGTTTTCATTCTTACCTTTTCTCTTCTTTTGCCATGTAATTATAATTTAGGTGGTTGTGTCTAATGGTAATTTTGTAATTATTTATTTTCTTTTATTTTGTATTTCAGAATTAGGATAGCTCAAGCAAACATAATGTTTCCTTTTGTTAGAGTCCCAAATGACTTGAGATTTTTTAGGAGGTGTGTTAGTTTTTCACTGATCATGATTAAATATGTTGTCCTACCGATTGCTCAGAGGTGCTCCTGCCTCAACAATGTGCTTGTAAGATGCCTATATTAATGAAATTTTTAGGCATTCATATGGCTAGAGTTGGTCATGTGTTATTGCTTATTTGGTTAGTATGTGCTTGGTGATCTAGGTGTATCTCAGGGCACACTCGTGTGAGATGTGTGTTGCTTGAACTGGGTGTGCGCCTTGGACATGTTGCTTGTTACTCCTTGCCCATATTCATTGTTGCTTGATCTTTAGTTTGTTATGTGATATCATTTGGTGGTTAATGTGTTCTTTTTTGCTTGTAGAGTTTGTAAACCTTAAAGCTATTTGAGTGAGTTAAGCTGACTTGCTTGGGGGACCAAGACAAGTGCGCACGGAACTAAGCATTTGAGGGAAAATGGTAGGACCGTGACATAGATTGAATGTCGTGCCATAAAGGGTGTTTTTTTTTTCTCTTCATTTTGTAGATATTTCCTATAAATGTGAAGGGTTCAGCAGGAAGCATTTGCAATGTTGTCAGCTAGTTCAGTTCTTGGGTTGCCGCATATTTCTTCAGTTTCTTACTTCAATGGAGCTCAGCGGGTAAAGCGCCACAGTCCACATTCTTGAACTGTGTTTGTGCCAATCCGGTTTCTGTATATATTTATTGTTCTTAAAAATAAAATTTTAATTTTCGTGTGAGTACCGCGGGAAGATTCTTAATATTTGGATGTATTTCTGGTTTGGGAGATATTTATTGCAAAATTGGTGCGAGAGACAAAGGGTCAAAAGCAAGAAGAGATACAAGCATCAATTACTGAATTTTAGTAATAATAAAAAAAAAAAGTAGAAGAGAATGAAACTAAATGTGTTTTTTTTGTGGAAAATGTCTTTTTTGTTTTTTATTTATATTTTTTTTTACACTTTCTTTAATAATAATTTGTACATTCTTTAACATAATTTAAAGAACAAGTATAGATACACTGGAAAAAATACAAGCATGGATTACTCAATAATGCATGTCGAGCAATATTAATTACTTCCAAATCTTTTAACTCTAATTTGTGGAAGGGATGGACTGTAGACGCTACCCTTTTATGGTCTGGTTATTATTAGCAATATTGTTCTTTTCATTTTTTTTTTCTGCTGATATTATTTCTACTCTTGTCAGGCCAAGAATTTGGCACAAGCTTTAATTTTCTTTCAAATAAATGGTAACCCATTTCACGTGCATATGGGGAGAAGACTGGACTGGTGGGTTATGCATCAAACCGAGTAACCCCCACCCAAAGTTGGATGTACAATAACCATAGATTTCCTTGATCAATATAATTTTGAATGGAGAGAGAGAGGACACAGAATTTCAATAAAATCTTGGTGGTTACAGGCCTCCTAAATGATGGACGGTAGAACAGTTAAAATAGATTTCTGTTACTTAATTAGGAAGAGCTTGGGTCAAGCACAAAGAGGACACAATTAGTATCAATCTAACATCGAAGATATGTCTCTCTGAGCAATTTTCTTCTTATTTATAACATTTTAAGCCTTGGAAGAAAACAGGACACATTGATATGGAGAGAGAAACCATGGAGGAAAGACTAGAAACAGAGTCTTTGCTTGCTTCTGGTGGCATTGCATCTAAAGATTCAAATGTCACAGCCATTCTAGTCCTTAGCACATTCGTTGTTAACGATTCGAGACCTGTCAATCACACGAATTATAAACAGAAAGGAAAAAAGACAAAATTTATCCAAGTTCATCCCAAAATAGCCCTACGTCCAACCAACAGTTTTTTATTATTAATCTCACAAATCTTTCTTTTATGCTCAGTACATAAAGAGTATTTGTAAGCAACTTAAGATGTCTTAATTAGGGTCTAATTAAGATTTCTATCCTGTTGTAGAACTACGGTTATTCATGGCCCAAGCCCAAACCGTCAAGCAAAAAACTAGACCCAAACTCACCAGGGAGCAGGACCTTGTGTTCGTCTGGGGTTCTACTAATCCGTGAAGTATGCACCAACTCTAACACGTTGCAGCTTATAGTGCTTTAAAATATAGGAGTGTTGTAAGTATCATATTTCAAAACATGTGTACATAATGGCCGTCTACCTTTTCATTTTTCTTTATTAATCCCAATAATTTGGGGTGGAGGATTTGAACTCGGATCTCTTTTTAAAACAGAATTGTGATTTCCAATTGGGTTTTATATTGTGACAAACACTGCAAAATTTGGCTGATAACTCATGTTTTATTACTGCTTTGCAGCTAGGATATTCATCACCTACTGAGTCTGGAATCATGAGGGACTTGGGCCTTTCTGTCACAGAAGTAATTAGTTTATATGTTGATTATTTGGTTCACAGAAGTAATTACTGCAAGCTTGCACTTCAAAATTTGATGTATTTATGAATGTGATCGATAACGGGTACCTGTTTATGTAGCAGAGATGACGCCGAGTAATCTTAGGGGACGATTTTAATCACTAGCTCAGGTAAATTTTCCTTTTTTAGGGTAAGAAATCAGAATGTATTTCTTTTGCTTGTGCCTAATTACCACTAATTCCACATATGATGACAGTTATCCGCTTATCAGTCATATATATCATTGGTTCTACCATGAATTGGCGTAGCTCAGCTCTGATAGGCTCTGGTAGGTAGCTTCTGATCACTTTCATATATACCAAAATTATCTGTTGGCGGTGCTTATGGAACTATTCACACCGCAGGAACTATGCCATGCCTAGTACAACTCCCTCTTCTCTTCTTCATTTTGGAGTCTCCTAGATGTCGGGTGAGTCAATTTAATTGAGTAAAAAAACATTAACTTTTATAAAATGAATTTTAATGATACAGTACATTTTTTGGGTAGCTTGTTTTGTTTCATCATTATTATGGTACCAGAATGGGAAGGAATATTGCTCAATTGCAACTGTCTGCAGGGGATGATTGGCCTAGAAAAAGAGTTGGAAGCTGCTCAACAGCGCCTTCGAGGAGAGAATGCTGATATTTCTGAGGAAGGAACTGAGATTTTAGTAAAACTCTTAACTTGATTTTTCATAGAAGAGTGATCATTTTTCTTTACTTAAGTCTAGAATGGATGTTTGAAGGGAGAGGAAATGAGAGGGTACGGATGGAAAGAAGAGTGGAAAAGAGAGGATTTGGATGATTATTCCTTCCCTTTGTTTGGATGTTTTATATAATGGAGAGGAGAGGAAATGCAAGTTCACCTCTCTTTGTTTGAATCGTACCCTTTCCATCCATGTTCCTCTAATTTGAAGGAATTGATAAAAAAAAAAAAAAAAAAGGGTTTGAGGGGATTTGAAAAGATTAGTGTACTCCTCCAAATTCTCTCCTGTTATTTAAAAAAAAAAAAAAAAAAAAAAAAAACTCTTAAACAAGGCCCTTTAATGAAATTGCAAAATACTCTTTAAAGAAATTGTAAAAATTTCTCAAAGTTTTGGGCATGGAAGCCATAGACATGACATATAAGAGTGATGAAATTAGCATCTGTTGATCAACAGGAATAAATAAATAAAAAACACTCTGAAACAAGGCCCTTTAATGAAATTGTAAAAATTTCTCTAAGTTTTGGGCATGGAAGCCATAGACATGACATATAAGAGTGATGAAATTGGCATCTGTTGATCAACAGGAATATAGAGAAAGTCTCTTTACAGGTGGAGTTTTAGATCTGTTTCAATGGAAGTATGCCTATTCACTTTACAGGTGGAGTTTTTACTACTTTATCAAATGTTTTTGTTCTTTTATCTTTGCATTTCTTCCTTTGATTTATTATTTTATCTGGAAATTGATATAGGTCGGAGTTGTGTTGATAGCACTGCCACAATTGGGAGGGCTAAGTGGATATAAATTTTACACCAACACTGTTTTTATCTCAGCTGGTAAATTATATTAATGGTTTAACCATAAAATGAGTCATAGACATTTTAAAGAACAATAATGATTAATGTATTAAGTTCTTGCTATTGACATTTTAAAGCTCCTCATTCTGTGTTTGTGCCGATATGGATTTTGTACAGAGTTATTGTTCTTAAAAGAGAAAGAAAAAATAAGTGTTTTAATTTTGGTGTGACTACCGCAGGAACATTCTTTATATTTGGATGCATTTCTGGTTTGGGAGTTATATTTATCGCAAAACTGGTGCCAGAGACAAAGGGTCAAAGGCTGGAAGAGATCCAAGCATTAATTACTGATTTTTAATCCGATCACCATGGCATTCTTCGATCTAAAAAAAACTACACCATTTACAAGCAGATTGTGCATGTATCAATTATTTTTCTTGCGTTGCAATGACAAAACCTAATCTGTTTCTTTGGATTTAAGGGAATAAGGAAAACGAGGGAAAAGAAATAGAGAGATATCGATGCTTATAGTTGTTCTTTGAGAGTTTATTTGAATGGAAAGAAGACCAAATCCTCTCAAAATGGGCTTATGAGGTTACTTGCTACCACAATATAGGTTTACCGGCCCAAAAATTAAGTAATCTCGGGTGGGCCTGGTTGTTGGACCTCTACGACACCGAATCTCATTTCTTATTTGTTGAATGGTGATTAAGTGAAGAAAATGGTCACGTGTATAAGACTTCTAGGTGAGGTCAAGAGTTGACTGGTAGCTTAATTGCATTTGAAATCAAACAATTATCGTAAAGATGTACAAAATTGGTTGGGGTGTAAGCAATCAATTAAGGATCTTTCGGTCAAATATTGTCTTTGCCTCATACATTTTGGTCCCCCTACCTCACAGTACTATCTTAATCTTGACCATTGTCACCTTACTAAGGTTTCTCTTCTTGAAAATAATCAAAACATTTTTTTTATAAAAAAAAGGAGTTAATTTGCATAATTTTATTCAAAGCTGGAGATGCAATATTCAAACGAGAGACACTATAGAATCTTAACCAACTCGTGCAAAGCTAACTACCCATCTTCCATCTATAATCTCACCAAAAAATCTTGGTGGGTGAGTTTGAAATTTCATGATTGAACCAAAAAGTCATTATTATTGTTGGAATCATATAAAACCTTATGCAGGTACAGGCTACACTTCTACTTCTATTTCTTCTACTATAACTATTTTCTTTCTCATTCTTACCACTGATCAGCAAGATCGTAATGGAGAGAGATAGTATAGAAGAAGGACAAGCATCAGAGTCTTTGCTATCTAAACAAGGACCTACTACCAATGGCGACAGTGGAGAGGCACCTGCAGATGGCAAGGCCACAGCTATTCTTATTCTTAGCATCTTTGTTGTCACTTGCAGTTCCTTTGATTTTGGGTGTGTTGTAAGTATTATTTTTTTACACTCTTCCCTTGCAATTCACATTCATTTTTAATTCATGGGAATTTTTTTTAATGATGGTAGCTATTAATGCAAATGCTAATCAATGCAATGTTGGTTTTTTCAATTTTCTTTATTATGGAAGAAACATAGAGAAAAACAATATTTGCAACAATGTAAGTGAAATTAAGAAATAAGTAAACAGTCTAAATCTGATGTTTGGTGAAAGAAACTGGCTGACAAAGAAAATAAGTGAAAACGGTACTTACTTTTGACTTGAAAATTCCATGATCTAATTAGGGATAAGCTGCAAAAGAACATTAAAATTGACTGGGCCTCTCTTTCAAATTTGCCATTGCAGATAGGGTATTCATCACCTACTGAGTCTGGGATCAAAGAGGACTTAGGCCTTACTGTAGCAGAGGTAAGTACTATACAGAGGAAATTTACTTTTTTTGCTCTGTTCTGTGGACTTGTAAGTGAACATTGCTTGCCTAGTAAAGTTTCTCTCATCAGTCTTTGATTGCTAAATTCATAATATACATTACCCAATTGTTCTTTACATCTTGTGCACTTTGAGTTGAATTCTAGTTCTAGTTACTAATGAAAATCATAGCATTTAGTCTAAATTGTAATATGGTGCATATTAATTTATATGATTATAAGTAAAAATTAACTAGTAATTTAAGTGTTGCAGTTGATTTCTCTTGACTATGCAGTACTCACTTTTTGGTTCATTACTGACCGTTGGAGGAATGCTGGGTGCGTTGACATGTGGGAAGCTAACAGATTTACTTGGTCGTAAACGCGTATGTTTTTGCATGATGTATATATAAAAAGGAATTTTTTAGGCCAAGTATTTATTTCCAATTCCATTGTCTGTGAACTAACCCTTCAGTTCCACTGATGATCTCTTGAATCAGACATTGTTCATTTTGAATATAACCTACATTGTGGGATGGCTTGCAATAGTATTCGCCCAGGTTTTTGATCTTCTTTCTCCTTATTTCCTAAGGATGGATTCAAATTTATGTTGTCCTGTTTATATTTGATTCTAATTGTTAATATTTTTGAAATGTTAAAAGGCTGCATGGTTGCTTGACATCGGAAGACTTATTCTGGGATTTGGGATTGGAATTAATACGTATCTGGTAACTGCAATAAGCTTTACATTTTCACATCTGATTCGTATTACAATGTGATGAACAATGTCATTAACGTCTCATCACCATATAGGGACCTGTTTATGTAGCAGAAATAACACCAAAGAATCTTAGGGGAGCACTTTTATCTCTAACTCAGGTAATTAATTTTCCCATTATCTATCTAAATTTGGGCTGTAATTTGTGTAGACTTTCTTAATGTTCCTTGCTAATAATGCTCATGTTGCAGATGATTATAGGTTTCAGCATATCGTTTGCATATCTCGTTGGTTCTGTTGTTAACTGGCGCATCTTGGCCCTTATTGGTAGATTTTTCTACCTTTCATGATAATATTTTACCAATAAAATCTGAAGGTAGAATTGAAATTCATACTAATTGTTTTTGGAATTGATTTACACAGGAGTTGTTCCGTGCATAATACAACTCCCTCTCTTGTTCTTCATTCCTGAGTCTCCTAGATGGCTGGTGAGTCCCTTTTGAAATCTGTAAAAAAAAAAAAAATTGATAATTTCTAATTGCTTTTGGTTCTTGTTGGACACATTGAGTTAAAGAAATTATGGACTAAATTCACTGATAAATGCAACTCTCTGCAGGCAAACAATGACCGAGAAAAAGAGTTTGAAGCTACTCTGCGACGCCTTAGGGGAAAGGATGCTGACATTTCAGAGGAAGCAGCTGAGATCAAAGTAATATTTCAAACCTTTTTCTCCTTTTATGTACCACAGAATTTGGATGTAAGGTTTTCTTTAACTTTTTAGATATTAATGGGAGTAAGAGAAAGAAATGAGAGTGATATTTGACAATTCACAGGACTATACAGAATCCCTCAAACATGTCTCAAGGGATGGATTTTCTGAACTATTTCAGAGAAAGTACGCTTATTCGTCCATTGTAAGGCTTACAACTTAACTAAAGTTTCTATTTTTATCCTTTACATTTTATTGTTTTGATTCATTAATCTATCTGAAAATTGTCATAGATTGGAATTGGACTTATGATGCTGCAACAATTGGGAGGGGTCAATGGATATACATTTTATACTAGTGCTATTTTTGTTTCAGCTGGTAAGTTATAGGTCTAATAATACCAATGCTTCACATAATTTTACAAAACAAAAAAGTTTTGATTTTAAAAATTCAATATGGATTTCTTTTTAATGACAGGTATTTCAAGCCTTGTTGGGTTTGTGGCCGTGGCCATTGTCCAGGTTCTTGAACAGTTTTTAAGTGAAATTGAATATATGATATTTTCCCAAGTGCATATCTAAGACAATGTTGGTTTTTGTCTGCAGATTTTGGTGAACATTTTGGGTACATTCCTTATGGATAGATCTGGAAGACGACCGCTTCTACTGGTTAGTATAGAAGATTATTTTGAAGTCTTTGATGTTGTTGAACAATTAACTGAAATTGATTGTTAAGAATAAAGCCAATAATTAAACAAATGACCACAAAATTTACGTGGTTCCGACAGCCATGGGTGATGATGAGAAAGAGTTTACTATAATCCAATGAAGTACAAAATTGTCAAGGGATAGAACTCTCCAAACCCTAATTAAGAGTGATCATATGTTTGCAGGTCTCTGAAGTTGGATTGTGCCTGGGTTGCCTCTTGACGGCTTTGTCATACCTTTTGCAGGTTCTTAATTAGTCCATAATTTTTTTTTTTTAAAAAAAATCTTCTCTTTAATGTTGTTTTTATATATAATATTTTGCTGAAGAACTTGAGATGTTATGACATGCAGGACTTTAACATTGCAACAACAGTCACCCCCATTCTGGCGCTTATAAGCGTATTGGTAATACAATTAACTGTCGAAACTTTTTGTTTGTTTCTTCGCGCTATAATGTGAACCGATTTTTTTTTTTTTTTTAATTTTCTTGCTTGAACTTTTTGATTCTGTAAATCAGATGTATAACGGGTCGTATGCTTTAGGCATGGGAGGAATACCATGGATTATAGCATCAGAGGTAATTACTACTTTTTATGTTTACTCACTGAAAAACATAATCAGGAAGAGTCTTAAAATGTATAGTGCATGTTGAATAACAATTGTTTTTTTAATTTTTATTTCAGATATTTCCAATAAATGTGAAGGGCTCAGTTGGAAGCATTTGCAATCTGGTAAACTGGATTTGTTCTTGGCTTGTTGCTTACACTTTCGAGTTCTTACTTGAATGGAGCTCAGCAGGTGAAGAATTCCTTCTCTCTTCTAGTCTTACTACGCGCCACTCTCGGGTTCTTCTTGTTCTTAGAATTAAATCTGTTTCTTTGTGAACTATTACAGGAACATTCTTAATATTTGCTGCAATCACTGGTGTGGGTGTTATATTCATTGCAAAGTTGGTACCGGAGACGAAGGGGCGAACACTAGAAGAGATACAAGCATCACTTACTCAGTTTCCACGGTAGAAAGATAACGAAGAAAGTAAGCTTTATGTATCAAGTACGAGGAAGAGTTGTTCAAATTCCTAAATGGATGTAAAGCTGTGTGATTTATCTTATAGGCATTTTGTTATCAGCCTTTTCTTGCATTGTGCACTGCTTGTATTTTCTCTGAAAACATAAATGAAATAAAATCATATTAGATTGTGTTAAAGAATAACGCAATTAAAATAAATATAATTACACATGTACTTTGGAGATTAAATTTTTATATCTACGGTTGATGATGAGAGAGTTTCACCTTACGAAAGTGCAGAGATACATAACTTTAAAAAATTTTAGTCCCTACTATACCAATTTCGACTATAGCAAACTAAATAAGAAAAAAAGTACGAAGAAAATTATTTATACAAAACCCAATTTCCGCTTCATTTCATTCGTTTCACTTCCCTCTGCTGCCTTATTGATATTTGATTTGATCTAAAGAATTTAAGTCATATTTAATGGTTGGAGATAAGGTAAAGAGCCACTTAACACTCGTCACATTTTTCTCTTTCTTTTACTCTGTTTCCCCTGTTCTCCAAGAAAAAGCAAGGAGGCATGGAGGGAGAAAGCAATGGAGAAGGACAAGTAACAAAACCTCTTCTTTGTCAAAGAACAGATCAGTAACAGTTGCACCAGCCAAAATCAACAATAGCTGCAGCATTCAGAACAATAATAGATGTAGGATTTTGGTACTTTACAGGATTTTTTTAAAAAAAAATAAAAACTCTTACACTGATGTCAGAAAACAGATTTCTGGACTTGTTTCAGAAGAAATCAATCCTAAGCTGCAAATTCTTGTCCCTTACATGACTATTGTGAAGGTTTTTGTTGACTTTCTTGAAGAACAATTTGCATTTGGCATTCTTCTTGAAGCATCTACCGAAGATATTTTAGATTCTTCTGTTTGCCCATTTTGATGACAACAGTAGGGATATTATTGATGGATAAGCTGGGGAAGCTATCACTTTTGATGGTCAGACTTGAAAAGAAATTTACGAATTTAATATCTACTTAGCCTATCAACACACTGTAATTCTTGATATGATTGCAGGTTTTCCGCGACAGCGACTGGTTTTTCGGAGCCTTGATTACAGGATTCCCATTTTTCTTGCAGGTTCCTTAATGGCAGAAACAAATAAACCTATACAATCCTTTTTTACTCTCTCGTGTTATCATTTTCTAATTGGATTTTCATTTTCCTCTGACACATGGATGCTGCCACTTGGTCTCTAAACAATAGTTTCTGTAAAATAAATTTTGAAAAAGGGTTGCGAAATTAAAAATTACTTACTTTTTGATAAAACAAATGTGAGAATAATTTTTTATACAAATTCAATTTTTTAAAAATTATTTTCTAATTGTCGGTTATCACGTATGAGTTATTACATATTTGAAATAAATAAAAATTAAAAATAGTTTATATATATTGTTTGGGTTTAAAACTTTTGAATTTAAATTTTTGAATCATATTACTGTTTATCTATATATATTAAATTAATATTCTTGTGATTTTTCCGAATCTTAACAAATTTATATTTATATTAAACTTATATTTATGTGATCTGTATTTTTTTTAATTGAATATACTTTTTTGACATCAATTTAGATTTATTTAGCATTCTATAATTTCAAATGATAATTTTCATTTTTGCTCTTCAATTATTGGTGATCAGTACTTACAAAGAAAGAAAATATTCCATATGCAACAGTTTTCCTCTCCAATAATTGATAGACCTTCAAATCAGGAATGTGCGGCCAATGGAACTTTTTCCATAGACGGTGGTGGAATGCCATGGATTATGATGTCAGAGGTTGGCAATCTTTTGACTCTTTTCTTAGCTTGATTTTCCCATCACTCATGCTTTTTGAAAAGTTGGATTCTTATAATTATTTTAAATATTTTTGAAAAGTTGGATTTTTGAGAAACTGTTATTCTTATGTTTGATTATTTTAAGGGAAATAATATCTAAATTGTGAGAAAATAGATTTTTCATGTTTGATTTTTTTTATTGTTTTCTAAAAAAGTAAAGTCCATTTTTTGCGTTGTAATCAATTAATTGGTTAACTCATGGGTTGTTTCACTCACTTTTTAACGTCTTTCTTGAAAGATGTGCAGGTGACCTCTCCCACCTGTTCTTCTTTGGTTTTAACTTTTTTCAATTTATCACAATAATGTTATTTGAGGGACTGATCATCTTCTATTTGGAAAGCAAATTAATTCTATTTTTAGAGGTATTATCTGTTTTTTTCGTTTCTGTATCAGACCTTATTTTTATATTTTTGTTTGGAAAAAATTTACTGTGTACGGAGTACCATGCTTATGATGTCCTACTACACCAATAATGAAATTTGTCCCCTTTATCACAAAAAAAGAAAAAAAAAACTTTCCTAATAGTCCTTTGCTGTAGATTTACAGTGCCACCATTGATACTAAGTTCACTCTATAGATTCAATGAACTGGACCCCAATACAATTCCGAAAAAGAAAAAAAAGATAATGTTGATGTCAAAAATATGTTTTGCTGAGTTAGAGGTCGGGTCTCAGATGTATTTACACAAAAAAAAAAAAGTGAGTTAGAGAATCACCAGAAGGGGTGCCTTCGGGATGCTCCGAAGCTTTAGTCAGAGTGAGATAAGATGTATGTAGGGGATAAGTGTTTCTTTTTTAGGTTAAAAAAAGTCGGATCGTTTGGAATACGCACCTAAGTCTCTTTATAGGGCTTTAGAGACGGCATATAGCCCAGGACGATGGTGATGTAACGCCCCAACTTGGTTGGGCAATGATGCCTAGGAGGCCCAGAGCGGTGGCTAGGGGCCGTTGGCTTGGGCTTTGCTTTGCTGGATTGATCAGGAGTCGTCTATGCATTTAGGGCGGTTGGTGACCCGAAGTCCCAACTTGGTTGGGTAATGATGCCTAGGAGGCCCAGCTAGGTGGCCGGAGGCCGTTTGCTGGGGCTTTGTCTTGCTGGCTTGATCATGAGCTGTCTATGCATTTAGGGCAGTTAGTGACCCGAAGTCTCAACTTGGTTTGGGCCTGGATCCTCTGTGTCTCGACCTATTGGCTTACCTTTGCAATGGCCTACATGTCGTCTCCTTATTGGTTGAGTATTTTTAGCCATATTAGATAGTGTTCTTATCGACACTTCTCATTGTAACAAATGGATCAAAACAGATTGGAAAAAAAAAATCAAATTGTTATCAGGGATAAGGATCTCAATTATACATATAATTTGACATTTAAAAACTCGAGATCAAGCTCACTGAATTATTGTTTCTAAACAAAAAAACCTACGTACTAAGATTTGTTTAAATCACAATAAAAATTTTGAACATAACAAATATAATGATTATGATTCGGGATAATAATAGTCACATCTTTTTTTAAAAATGATAATAAATTTGTATCAAAATTAATATTGTAGTGCACCATTCACTTAAATAATTGATTAATATTTTAAAATAATAATTAAATTAAATTAATTAATTAAAAATTTTCAGATATACTTTCATAAAATTCATAAGTATTCAAAAATTATTTTTATAATTTTAAATCAATAAACTATTTTAAAAATTTTAAAGTTAAAATTGCTTTAAAAAATTAAAAATTGACATTCATTTTCAGATGTAAGGGGTATCTCATATTTTAATTTTTCTTATTCATATCATTAAAAGAAAATTCAATTGGTTATTATTAATATTAAACAAGGATAAGGATCATTTCGAATTATGACATTTGAAAAGTTAGGCTCCTATTAATTTTAAACAAAATATTTCGTATTCCATAATTTGTTTATCTCACAATAGAACATCGAAACACAAGAAGTTTAATGGTTATTCTAAAAGTATATATTTTTTTGGATGCAAACAAAACACATTTATTAGTTAGTTTGCAATCAATACTGACAGTGGAACTTTTCAGTGCATATCCAATGTAGCATTTGGTTGTGGCTTCGATAATCGAAATATGAATTTTGGCGAAAATACTGGACCTAAAATGTCATTGCAGGAATTTTGGTTTGGGGGCAGGGAGAATGTCAATCCTGGTGCAACTAGAATCTCGTTCACTAGAGGTTAGGGGCAGCACCCTTGAATTTTTAGGTAATGTATATGAGTTGGGTTTTATTTTTTGTTTAGCGGTTTGGGTTTGAATGTAATAAATTCATGCACTTTCAAGCATTCATGGTGGCCATTAAGTGGATGCCATTTTAATATGGTAGAGTCAATTGTGCACTATATGGTGGAGTCAATTGTGGCCATTAAGTGAAGGCCATTAAGCTCCACAAAGAATTAATTGTGGCCAAATTAATTCAAGCACTATATGGTGGATCAATTAAGTAGAGGCAATTATGCTCCACTAGGAATTAATTGTGGCCAAATTAATTTAATCATTCTTAGTGCATTTCTCCTATAAATAGGATGACCATAGAGCATATTGAGAGTTAGAGAGAAAACACAAGGTGTATGCTTAAGGTATGTTGGTTTATATTCTCAATAGTTGTATTGAGAATATAAGGTATATGTAACCAATCTATATTTGGTCCATGTTCAACCCTTTGGCTACCCATTGATTGTGGTAACAAACGTATGGAATACGGACGTTCTTGTTAGGAGAACAAATATAAATCCAGGTTTGGTCCCTAGACTCGATACTACTCATTTCCTTTCATACACCATCAAATTGAAGAGAGTTCTTAGAATCTAGAAGAACCAATATCGAGAGAATAGCGGATTGTATAAGTGAAAAGCTTCAATGGCCGGAGGTATGTTTACAGTCTTTATAATTCCGCATTTAATCTATATGCTATTTAAGTTGTTTAGCATGTTTAGATTTTATTTAAGTTCTATCATTTGCTATCAGAGCATTGTGTGCCTCTGCCTTGAAGTGTTAAGCAATCTGTAATACTTTCGATTTATACATGAAAAATAATTTGATTTCAAAGTTTGTTTTTCGAGTATTTTTTGATGGAAAATAATATTAGAAATCATTAAGAAATTTGATTTATAGTATTTCTGAGTTTTAAAATCTTGGAAGCCAATTTTATGGATTTTCACTATATTGCATATGATTTGTAATTATTTGCAATAATAAAGTTTATGAACCCTTATAGATATTTATTTTATTTATGTGCTTAAAATTATGTGTTATGTATGTATAACTTTTTTGGATTATGCATGCAATTTAAGTTTAAATGGTTTTAGTGCATAAATAATTTAATGTTGGACATATATTTTTGATTTTGTGATTATTTTGCTCAAATTAAGATTACGCATATACACTATTTATGTTAGTTCTATATATGTAATTTCAGTAAATGCTTATTTTTAGCATGCGTTTGTTTTTCATTTCATGCTTTTAGAATGTGTTTGTTTTGTGCATTGAATTAAATTAAGTGCATAATATTATGTTTAATTATGCAATTTATGTTTTATTTATGAGAATTTTATTTACATATTATTAAGTTTAGATATTATTAGATTATGTAAACTTAGGTTATTCTCATAAAACTTAATTTGTGCATAACACATTAAGGTTTATAATATATTAATATGAACAATTAAGTTAAAAATTATGAATAATTCATAAACAATTTGTAGTTGGCATAAGACAGTATAATCTGAGACAATGCTCTGTCTAAGGATTCTGGTTTTTAATGAGGCTTTGTCCTGACCAATTATCCTAGGAGCACTCTTAGTGATTGTCTATTATGTTACTGCGTAATTGTTTTTAGGCATTAAGGAGAGCCTAAAATATAGTAAATATAAATGTCTAGTAAACCATATACTTTTAAATATTTAAAGAGTAGCTACAGCATCTTTAATTATATAAAAATTATATATTAAGTGGATTAGGATCACATAATGGACATTAATTGTAATTAATTATATAAATATAATGATTTTACCCCACAGGGATTTTATTATGTCTATATAATTAATTAGAATAATATATTAAAATTAATTTTTCTTAATTTACCTACAGGAGTTAAGAGAAATTAATTTACTAGTTTTATCATAAAGTTTAAAGATAGAAAAACATCAAACTGTAATCATAATATACATTATGAATTTAGTAAAAATAGTTTGATAAAATCTATCATAAAGTATAAAGAATCTTATTGAATTAAAAATTTAGCCCACAGGTAATTTTTAATGAAATTAGATTCAATTTCAGCGTGTTTTTACATTGGTAAAACACGCAATTTAGAAAATAAGACCTCAAATCTTGATAAGCTTTTGAACTTTATGCAGTGTCTCAACCTACTAGTTTCTCTGATATCCGTTGTGACATACCCGAACTTAGGGGAGATAACTATAAGGTATGGAAGGAGAGGATTCTCCTCCAGCTAGGGTGGATGGACATAGATTATGCTATTAGGAAAGACGAACCACCCGCAATCGATGATAACAGCACTCCAGCTGCGGTCACGCTATATGAGCGATGGGAGCGATCCAATCGGCTCAGCGTGATGTTTATCAAAACTAAGATAACTGCTGGTATACGTGGTTCTGTCGACCTGCATGTGAAAGTCTATGATTTGCTGAAAGCCATTGACGATCAATGCGTCACTTCAGAAAATGCATTGGCAAGCACCTTGATAATGAGATTATCATCCCTTAGACTCACCAGCGTAAAAGGTGTGCGCGAGCACATAATGCAAATGCGTGACATTGCAGCTCAACTTAAGAAACTCCAGGTTGATATGTTGGAGTCCTTCCTGGTGCACTACATTCTGAACACCCTTCCAACTCAGTACGGGCCTTTCAAAATCTCGTACAACACACATAAAGACAAATGGTCAATTAATGAATTAATGACCATGTGTGTTCAAGAAGAAGAGAGACTTGTGATGGAAATGGGTGAGAGTGCAATGCTGGCTACTACCTATTGGAAGAACAAAGCTAAACCTATCAAATCTCAAGCCAATCAGAAGGGGAAAGGTAAAATACCACCTCAAGCTGATATCAAGAAAGAAGAAAAATGTTTCTTTTGTAAAAAGAAGGGACATATGAAGAAGGAATGCATAAAATTCCAAAAATGGCTTGAGAAGAAAGGTAATCCAACCTCATTTGTTTGTTATAAATCTAATATTGTTAATGTTAATATTAACACCTAGTGGATTGATTCTGGATCTACAATCCATATTGCAAACTCCTTGCAGGGTATGCAAAACCTAAGGAAGCCAGTGGGAAGTGAGCAAAGCATCTTATTAGGTAACAAGATGGGCTCACATGTGGAGGCGATTGGAACTTGCATTTTAACTTTAAGTAGTAGCTTTATTTTAAAATTGGAAAGGACCTTTATGTACCAAGTTTCTCACGAAACTTGATTTCTGTTTCCAGACTTATACCATTTGGATATTCCTTTAATTTTCAAGACACATCTTTCAGTTTGTTTTATAAAACTGATTGTGTTGGGAATGGTATTTTGTCTGATGGTTTTTATCGTCTTTATTTATAAAATGATGCCACTTATAGTTCAATGCATGTTCAAACTGGCGTTAAGAGGTTTAATATTAACGAGGACTCCTCTATGTTATGGCACCGGAGATTATGATATATCTCCATAGAAAGAATTAAAAGATTAGTGAATGAAGGGGTACTTAGTACTCTAGATTATACTGATTTTGAGACTTGTGTGGACTGCATTAAGGGAAAGCAGACCAACAAGTCCAAGAAAGGTGCTAATAGGAGTTCAGACATATTAGAAATCATTCATACTGATAGGAGTTCGGACATATTAGAAATCATTCATACTGATATATGTTGTCCAGACATAGACGCACATGGTCAGAAATATTTCGTCACTTTTATCGATGATTACTCACGATATATGTATATCTATTTGCTTCATAATAAGAATGAAGCATTGGATGCCTTCAAAGTCTTTAAGGCTGAAATTGAGAACCAATACGAAAAGCAAATACAAATTGTGAGATTTGATAGAGGTGGGGAATATTATGGTAGATACACAGAAAGTAGACAAGCACTTGGTCTTTTTGCCAAGTTTCTTCAAAAACATGGGATTGTTGCCCAATACACTATGTCTGGTTCCCCAGACCAGAATGGTGTTGTAGAAAAAAGAAACCGAACATTGATGGACATGGTGCGGAGTATGCATAGAAACTCCAACCTTCCTACATCCTTGTGGACTGAACCACTAAAGATGGCTACGTATATATTAAATCGAGTTTCAACTAAGGCTGTTCCTAAGACACCATTTGAATTATGGAAAGGTTGGAAACCGAGTTTGCGACATATGCGCGTTTGGGGATGTTCGTCTGAGGTTAGGATTTATAATCCACAAGAGAAGAAACTGGATCCGAGGACCATTAGTGGGTATTTCGTTGGATATGCTGAAAGGTCCAAGGGTTACAGTTTTTTTTGTCCAACTCATACTACTAGGATTGTGGAATCAAGAAACGCTAAGTTTCTAGAGAATGACATGATCAATGGGAGGGATCGGTTCAGGAACTTAGTTCCTGCACATGATCATACAGAACCTGCACATGATCATACAAAATCTCAACCTTCATCAAATGATAGATTGGTTATAGTTCATAACACGCCTTAAGTACAAGCTCGTGTTGACCAATCGATCATTGAGGTTCCACAAGCTGCTGACAACATTCTAATAGATCAAGTAGTTCAGGAAATACCACAAGTTTCTGAAAAACCAGTTGAACCACAATCTCCCTTGGGAGACATTGGTACAACATTAAGAAAATCTACTAGAGTCAGGAGATTAGTAATTCCTAGTGATTACATTGTGTATCTACAAGAATCTGACTATAATTTTGGAGCCTAAGATGATCTTGAAACCTTTTCACAGGCCATGAGTTGTAAAGATTCAACCTTGTGGCACGATGCCATGAAGGAAGAGATGAATTCCATGAAAGCAATAGAGTCTGGGATCTTATAGAGTTGCCTAATGGGTCTTTAAGACCAAGAAAGATTCATTAGGCAACATTGAGAGAAACAAAACGAGACTCGTTGCTAATGAATTTACTCAAAAAAAAAGAATCGATTACACGGAGACTTTCTCTCCTGTATTTAAGAAAGATTATCTTCATATTATTTTGGTATTAGTTTCTCATTTTGACCTTGAGCTGCAACAAATGGATGTAAAAACCGCATTTCTTAATGGAGATCTAGAGGATGAGGTTAATATGAAACAACCTGAAGGTTTCTCCTCTAATGATGGTGAGCATTTGGTTTGCAAGCTTAGGAAATCCATATACGGTTTAAAACAAGCCTCCCGTTAATGGTATTTAATTCCATGAAGTAATTTCTTCATTTGGTTTTGTTGAAAACCCCATGGATCAATGTATATACCAGAAGGTCAGTGGGAGTAAAATTTCTTTTTTTGTTTTATATGTGGATGATATTTTACTTGCAACCAATGATAATGGCTTATTGCATGAGGTGAAACAATTTCTCTCTAAAAATTTTGATATGAAAGATATGAGTGAGGCATCTTATGTCATTGGCATTAAGATCCATAGAGATAGACCTCGAGGTATTTTAGGTCTGTTACAAGAAACCTATATCAACAAAGTTTTAGAGAGATTTCGGATGATAGATTGTTCACCAAGTGTAGCTCCCATTGTGAATAGTGATAGGTTCAATTTGAACCAATGCCCGAAGAATGATTTTGAGAGAGAATCCATGAAGAACATTCCATATACTTCTGCAGTCGAAAGCCTTATGTATGCTCAGGTCTGCACTAGACCTGACATTGCATTTGTTGTAGGGATGCTAGGGCGATATCAAAGTAACCCAAGTGTAGACCACTGGAGATTTGCAAAGAAAGTAATGAGGTATCTTCAAGGAACTAAAGACTACAAGCGTATATATAGACAAACGAACACTCTGGATGTGATTGGCTACTCTGATTCAGACTTTGTTGGCTATGTTGATTCACGTAAATCAACATCAAGGTATATTTTTCTGATGGCCGGTGGAGCTGTTTCTTGGAGAAGTGTCAAGCAGACATTGACTGCTACTTCTACTATGGAAGCCGAGTTCGTCTCCTATTTTGAGGCCATTTCACATGGTGTATGGCTTAGGAGTTTCATTTCTGGGCTTAGAATCATGGATTCTATATCTAGGCCATTGAGAATTTTTTGCGATAATTCAGCTGCTGTCTTTATGGCTAAGAACAATAAAAGTGGAAGTCGAAGTAAACACATCGACATTAAGTATTTAGCCATAAGAGAATGTGTAAAAGAAAAGAAAGTGGTCATTGAACACATTAGCACTGAATTGATGATCATTGATCCTTTGACTAAGGGCATGCCACCTCTAAAATTCAAGGATCATGTAGAGAAAATGAGACTTGGTTCCCCTTTGTAAGTGTATACATACAGTTTATTAATGAAAATCTTACATATTTTGATGTTTTCTCATATTCATGTGCACCTTAATTTCTTTGAGAAAACTCATCTGTATAGGACCAAGAATAAACATAGGGTTTATTCATTAAGAAATGTTACCATATGAAGAATAATACTTGAGAAACTAAATACGTCGTAATACATGGAAGGTAATACTCGCTCTTAGAAGACTTATCGCCATGATTCATGTATTTACTTCTTAAAATACATCAATGGAATTAAGTTAGGTTAAACATGTGGACCAAGTGTGAGAATGTAATAAATTCATGCACTTTCAAGCATTCATAGTGGCCATTAAGTGGAGGCCATTTCAATATGGTAGAGTCAATTGTGCACTATATGGTGGAGTCAATTGTGGCCATTAAGTGAAGGCCATAAAGCTCCACAAAGAATTAATTGTGGCCAAATTAATTCAAGCACTATATGGTGGTTCAATTAAGTGGAGGCAATTATGCTCCATTAGGAATTAATTGTGGCCAAATTAATTCAATCGCTCTTAGTGCATTTCTCCTATAAATAGGATGACCATAGAGCATATTGAGAGTTAGAGAGAAAACACAAGGTATATGCTTAAGGTATGTTGGTTCATATTCTCAATAGTTGTATTGAGAATATAAGGTATATGTAACCAATCTATATTTGGTCCATGTTCAACCATTTGGCTACCCATTGATTGTGGTAACAAACGTATGGAATACGGACGTTCTTGATGGGAGAACAAATATAAATCCAGGTTTGGTCCCTAGACTCGGTACTACTCATTTCTTTTCATACACCATAAAATTGAAGAGAGTTCTTAGAGTCTAGAAGAACCAATATCGAGAGAATAACAAATTGTGTAAGTGAAAATCTTCAATGGCCGGAGGTATGTTTACAGTCTTTATAATTCCGTATTTAATCTATATGTTATTTAAGTTGTTTAGCATGTTTAGATTTTATTTAAGTTCTATCATTGAATCCATGAAGAGTCGTAGTTCTACAGCAGAGCGAAAGTCTTAATTAGAGACATCTTAAATTGCTTATAAATACTTTTTATGTAATAAGCATACATTGCAACAAGAGATTTGTGAGGTTAATAATAAGAAACTTCTGACAAGACGTAACCACTATGATAAATTTTGTCTTCTTTTCTTTCTGTTTATAATTCGTATGATTGAAAAATTTCAAATCGTTCACTGTTCTCATATTGCCTACCATCATCTCATCAAGCAACTGCATGGTTACGTTTCGGTGAAGATGCAAGAATTAGAGGTGATGCCCAACGAAGAACACAAACTACACGATTAGTGCCTAATAATTATCCTAGATATTACTTGTACTTGGTGGATATTAGTGTAGCTGGAAAGCGACTCCATTTGCAGCCAACATTGTTCAGTGGAGGGCTGGCAATTGACTCTGGTGCTGGACAATATTAATGCCTTCTTGTTCAGGGTGCATATGATAGGGTGAGAGATGAGTTGGTTGATTTTTTTTCAAAAACATTATAACTGGCATCCTATGAGAGTAGGTCAAAACGCATATGATCTCTGCTATGCAAAAAATATTAGCAAGAATTATACTATTCCAACATTAACTTTTCATTTCAATGGAGCTAGTCTTCTTGTGGATCGCACATCAGTTTTCCAACAATTTTCTAGTGGTTTCTGCATGATCATTCTCCCAATCTATTTGTTTAATTTGACATTTTACATTTTACATTTGAAAAATCGAGATCAAGCACGCTGAATTATTGTTTCTAAACAGTACTATGATTTGTTTAATTCACAATAGAACATTTGAACATAATGAGTGTAATGATTATGATTTGGGATAATAATAGTGTAACGATCCATCCCGAGTTAGCCACCCCCGAGACAGTGTCATCACATTTTAAAAATCCCAGCACGACACATATATACAACAATAAAAATAAACAACACTAAAAGAAATTTTACATCAATCCGATATTTAAAAATTCTATACAACGTAAATGCATGAATATTTACAATTAAATTTTTCATTTTATTTTATTAACTCATTAGTCTGAGGATGTTGACAAGTACGTGGCTTACAAAAAATGATTTCTTCTGAACTTCAACTCACCAAACTATTTGTCAAGCCTACCACCTGAAAATCATTGTACAATGAGGAGTGAGCTTCACAAGCTTAGTGAATTTAATTTACTAAAAGTATTCATTTGTATAAACAGTTTTTTAATATTTAAATCAATTTATATCTCCTACACTGGATACTAGCACTCTACTATCACTACTCATGTCATAATATTCATTCTCTATCATTCTCTTCCTCTTATTTATTGGTTCACTTCAAGACCATCAATTATCTCAAAATTACCTCGCAATGAGGTTCACATCATAAAGTCTACCATTTAGATAGTTCTTATCACCATAACAATAACACACCACACTTCAGCATTTCAATCATCTTATCGCCATAACTGTCTCTTTCTGTGAGACTAAACCATCTATAATTATATTCACAATAATACACCACACCTGTAATACCCGTATTTGTAAAGTAAGGGTAAATAAGTAATTTAATAAATATGGCATGAAGTTTAAATAATATAGTTGCGCGAATGATTTAGTATTGAACAAAATAATTCTTTTGAAGAAAAAAAAATTGGGACGTGGAAGTCATTAAAGGATTTTTGGGACGTGGACGTCATTAAAAGATTTTTGGGACTAGGATGTCATTAAAGGATTTCTGGGACGTGGATGTCATTAAAGGATTTTTGGGACGTGAAAGTCATTAAAAGATTTTTGGGACGTGGGCGCCATTAAAGGATTTTTGGGACATGGGCGCCATTAAAGGATTTTTGGGACGTGGACATCATTAAAAGATTTTTGGGACGTGGAAGTCATTTAAATGATTTTTGGGACGTGAACGTTATTAAAAGATTTTTGGAATGTAAACGTCATTAAAAAAATTTTGAGACGTGAATGTCATTAAAAAATTCCTGAGACGTGGACATCGTTAGAAGAAAAAAAAAACGTGCCAACACATTTGCTGCCAACAAAAAGAATGATTGCCTTGCAATCATGATGTTTTTGTCATCATTTCATTCTTGTAGTATAGTGTGGAAAATGTGGGAAAGGTAAAGTAAAGAAAGAAAAAAAAAATGGAGAATCATGATGTCTCGGAAAGTAAAATGTGTAATAATGTTTTTTTATCTCAAATAGTGGTAAGGCAATTATCATGCCCTTATCTCCAAATCGTGGAGACCATTGAAGGAGGGAGCTACTGAAATTTTCAGCCAAGCTCTCCTGTATAAATGTGTGCGATAGATTTATGCAGAGTACGCGAACGAATTTTGATTAGTTCCATGTAATTCATTTATTTTCTTAAAATACTTGGGTGTTCAAAGAAATGTTGGAAAAGTAAAATTTTGAAGGAGTTTTCTGCGGAATTGCATAGAGGAACATGAAAAGATATCATAAGAATATAAGGTAATAACATAATGGTTATTTTTGAATTTCTGACATTTATGAAGTTTTCTTGAATTCAAAGTGAGAATTTTCAAAGTATGTGGTTTATATCGAATTGAAGAATAAATTAGAAAATTTATATAAATATGATTTCAGGTGTTGACGATCTACAATTGAGATAATTTCTAAGAGAAACGGGAAATGCAAGGAAGTGATCCACGGGTAGCTTTAAGAGCTACGTGGTGAGTTGAATTTACTTTTAAGTAGTCTAAATAAACATGAAAAATTTAGTGATAATATTTAAATAAATTATTAGCTTATGTTGTGGTAATAGATAAAGATTTGGTTGATATTTCTGATATGAATTTTGGACATGAAGAATATTATTAGGAAAGAAATAATATTTTTGGGATAATAAGTTGATTTAATAATAAAACGTTAAGTGAGATTTTTAATGAATTATATTGATGTTTTGATACGAATTTTGAAGAGATGAAATTTTTTTGTGGATCTTGACAAGCTTTAATTGATGGTTTGATGTGATTTTGGAATAAGAGAGAATTAGTTGAATTTTATATAATTTGATAAAAAAATCAGAATGATTTGATATGATTTGAGATGAAATTTAGTGGATCTTTGCAAGCTTTAATGGATGATTTATGTGATTTGGGAAAAGAGGAATTTAGTGAAATTTTTGTTATATAAATTTGAGAATAATCAGGATTATCAATTTAAGTGTGTTGAAATTATGATGTTTTTATATTACTGTTCAGATGCATATTTCATATCATTGCTCATATGCATATGCATTAAATGAGAAAGAAAAGAATCGGGAAGGCAGCCGATCTAATGAAACAACCGTGACAGCCGGTATATGCGGGAATTAAAAGAAAAATCGTGACAACCGGTATATACTGGAAAGAACCGGGAAGGCAGCCGGTCATATGAGAATGAAAGAAACCGGGAAGGCAACCGGTCTTATGAGAATGAAAGAACCGGGAAGGCAACTGGTCTAAATAAAATAAAAGAACCGGGAGGGCAGTCGATCTAAGATAATAACAACCTGTCGACAGGTGGGAAAACGTTTCCATCATATGCATTCATTTCATTGCATATGTTTTAATTATTGCTTGCATTATTGAAATACTAAGATGTGGTATATTGTGGTGAATTTAATTATAAATGGTTGAGTCTCATCAAAAGAGACAGTGATGATGATGAGATTATTGAAATACTGAGATGTAGTATATTGTTGTAAATTAAATTATAGATGATTGAGTATCATAAAAAGAGACAGCTATGATGATAAGATTATTGAAATGCTGAGATGTGGTATATTGTTGGGAATTTAATTATAAATGATTAGGTCTCATAAAAAGATACAGCTATGATGATAAGATTATTGAAAAGTTGAGATGTGGTATATTGTTATGAATTTAATTATAGATGGTTGAGTCTCATAGAAAGAGACAGTTATGGTGATAAGACTTATCTAAATGGTAGATTTTTTGATGTGAACCTCATTACGAGGTAATTATGAGATAACTGATGGTCTTAAGGTGGACCAATGATTGAGAAGAAGATATTGTTAGAGAATGAATCTTATGACATGTGTATTGATAGTAAAAATTTATCATCAGATTATGTGAAAAATAATCAATTAAATATAAAATGACTATTTATAAAATTTGGAATACTTTTAGCACTGAGCTTGTGAAACTCACTCCTCACTGTATAATGATTTTTAGGAAGCAAGCTTGACAAATAGTTTGGTGAGTTGAGGTTCAGAAGAAATCAATTTCTGTAAGCTGCATACGTGTCATCATCCTCAGACTAATGAGAAAATAAAATGAAAAATTTATTTGTAAATCTTCATGCATTTTACGTTGTATAGAATACTTAAAGATCAGATTGATGTAAAGATCTTTTGATGATATTTATTATTGCATATATGTGTCATGCTGGGATTCTCAAAATGTGATGATACCATTTCGGGGTGGCCAACCTGGGATGGGCCGTTACAACACCTCAGCATTTCAATAATCTTATCACCATAACTGTTTTTTTCTGTGAGACTCAACCATCTATAATTAAATTCACAATTTATAAATCACACATCAATATTTCAATAAACAAGCAATAATTAAAACAGATTCAATGCATGAATGATTATGATGGGAACGTCTTCCCACCTGTCAAAAGGTTGTTATTATCTTAGACCGGCTGCCTTTCTAGTTCTTTCATTCTCATTTAGACCAGATGCTTTCCCGATTCTTTCATTCTCATTAGACCGGTTGCCTTCCCGGTTCTTTCATTCTCATAAGACTGGCTGCTTTCCTGGTTCTTTCAGCTTTTTTCGGCTACCACGGAATTCATTTCCAGCATATATCGGCTGGCACGGTTTTTCAATTAGACCGGCTGCCTTCCTGATTCTTTTCTTTTCATTTAATGCATATGCATATTAGCAATGATATGAAATATACATCTGAACAGTAATATAATACAACTTGAACCCAAAATATCTAAATTAACTATTCTGATTTTTCTCAAATTATATGAAAATTCCACTAAAATCCTCTCATCCCAAACAACATCAAATCATCCATTAAAGCTTGTCAAGATCCACTAAATTTCATCCCAATTCACATCAAATCATCCATCAAAGTTTGTCAAGATCTACTAAAATTCATCTCTTCAAAATTCAGATCAAAACATCAACCATAGCTCATCAAGAATTTCACTTATCACTATTATTATTAAATCAACCAATTATTCTAATAATATTATTTTTCTCCTAAAAATTTTCTACTTGCCCAAAATTCATATCATAATTATCAACCAAATCTAGATCTATCACCAAACATAAGCTAATAATTTATTTTAATATTATCACTAAATTTTTTTTTATTTAGATTACTTAAAGTAAATCCAACTCACTACGTAGCTCGTAAAGCTACCCGTGGATCACCTCCTTACCTTACCCGTTTCTCTCAGAAATTCCCCTAGTTGTAGATCGTCAACACCTGACATCATATTTATATAAATTTTCTAATTTATTCTTCAATTCATTATAAACCACATACTTTGAAAATTCTCACTTTGAATTCAGGAAAACTTCATAAATGTCATAAATTCAAAAATAAACATTATAATGTTACCTTCTTTTTTCTAATAGGTTTTCGTGATTCTCTATGAAATTCCGCAGAAAACTCCTTCAAAATTTTGCTATTTCAATATTTCTTTGAGTCCCCAAGTGTTTTGAGAAAACAAGAAATTGAAAGAAACTGAACGAAATCGTTCAGTATGACTTATGCTTGTATGTATATATATTTCTTTACTTCAGCAGTTCCCCCTTGCAAAATCTCAACCTCCCAATTTTACTCCACGTTTTGGAGACGTGGAAGGTATGCAGAGTTTCGTTTGAAACTCTGCTTCCCTTGGCAACAGGTGGCTGCCTTTTAATTTTTTTCTTCAACAGCCCCCTCCCCTTCTTTTTCCAAGCTGCCACAAATTTCTATGGCTTTGAATTTTTTTTTTAGAAAAAAACTTTTTTTTAACTTTTTTTTTCCTTTTCTTGCTTCTGAACGTTCAACTCCAAATTTTTTTTTCTTTTAATGACATCCACGTCCCTTTTTTTCAAAAGAATTATTTTAATGCTAAATTGTTCGCGTAAATATATTATTTTAATTTTGTGTCATATTTATTAATTTACTTCTTTACCCTTTCTTTACGAATACAGGTATTACAATTCTACCCACCTTACAAAAATTTCGTCCCCGAGATTTCCTTACTTTACTCCAGAAACAAATGTGAATAATATTTCTGTCTCACACTTTCACGTAATGTCTTCAACATCCTTATTCCGCCACAGAAATTAAATATTATTTTATTACATAAGATTTGTCTTTTTTGTCTAAAATCCTCAAACTGGTATAAAAACCCAAACTTTTTTAATTTCTATAGCTTAGCTCGAAATATTATAATATTCATCATGTTCACACTTTCTTAAAAGTGAAACATGAAATACATTATAAAAATATTTTAATTCTGGAGGCAAATCCAGGCTATTTGCAACTAGTCCAACTTTCTTAACAACCTTATAAGATCTCACTTATCTCGGATTCAACTTTTCTTTCCTGTTTAAATCTTAATATACCTTTTCATTGAGATATTTTTCAATACACTTAATCACCTACTTGAAACTTGAGAAATTTTCTTCTATCATTAACATAGCTATTCGGTTTACTCAGTGCTACTTTACGGTTCTCTCTAACCAGTTTGGTCCTCTTAGTTGTTAACTCAATAATTGATGGATCAAATATATTTCTTTCTACCACTTCTTCCCAACATATAGGAGTTCTATACCTCCTACCGTATAATGTCTCAATCGGTGCCATCCCAATATTAGTTTGATATTGTTTATTATCAGTAATTTCAATCAATGGCATGTAAGCATTCCAACTTATTAAGGACTCATCACATTTATCCTTAACATATCTTCTAGTACCCTAATAATTCTTTCTATCAGCTACATCCCTCCTCAATCCTGACCATAAAAAATTTCTATCTCAATCCTGTATACATCTTATTGTTACTTGATTGCATCAAATCTACATCATTATATGCCTCCCTCCTTATCTCTTTTCTCAACTCCGTATTAGTGGGAGCATTATTTCTATCCAGGATACCATCATTTCAAATTTCGAACTTATATTGCTTTCTAGTAAGCACTCAATGCTTAATCTTTTTTATCTCTTCATCTCTACCTTTCATCCCTAAAGCAATTTTACTATAGATGACTGTACAATAATATTCTTTATCCATGATCCTCTACCACTGTTATTCAACTTCATTCTTATCTCTTTTAAATCTATCATCAATTTCACATCAGAACTCCCAATAGCAGTTAAATTTCTTATAGACTTTCTGCTCAATGCATCAACTATTTCCTTCGTATTTTTTTTTCTAGATGATAGTGAATTGTAAAATCTTAATACTAATCAACCTTTTCCACCATCTTTGCCTCAAATTTAACTCTCTTTGGGTAGGTAAGTATATCAAACTCTTATAACCCATGAATATCTCACAAGTGGCTCCGTACGGATGATGTCTCCACTCTTTAAGGTAAGCACTATAGCAGCCAACTCTAAGTCATGAGTAGGGTAATTTCTATCATGAATCCTCAATTGCCTAGAAGTATGGGCCACAGTTTTCTGATGTTACACATATCCCAATCATTGATGTGACGCATCACTATACACCACAAATCCTTTATTACCAGAAGGAAACACCAATACTGGAGCTGTAGTCAATTTTTTTTCTTTAGTAATTGGAATTTTTTTTTTCACACCTCACCATACAAATCTCACCTCTTTCTTGATCAGTCTATTCAATAGTAATTTAATAGTATAAAAAGTCTGAAAGAATCTGCTATAATAACCAGCTAACCCCTAGAAGATTCTAATTTCAATCACCTTAGTTGGTCTCTCCTAACTTAACATTGTCTTTACCTTTTGTAGATCAGCTGTAATGCCATTTTCAGATATTACATGTTTCAAAAAAGTTATTTGATTCAGCCAGCATTCATACTTAGAGAACTTATATCATACAATCTTTTTCTCCTCAAAATCTCCAACACAATTTCTAAATGTTTTACCTGCTCTTCTTTGGTCTTAAAATACACCAAGATGTTATCAATTAACACAACCACAAAATTATCAAGAAAAGGTTCAGACATTTTATTCATCCAGTCCATGAATGTTTCTGGAACATTATTCAATCAAAATGTCATCATAAGAAACTTATAACCATAGTGTGTCCTAAAAAAAACAGTCTTAGGCACGTCTCCCTTCTCTATCCTCAATTGTTTATAATCTGATCTTAGGTTTATATTAGCAAACCCTCTCACTCCTTGCACTGCTCAAATAATTTATTTATCCTGGGAAAAATTTATTTATTCTTATTCGACTATTTTTAGTTTACCGTTCCATGTTCCTCTAGCTTCCGTTTATTAGACAAAATTTCCTTCAAAAATTTAGTGTAGCTAGGCATCTGTGCTAATGCCTCTGCAAATAGTATGTTAATATGCAACTTCTTGAAAATCTCTAAAAATTTTGAGAATTATTTGTCTAATTTTTCTTTTTGGAATTTCTAAGGATAAGGAAGAGGTGGCATATATTTAGTTTCAGAGTTAGAATCAATCAAACCTTTACCAGTAGACTTCTTTGCTGAAACTCGTTTTTTCTCTTGCTCAGTCTCTTCTTTCTCGCCCACTTGCTGAGTAATTTCCTTAGGTTGTGGCACTTCCAATTGTGTGCCACTCCTTAGTGTTATGGCCTTGACATCCTTTTCTTTTCTGTGTTACTCGGGAGGGAACCTTGTATACGTCCAGAAATTATGTTGGCTAGTTAACCGACTTGAACTTCCAGATTTTTTTATGGATGCTTCTTGATTTTAGAATCTTATTTCTGCTGTACTTAAAAATTTGGCCATCATATCCTCCAAGTTGGACTTTTTTTCTTGAGGGGTATATTCAGGATGAGGTTGCTTTGCATTGTTTTGATTCCACAAGAAGTTTGGATGATTCCTCCATCCCGGATTATATGTGTTGCTGTATGGATTGTTCTGCCTGTGAAAATTTGAAACAAAATTAGCTTGTTCAGCAGATGAATTATACGCAAACTGATTACCTGTTTGACAGTTACTGCTATGGTGGCCACTACCACCACACAATTCACATATAACATGTGTAGTAGGATAAAGTCCATCTATCTTCTTGGTGAGAACCTCCATTTGTGCTGTTAAAGCTGTAACAGCATCTATATTGTGCAATCCTGAGGTTTTGTTTACAGGTAACCTCTCAACTGGCCATTGATAAGAATTTGTGGCCATCTCTTCTAGCAATTCAAGAGCTTCTTCTGGATTTTTTCTCATGATCGTGCCACCTACAGCTGCATCAATCATATTTCGGGTTGCATTGGTTAAACCGTTATAAAAAGTTTGTACTTGCATCCAAGTGGGCAACTCATGATGAGGACATCTTCTCAAAAGGTCTTTAAAACGTTCCCATGCCTCATAGAGTGACTCTCGATCGACCTGCAAAAACATAGTAATTTCATTACGTAACTTTACAATTTAAGCATGAGGGAAGTATTTCCCTAAAAATTTATGTGCCAACTCTGCCCATGTTGTTATGGATCCGGCAGGCAGAGAAGTCAACCAGCTTTTTGCTTTATCCCTCAATGAGAATGGGAAAAGCCTTAAGCAAATTGCATCCTTCGATACTCTGTTATGCTTGAATGTGTCACAAATTTCCAGGAAATTAGTCAAGTGAACATTTGGATCCTCTTGCGATAGGCCCCTAAATTGTACTGAATGCTGAATCATCTGAATGATGGCGGGCTTAATTTCAAAATTGTTCGCTTGTATAGGTGGTCGCCGAATGCTAGATTCAACACCATCCATCTTTGGCATGGCATAATCCCACAGTGCACGTTGCACCTCTGCATTGTTTCCTTCTGCCATTGTGTCAACTGTTACTGGTGTTGCTCTTCTCAAAGCTTGAAAAGTGCGCTCAATCTCTGGATTCAATTCCGCAAGTATTCTCCCACTAGTACGTGTCATGCACTAGAAACGAAAACCCTGCAAAATAGACTTAAAACCAAATAAAAAAAATTCTCAAATTAACAAGTAGAATCACAATAAATGTAATAGTTTATTTCAATCCCCGGCAACGGCGCCAAAAACTTGATGCGATGAAATTGACACTAGCAAGTGCACTAATCGTTCAAGTAATAAAATGATGAGTAAACATCGTTCCCAACGAGGACTGAGCAAATACTACAGAAATTATGACTCGACTCTTACTGTTATTTGAGCAAATGAATAATTGTCGGAGAAAAAGTTACTAACAATTAACTAAAAAGGAAAAAAAACAAAACGCAATAGTAAATAACGAAAGATTAGCAAACTTTGGAATGAAGACTCTTATGAACTAACATGCTAAGGACTCAACTTCACCTAAACCATAATTGACAAGAGTTTCGAATGGACAAGTTTCGTTTAATATATTTTCCAAGATGGTAGAATCCCCAATAAATTGGTTATCCATATTCCAGGTCTAACCACAATCTCAAGAATCATTAACTTCGAATATCCGTATTCCAGGTCTATTCTATATTAATTCAAATTAAGAAGTATTAAGTGTTTTTGGATTCCTTTCAGTTAAATCTCCCTATTCGGTTACAATTTAAACTGACCATATGAACTTCCTAGAATCCCTATTCGGTTACTCCTATTCCATTCATGGCATGTTTTACCCTGGCCTTTGCATAGATAACAATCCAATATCATATTTATTAGTTCAACCATTCATAAAAGCATGGCTTCTCTATTCGACACATCACCATGCTCAAAGAAGGAATCAAAATAATAAAAAGCATTAAGAATAATAAAACACACTCGTTGAAAAACGTATTAAATTCCACTCGTCCAAACCGGTTGCCTTCTCGGTTCTTTCATTCTCATAAGACTGACTGTCTTCCCGGTTCTTTCAGCTTTTTTTGGCTGCCATGGAATTCATTTCCAGCATTTACTAGCTGGCACAGTTTTTTAATTAAACCGGTTACCTTCCCGGTTCTTTTCTTTTCATTAGACCAGTTGCCTTTCAGATTCTTTTCTTTTTATTTAATGCATATGCATATGAGCAATGATATGAAATATGCATCTGAATAGTATTATAAAACAACGTGAACATAAAATATCTAAAATGACTATTCTGATTTTTCTCAAATTATATGAAAATTCCACTAAAATCCTCTCATCCCAAACCACATCAAATCATCCATTAAAGATTATCAAGATCCACTAAATTTCATTCCAATTCACATCAAATCATCCATCAAAGTTTGTCAAGATCCACTAAAATTCATCTCCTCAAAATTCGTCTCCTCAAAATTCGTATCAAAACAGCAACCATAGCTCATCAAGAATTTCACTTATCACTATTATTATTAAATCAACCAATTATTCTAATAATATTATTTTTCTCCTAAAAATTTTCCACACGTCCAAAATTTATATCAGAATTATCAACCAAATCTGCATCTATCACTAAACATAAGCTAATAATTTATTTTAATATTATCATTAAATTTTTCAGTTTTATTTAGATTACTTAAAGTAAATCCAACTCACCACGTAGCTCTTAAAACTACCCGTAGATCACCTCTTTGCCTTACCCATTCCTCTCAGAAATTCCCTCGGTTGTAGATCGTCAACACATAACATCATATTTATATAAATTTTCTAATTTATTCTTCAATTCGTTATAAATCACATACTTTGAAAATTCTCACTTTGAATTCAGGGAAACTTCGTAAATGTCAGAAATTCAAAAATAAACATTATAATATTACTTTCTATTTTTCTGATAGCCTTTTGTGATTCTTTATGAAATTCCGCAGAAAACTCTTTCAAAATTTTGCTCTTTCAGCATTTCTTTGAGTCCCCAAGTGTTTTGAGAAAACAAGAAATTGAAAGAAACTGAATGAAGTCGTTCAGAATGAGTTATGCTTATATATATATATATATATATATATATATATATATATATATATATATATATATATATATATATATATATATATATTTTTTTTTTTTTTTCTTTCCTTCAGCAGTCCTCCCCCTCCCTTGCAAAATATCTAGTTCCCAATTTTGCCCCACGTTTTGGAGACGTGGAATGCAGGCAGAGTTTCATTTGAAACTCTGTTTCCCTTGGCAGCAGGTGGCTGCCTTTAATTTTTTTCTTCAACAGCCCCCTCCCCCTCTTTTTCCAAGCTGCCACGAATTTCTGTGGCTTTGAATTTTTTTTTTTGAAAAAAATTTTTTTTAACTTTTTTTTCTTTTCTTATTTTTGGACGTTCAACTCCAAAAAATTTTCTTTTTTTCTTTTAATGACGTCTACATTACATTTTTTTTCAAAAGAATTAATTTAATACTAAATTCTTCGCTTAAATATATTATTTTAATTTTGTGTCATATTTATTAATTTACTTCTTTACCTTTTCTTTACGAATACAGGTATTACAAATAGTCACATCTTCTAGAAATGATAATATATTTGTCTCAAAATTAATTTCGTAATGCACTATTCACTCAAATAATTGATTAATATTTTTAAATAATAATTAAATTAATTAATTAAAAATTTTCAAATATATTTTCGTAAAATTCATAAGTATTTAAAAATTATTTTTTTATATAGTTTTAAACCAATAAACTATTTTGAAATTTTAAAGTTAAAATTGCTTTAAAAAATTAAAGATTGACATTCATTTTAAAGAGTATCTCTGTAATAACCATATTTTAAAAGTAAGAGTAAATGTGTATTTTTAATAAATATGTCATAGAATTAAAATCCCATAAGGCTGAATGTGGATGGAGGAGACAAAAGTTGAGAAAGACAAAAAAAAAAAGAGCAAAATCGTGGCAGCCAAGAGAATTGGGGCATCATTATGTTTTTTCTAGGTAATCATTATTTTGTAGGCAATTATTTCATTTTGTGGAAAAATGGAGGAAAGTAAAGTAAAGAAAAGAAAAAAAACAGCAATGGTGAATCATTATGTTGGTAAGGCAATCATGCCTTATCTTCAAATTCTCCAAAACACGGAGACCATAAGAGAGGGGGGGCTGCTGAAGCTCTCTTATATAAATTGTACAATAGGCTCAGGCAATTACGCGAAGGAAATTTGTTCAGTTCATATAATTAATCTGTTTTCTCTAAACTCTTGGGAGTTCAAAAGAAAGTTGGAAGATCAAAATTTTGAAGAGATTTTCGAAAAAATTTATAGAGAATTACGAGAAGATATCAAAAGGTAATGTTTATTTTAAAATTTTAGCATTTATGAAAGTTTCAGGAAGTTAAAGTGAGAATTTTTAAAGTGTGTAGTTTATGAAAAAATGAAGAAATAATTAGAAATTGAATACAAATATTATGTCAGGTGTAGGCGGTCAACAATCGGAGGAAGTTTTGGAGAAGAACGAAAAAGGCAAAGAAGTGATCCACGGGTAGCTAAAAGTGCTACGTGGTGAGTTGAATTTACTCTAAGTAGTCTAAATAAAAAAAAATGAAGTATCAGGTGAGAAATATTATTTTTGGGAATAATAAGTTTATTTGAGAATAAAAGCGATAAATAAATTATTGATGAGATATATTAACGTTTTAATATAAATTATGATGAGATGAATTTTAGTGGATCTTGGCAAGCTTTAATGGATTATCTAATGTCATTTGGGATGAGAGGAATTTTTTAGAACAATAAAGATAGCCAATTTAATTGTTTTGAATTTATATGTTCTTTTTATATTGCTGTTCATATGCATTAAATGAGAAAGAAAAGAACCGGGAAGGCAGTCTGTCTAATGAAAATGAAAGAACCGGGAAGGAAGCCGGTCTAATGAAATAACCGTGACAGCTGGTATATGCTGAAAATAAAAGGAACACCGTGCTCACCGACATATGCTGAGAAAATTTCCTTGGCAACCGGGACAAGTTGTAAAGTAAAGAACCGGGAAGATGACAGATGGGAAGACGTTCCCATCATAATCATTCATGCATTGCATCTATTTAATTATTCCTTGCATTATTGAAATGCTGAGATGTGATTGAGTCTCATAAATAGAGATAGCTATGATGATAAGATTATTGAAATGCTAAGATATGGTTGAGTCTCATAAAAAGATACAGTTATGATGATAAGATTATTGAAATGCTGAGATGTGGTTGAGTCTCATAAAAAGAGACAGCTATGATGATAAGATTATTGAAATGCTGAGATGTGGTTGAGTCTCATAAAAAGAGACAGCTATGATGATAAGATTATTGAAATGCTAAGATGCGGTATATTATTGTGAATTTAATTATAGATGATTGAATCTCATAGAAAGAGACAGTTATGGTGATAAGACTTATTTAAATGGTAGACTTTATGATGTGAACCCCATTACGAGGTAGTTATGAAATCATTGATGGTTTTAAGGTAAACCAATAATTAAGAAGAAGAAATGGATAGAGAATGGATATTATGACATGTGTAGTGATAGTAGAGAACTAGCATCAAGGGTATGAGTTATAAATTGATTAAAATATTAAAAAACTGTTTATACTAATGAGTACTTCTAGTAAATTTAATTCACTGAGCTTGTGAAGCTCACCCCTCATTGTACAATGATTTCAGGTGGCAGACTTGACAAATAGTTTTATGAACTGAGATTCAGAATGAATCATTTTCCGTAAGCCATGTACATGTCAACATCCTCAGACTAAGGAGAAAATAAAAATAAAAGTTTATTTGTAATATTCATGCATTTTACGATGTATAGAATGTTTAAAAAAATTGATTGATGTAAAATATCTATTTGGTTTATTTTAATTGTTGCATATATATGTCGTGCTGGGATTCTCAAAATGTGATGACACTGTCTCTGGGTTGGCCAACCTGGGATGGGTTGTTACAATTTTTGGTATCAGAGCATTAGGTTTTATGATTCTGTAGACTGCATAAAAAGTAAGAAAGTGGAAGATTAAAGTAAATTATAATGAACAGTTTGAGGATGACACGTGGACGTGCTAGAGCTAGAGTTAGAATTATTGATTTGAGAGGGCGTGGTAGGCCCACAATATTTTTGATAAGTCGAGGTTGAGTCTGAATCTGTGGTTCCTAGAAGGGAACGTGTTGATAATATGATTGATATTAGTAATATAATTGAGGTATGAGAGAATCTGAAGTTGAAAGAGATGATCTAAGATAAGCTCTTACTCATGCTTTTGAGAAAATGAATGTAACAGATGATCGAGTGGATAACTTATAGCATAGACTTGATAAACAGACTAGAGCAGTACCTGATGTTGTTAATCCAGTAATAGTAGACCTAGAAGAGAAGAAGTGTAAGAGGTTCAAAGATGAACTATGTTTTAAGGTTTGATTGAAATTATCTTACATGAGGCATATGAATTATGTCAGATTGGTGGATATATTATTTCAGATCGAGAAAGATGTGATGGAGTTTAAGGGAAATAAAAAGAGTGGTTAAAGAGGCTTAGACATGAAAGTTATGGAGGTAGTGGCAGTATGAATGTGCAGGGTGGGAGACCACCCAAAGGAGGCATTCCTTGTCCAGGAAACTGAAGTACAGAGTCAGAGGAAAACATGATCTATTGTTTCTGTAGCTCAGAATAATATTGGTGGGATCCTTAGATTTGGGAGACAGATTATGGGAACTGGAAGTCATGGTAGAGAAAGTAAGTATGCCACCAAGTGGAAGTGGCAATTTGATGTATGATTGGGATATAAAAGTTTATTATAATTATATTCAGATAAGATATTTATCCCAGAATTTTCAAAATTTGAAGTGCTTTATGTGTAGAGAAAATGGACATGTCAATGTTGATTGATCTTGATGTAACCATTCTTTTGCATCCAGTATTCATATAAAGTCTATTGAAGTATGTATTAATCCTTTGATGCAAAAAAATTTTGTTGAAGTTTTCACTAAAGATGGAGTGATAATCATAAATGTTTACAAAGGTTGTGTGATTCGTATCAGTGATAAAAAATCTGAAGTTGATTTATATTCTTTGAATATGATTGATTGTTCTAAAAATAAGGTAGTGTTCAAGATATGGACATGAGGAGTGTAACCTTCAGAGAGAACATAAAACACTCTCGAACAATTTTAGTTTGCTCTGACCACTAGAAGATGGTCGAAGAAGGGTTGTGAGAAATACTTGACATACATAATGAATTCCAAAAAGGAAAATAGGAAGAAATCTTAGTGCTGAAAGATTTTTTTTTAATGTAAATTCTTGATGAGTTGTCTAGGTTGCCTCCAAGTAGGGAGATTAATTTCTCCATTGATGTGATACCAGGATCATCACATATATTTAATAGCACCCTACAGAATGACATCAGCTAAATTGAGAAAGTTGAAAGTACTATTTTAAGAATTTTTGGATAAACAATTTATCTGACCTAATGTATTTGAGGAGCCAGGTGTTGTTAGTAAAGACAGAAGATGGAACGATAAGAGTATGCATAGACTACAGATAGTTGGAATGAGAACAAATATATGTTGCCCAGGATAAATGGATTGTTTGAACAGTTGCAAGGAGTGAGAGTGTTTTCTAATATAAACCTAAGATCAGGTTATAACCAATTGAGGATAGAGAAGGGAGATGTGCGTAAGATTGTTTTTAGGACACGTTATGGGCACAAGTTTCTTGTGATGTCATTTGGATTGAATAATGTTCCAGAAACATTCATGGACTTGATGAATAAAATATCTAAATCATTTCTTGGTAATCTTGTAGTTGTGTTCAGTAATGACATTCTAATATATTCTGAGAAGGAAGAACAACATATGAAACATAATATATGGTGTTGGAAATTCTGAGGAGAAGGAAATTATATTCAAAGTTTTCTAAGTGTGAGCATTGGTTGAAGGAAAGTAACTTTCTTAAAACATGGGGAAATGGCATAATAAATGACCTACAAAAGGTAGAGACAATATTAAGTTGGGAGAGACCAATTAATATGACTGAGATTAGAATCTTCTTGAAGATAATTGGTTATTATAGAATATTCTTTCAAAATCCTTATACTATTGAAATACTATTGAATAGACTGACCAAGAAAGATGTGAAATTCTTGTGGTGAGGGAGGTGTGAGAGAAATTTCTAGTTAATAAATGAGAAATTGACTACAACTTCAGTATTAGTGTTTTCCTTATGGTGATGAAGGATTTGTGGTGTATAGTGATGCGTCACAACAATGATTAGGATATGTGTAACATAGGAAAGCTGTGGCCCATACTGCTAGGCAATTGAAGATTTATGATAGAAATTCCCTACTCGTGACTTAAAGTTGGCTGTTATAGTAAGTTACTTTAAATATTGGAGACATTATCTGGATCGAGTCACTTGTGAGATAATCATGGGTTATAAAAATTGGACATACTTACCTACACAGAGGAAGTTGAATTGGAGGCAGAGATGGTGGGTGGATTTGATAAGCAACGATGATTGTACAATTCACTATCATCTAGAAAATGCGAAAGTGATAGCTACTACATTGAGTAGAAAGCCTACAAGAAGTTTAACTGCTATCGAGAGTTCTGATGTGAAATTAATGATATATTTAAAAGAGATAAGAATGAAGTTGAATATCAGTGATAGAGGATGTATGCAATCAAGTAACAATAAGATGTATGCAAGACTGAGATAAAATTTTCTGATGGGCAGAATTGAAAAGGGATGTAGCTGATAGAAAGAATAATTAGGATACTAAAAGATATATTAAGGGCAAAGGTGATAAGTTTCTCAGTAAGTTAGGATGCTTACATGCCATCAATTGAAATCGCTGATAATAATCAGTAACAAACTAATATTGGGATGACACTGATTGAGTCATTGTATGGTCGGAGGTGTAGAATTCCTTTATGTTGGGAAGAAATGGAAGAGAAAAATATATCTGGTCTATCTATTATTGATATAACAATAGAGATGATCAAATTGGTTAAGAGAGAACCGTAAAGCAGCCTAGAGTAGACCTCTTGAGTCTCAAGTAGGTGATTGGGTGTATTGAAAAATATCTCAATGAAAAGGTGTATTGAGAAACAGAAAAGGAAAGTTGAGCCCGAGATTGGTGGGACCATATAAGGTGATTGAGAGAATTTGGACCAGTAGTATATCGTTTGGATTTGCCTTCAAAGTTAAAACTTTTATATAATGTATTTCAGGTTTCACTTTTAAGAAGGTGTTTACATGATATTTCGAGCTAAGCTGTAAAAATTCAGAAGGATTGGCCTTATATACAAATACCAGTGAGAATTTTAGACAAAAAGAATAAGTCTTGTGTAACAGAATAATTTCATTAGTTCAAGTTCTGTGGCAGAATAAGGATGTTGAAGAGATCACGTGAAAGTATGAGACAATTAAGAAGAAGTGTTATTCACCTTGGTTTCTTGATATTAGTAAGGAAATTTCGGGGACGAAATTTTTGTAAGGTGGGTAGATTTGTACTAACCATATTTTAAAAGTAAAAGTAAATGTGTATTTTTAATAAATATGTCATAGAATTAAAATCTCATAAGGCTGAATGTGGATGGAGGAGACAAAAGTTGAGAAAGACAAGTCAAAAAGTCAAAAAAGTATTAAAAAAAAAAGGCAAAATCGTGGCAGCAGTGGCTGCCAAGAGAATTGGGGCATCATTATGTTTTGTAGGAAATTATTTCATTTTATAGAAAAATGGGGGAAAGTAAAGTAAAGAAAAGAAAAGAAAAGCAAAGGTGAATCATTATGTTGGTAAGGCAATCATGCCTTATCTTCAAATTCTCCAAAACGTGGAGACCATAAGAGAGGGAGGGCTGCTAAAGCTCTCTTATATAAATTATACAATAGGCTCAGGTGTTGCGCGTTTATTAACCTAAATAATTAAGCAAATAATCGCACTCATTTTACTTGCAAGTGCACAAGGTCAACTTAGTAGTATAGTGTGCGAAAGCAAGATCATCTCCACAAGGATTGGTGAATTTCGTTTTAGAATTATATTCGCAATGTAAAAAGATAGAAATAATAAAAGAGTTGATTTTGATAAAGATAAAATAATAAAGATAAAGGCGTAAGGACTTGATATCCACCACTAATTATGCTAACACAATATAACAGTATGCCAATGTTTTAATCATGCCATGTATACCTAATGTTTGTCAACCTAAGGGCATGGTATCTACTCCTTAAGCTATTGATTTCCCTAAGCAATGAGTTAGGCATGGTATCTACTCTAACTCTTCTCTTTCTTAAGGGATTCGGCATGGTATCTACTGAGTTGTTCCTTAAGAGAGCATATGATCTTTGGAAATCGACAACCACATGAGACCTAGGGCATGGTATCTACTCCCGGTTTCCCATGTTGATTAACCCAAGAATCCGGCGTGGATATATTTTGTTACTATTGTTGAACTCAGGACTCGGTCATCCAAATTGATTCAACTAACTAATCCATACCACATGCATAAGTTGATCAGACACACACATATGAAGAATTTAAATAAAAACAGGTATTAATCAAGTTAAGCATCACAACACGAATATCGCAAAGGCGCCAATACTGATTTATTGAATAAACATAATTAGGGCTTCAACCAAGCCCTTACTAAAAAGTTTAAGTGCACATAATAAAAATAAAGGAAAGAAAAAACCTGAGAAAAGAGTCGTCAATTCTCCTCCACAGTTTCCTTCTCCAAGCTAAAGCAAAAGATAAAAGAAGGGATTAGATGATGTCCATTGTGTGTGTTTTACAGGTGTATTTATAGGGGGTGGATAATCCTAGAAGGCTCAGGGACCCTAGACTTTCCTAAAACATAAAACTCCTTTATTTCCAAAACTGGTTCTACCGCTTTACTGTTCACGCCCGTACATGTGCGCTCGATTGCATGCGTCTTGCGCTCGATCGCATGCGTCTTGCGCTCGATCGCATGCGTCTTGCACTCGATCGCATGAAGTAGTGCGATCGATCGCATTTTGACCAGAGGCTGCTCCAGGATTTTCAGGCTTCTTCTTTTAAGTGCCAAAACTGCTTTTTTTTCTCCAAGACCCTATAAAAACATGTAGAACACACAAATGAAGTAAAATGGACGAAATTAACATAACTAAGGACCTAACAAATGTAAATAAGGGGGCTTAAATATGAATATTTAAGCACCTATCACACCTCTAAACTTACATATTGCTAGTCTCTTAGCAATACAAAACTAAAAACTAAAACGAAAAATAACAACATACAGATAGATCCAATGTTCATAGTGTTCACAAAAGTTTTAGGTCTTCACACAAAACTATGATGTGCATTCATGAGCAAGCTTAACAAATATAAACATATCTTTGCAATGAATACGAGTTTTGAACGCAAATTGTTGTGAGTTTTAAATTACTCGCAAGCGCACGAGTCGTTTGCAGTATAGTGTTGTGCAAGTGCGAGGTCGAATCCACAGGGAATTGTGTTGTGAAAATATATTTTTAATCTAAACTAACTCTATCTTAACCTAGTTTCGAATTTCATATGATAATTTGCAAAAGAAATTAAAATTAAACTAAATTGATTTTTAAAAACTAATAAAACACTAAAGTTTCCAAATCCACCCCACCGAAGTTAAGCATATATGTTCTAAAAATATAGCCTATCAAAACATTCCATGAATCCAACTATAAGACAAAAAACAAAGAATATCCCAACTAAACCAAAAGCATCCAATGTATCCGCTCTTAACAAATCACAAAGGAAATCCAATTTAATCGAAAAGCATTCAATGTATCCATCAGATGAAACACAAAGAATATCCAACAGACAATTTAAATCAACAGACAATTTAAATGGAACGGTAAGAAATTAGGACAAAGTGTGTGATGTGTCTCCCATACCCCCAAACTTAAATTACACATTGACCCCAATGTGTGACTAATATGGAAAGAGCTGACCTAAGATATGGAGAACTAGCTGGACAGGTATGGCTCATAGCATACCCCCAAACTTGGACTGAAGTACGCTTTGTCCCTGAAAAATAAACACTGGAAAACAAAAAAAAAACACCGGAAACAAACATTAATAATAAAAATGCAAAATAATAAATAAACAAAAAAAATAAGCTGTGGGGTGCCTCCCATGAGCGCTAAGTTTAACGTCTTCAGCCAGACCCAACATTAGTAATTGTGCCCAACGGAACGCTCCGCCATCTAATCAATAAATGGGAATGAAAAATGATCAGGCCTAGTGGCAGCATTCAATTTACGGTAGTCTAGACACTTTCTCCATCTTGATTGCACTCGAGTTGGGACCAACTCGTCATCTTTATTTACTACCGTCAATTTAGCATGTTTGGGCACGACTGGAATCAGGCTCACCCACTTGCGATCAGAGATGGGATAAATGATCCCTGGCTCTAACAGCTTAATATCTTCTGCCCTCACAACCTCTTGTATAGCAGGGTTTAGCCTTCTTTGTGGCTCCCTTGATGGCTTGGCATTCTCCTCCAACTGTATCATGTGTCTTACCAACGAGGGGTTGATTCCCTTGACATCCTCAATAGTCCAGCCTATAGCTTCCTTATGCTCTCTTAAGATGTCCAATAATTTCTCCTCTGGAGCATCACCCAAATCTAAAGCTATCATTATAGGCAAAGAATCTGCTGGACCTAGGAACTTATACTTAAGATTGTCCGATAAAGGCTTAAGTTCCTTCTTGGGGGGTTCAGTTGTTGTGGTTTCCTCCATCTCACTGATCTTTAGAGGAGCAGACTCCAAAGTAGCATTTGTTTGCTCAAACAACTTATCTAAATCCAAATCGTCTTCAAATTGAGCAAAGCATGCCTCCAAAATGTCCTCAGACTTCCCTTCTTTCTTGGGCGCTTGTAGTCTCTCAGGGTAAGGCGCTTTAGGTAAAAACGACCTAGAGAGATCATTAATAATAGGTGTGGCTGTAGATGGCTCAGCATCTCTCTTCTCATTGTTGCCACTTTCTTGCCCTTGGTGCATAGCAGGGTTCTCTTCCACTTGATTGTGCACTTGTCTCCCAGACCTCAATGGGACAATTGATTGCACTTGTTCCTGCCAATGCACAGGAGTTAATAAATTTCCCACCGCAAACTGTTCCTTTGGGTTAGGATCAGTTTGACTGGGGAACGTTCCTCCCTCTCCTTCACCCACGTAACTTGCGATTTGATCAATTTGACTCTCTAGTGTGGCAATCGCTTGGGTGTTTTCTATTGTTGCACTCATCACTTCACTCATAGATTTGCTAGTCGTTTTCATGAAATCATTGAGAGCGTCCTCCAATGACTGTGAAACCGACGCTGATGCTTGAATGGGAGCCTGGTAAGCGGGTGATGGTGCTGGATAAGCTGAGTGACCATAACTTGGAATTGGTGGAGGAAATTCGGGAGGGTATTGATTGTGAGCATGATAAGGGTCTCCTCCCTGATTTCTCAGTTGGTTCTGCGTCCATGAAACATTAGAGTGGTCCCACCACCCTGGATTGTATGTTTCAGAGTAAGATCCATTTGATTGCCAACAACACTCATTGAAAGCATTCATTTGTTCCATGGGATACTCGGCAAAAGCCGGCATTGATGGACAATTTTGTGCTAAATGCAGAGGACTAGCACAGATGGAACAGCTATCAACATTGAATGTGTTGGCAGCATTGAGGGACGGGCCAGTCATTTTAATGAAATCCTTGAGGGCGTCCTTTAAAGACTGTGAAACCGGCGCTTGATTCATCCACATATATATATATATATATATATATATATATATATATATATATATATATATATTAAATTGATAACTAACTAGTAGAAAAATAAAATCAATTCAGACAAAAAATTTTCACAAACCAAACAACTCCCCGGCAACGGCGCCAAAAACTTGTTGTGAGTTTTAAATTACTCGCAAGCGCACGAGTCGTTTGCACTATAGCGTTGTGCAAGTGCGAGGTCGAATCCACAGGGAATTGCGTTGTGAAAATATATTTTTAATCTAAACTAACTCTATCTTAACCTAGTTCCGAATTTCATATGATAATTTGCAAAAGAAATTAAAATTAAACTAAATTGATTTTTAAAAACTAATAATTAAAACACTAAGGTTTCCAAATCCACCCCACCGAAGTTAAGCATATATGTTCTAAAAATATAGTCTATCAAAACATTCCATGAATCCAACTATAAGACAAAAAACAAAGAATATCCCAACTAAACCAAAAGCATCCAATGTATCCGCTCTTAACAAATCACAAAAGAAATCCAATTTAATCGAAAAGCATTCAATGTATCCATCAGATGAAACACAAAGAATATCCAACAGACAATTTAAACTCAATCAATTATAAGATTAACTCAAATAATTGACATAACATTTTATACTAAAAATTTTCAGATTTGTACAAGCAAATTTGAACTACTACGCCAAACAACGGCGGGGCTTCATCTTCAACCTTAGCTGAAGAGTCTAGCCACTCATAACTATAAAACTATAATAAAAAGTGCTAAATATTTAAACTAAAACAACTGAATATAAAGAAATAAATAAACAACTTTACATGGGAGAAATTCCACTCGCTGACGGGTGGCGCTTCCCCTCGTGGTAGCAATGCCTTCGGGATCCACCAAAATGCTGGTGGATGTCCACTGGTAAACACCAAAGTGGCTCAGGAATTGTACTCTGAATGATGAAGCCAGATAGTGTTTATATAGGGAAGACCCGGAGCAATATGAGTTGCAGATTCGATGTGGGATACTGCCTGTGTGCGCTCGATCGCAGTGTGGTGCGATCGATCGCAAGTATGATCGATCGCATGTCTTGTGCGCACAATCTCATGTGCGCTCGATCGTATGTCTGCTACGATCGATCGCAGATGCACTGAACTTCAAATATTTCAATGTGGGATGTTGACATGCGCTCGTTCGTAGGCAGGTGCACTCGATCGAATATCTCGTGCGATCGATCGCAATGTCTCCAGAAGCTTCACATCTTCTGAAATGCTTCATTTTCTCCACAATCCTGTAAAAATACACAAAACACAAAAAAAGACATAAAATAAAGTGAAATACTACTAACTAAGAGCATAACAAATATAAGTTAAGGGTCTAAAATATGCAATATTTAAGACTCATCACAAATCACTTTCATAAGGCAGTTTAAGACATCACAAGTTTGACTTTAGTGTGTGGTGAACTAGCACATAAAAGATTAGGTTTCCAAATAATTCTAATGTGTAGTGTTTCGATGACTCAAGATTCACCAAATTTCCTATTAGAATCAACAAAAATGGCATAGATTTTCTTCTTTTCTTTTATTTGCGGGACTTTTGCCAAGTTAGTTCCCTTAAGCTTTCTAGTTGACTCATGTAACGAGCGTTTAGCCAATGACTCCCAAACTAGATGGTTTTAGGGCATTAGGTATAGAGACACCCCTAAGGACTTACTAACTCAAGTCAAAAAGGCTACAAAACTAACTGATCTCAATGCTATCAATCAGAATTTCCACCTTTTGACGTGACACTCACTGCTTACTGAGGCAAGAGGGCCAGTTACTCAGTTAAAAGTTTGTTTTATTGATCATTAGGAACATTTTTTTTCTTTTTGAGCACTAATAATCTGTTTCTATTTTCTTATGCCAAAATGTTAATCTAATAAGTCATCTGGTTCACAGTCGAGCAAAAGAAACATACAACTCAAAATTATATATCATACCCCACACAATTATGTGCTAATGTGCTTGTGTTAGTTCAGGTCAAACTTGTGAATCCTTAAATGCCTAAAAGTAAGTGATCTATGTTCAAAACTTAATTATTGGCCTATATGTTCAAAGTGTTAAGCTCACTTATGAAGCCAAATCATTTTGTTTGTTTAGATCACCCAAAAATTTTGGAACAGAATGAACATGCATTTATCTATGAAAAATAACAACAACAAAAATGGGACATAGTGTGTGCGTGAGTGTGTCCCCATACCCCCAAACTTAAATTACACATTGTCCCCAATGTGTGAATAACATGGAAAGATCTAACCTGGGAGATGGAGAATTAGCTAGGTCGGCATGGCTCATAGCATACCCTCAAACTTGAACAGATGCACACATTGTCCCTAAAAAAGAAAAATTAACGTAATACAGGAAAACAAGAAGTACTAAAAATAAATAAATAAATAACAATAAATACGTAAAACAATAAAAATAAAAGGATAAGCTGTGGGGTGCCTCCCATGAGCGCTAAGTTTAACGTCTTCAGCCGGACAAAGCCTTATTTTTCCCCAAAACTAAGATTGGCAACAACTACCACAGGTGGTGTCTTATTCTATCTCATATAAGCATAAGTTAAGTGCTCTGGCAATTGCTTGAATTCCAAGTTAGGTGCCTGTACAATAAAAGAGAAAAAAATAATATTAGTAGGCACATGAGGGTCAAATGGATCGGTGTACTTACTTGGATGTTTTAGAGAGGCCTCTAGGAGGTGCACAATTTTGATGATATCATCAGTAAAATCTTCGATATCCGATCTTGTGACACTATAGGTAAGAGCAGTTTCTAGTGGATCAATGTGATGGACCTGAAAAGCTTGCTCAACAATACATTGCTTTATTCCACTTAGTTCCTTAGCTATTTGCTCCATTTGTACTTCTAATCTTTGAATAGCTTGCTTATGCCTTGCATTTATTTGCCTTTTCTCAGTCATGAACTGCTCTTGTGAAGTTATCAGTTGCCTTACCATACTCTCTAGGTCACTTGACTTTGATTCCGGAACTGTTTGAGCTACTTGGTGAGAGTTCCTTTGCTGCCCTTGAAGGTTCAAGGCATTCTGGACATTGTTCCATGCGTGATTCTGCCATTTAGGATTGTAGGTATTTGCATAAATGTTGTAGTTTTTTGGTCCCATATAGTTTGTTTGCTCTTGATCTGCAGATAAATATAAAGGGCAAGTGTCAGTAGTGTGATCAAAACGAGAACATATAGCACATACCTGGAGTTGTTTGGCTCGTGGGCTAGATGAGATGTTTTGAGCAGTCATGGTGTTTATAAGCATATCAAGCTTCCTCTCCATAGCAACTAGATAAGCATAACTAGCTTCTGTCATTGGCGCTTCTCTCTTGAATGAATTTGTTGAAAAGCTTCAGTGCAGCAGCTTCAGTACTGCTGCTCGGGTACTCTCTGGAGCTTTTGCACTCGAGCGCACACTGAACTGCACTCGATCGCAGATGTGCGCTCGATCGCACAAGGCACTGCACTCGATCGCAATGAGGACAGAAACTCCTCTGCTGTACACTTGAACAAACAAAAACGGAAAGAAGGAGTAAATCTGGAAAAAAAAAACGGAACAGAATAAAATAAAATAAAATAAAACTGATGAAAATAACTCCAAAAAGAAATTTAGCACAATCCCCGGCAACGGCACCAAAAACTTGTTGCGTGTTTATTTACCTAAATAATTAAGCAAATAATCGCACTCGTTTTACTTGCAAGTGCACAAAGTCAACTTAGTAGTATAGCGTGCGAAAGCAAGATCATCTTCACAGGGATTGGTGAATTTCGTTTTAGAATTATATTCGCAATGTAAAAAGATAGAAATAATAAAAGAGTTGATTTTGATAAAGATAAAGGCATAGGGACTTGATATCCACCACTAATTATACTACCACAATATAACAGTATGCCGATGTTTTAATTATGCCATGTATACCTAATGTTTGTCAACCTAAGGGCATGGTATCTACTCCTTAAGCTATTGATTTCCCTAAGCACTCTAACTCTTTTCTTTCTTAAAGGATTCAGCATGGTATCTACTGAGTTGTTTCTTAAGAGAGCATAAGATCTTTGATCGACAACCACATGAGACATAGGGCATGGTATCTACTCCTGGTTTCCCATGTTGATTAACCCAAGAATCCGGCGTCGATATCTTTTGTTACTATTGTTGAACCCATGACTCGGTCATCCAAATTGATTCAACTAACTAATCCATACCACATGCATACGTTGATCAGACACACACATATGAGGAATTTAAATAAAAACTGGTATTAATCAAGTTAAGTATCACAACACAAATATCACAAATGCACCAATACTGATTTATTGAATAAACATAATTAGGGCTTCAACCAAGCCCTTACTAAAAGTTTAAATACACATAATAAAAATAAAGAAAAGAAGAAACCTGAAAGAAGAGTCATCAATTCTCCTCCACAGTTTCCTTCTCCAAGCTAAAGCAAAAGATAAAAGAAGGGATTAGATGATGTCCATTGTGTGAGTTTTACAGGTGTGTTTATAGGGGGTGGATAATCCTAGAAGGCTCAGGAACCCTAGACTTTCCTAAAACATAAAACTCCTTTATTTCCAAAACTAGTTCTACTGCTTTACTGTTCACGCCCGTACATGTGCGCTCGATTGCATGCGTCTTGCGCTCGATCGCATGCGTCTTGCGCTCGATCGCATGCGTCTTGCACTCGATCGCATGAAGTAGTGCGATCGATCGCATTTTGACCAGAGGCTGCTCCAGGATTTTCAGGCTTCTTCTTTTAAGTGCCAAAACTGCTTTTTTTTCTCCAAGACCCTATAAAAACATGTAGAACACACAAATGAAGTAAAATGGACGAAATTAACATAACTAAGGACCTAACAAATGTAAATAAGGGGGCTTAAATATGAATATTTAAGCACCTATCACACCTCTAAACTTACATATTGCTAGTCTCTTAGCAATACAAAACTAAAAACTAAAACGAAAAATAACAACATACAGATAGATCCATTTTGAAGGGATTTTCGAAAATATTTTATAGAGATAATGTTTATTTTAAAATTTTAGCACTTATGAAAGTTTCAGGAAGTTAAAGTGAGAATTTTCAAAGTGTTTGGTTTATGAAGAAATGAAGAAATAATTAGAAATTGAATACAAATATTATGTCAGGTGTGGGCGGTTAACAATCGGAGGAAGTTTTGGAGAAGAATGGAAAAGGCGAGGAAGTGATCCACGGGTAACTTAAAGTGCTACATGGTGAGTTGAATTTACTTTAAGTAGTCTAAATAAAATAAAATAAAATATCTGGTGAGAAATAATATTTTTGGGAATAATAAGTTTATTTGAGAATAAAAGAGATAAATAAATTATTGATGAGATATATTAACGTTTTAATACAAATTATGATGAGATGAATTTTAGTGGATCTTGACAAGCTTAATGGATTATCTGATGTGATTTGGGATGAGATGAATTTTTTAGAATAATCAGGATAGCTAATTTAAGTGTTTTGAATTTATATATTGTTTGTGTATTGCTGTTCATATGCATTAAATGAGAAAGAAAAGAACCGGGAAGGCAGCTGGTCTAATGAAAATGAAAGAACCGGGAAGGCAGCGGGTCTAATAAAATAACGATGATAGCCGGTATATACTGAAAATAAAAGGGACACCGTGCCAGCCGGTATATGCTGAGAAAATTTCCGTGGCAACTAGGACAAGTTGCAAAGTAAAGAACCAGGAAGAGGTCGGTCTAAGATAATAACAACCTGTCGACAGGTGGGAAGACGTTCCCATCATAATCATTCATGCATTGCATATGTTTAATTATTCCTTGCATTATTGAAATGCTGAGATGTGGTTGAGTCTCATAAATAGAAACAGCTATGATGATAAGATTATTGAAATACTGAGATGTGGTTGAGTCTCATAAAAAGAGACAGCTATGATGATAAAATTATTGAAATGCTGAGATGTGGTATATTATTATGAATTTAATTATAGATGATTGAATCTCATAGAAAGAGACAGTTATGGTGATAAAACTTATCTAAATAGTACCTTTTATGATATGAACCCCATTACGAGGTAGTTATGAAATAATTAATGGTCCTAAGATGACCCAATAGTTAAGAAGAAGAGATGGATAGAGAATGGATATTATGACATGTGTAGTGATAGTAGAGAACTAGCATCAAGAGTATGAGTTATAAATTGATTAAAATATTAAAAGACTGTTTATACTAATGAGTACTTCTAGTAAATTTAATTCACTGAGCTTGTGAAGCTCACCCCTCATTGTACAATAATTTCAGGTGGAAGACTTGACAAATAGTTTTATGAGCTGAGGTTCAGAAGGAATCATTTTCCGTAAGCCACGTACGTACGTGTCAACATCATCAGACTAAGGAGAAAATGGAAATAAAAATTTATTTGTAATATTCATGCATTTTACGATGTATAGAATGTTTAAAAAAATTTGATTGATGTAAAATATCTATTTGGTTTATTTTAATTGTTGCATATATGTGTCGTGCTGGGATTCTCAAAATGTGATGACACTGTCTCGGGGTTGGCCAACCCGGGATGGGTCGTTACAATCTCATATTCTAATTTTTCTTATTCATATCATTAAAAAAAATTCAATTGGTTGGTTATTATTAATATTAAACAATGATAAGGATCATTTTGAATTAAGACATTTGCAAAGTCGAGCTCATATTAATTTTAAACAAAATATTTCGCGTACCATGATTTGTTTGTCTCACAATAGAACATTAGAACACAACAAGTCTAATAGTTGTTGTAAATGTATATACTCTTAATGTAAATAAAATTAGGAATTTTTAGTATATTGTAAATAGGAAACCTTAGTCCTATTAGAACACTCTGATATACCTCAGTCCTATTAGGACACTCTTCTGTAAATATCCTATAAATATGAGTTTCTAATACTGCAATATTAAGCAGTTAGAATATTCTAACCCTAAATTTATATTTCAATCTCTTCATGGTACCAAAGCAGTAAGATCCAAAATCCTAAACAGTTGTTTCTCTCCCTCTAAATCCAAAATCATGGAAAACACTGCTCCAATTACCTCTCTCTTCACCGAAATCCTCTACACTATTGTGGTCATTCTCTCACCTGCCAACTGTTCTACTCTACCTACAACACCTGGTCTCACACCCCTCCTTCTCTTCAGCGCCACACTACCACAAATACCAAAATTTCCTATTTTTCCCACCCTCCGGGCCCCGATCAACACAATAACCAATACACAATTAATTCCTCTATCAGGGTCTGTACCATCCCTCATTAATTCCCCAACTCATCCAGTTTTCCCTAATCTCCCTCTGTTCTCCGCTCCTAGTATCACCCACCTGGTTAATATTAAACTCAATAATTTTAATTATATTCTTTGACATTCTCAATTTCTCCCAGTCCTTTATAAGTTACGACCTAATCAGGTACGTTGATGGTACTTTCCCTATTCCCACCCAGTATTATTATTTCAGTGATGGTACCACAATCCTTAACCTTGTTTTCTCACCCTGGCTCCATACGGGCCAATTCCTTTGCTCTTGGATTAATGCAACCCTTACTTCAGACATACTACAAGACATCCATGATCTTCGTACTTCTAGGGAAGTCTGGCTGGTCTTGAAACAACATTACCTTGATCAGTCTAATGCAAATGAGTTTGACCTTCACCTGAAGCTTCATCAGCATACTAAAGCTGACAAATCTATAGAATAATATCTTCGGGACCTCAAAACCATACCTGATGCTCTTGCTGCCATAAATTCACTTTTCTCCAGCAAAGACCTCATCTCCTATGCCTTAGCAGGTCTGCCTAACGAGTACGAAAACTTCATCACCACGGTCACCAACACCAATATTGCTCTTATCTTTGACAGTCTGCGCACTAAGCTCATCCACCAGGAACAACACCTGAAGCATTTTCAGGTCCCTTCTCAGCTTTCTGACCCTCCCACAGCCTTTGCAACCACCACCATCTCTGGTGCTTTTCGTGGTCTTGGCAGGAGTCGTTCTGGTTATCGGGATCGTGGCCGAGAACGTGGCCGCAATACTGGTCGTGATGCTTCTTCCCAGCATGGTTCAGGTACTAAGCAGTTAAAATATCCAAACCCTAAATTTATATTTCAATCTCTTCATGGTATCATAGTAGTAAGATCCAAAAACCCTAAACATTTGTTTCTCTCCATCTAAATCCAAAATAATGAAAAACACTGCTTCAATTACCTCCTTTTTCACCGAAATCCTCTACCCTGTTGTGATCCCTCTCTCACCTACCAACTATCCTACTCTCTCTACAGCACCTTATCCCACATACCACCTTCCCTACGGCGCCACACTATCACAAATACTATAATTTCCTATTTTTCTCATCCCCGTTAAACAACACAATACCCTATACACAATTAATTCATTCATTAGAGTCAACACATTCTCTCATTAATTCCCCTGCTCATTCACATTTTCCTAATCTCGCATAGTCAAGGTTGAAATTTTTGCATTGTAATCAATTAATTGGTTAACTCATGGGGTGTTTCACTCACTTTTTAACGGCTTTCTTAAAAGCTGTGCAGGTGACCTCTCCGACCTGTACTTCTTTGGTTTTAACTTTTTCAGTTTGTTACAATAATGTTATTTGAGGGACTGATCATCTGCTATTTGGAAAGCTAATTAATTTTATTTTCAGAGGTATTATCTGTTTTTTTTTTCGTTTCTGTATCACATCTTATTTCTATATTTTTGTTTGGAAAAAATTTACTGTGTAAGGAGTACCATGCTTATGATGTCCTACTACACCAATAATGAAATTTGTCCCTTTTATCACAAAAAAAGAAAAAAAAAAACGTTCCTAATAGTCCTTTCTTGCAGATTTACAGTGCCAGATATTAAATTCACTTTATAGATTCAATGAACTTGGACAACCAATACAATTCCGAAAAAGTAAAAAGATACGTCTCACTGTAACAAATGGATCCAAAAAAATTGTAATCGAGGTCAAGCGCACTGAATTATTGTTTCTAAACACTATTATGATTTATTTTATTTACAATAGAAAATTTGATCATAACAAGTGTAATGGTTATGATTGTGATAATAATAGTTACGTCATCTTTTAAAAATGATAATACATTTATTTCAAAAGAAATGTTGTAGTGCACCATTCATTTAAATAATTAATTAATATTTTAAAATAATAATTAAATTAATTAAAAAAAATTTAAATATACTTTCATAAAATGCATAAGTATTTAAAAAAAATTATAGTTTTAAATCAATAAACCATTTTAAAAAATTTAAAATTTCAATTGTTTATTATTAAACAACGATAAGGATGATTTTGAATTAAGACGTTTGAAAAGTCGAGCCCACGTGAAGTCGAGCCCAATGAATCATTTGTCTTAAACAATGAATTTCTCGATAGATGAGATTATTCGGTTGTATAACCCACTGGGGTCATATATCTAACTAATTTTTCTTTTTTATCTCTTCCTTTCATCCCTTACAGAAGAATTCTTTTAGTCTCAAAAAAAGAAGAAGATATGATCATGGATGAAGAAGGCATGGAAGCAGGGCTGCTCACAATCTCTCTGCTAAACCAAGCAAAGCCTAATATTAACAACAGTGGTGACTGTAGTGACAACACACAGAGCACTTCCTCTGTCACAGCTGGTGTTGTTCTTAGCACCTTTGTTGCTGTCTGTGGTTCCTTCTGTTATGGCTGTGCTGTAAGTACATTTACTCTTTATTTATTTTATTTATTTTATTTTTTTAAATTAGAATTCTATTGGGTAACTTACTCGAATTCGGTGGTTCTTTCTATCAGTTTTTTTTTTTTTTTTTTTTTTTTTTTGTCTTTAAAGTTTTAGTGCCCACTCTTTGATAATTTGATTCATAGAATTTTGTTAGAGAAACCATTTTTATTTTTTGGGTTGCACAAAGCTGTTGAGGATTGAAATTCTTACCTCTTGATTCTTGTAGTTACTGATAATTTTAACAATTGTTGGGTAATGGTAAATTGTTAAACTGTGTTTTTATACAATTTTCTCTTCTTCTTGATGTTCGTCTCTGTCTTCCATTAATTTTGGTAGTCTCTGTCTCTGTTATAATTTCTTTGCTTTTTTATTTGTGAATAATATATACTCCATGTATTCTGTGGAGCTTAATTAACAATTAGTGATTTTGAGATTATTTTTGCAGGTGGGTTATTCATCACCTGTTCAGTCTGGGATCATGGAAGACATGGGACTTTCTTTGGCAGCTGTAAGTACATACCATTATTAACTCTCTCTCTCTCTCTCTCTCTCCCTTAGTTGCAACCGTCAAATTATAATTTATAAAGTTAAATCGATAATTTATCAGCTTGATTTTGATATGTTTTATTCTATTATATAGACCATGTTTAAGTCAATGGATCCAAGTTACAATCAAATACCAACACCATTTCAATTTTTAATCAATGTCAGCACCTCATTTATTGGATTAATTCCCTCAAAAGCTATTGAGGAGGAAAAATGGAGTGAATTTTTCTTTTCTTTTGCAGTACTCTGTTTTTAGTTCAATTATGACATTTGGAGGCTTGATAGGTGCAATTTTTAGTGGAAAGATAGCATCTCTAATCGGTCGAAAACGTGTTAAGTATTTCTGTCACCTTTTAAATTTCCCCAAAATTAATTAATTAACTCTTTTAAAGTACTAATTTATTGTTTTTTTTTTTTTTTTGAAACAGACAATGTGGTTTTCTGAAATATTCTGCGCCTTTGGTTGGCTTGCAATAGCATTTGCCAAGGTTTCTCCCTCTGTTACTATTTCTTTATTTCTCCATAACTATGGTGCTCTGTTTGTTTGGGCATGAAACTGATAAATCTAAATCAAAGGCTTTGGAAAAAGGGAAAAATAAGTGTTAAAAAATTGAAACATTCACTTTGGAAAGATAAAAAAAAATTAAAAACTATGTAACAGAGGAAGTATCTCAATTTTATGAAATCAAATTAGAATATGGTTGTTAACAAAAGATATTTAATTCTTGTTGAAAGGATGCTTGGTGGCTGGATGTTGGGAGATTCTCGTTAGGATTTGGAGTTGGTTTCATTAGCTACGTGGTAAATATATGAAGATTTTTTGGTCTCATAGTATTTTATTTGTTTGTTTCTTAGGATAACAATTGTATTTTTTTTGTTACCAAACAGGTACCTGTATATATTGCTGAAATAACACTTAAAAATATTCGAGGAGGATTCACGTTTACCAATCAGGTATAACTAAACCATTATTTAATATTTTAATTAAGAGAATAGTTCTAAAAATAAGTTTATTATATTGATGAGACTATTTTTTATTTATTTCAATTGTACAGTTGATGCAGACTTGCGGGTTTTCACTTGTATATTTGATTGGAAATGTTATTCACTGGCGTACTGTGGCGCTAATAAGTAAATTACTATTTTTTTTTATATTAATTACCTTAATTTAGGAGTAGTTTAATAATAGAAACTTTTTTTTTTTTTGGATAAATTAGTCATAGAGAAACTTATCGTGTTACTTGTTTCTGTGTCCAGGTGCTATCCCCTGTGTGGTGCAAATTGTTGGTTTATTCTTTATTCAAGAGTCTCCTAGATGGTTGGTAAGTACAACTAAAGATTTTTTTATTTTTTTATTGCAAAGTAATTAAAGTATAATTTTAGAGACAAATGATGAATAATTAAATTATCCGGTAGGCAACAGTTGGTCGAGAAAAAGAGTTTGAAACTGCTTTGCGATGCCTTAGAGGGAAGAAAGCTGATATTTCAAAAGAAGCAGCTGATATCATAGTGAGTTTGTTTTTCCAACATTTTATTTCTATTAGGATTGGTTGTTTTATCAATAATGATTAACTGTAATTCCTATTATTTTGTAGGATGTCGTGGAAACCTATAGAAAAGACTCCAAAGCTGGAGTTTTAGACTTGTTCCAGATCAAATATGCTCATTCAATTATTGTGAGTCTCTAAAATAAATAAATATAATTATTTAATTTGCTACCATTTTTTTTCATGAATCAGCCTATTTTTCTATGAATTAATATTTGAACTCATTAGGTTGGAGTAGGATTGATGCTTCTGCAACAATTAGGAGGGAGCTCCGGGATTACATATTATGCCAGCAGCATTTTAGAAGAATCCGGTAAAATTAATTTTCTTTGCAATTCTCCCAAATATTTTTTTATCAAAAAAATGATGATGTGATATTTTGTTTGAGACAGACTTTTCAACCAGCACGGGAACAACAATATTAGCTATCGCCATGGTATTTACTTGACGTGTTTGATATACATTGTTGGACCATTAATTTCTTATCATTATTTTGGAAGTCTTTTCTTTGAATCTTGAGGCTACCCATTTCTAGAAATAATACTCTTTTTATCAATTTGTGGATCTTTTCCTGGCAATTTTAACTTTAAAATAAAATTGTTAATAACAAGCATATTAGATTTGTAAATTTTTTTTTTTTTTTTTTTTTTTTGCAGATACCAAAATCCTTGGTAGTACTGCTTTTAGTCGATAGATGGGGACGACGACCACTTCTTATTGTCAGAGTGAAATTATGGATTAATTTCATTTTAATTTTTTAAACTCACAAATTGTTAATCAACAAGTTGGACATTGAATTATACTAATGTTATTTTTGCAGATTTCTGCTATTGGAATGTGCTTGTGTTGCTTCCTTCTTGGGTCATCATTCTTCTTGCAGGTTTATATATATATATTTTCTCTTTCATGATTTTATTTTCTTATTAACAATTTTCGTTTAGATCAGATATAAAGCTAATGTTTTAAATACATTCGAAATCTTATTAATTATAAAAAAACTTTACTGATAACATTATTTTTTGATTGCACACTCATGTTAACATTATTAATAAAAAAATTTAAAATTATTAATAAAATTTCGAACTAATAAAAAAATTTGTAACATGTGAATTGTTAATTCGATATTATTTTTCCCAATGAGCAGGCACTGAATATGTTGGGGGACTTGACTTCCATTTTCGCATTTGTCGGTGTACTGGTAATTTATATTTCCAAAATACTTAACACCTCATTTTTCTTAACGCCAGTTCCTTAGTTATGCTTCAACTATCAATTAGGATGTTGGGTCCAAAATTTTTATGGACTTCAACACTTACAAATTCTTATGTTTTTTTATTCAAACTTGAATTTTTTCTTTTCAAATATATTGTAAAATAAATTCATGTTGCAACCTGCAGGGATATCTTTTAGCTTTTGCAATAGGCATGGGAGGATTACCATGGGTTATAACGTCTGAGGTAATTAACTTTAGCTCTGTGAATTTAATTTTTCTTTTATTTAATAAATTCATTAATCAGTGTTTAACACATTAAATGGATGAGTTTACATTTCAGATATTTCCTGTCAACGTCAAAGCTTCAGGTGGAACTCTAGTGACAGTAGCATTCTGGTTTTTCAGTTGGATTTCTGTTTACACTTTCAATTTTATGTTGGAATGGAGTTCATCAGGTTTCTCTCTCTCTCTTTTTTTTTTTTTTTTTAAAAACCAAACACCAATCTCAAGCAATTGTGGGATTTGACTCAAGTCTTTTGGTGCAACAAAAAAAATGATCAATTAAATTTGGCTGACAAAATTGCACGTACAAAATTATTTTTATCAAATCTTTTATATATTCGTGCGCTACAATATTGCAGGGACATTTTTCATTTTCTCGGCCATATGTGGTGCAACGATTGTGTTTGTTTGGGTGTTGGTGCCCGAGACCAAAGGGAAAACCCTAGAAGAAATACAAAAATCATTTTCTCAATTTCGCCAATAAAATAAACTACAATAATAAAATGTAGTTTATTGTATTGTTTTCTAGCTGGTATATATTTCATCAAGTTAAGGGAATTGAAGTGCAAGAATGTAAAATTTGAAAATTTAAGACAATATATATATATATATATATTTCATGTTATTTGTAAACGAAGATCTGTTGGCATTTGAAAATTAATATTAATGATATTTGTTTTTGTCATGAATTTGGTGTGATGGGTAAAGTCTGAGTAACGAGGATTAATATATGACAAATTATATATTAGTACTATGTGGTTAGGCTTATACTAACTTAAATTTTTGTGCTTTAAAACGCTTAATTTGAGTATTCCGTAGACCATGGTTGATTCCTTTAGTGCATAAGTTTTATGGTGTCAAAATTTTTGATTGCACTTATTATAAACTGATTGAAAATGAGCTCACACGCATTGCACATAAAGATTTTGACATTGTAAGCTTTATGTTCCAACTCGATACTCAAATCAAATTTTTTTAAACATAAAGATTTAATTCACCACGAAACTTTCTCTTTACGTAATTTCAATTGTCTGTTCTATTGACATTGCTCCAACTACAAGCAATGCGAAAGATTATGAGAATGGTTTATATTTTTCATAAACTGAATTTTGTGTTGGAAAAAAAATTATAAATGTTTTTCCAAATCAAAATAATTTTTAACTTTATATATGTTTTAATAAAAATTATTTCAAAAACAAATTCATAAATTGAAACTATTGTTTGACATAATTAATGGAAACCGAAATTAGAAGGCAAAGTTTAACTAATAAAGAAATTTCAACCTTGTAAAGTCCTTTACTAGTTAACAACCAGGTCAATTTGGGCAAACTCCATTCACCGTCTATCTTAATTAGAAATTTCAAAGCACCATTATAAAATTTAGACAATTGATAAGCTTTCAAGAATATAAAAATAACTTGATAATTCGGAAGCCAAAAAGATAATTTCAAAGCACCATTAAAGTTTTCGTCCTCAGCAAACATGAAATCGATGAACTCACATCAACAATTTACACTATACAAGACTTGACATAATTATTTTTTAGCTTTCTTTCAATATCAACACTATTATAATCTATTTAAAATTAAAAAAATTATATATAAATTAAAAAAACAACTCATATTTTTTAAATTTAAAACATAAAAAATCATCATCGGATATTACAAAACCTGTCTACATCTCACTCAATTGTTTAGTTCACTGTCGAATGTCAGTCATGTTAATGTCTCACGTAAATACCTATTTCATTGTCAAATGTCAATAATATTGAATCGATGCGTAGCACTAGTGCCATTCACTAAGTCGTAGTTTTTGTCCTATGCAGCTTTCTTGCCGTCTGTGGCTCCTTCTGATATGGACGTGATGCAATTACTTATTTACTACCACCAATGAGTTAGAATAAGTATAAAATTCATGAAGTTGGATAAGATAGAAGGTCTTCTTTTTTATTTGTTGGGATACAATAAAATATCCCTTGAGGGATTGGGCTAAACAGAGGAAAAGAGTTTTCTATGAAATGGAAATTAATGAAGACTGTAGCCATTTTAGCCACAAGAAATTTGTGAATAAATGATTGTAATTGTACCAAATGAAAAAGCAAAGTAAAAACAATAATAATTCAAAAGGGAATGACGATAAGTCTTCTTTCTTTTTCTTTCTTTTTCAAGTTATGTTTATTTCTTTGTAAATATAAATATTTTTAATGTAAATAATATTAGGAATTTTTAGTCTTATTAGAACACTCTCATATACCTTAATTATATTAAAACACTTTTTTTATAAACACCCTATAAATATGAGTTTTTAATATTAAAATATTAAACAGTCAGAATATACAAACCTTAAATTTCTATTTCAATCTCTTTATGATATCAGAACAATAAAATCTAAAAACTTTAAACACTTGTTTTTCTCCTTCTAAATCCAAAATCATAGAAAATACTACTCTAATTACCTATTTCTTCGTAATAATCATATTTTAAAAATAAGAGTAAATGCATATTTTTAATAAATATGTTATAGAATTAAAATTTCATAAGGTTGAATGTGGATGGAGGAGACAAAAGTTAAGAAAGATAACCAAAAAAAAAAGTTAAAAGTAAAAAAAAAAGGCAAAATCAAAAGAAAAGAAAAAGCAAAGGTCAATTATTATATTGGTAAGACAATCATGCCTTATCTTCAAATTCTCCAGCTCTCTTATATAAATTGTACAATAGGCTCAAGCAATTACACGAAATTTGTTCAGATTATGTAATTCATCTATTCTCTCTAAACTTTTGAGAGCTCAAAGAAAAGATAGAAAATTAAAATTTTGAAGGGATTTTCGTGAATATTTTATAGAGAATTATGAGCAGATATCGAAATAACAGAAGGTAATGTTTATTTTAAAATTTTAGCATTTATGAAAGTTTCAGAAAGTTAAAGTGGAAATTTTCAAAGTGTGTGGTTTATAAAGAAATGAAGAAATAATTAGAAATTGAATACAAATATTATGTCAGGTGTTGACGATCTACAATTGGGAGAATTTCTCAGAGAACTGAGAAAGGCAAGAAAGTGATCCACGGGTAGCTTTAAGTGCTACGTGGTAAGTTAAATTTACTTTAAGTAGTCTAAATAAAAAAATAAAATATCTGGTGATAATATTAAAATAAAGTATTGATGTATGCTTGGGTGATAGATGGAAAAATTGATTTATGGGTATGATAGGAAATTTGGACATGTAGAAATATTTTTCTGATGAGAAATAATATTTTTGGGAATAATAAGTTTATTTGAGAATAAAAGCGATAAAGTAAATTATTGATAAGATATATTAATGTTTTAATACGAATTATGATGAAATGAATTTTAGTGGATCTTGACAAGTTTTTATGGATGAATTGATGTGATTTGTGATAAATTTTAGTGGATCTGAACAAGCTTTAATGGATTATTTGATGTGATTTTGGATGAGATGAATTTTTGAGAATAATCAGGATATCCAATTTAAGTGTTTTGAGTTTATATGTTGTTTTCATATTGCTATTTATATGCATTTTTCATATCATTGCTCATATACATATGCATTAAATGAGAAAGAAAAGAACCAGAAAGGCAGCCGGTCTAATGAAATTGAAAGAACCAGGAAGGTAGCCTGTCTAATGAAATAACTGTGCTAGCCAGTATATGCTGGAAATAAAAGGAACACCGTGCCAACCGGTGTATGCTGAGAAAATTTCTGTGGCAACCGGGACAAGTTGCAAAGTAAAGAACCAGGAAGGGGTCGGTCTAAGATGATAACAACCTGTCAACAAGTGGGAAGACATTCCCATCATAATAATTTATGCATTACATCTGTTTTAATTATACCTTGCATTATTGAAATGCTGAGATGTGGTATATTGTTGTGAATTTAATTATAGATGGTTGAGTCTCATAAAAAAGACAACTATGATGAAAAGATTATTGAAATGCTGAGATGTGGTTGAGTCTCATAAAAAGAGACAGCTATGATGAAAAGATTATTGAAATGCTGAGATGTGGTATATTGTTGTGAATTTAATTATAGATGGTTGAGTCTCATAAAAAGAGACAGCTATGATGATAAGATTATTGAAATGCTGAGATGTGGTTGAGTCTCATAAAAAGAGACAGCTATGATGATAAGATTATTGAAATGCTGAGATGTGGTATACTACTGTGAATTTAATTATAGATGATTGAGTCTCATAGAAAGAGACAGTTATGGTGATAAGAGTTTTCTAAATGGTAGACTTTATGATGTGAACCCCATTACGAGGTAGTTATGAGATAATTGATGGTCCTAAGATGAACCAATAATTAAGAAGAAGAGATTGATAGAGAATGGATATTATGACATGTGTAGTGATAGTAGAGAACTAGTATCAAGGGTATGAGTTATAAATTGATTAAAATATTAAAAGACTGTTTTTACTAATGAGTACTTATAGTAAATTTAATTAACTGAGCTTGTGAAGCTCACCTCTCATTGTACAATGATTTCAGGTGGCAGGCTTGACAAATAATTTTATAAACTGAGGTTCAAAATGAATCATTTCTGTAAGCCGCGTACGTGTCATCATCCTCAGACTAATGAGAAAATAAAATGAAAATTTTATTTGTAAATCTTCATGCATTTTATGTTGTATAGAATGCTTAAAGATCGGATTGATGTAAAGTTCTTTTGGTGATATTTATTTTTATTGTTGCATATATGTGTCGTGCTGGGATTCTCAAAATGTGATGACACCGTTTCAGGGTAGCCAACCCGGGAAGGGTCGTTACAGAAATCCCCTACCCTACTGTGGTCCCCAGTAGCATCACGGCTGACGTCACCCATGTATCTAGCGCCGCACATGACTCCTCAGTCCCCTCTGTTCCATCAACTAATCATGTCATAATCATGCCTACACTTACAGCCGGTCCTTCACTTGGTTCCTCACTTTCCCTCTCACCTACCAATTGTCATACTCTCTCTACAACACATGGTCCCACACCCATCACCTGCCACACACTCTCTCTCACCTGATCACTCTTCCTCTAGCACTCGGTTCCTCACTCTCCCTCTCACCCGCCACTTATTCTCTACATATCCATCAATTTCCTATAACACTCGGTCCCACACACCTCTTTCCTTACGGCGCCACACTACCACAAACACCACAATTTCTTATTTTTCTAACCCCGCTGACCAACACAATGGCCATACACAATTAATTCCTCCATCAGGGCTTGTACTCTCCCTCATTAATTCTCTAACTCATCCACATTTCCTTAATCTCTCTCTCTATTCTCTGCTCCTAGTATCACCCACCTAGTTAATATTAAACTTGATAATTCTAATTATATTCTTTGGCGCTATCAATTTCTCCCAATCCTTATAAGTTACGACATGATCGGGTATGTTGATGGTACTTTTCCTATTCCCACCCAGTATTATTATTTCAATGATGGCACCACAACCCTTAACGCTGCTTTATCAGCCTAGCTCCGTACGGACCAATGCCTTCGCTTTTGGATTAATGCAACCCTTACTTTAGGCATACTCCAAGACATCCATGATCTTCATACTTCTCGGGATGTCTGGCTGGCCTTGGAACAGTGTTACCTTGATCAGTCTAATGCAAATGGGTTTGACCTTCGCCTGAAGCTTCATCAGCATACTAAAGCTTGCAAACCTATGGAACAGTATCTTCGGTACCTCAAAGCCATAATTGATGCTCTTGTTGCCATCATTTCACCCCTCTCCAGCAAATACCTCATCTCCTATCATCTCATATGCCTTAGCAGGTCTGCCTACCGAGCATGAAAGCTTCATCATCACAGTCACCAATACCAATACGTTCTTACCTTTGACAGTCTAAGCATTAAGCTCTTCTTCAGCTTTTTGACCCTCCTACAGCTTTTGCCGCCACCACCACCACCTCTAGCGAATCTCATGGTCGTGGCAAGGTCGTTCTGGTTATCAAAATCGTGGCCGGGGATGTGGCTGTAATACTTGTCATGGTGGCTCCTCCAAACATGATTCAAGTACTAATTAGTCATCTCACTTCTCTCATATATTTAATTCCCTTTAAAAAAAACTAAATGATGATCTGTTGACAATCCAATAGGGTAATCTTATCTCTCCATCTATATGAAAAAGTAGTGGTTTCAATTTAAAGGCAACGTACAGTTTAACGAATCGCTTAAATTAGTGAAAAGCTGACCCATAAACACACCACTTTTGAATAACTAGGAACCAATGAGATCTGATTTGGGCTGAAAACCTCCATTTTGGGTTGACCATATATAGACCCAAGATTTGGGCCTACGATGGCTTACTATTCTTTTTTATTCTCTGCTAACAAAATGCTTCTCTTTGAAATTTTGAATGGCCAGTAGCTTAGCTACCATCTTTTGGTGGCGGCTGATAGTCTGATACCCATTTATTTCTCGCATGTCCTCAGTACTACTTATCTCCAACTAATGGTCTGGCCATAAACTAACAATCCACTCATAGTTTTTGTTTTGTTTTATATGAACTTTTGTCACATGGTATTTAAATTCGGACACCCATATATAATTGGTTAAATAAAATTTATATGTTTTTATTCATTGCAATTTAGTTATTGATTTCTCAATTTCTGCCAATATAGTTTTTTAAGTATAATATTTATTGCAGAAGGTACAAGTATCTCAACAGATTTGTTAAAATATAAAAAATTAATTATATTTTTTTTATAAACCTCAATTTTTAAGATGATTAGTAATTCAATTATTTCTTAATATGATATTAAAGATTCAGATTTTGGTTTCAAGTTTCGGAAATGTCTTTTTTTATTTAATATTTTCAGTCAATTCTTCATTGTTCGTAGGAGTATTCACTAAACGATTAAAACCGATTAATCAACCGTTTCGATTAAAACAATTCGGTTAATTGGTTAATCAAATAAGATATATCGGTTTATCGGTTAAATTTTTTTAACCATTTCGATCGTTTAACCGATTAATAAATTAATTAATATTAATAATATTTTAAATATAAATAATATATATATAAAATATAATAAACTAAAAAAAATTAAGTACAAATTAAATAAATAATATATAATAAATTAAAAAAATTTAATTATATAAACAGTGTCGGTTAACTGATTAATCAATCATACTGATCGAACTTAATTCGGTCGGATAATGTCAAAATATTTAAGTTAATTCGGTTGAAACGATTAAAAAAATTGATCAAAAAATATCGGTTAAAATTTTTAATAGACCGTTTCGACCTTTTGAACATCTCTAATTGTCCATTTTGATATTTGGACTTTCTTGCACTTGAATTTTCGTATGAAACTTTTAATCTTTCAACCAGTTTACATATGAAGAGATGTGTTAAAGTATAAAAAATTAATTATATTATTTTTTGTAAATTTAAGTTTTTAAGATGATTAGTAATTCGAATGTGTGTTAATAAAACTAAAAAAGACCATATTACCAGGGTTCACAAATAACAATTCATGGATTAAACTATTTAACAAGGAACTTCAAGTACTTAGGTGCAATTAATGTGTTAAAACTTTAAAAACATCGTAAAAAAATTGTTTATGGGTTTATAATTCAAATATTTTAATTATGAAAATATTAATAGAGTAATTAAGACTTATATAAAAAAAATTATACAAAGTTACTAAAATTTCATTAAAAGTTTTTGCGTTTACAATATTAAAATAATAGTATTCATAAAATATTATCTAACATACATTCATAAAAATTTTAAAATTACAAAAAAATTCATCACGTTTTGATAAATTTTAACTATAATTTAAGATTTAAGGTTTTTATGCAAAACTTAAAAAATTTTAAATCACATGTTAATTAATGTGACAATTTTTAGTTAAAATTTTATGTATTTAATTTATTACGTGAGTTTTATTAAATATACGTGCATGTAATTTGTAATGAAATACCAACATAATATTATCATTATTTCAATTTATCAAAAGATTTTGGAAAATTTGTAAATACAAAAATTCAAAAATTCTACTTATTAATAATATTCATCCATTGCTCCTTCAATCATCAATTCGTAGAACATATATGTCTACTTCTTCTTTTCGTCAAAAAAAAAAAAAAGGAAAAAGGATTCTAACTAAGCATTATAGAATTATGTTGGGCATCATCATAGATCATCATCCATCTCTCTCTCTCTCTCACACACATTCCATGTTTCCTGTGTGTCTATACATGATTCCTTAAAAGAAATCACGTGGGAAAAAAAAAACTAAATTAATTAATATACAAGAAATATTGAATCAATAAGAAAAACAGAAAAGAGTGAGGTTATTTTTATAAAGTTAACAATTATTTTGGTTTGATTATTTAGTTTGGATAAATAATTTGATGACTTAGAAAATGAGATGAAATGAGTATTTGAAGCGTTTAAGGTTGTGATAACGTTTTTAAAAATATAAATTTAAGAAAATATTTTCAAAATTTGAAAATAAAACTGGTTATACAGTGCTGCTCTTGTTTTAAAAATTAAGAAAAATAAATGTCATCAAACATGTAATCATGCCGAACAAATATAGTTAATAAGTTTTAAAATATTACCATAAGTTATTTTTGACGGATAACAATAAACAGTGGAACGAAAAACATACACGGTCCACGTAGGTCCCATCATGAATGTTTGTTTTTCTTATGTGGTTCAGAATCCAGTCTACAAGGAATTTTTAGATTTATTTTTTAATTTGCAAGCAATATTGGAGTTAAAAGTTAATTAATGCTTACGTTAGTATGAAGTATGAACTCATTACCATAAAGCACAAACTGTGCATTTTCTTTTTAACAATCAAATTTGTAGTTTTTTTTAAAGGAGATGTTATGACCAAAAAAAAAAATATAGTAATAAAATAAATAAATAAAATACACATAGATTTAATATGATTTACTCGATGGATTTACGTTCATACGAAAAATAATTCAAATCTTATTAGAGATAAAATTATAACAATTGAGCTACTTGATAAATTAATTATCGAGGTAAAAACTTTGTAACATTTAGTAAAATAAATTTGAAACTTTTATATCTGCAACATATTTAATTTATTATAATATATTTTTCATCTTTCGATCTTTTTAGGCATTGTTTTTTTATTTACTTTTACTTATTGAAAACTAAATCTGTTTTGAAAATCAGATTTAATTGTTTAGGCTAGTTTATTTTTTTCTTGGTAAGAAGCAAAAACTAAGAGTCTATTTGGAATTAAAACGAAAATTTACAAATGAAATTTATTTTAAATTGCATAATACATTTGAATTATTATTTTTAAATATTTAAAATAAATAAAAAATTCAAAAGAAAAGAGAGAGAATAAAGGGGGAGGGAGAGAAAAAAAAAAAAAAGAGAAAAGAGAAAGTATTTTGATCAAAATAGTATTTTATTTTTTATTTTGTAGAATTTATTTGTAGGTTTTATAAATAAAATAATAGAATTTGATAGAATTTATAACAAACCAATTCGATTCTATAATAATTTTATTTCGAAATAAATTTATAAATTTTTTATTTATTTTAAATATGACAATTACAGAATTTCTTATCCTAAACGAAATGTAAAAATTAGAGTTTTCTTCTTTTTGTGTCGGTGGAAAAAGCAAAGTATAATACTAAAATTTAAAACTATGAACTCCGAAAAAACTAAAATTCGATTTCCAACCCGATAATTATTTTAGTTTTAGGTGAAAAAATTAATGCATAGATAAGACATTCGATCCATGTCTTTCCATCCACATACATGGTGCAAGATAGGGTTCTAAGGTCTAGCTCAATCGATCATTTATAGCTAGACAGTGAGTGTTAACTGTTTATTCCTTTTCTGACAACTTTTATTTCATAGGACATATCACATAAATAATAAAAATGGAAAAACCTTGAAAATTTTTACTCTCCTTGCCGAATAAGGATAACGGTAGTTTGTTTTTTCTTTTTCTTAAGTGGTGATTTTATTTGAACAAAAATACTTTGAAATGACCAAAATACTCTTGACGAAAGTTATGAAAGTAAAATAATGTCAGGATACCCAATAGCTTTATTAGTAATAACAAAATCATCGGACCTGACAAAATTCCGCTACCAACCAGTCCCTGCCACTTGCTTGGTAAAGAACTTTTGAAATAAATTCTTTCTGTTTCTGAAAAAAATAAATATTTATGAAGTTATGGAGGAAGGAAGCATGGAAACAGGATTACTGCTCACAAGGTCTTTCCTAATTGACGAAGCAAAGCTTAATAACCACAGCGGTGGTGGTGACTGCAGCAGTATTGATGAAACAGAATCCTGTGTTTCCTTTGGTGTTCTTCTTAGCACCTTCGTCGCCGTCTGTGGCTCCTTCTGTTATGGCTACGCTGTTAGTAACTAATACTACTTTTATTTCAAACTTTTTTAACTCTTAAATGCACTCATTTTTGAGAAGAATTCTTGGTTTAACATATGCATATAGATTCTCCACCGTTGTCTATAATTATTATTGTTGTGGATAAAAGTTACTGTATAAAACACACCTCAAGTACTGTAAAACTGTGTGTTTTTCTTACAATTTATTTAGTTATAATAACTAAGTTTACTGATATAATCATACAAAACCAATTATATGTGCATGCAGATGGGTTATTCATCAGCAGCTATGTCTGGGATTACAGAAGACTTAGGCCTCTCTGTGGCTGATGTAAGTGCATATATACCATTTTTTTCCTCTTATATATAAATACTTTGCCCTTCCTTTTGATTTGTTCTTCATATACTTAAAAGCAGTTGGATACTGTCTGGTCTTAAGAAAAAGTTGTTAAGAGTTCTGAAATAATCCGTCATGTGTTGAAATAATTTCACTTACCATGTTAAGTTCAACCCAAAAGAAAAAGGAAAGTTGAAAAGGGCACTCACATGTTTATAATCAGTGTCATGTTTGTTTTTGCAGTACTCACTTTTCGCATCAATTATGAACTTTGGAGGCATAATTGGTGCAATATTTAGTGGAAAGATAGCGGCTCTCATTGGTCGAAGACAGGTAATTAACATCTGTTTCACTTTATATTTCTCCAAGAAATTAGTAATTTTACGAACAAATCTTTTATCATACCTAAATTAATTGATATTTGTGAAACAGACGATGTGGTTCTCTCAAATATTCCTTACTTTGGGGTGGCTTGCAATTGCATTTGCTAAGGTTTCTTTAATTCTACAAAATCATGCTTCGTTTGTTTGCACAAGAAAGCCCAAATTATATTACTAATATTCAATTATTGTTGAAAGGATGTTTGGTGGTTGGATGCTGGGAGGCTCTCATTAGGAATTGGATTCGGTTTCGTTAGTTACGTGGTAATTTGATTAATTTACCGAGGATTTCAATTTCATGTAATTTGGCCAACTTTTCCATCTTATTTATAACAAAAAAAAAATTGTACTTTTTTTCTTTATATTTACTAGGTACCTATATACATTTCAGAAATAACACCTAAAAATATCCGAGGAAGATTTATATTTACCAATCAGGTATAACTAAACTAAACCACTGTAGATTAATAATATTACTAGAATGAACTTATAATTGTTATATTAACTTCTTTTAATCTCTTCTAAGTGTACAGCTGATGCAAAATTGTGGGATTTCATTTATATATATTACTGGAAATTTTATTCACTGGCATATCTTAGCCTTTATCGGTAAATTCTTTTTTCTTCTTTATAATTAATTGTATTTCAATCATATACAGTGACTTACTATGCTACTTTGATTTTGTCTTCAGGCCTTATTCCTTGCGTGATGCAAGTTATCGGTTTATTTTTTATTCCAGAGTCTCCTAGATGGTTGGTGAGTTCAAAGAAATTTTTTAATTGTTATATTTGCTAGTGTCGTAGAAAATATTTTTTATTTTAACGAAGAGAGAGATCAATTTCAGATCTTATATGAAAGATCAAAAGATAAATCTAAGACTATAAATAAACTCGAGCAGCTTGAGCTCCATTTGAAATCGGCTCAACTTTTGACTTGTTCAAACGCCAATCACGAACAGAATTTTTAGTTTTTAAAATTCTTGAAACGACTTTAAACATGATGTGACTCCACTAAATAAATCTCGAGCAATTTAAGCACGTTACTTTTCAAGTCAAGCATTCAATAAGGCTCAACTCAAATAAACTTAAATCAATATATTAACGTATGTATATGCGTACGTATATAGAACTTACCATAATATAAGATATAAAAGTTAACCTTACATCGAAAAAACTTACATAAAAAATTATTTCATGTGAAGAGCTTACATAATATATCCATTTGTGGACACAAATTTGATTAATGTTAAACTATGTACAGGCAAAATTCGGTCGAGAAATAGAGTTCAAAGATGCTCTACAGCGCTTGAGGAGGAAGAATGCTGATATTTCACAAGAAGCTGCTGATATCAGAGTAATTCAACTTCAGATTTCTATCTCATCTATTTGGGGTGAATAGAATTTTACTTAGATTTCGGGTCCAATATCCGGCTGATAAATTCCCTTTTTTTTTTTTTTTGAAGGATAGCACAGGAACCTTTGAACAAGATCAGAAAGCTGGAATTCTAGATTTGTTCCAGAGGAGATATGCTAAATTACTTATTGTGAGCCGAGATTAAAAAACAGAATTATAATTAATAATTTGTTTGTCCTTCCCTTCTGGTGCCCAGTCTAATTTTATGAATTGATTGAGCTGGTTTTTTGTCCTTTCCTTTTGGTGATTAGTCTAACTTTATGAATTTGATTGAACTGGTTTAGGTTGGAGTAGGACTGATGCTTCTGCAACAATTAACAGGTAGCGGTGGGATGGCATATTATGCCAGTACCATCTTTGAAAAAGCAGGTAATCCATAAAAATTGACCTTGATAATAATCGCATTTTTGACAAAACCGTGTGAGAGTATGACGTTAATTCTTGTTTGAGACAGACTTTTCAACCGGGATTGGGACGACAACGTTAGCTCTCATTATGGTACAAAGTTGGCTCTTTATTTTGTATAGATGCAAAGTTTTACTAATTAAGTTTAATTTGGAACAATTCAGTTATTAAATATTTAAATATTTTTGTAGATACCAAAAGCTTTATTGGGACTGATCTTAGTGGATAAATGGGGACGAAGACCACTCCTTATTGTTAGATTTCATTTCAATTTAATTAATTATCAAATACATAATCAACAAGTAAGGTCGATCAATGCAATTTAACCATTAATCTTTACAGGCTTCTTCATCTGGAATGTGTTTGAGTTGCTTTCTTCTTGGGACCTCATTTTCCTTGCAGGTTGTAATTATTTTATATTTCTATTTTTTTTTATGGTTTTATTTGCTATCAATTGTATGAATTTTCCTTTTTTCACCTCCATTAATGAGCAGGCATTAAACCTTCTGAAGGAGCTTACTCCCCTTTTTGCATATATCGGTGTATTGGTAATTCAAATCTAATTAACGGATCATTGTATTTTTTTTTTAGGTTTTTCTTTTTGTTTAAGATTTTGGGTACTAATAGATCCACATCAACCAGGCATATATTACAACTTTCGCAATGGGCATGGGAGGATTACCATGGATTATAATGTCTGAGGTAATTAATTAACTTGAATATTTCACTTTACCAATCTATTTTTTTAATATACAAATTTATGAATAAATAAAATGGACCGATACATTTCAGATATTTCATATCGATGTCAAAGTTTCAGCTGGAAGCTTGGTGACCATAACTAATTGGTCGATGGGTTGGATTGTTACGTACATTTTTAATTTTATGTTTGAATGGAACTCAGCAGGTATTTTTCTCTCTATCTCTCTCTCATTACATATAATTATCCCCTTTTTATTTTTATAAAAAAAATTAATCATCTATTAATATTTTAATGCATTTGCTACACTTATGCAGCTACATTTTTCATTTATTCTAGCATATGTGGTGCCACTATTGTCTTTGTATGGATGTTCGTGCCAGAGACAAAAGGGTTAACTCTAGAAGAGATACAGACATCACTTACTCATCATCCGCATTAAAAAAGATGAGCTACAATTAATTATATTTTACATTCAACTTATAATTAAATTGTATGATTGTACGTATTTCTCTCTATTAGCAACATTCTCACAATAAAAAAAACCGTGTCAACGATCAAAATTAAATTTGTTATTTTGTTAGTGATATGTTATTTTTTTATTAAAAACAATCAAAATTAATTTTTTTTGAAGTAGTATCACGGACAAAATATCTATCAATAATAAGTTTTTAAATTATTTTATTAAAAACCATCAAAATTAAATTTTTTTTAAGAAAGCATCGTAAGTTTACTTTTCAATCAGCTAACTTTCCTACGAGATATTCAATTGGGTGGACTTTTAGATCAAGTGTTCCCGGCCACCTACTCTTCACACGACTGATCCCCATTTTCATCTCTTCACAACTACAAGGCTTACGACAATTTATTGATCCGTACGTAGAGGAAAGTTAGGCAATCTGCAGCTAATTAAGGACCACTTTTACATCCCAAAATCTTCCATTTAGGTGATTTGATATGTATCTATCTTTTGGTTTGTGCATTTTTTATAATTTTTGTCAACAATATAAACGTACTGTTGACGTGCATGAATAGAGTTTTCAGTTTATGGACAACATCGGAGTTCATCATTTTCACGAATTAATTGTTAAATTCAACCGTTTGACTTAAATTATTGGTTTGAATTTACTATTCATGAACAACTTATGTGGCCAATTAATTTTTTATTATTATAATTTCTCCGCGTTTGACTGTCTTTCTATCGTTTATAGAAACCATAAATATTCGTTGTCATGACTCATGAGAAACGATGAAGAGAATAGGGAATGACGACTCGATCCCCCTTTGCTTTGCAATTCCTCAAAAACTTGATTTTGGTCCCCTTCTCAAACCTTGAATAGGGATAAAAATTTATCATTAAAATAATAATTTATAAAAAAAAAAAAAAAATTTATCATTAGAGACGTGTTTGTCATTTACAATATATATATAATAATTAATCTACACTATTTTACAAACATATAATTTTAAACATTTTCTTGTTATAACTCATGTTTTTCTTAATTTTGATTTTTTAAAGTAAATTTAATTCTTATTTTTTTTTAAACAAATTACATTAACTAACCTAAAGTTAATCCATAGTTACACTTATCTATTTTCTGTTAACTTTTCGTTATTCGATTATTCAAAATATAGTTAAACTTTATGCAACTCATCAAAACTTATTGAAAATCTGACTTTACTCTTAATAACTTTAAAATTCAGTCAAATCTTTTATCCAAGTAGTATCCAAACAATGATTGAATTTTGAAATTATTAAAAGTAAAGTCTAGTTTTCAATAAGTTTTGATAAGTTGACATAAGGTTTGATTGAATATTAAATAATTAACTAATAGAAGACTAACGAAACGTTAACAACAGATACGTAAATGTATAATTTAGAAACTAACTGAGTTAATTGTAACTATGGACTAACCAAATTCTTAAAGCTTATATAAAGTTTTTAAAACTCCATGTAACTTTTGTTTTTATACATAGAATTAAAATTGATAATCGTCACCTTTCATCTATCATATATTTATAAAAAATTTAAAGTTACAAAAATTAAAATGAAATATAGATATTCTATATCAAGTCTGATATATCAAACGTCCCAAAAGTAACTCAGATTTTCTGTTTGGGGGTTGATTTACAGCTATCAAATTTGTTTGTGATGATAACCTTTTTTTTAAAATAAAAAAATAATAATTATAGTGGTGATAATCCTTAAACTGTAGCTAAAAGTGACGATAAGTGGTGTAGAATTAAAGAATGCCGGAGTTAACACAACCATCATATTTAATATATTCTATTAACAAAAAGCTTGTGTATCAATGATAAGAAGAACCCCACAGTCGAATTTTTTTATGTAAAAAAGCAGCCTTTGTGCATAATTATGCTCCTTACCATAAAATTAGATTCGTTTTATGCAGTCATTTAATACCCCTTCGTAAGAAAACAAAACACATCTACAGAGTAAGCAATCATCATGGCTCCCCTTGTACCAAAAAGTTAGATGCTATTTTTTGTACTAACCGCGCACTAGGCTACGACCGAAATAGTTATGAACAGGTAATGATATTTAATGTGAACCTGGACGCGATTTAATTCAAGTTCATTTGTTTTACACGATCTTATCGACACGTTTGAGGTTTGAGATTTGAGGTTGGAGCTTTGGGCAAGTGGGCTCCGTTAAGTGGGATCGGGTCACAGGAACATCATTATCATTTTGTTGAATTTGATACGAGATATTTAATTAGTGAAATCATGACCCATAAAATTAACTTCTAAGGTTAATAGATTCCTTATAAAAAAATATTGGAAACAATGAAATTTTAAATGATAGATGTGTTGATATAAAAGGATAACATATTACCCCACACACAACGGTTCAATTAGTTGGTTAAACTCAACGTATGATCAATTATTTCTATTTAAAGAATACGGTGAAAATTACATCTCTAAATGCATATATTTATATATGTTAAAAAGTTCACTAAGACTAAAGTTTTAATTAATACATGATCAAATACTTAATTAAGTATTAATTATCAGGATGCATTGACTTCACACAAAGTTACTTACTAAGATGCTTAAGTCTTCTCATAAAATCACTTAATAAGATAATCAAAACCATAAATAATGAGTCACAACATTCTGGCCAATACATTATCTTCGTTATGTATTCTCTAATAAAAAATATAGCTCCATGAGCAAAAGCTCATGTCATGATGAATCCTGCAATGTATTGGTGATGGGTATATAACGCAGCTTAAGTAGTAAAGTCTTGTGCTATGAACACATAACCGGGTAAAGAGTACATGTGTTGAGCTACCAAAGAAGTAATAACCCCTTAAGAGGCTAGAGCAACGCCTAATTGAAAATGAATTGAATTATTGATTGTGTCATAAAGACCTTTATGCTCACGCCCCAATCGTCCTCTAGAGGAATACGTGCTTCTAAAATATCTTTTATACTATGCCCAATTCCAAAGTTAATTCTATACATATGGCCCGCAATGAGAAAAATAAATGCAATAGCTAAATGATGATGAGCAATATTGGTCAGCCACAAACTTTGTGTTTGTGGATGGAATCCCCCAAGAAGGGTTAGAATGATAGTTTTTTTTTTATCATTGGGAGGTACCAAATAAATGACTACTTGAATCGTGGTTTTGAACATAAAGATAAAGTGGGCCTAATCGTTGGGGATGCGGTAATACATCTAAAAAATTATTACATCGAACATATTTCCCTCAGGATCGAGGAATAGCGACATGGACTAAATGCCCTATCCAAGTCAAGGAACTTACCCTGAATAGTCATGACAAATGATGATTGAGACGAGATTCGACATTTTTGAACCATGAAACACTCGGTTTCCATTTCGGTTGTAGGTCTAACCAACTCGCTATTAAGGATATTGATGGGCACCATGGTGTGGTCTAGATTATCTTGACTTGATTCTTGGCTTTCTTAGGTAAGTTTCAATTTGATTGTGGGTTCAAAAGATTTTCATCCCACATGTTCACATCAGATATGGTAGAAAGAAATAATAAAAAAAGAGCTCCAGTATAAAGATCTTCATTAGTACGTAAACCGATTGTATACCACCACTGATAAGCACTAGAACAAGCGATACTCACTGGGCTAAGAGCACCTCCTCGAGTAAAAGTTTTCACAACTGGTTGACCAAAATGAGGATCCCAAATTGCATGAGCAATTGGTCTTACATGTAAAGGGTTTTGTACCCATGCCTCAAAATTTCCTTGCCAAGCTACATGAAACAGATTTTCGGAAGTCCACAGAAATATTATTGCTAATTGCCCGAAGTGAGAAGCAAAAATATTTCGATAAAGACGTTCCTCGGTAATATCATCAGGACTCTCGAAGTCATGTGCAGTAGCAATTCCAAACCAAAAACGATGAGTACTGGGGTCTTGAGCTAAGCCTTGGCTAAACCTTAGAAATCTTAATGCCACAATGTCTTTCAAATCCTTCTAACCATTATCCTACTACAATAATTCTTGCTAAGAAGAACGCCCATGTTGTGGCAATTCCACCCAGAAGGTAATAGGTTACTCATACAACACGTACTTGTACAATGCTCAAATGGATTCAAGCAATAACCACGCTCGCTGAATAGAAACATTAAACTAAAAGCCCATACAAAATGAGCACCTAATAATAAAAAAGGCCATATGCAGATAATGAAGAACCATAAGACTGAATTACTTGGGATGCTTGTGCCCATAAGAAATCGCGGAGCCTCCCATTAATAGTAATGAAACTCTGCTGAAAGTTTCTTCTCGTGGTATGAGTTACCACCCCTTGATCACTTATACTACCCCAAACATTTGACTGCATTTTCCAACTAAAATGGAACATTACTACGAAATTGCATTGTACATCCAAAATAGTCCTAATAATACATAATTCCAAATGGATACTTGACATGTCCCCCCTCTTCCGGGTCTCTCACAAGGGAAACAAAAACCAAGATTTGCTTTATCCGGTATCAAACACAAGCTACGAGGAAATAGAACAGCTTTCAGGAGTATCAATACCGTCACATGAATCGTAAATGCATGAATGGGATGTACCAAAAAATATATGGTTCCTAATGGAATAGGTAACAAATAAACTTTGCCACCCACTGCTACTAAATCATTGCCCCCCCCCCCCCCAAGTCAAACTGGTGCTCGTTGTTTCACCAGGGGCTGTTGCACCAGGTGCTAAAGCATGGGTATTTTGTATCCACTGAGCAAAGACAGGTTGTAACTGTATAGTGGTATTTGAAAACATATCTTGTGGAAGCCCTAAAGCACCCATGGTATCATTATGAATAGACAAACCAAAACTATGAAAGCCTAGAAATATGCATACCTAGTTGAGGTGAGATATGATTGCATTGCGATGCCTAAGGACACGATCTAATAGATCGTTGTATCGATTAGTTAGATCATAGTCTCTTACCATATGTCTCTTATAGTTGTCAAGCTTCCAACTCCTGGGTTGGGTTTGTCTCCACCCAATCAAACCTCCCTCTCGGTTTTGGACGGGCTTTTTACTCATCATTTAGATTTTTGGCTTAATCTCAACAAAAAAGAAAGAAAAGATCAAGTTATAATAAAAAAATTACCCAAAAACTCTTACCCATTAATTATAAAAAAAAAATTGAATAAAGTTTGTTTTAAAATTTTAAATCAAAATAAATAAACGAGGGTTACATCACCTAAAAAAACCTCTCCATTGAGAGAACTACAAAAGCGGATTTTAGAGATAAAAAGAGGTTTTCAAAATACCTTCTAATTACATTAGTCTCCTTGAAAAACAAACTCCCAGATAAAGAGAGGTAACATAACCTCTATACATTCCATTGCCTCTGGTTACCCTATCCAAATACACTGTTTGAGTGTCATGTATTCTACTACTCCACGACAGTAGATCAGGACAATCAGAAAAGACCACACCAACAATTGAATGGTTTACAATGGTTAACAAATGATATACGTAAAGTGTAGATGCGTCTTTCTCTTTCTATTAGCTTAGTATTTATGTTACATCGTGGACCCAATCACTGTTCTCAGAAGAAAACAAAGGCTCTGTTTTCATTATTAAAAAAAAACAGATTAACAATGCTCTTTTTTCATATATTAGAAAAAAACACAATGCTCTGTTTTATTTGTAATTTTGTGAACCCAATTGGGATTTGAGAATAATCTTTTAGGGGTTCTGTTTGGGTACTTGGGGAGGAGGATTGAAAAATTATATATCTTCTTTTTCCCCTTTGGTATAAGATTGGAGATAAAGATGTTTAACAATCTTAGGATGCTGTCAAATCTGAAGTGTAAAGCACCGCACAATTTTACTTGGGCTTCTTCCAATTTTCATGCAATAGTAATTGAAAGCCCTATTGAATTTTGATAGACTAAACATCAAAAGAAGGTTAAGTACATAGTTGCTTTCACTTTGTATAAAAAGAAAGAAAAAGATCCTATTATTTGGTATACCAAAAAAAAGTTGCTTTAAATTTCCCCAAAGTATTCATATGAGCAGTTTGCTTGAATTACCAAGCAAGGTTTGAAGATAACAACTAACTTGAACAGTAAATAGCCTTTCTTGTTGCAATGTAATTTTGAGATTGAATCCCAACTGTTATCAAATATAGGAGAATTTATAGGATATGTTTGGTAGATAGGATGATTTTTATCAAACGGGTGTATTTGGTAAACAAGATGAGACAAACGAAGATATGAAACAAGATTTCTCATCCAATAATAATTTGATAGAGTCGTCCGGCTTTGAGAATAGGACGAAACATCTTATACTTTCACTTGTCTATCTCATCCTGTCATTTTCTCATTCTTTCACATATGATAATTTTTATTCTATTGATGTATTTGGTGGACAAGATGAAACAAATTATAATATGAAACGAGAATTTTCATCGATAATAATATGATAGAGTCATCATGTTTGAGGCTAAGACAAAACATCATACTTTTTTCACTTGTTTATTTCATCTTTATCTTTTTAATCATTCTTCCATCATTTTTAGTCCATCAAACACATTTCAATTATAAAATCATAATATTCTTGTTTCATCCTGTTCATCAAACACACTTTATAAATTTATTTTTTTAATTGTTTTTATTAAAACTCACACAAACACTTCCCCAATTTCTGCTTATAAAGTGGGTAAGAAAATGTTTTTAAAGATCTTTGTTAGATTTGAATAAAAATACCTTGGCTTTATTTGTTAAAAATGAGTAAAAATTCAGTTTGATAAAAAAAAAATTGAATTTTAAAAAAAATCGGAATGATGAAAAGAAAACATGCATTCCAAATGGTTTAGTTAGTAACAATATTTTTTTATTTACACCTAATATAAACAAGTGATTTCAATTTAAATATTGAAAAAGAAAATTGAGAATTAAGTATGAATGCAAATATGGTGTGAGAAAGCGTGTTGATGATCCCACAAGGAATGCCATCTTAGATCTCAAACTCATGAAACGTTGAGTATTAATTACTGTTGATGTCAAATAAAATATCTTGAAAAACAGTGACATTTGTCAATGTTCCTTTCCATCCCATTTTATTAGTCAATTTTTCTTTGTTTGAAATTTCAATTTATTTGCCCATACGAAAATGTCAAAGCACAATTCTTGTGAACTTTTAAAATATAACTCTTATTGTTTTTTTTCCCATTTGTTTTATACCATAAATAGCTTAGGATTTCCAGTTGGAAACTACGGTAACGTGTGTCCCCTTGAAGTTAGATTAATGAAAGATAAATTAAGATATAAAAAAAATTCCATGAAATTCAAACCAGACCCAAGAGTTTGGAACAGAGGAAGTATAATAAATTAGACAAATTAAAATTAATTTGGAACAGAGGAAGAATAATAAATTAGACAAATTACGCTAAATTAGAAAACAAAAGAGAGACAAATTTAGCAAGAAAGTTGCACAGGACCACTCCTTTTTATAGCTCTCTCGTACGTCGCGAGTTTTGTGACACTTAACTTTCAAATCCCGAAAAGCCTTTTTGTGTCACGTACAAGAAGAAAATAAAAGAAACTATGGAGCCTGAAACAATGGAAGCAGGACTACTACTGAAAAATCCTCTGCTAAACCAAGCAAAGCCTAATGTTAACGATAATGGTGGCATCGACCCTCCAACTCGCTCTGCCACATCTGTTGTTTTCCTTTGTACCTTCTTCGCTGTTTGCGGCTCTTTATCTTTTGGATGCGCAGTAAGTACACGTACTTTCGTTTTGTTTTTTTTTGGTTGTTGCAGTGCTTCTGGTTATATATATATATATATATAGTGTCTGGATTCTGAAATGTTTGGGAACGAAAATAGAAAAGGGTAATGCTCTGTTTTTTTCCTCCTTCCATTTTTGACTAGTTTTCGTTTCCTCTACATTTTCCAGAGTCCAAACACAGGGTTAATCATTTTTTTTAATCTCTCTAGAGGAGCATGAATTGACGATGATTATACAATTTTAACATAATTAAATACATACCTTTTGTATTATTGTTGATTTTCATATGGAATTCATTTACCATATCAAGATAAAAAGGAGAAACAAAAGAATTATTTAGAAAAAAGGGTTTTAACTTTTTTTTTTTTTTGGTTGATATGGGTAATAGATAATACTTACTTCATATTTGTTTTTATGGAGTTTAACTGAAGTTTTGTTATTTGCTTTCTGAAGACGGGATATTCATCAACTGCTGAGTCTGGGATCATGGAAGATTTGGGGCTTTCTGTTGCAGCAGTAAGTACATTTTACCTACCGGCTACCGTTGTTCATTTTCTCTAATATCTTAGTATTTTTCCTCTTAATTATATATATATTTTGTTTTCTTTTAATTTGTTATTTCTGTTTGTCACCATTGGATAGAATCTTCAATCTTGAAAGTGCAATGAAAAAGCCAACATTCTATTACAAATGCAATTTTTTATTTGGGAAAATAAAGCAGCCCCATCTTCTGTATCCTATGAAACTGGATGGTCATTGTCTATATATACACCAAAATAGTTTTTACAATAATGTTTAATTAAAGAAATGTATTCAATTTAGCATTTCCAAGTTTTTTTTAATCAGTTATCATATTGGTGTTGCAGTATTCGGTATTTGGATCAATTATGACAGTTGGAGCAGCAATAGGAGCAATATTTAGTGGGAAAGTAGCTGCTCTCATTGGGAGGAGACAAGTAAGTATTTTTGTTTTACCCTTTTAATTTACTTACTCTGTAATTGAGAAAGCTTTACCAAGTCTGCAACTCTTTTTTGAGGTGATTTTTTTTTGCATAATGTGAAACAGACGCTATGGTTCTCTCATATATTCTGCACCATCGGCTGGCTATCAATAGCATTTGCCAAGGTTTTTCCTCTGTTTTTATGTGTAATCTCAACCTATAACTCAATTTAGGTATGACTATTGTTAACGGCGTATATTCAATTCTTGTTAAAAGGATGCTTTGTGGTTGGATTTCGGAAGACTCTCATTAGGAATTGGAGTTGGTTTCATTAGTTACACGGTAATTATTTGATGGTTTTCAATTTAAGTTTAATTCAATCTTCCATTTAATGTAGTAAAACTATAACTATATTTTTTGTTGTACCAAACAGGTACCTGTATATATTGCAGAAATAACACCTCAAAAAACTCGTGGAGCATTTATATTTACCAATCAGGTATAACTGCAACATAAACAACAAAAAAAAAAAAAAAAAAAAAAAAAGCTTAGGGTAGCGATATTAGCATTCCACGAATGATTATTGACATTTCACTTAGATTTTTAGTTGCTAAAACTTACAATAGTATTCTTAATTAATATTTTGTGTATTTCAAAAGACAAAAAATGATCTAATTTTAATTAGAGGTATTATTATAAGTTTTAACAATTAAAAAATTAAGTGGAATGCTAAAATCCATTTGTGGAGTGTCAATATCGTTATTCATGAACTTGTTATTTATATTGATAAGACTATTTTTTTTTTCCAAATATACAGTTGATGCAAAATATTGGGAATTCATTTGCATTTGGTGGTGGAAATTTTATTAATTGGCGCACCTTGGCCCTAATTGGTAATAAATTGTTTATAGTTTTAATCGTAGTTATACCATAAAATGTTTCAAAAGTAATTTTATAAACCATAAAACGTTTTTACTGTTGTTCTGATAAGCTAATCATATTAATTATTCTTTTCTGTCTTCAGGTGTTATTCCATCCGGGGTGGCATTTATTGGTTTATTCTTCGTTCCTGAGTCTCCCAGATGGCTGGTTAGTCCAATTCAAGATTTCATTAATTCTAAATAAAAAAATTACATAGGTTGTGTTAATTTCAATGGCACAACGAATGCACGATATAATTACTTATTTGACTGCTTAATTTTATATATACCACTAATTATGAACAACAAAATAATTGTTTAGGCAAAAGTTGGTCGAGAAAAAGAGTTCGTATCTGCTCTGCAGCGCCTTAGGGGGGAAAATGCTGACATTTCTCAAGAAGCGGCTGATATTAGAGTAATTTTTGACATTCAAATATCTATAAATTAGGATTAATTAAAGGAATTGCTAAGTACTTTTTTCAAGTAGAATAACATGTTGAATTCCATTTGTTTTTCCAGGATATCATGGAAACTTTTGAAAGAGGCCCAAAATCTGGAATTCTAGACTTGTTTCAGAGGAGATATGCTCATTCACTCACTGTAAGCCTTAAAAAAAAAATAAAAATAAAAATGTCTCCTTTCTTTAATTTCATGGACAATCTGATCTTTTTTACGGATGATTTGAACTGGGTTAGGTCGGAGTAGGGCTAATGCTTCTACAACAATTAGCAGGAAGTTCCGGATTGGCATATTACACCAGCAGTATATTCGAAAAAGCTGGTAAATTAAATGGTTTGATTTTGGAATTGTATTTGTCTCATAATATATATATATACTGTATTTGATATTGCATGATCATACTCTGGTTAATTTGATACAGGCTTTCCGAGCAGCATTGGGACAACAGTGTTAGCTATCATCTTGGTGCTTCACTCTTTACACCTCAATTAATGATTTTACTTCAGCCTGCATTATGTTTAACATTCACATTGTAACATGATTTTACAAAACAGGTACCAAAAGCTGTATTGATTCTATTCTTAGTGGATAGATGGGGACGACGACCACTCCTTGTGGTTAGAGTGAAATTGAGGATTAATTTGATTTAATTTTTGAATTCATGACTTTTAATCAACAAGTTGGATGATGAAATATATTAATGTGTTTTGCAGATTTCTTCTACTGGAATGTGCTTTTGTTCTTTCCTTCTTGGGTTGGCATTTTGTTTACAGGTTTATATATACTTTCTCTTTCATTATTTTCTTTTATATTAATTCTAGTTTTGACATTTTTTTTTTCTCTTCATATTTTGAGCAGGCACTCGGCATTCAAGCATTTAACGGAGAGCTTACTCCTATTTTGGTATTTATTGGTGTACTGGTAATTCAATCTAAACAAAAAAACCAACCCCCCTCTTGTCTTTTTCATTCAAGAAAAATTATGTTTTTCTGGTATTTCACTTTTGATTCTTTTAAATTACAAAACATTTCATATTATCAATTTATAAACTTTGCAAACAATTTGATTTTAGTGTTTATTTCCAATTTGAATGTTATTGAATTCATCATCAATTGTCAACTAAATTGGTATTGAAATCAGGGGTATATTATTGCTTATGCAATTGGTATGGGAGGATTACCATGGATCATAATGTCCGAGGTAATTATCTAAGAATTCATGAAAATTTTCTTTTGTTTTTTTTAACGAACTAGGGTATTATTTAAATCACTAGATTTATATTAAAATAGATTAATTTTTTGCTTTCAGATATTTCCAATGAATATAAAGGTTTCAGCTGGAAGTTTGGTGACCTTCGCCAATTGGTCAACTTGTTGGATTGTTACATACACTTTCAATTTTATGATGCAATGGAGTTCATCAGGTTTTTTTTTCTTCTCTTTTTTCTCTCACATATATACACAAAAATTGTTTCTATAATTTTATTTGGTTTTTTGATGCTATTACAGGAACATTTTTCTTTTTTTCGAGCATATCTGGTGCAACGATTGTGTTCATATGGATGTTGGTGCCTGAAACTAAAGGTCGAACGCTAGAAGAGATACAATCACTTACTCATTTTTCTTATTAATATAAAATGTAAATAAAACAAGACAATTGTATATAAAATTGTCTTAAAATTAGTGTATATCTAGATTGTTTAATCATTAATTTTTATTTCATTAATGAAAAGACAGAAATATTATAAAAAAAGAGTTGGCATTGTTCCTACAAGTTTGATGAATTATTTTTTAATGTACTTTGTTTACTGTCTCATTAAAAGTTGAATAGATATTTGAGAATAGATTGAAAAGACTATTTTTCACTGTGTAGTTCATTATCTCAATAGACCTAAAATAAACCTCTTTGTCCCGTGCGAAAAAGCCAATCATTCATTTAACGTATTCATGATATCATGTTCATATCAATCATTTTATAGTTGAATGAAAATTATAGATACATAAAAATACAATCATGCATTCTATTGATAAATAAGAATTTAGTTTGGTTAATTGAAATGTTCGCTAAACAAACTGTTATTCAAAGATGGAGAACTAGTAGGAAGTAGATAAATTTCATTTTCAAAGAAAATCAGTTTGGATTTTTTCTTTTGTTCTAAGTTTGTATTTCAATTAGAGTTTTCAATCACCATCAACTATCCCCCAATTTGAGGGAAGCTTGTACTATACGGAGAAGTAACAAGGAAGCAAAGCCAAAAAGGTCATGACCTCTAAGTAACTTGTGGAGTTGAGTTTGTTCAACTCCATAAGTTATCACTTCTTTCATAAAGTCATACACTACATATTCCTTGAGCATTAAGTTTAAGACAAGACGCCGAGCAGTTCTGTCAGAAGCAAACTTATTATGTGCGATACAAAGATATATTATATATCGTGGATAAAATATCATTTTATCAGTTTATAATTGTCTCTTGTTAAAATAGTTTTTGTTCTGTTCTTGTTGAAACACTTTTTTAAACACAAATTCAACATTTTAGAAGAAAAAAAATCAACTTTTGACTTATTTCACAAATTACTTTTTAATTGTGTTTAGTTTAATTTTTATTTTTTGAAAATAAAAATGATTTCACACACTCTACAGAAAGAGGATCTAGGCACTTTTTGTTCAAAAGTCGCGTACCTAGTCTGTATAAAGACCCTATAGGCAGATCAAATAATCAATGGATAGTATCTTAATTATTAATTAAGATGCTTCAAATTAAACTAAACATTTTTATTATTTAAAAGTTAATTAAATCACAACAAGAGCTAAGCAAATCCACTTCATTTAGACAATCGTAACGTTGGATTTTGGGCACTTTTCTTGGAGAAATAGCTATCAAAGGAAAAGAATATTTAAATGATTTGTGGAATGATTTCACTAAACATTTTTTAGCAAAAAGAAGAAGATTGATGATTAAAAGCATTAATCTTTTTTTAGCCCACAAAACAATGAATTTTTACTGAAATTGTTTTTTTTTTTTAATCTTATTGTGGTATGAGTAATCTCTTAAACAAATGGGCAGACTATTAAACAAAAGGATTAATACATTTAATTAAGGTGCTTTGGTTAGTGACAAAGTGGGTGGATTACCACAAGTGAACGGCTTCCTTTTCAGCCACACCTTTTATGTTAGAATGATTAATGCATTTAATTAAGGTTTAACACCTTAGTTGGTGACAAAGTGGGTGCATTACCCTAAGTAAACTGCTTCCTTTGCTGCAGCTATTTATCATTTTATTGGCTAAATTATGTTTGTTTTTTTTTATACTTCGAGAGTTGTTTTAAAAAGCATCTATTTTATTTTTTCTATTGTTTTTAAGAGTCAGAACCTGCGTCATAAAGGCATAAGTTAAGATACATTAAATGTAACTTAAGCTATAAAACTCTAATATGAATTTGGGATCAATTTCTCGTTCATCTTTTCATCTGTTAGATCGATTTGAAGTTTTAGGTATTACTAATATTTTGGGCTTGAAAGAAATGAGTGAGACCTGTTTTGGGCCCAAGCAACTCCAATTTGGGCCAGGAAGCTCCAATTTGGGTCACTCATTTATGGACCCAACATTTGGACCGTCTGTCTAATATTGTGAACCGAAAAGCAATCGATTTGAACTATGAAAATTCTCTTTTTCACATATCTGTGCTGTCATTGAAATGAACCGTGAACTCGTGAAGAAAAGGTTTAATCGGCCAACCAATATTATATATGTGGAGGAAACTTACCCAAACATAAGTTATGGAGCCCTTCTCATTAGGGGTTTTTAATTTTCATGGATCACACAAAATAAACCCAACATAAACAAAGGTACACCGAAAAAACTCAAAGGCCCATATGTGATTACTAAACTTTAGTTGGGATTGGTCCATTCCAAGCTCTATGCATTAGGGTTGGAAAAAAATAACCAATAACCTTAACCGAACCAAAAACACGATTAAAAAAAAAAAGAATTACGGTTCAATTTTTATTTTATTTTTTTATTGTGGTTTTTGATTTTGAAAAATGTAAGTTAACCGTTTAGTCAAACAATTTCGAAATTATATATATCCAATTACAATTTTATACCTAAAGCAGTAGATTATATATGTTTTAAGACTAAAGTTATAATGATAAAAAATGCCTAGTGTATATATCCTTAAGAGGAAACTCTAAAATCATTGTTTTGAATAAGAATATTATATATAATGTTATTTTTCATTGTTAAGTAAATTCTAACTTATATTATTTTTCTTGTTTTTTTCTTCTTCAAAGATATCAGCTTTGACATTAAACCAATTAGTTTTGAACATTGATGATTCAGAAGAAGAACTTGGAGAGAAAAGCTTGGTTGTTAAATGTTTTGGTTATTATGTAGTTTTTCATTTGAAAGTTTATAATTTATTTTGAAATATTTGAATTTGAATTAAATGGTGTTAAGAATTTTAATTTGGATTTATTAGTGTGGATTGAATGAAATTGTAGTGTTTTAACTTTTAAATTATATTATGCTTTGATTAATATAACATGTCGATTGATAAAATTAAATTTGTTTTTTTTGTTAACTATGGTTAATTGTAAAAATTTGATAACCAAACCGAACCAAAAGTTTGATTACTAAAAGAAAAATATTTTGTTTATGGTTAGGATTTAAGACAAACCAAAGTTTTGGTTATGGTTATGGTTCTACCAAATATTATGGGTTACTGAACCATAATATTTTTTTAATAAAATCACAATGATTACGTCAACCTATATTAAGTAAAAATTTACAATTATACCCCAAATTGACTAACTAGTTTCAATTTTTAGTAGTTAAAAAAAATATAAAACATTTTTTTAAAAAAAAATTGTTAGGCTAATTTTTTTTTAATATTTATCAAATAATAGTGGGACTTATGTAGTTTTGACATAATTTATATTTAATGGAAATCGAAATTCGTTTTGAAAACTAGAGTTAGGTACAAATAACCTAAAAACCTAAACGAACATGAACCATTCCATAATCGAACAAAAAATATTGTTATAAAAAAAATGATTAGGTTTATGGTTCATGTTTTTTATTTCTTTTTTTTTTGTTATGATTATGATTATGGTTCTTGATTTTAAAATATGTTGTTAACCCCTTAACTTAACCATATTAAAATTATATATATAATTTATAGTTATATGTATATATATTTTATAAGTATGTAATTAAATATATATTATGTATCTAATTATAATTTTATCCTTATAAATTACAATAATAAATTAGATTTATGTTTGAAGACCAAGGGTATAAAAGTAAAATAGCTTACAAGTAAAAAATCCAACTCCCAATAACTTAATCAATTAATTATAATCAATCTTGACTTTTGAGTATAATCACAAATATCAACTTTGACAATAAACCCATCAATCTTGAATATTGACAATTAAAGGGGAGAAGTTTGAGGAGAAAAGTTTAGTTGTTTAATGTTTTATTATTTTATTTTACATTTGAAAATTTGTAATTTGTAACTTACTTTGAAGTATTTGAATGTTAATCAATTGTTATGAATTTTAATATGGATTGTTTAAATTATATTATACTTTAATTAGTATAGCTTTCTTGAATTGATAAAATTTTTATTTTATTTGTTAAACGTGGTCAGTTGAAAATTTATAATAACTGAACTTAACCAAAAAGTATAGTTATCAAAAAGAAATGATCAGGTTAATGATTTTTGAAGTTACCTTTCCAAATGAAAACTCAAAGTAAGAATCTTAAGTGAAATGTGCACAACCAACATCATATTAAAAGCTTGTACTTCTGAAGTGAAATGTGCACAATCATGCATGTGCATGGTTTGAAAATAATGGAGGAGCCAAAACAAAGTCATGCAAGGCTACAACCCTGCATTGACAAATAACAGTTGTTTCGTTATATATATTGAAACTTTCACGATAAGTTAACCACACAAAATTATTTGTTTGAAGTTAGTGTTGCTGACTAAAAAATACTAATGAGAAATTTATGAGTCCTTCCAATTTTCAAACAAAGATTGAAATTTTATCTATCATTTCATTTTTATAGTTCAATTATTAGTTACATTTTCCAAATTAAACATGATGAAAAATGGCCTGTTATGAAGAAAAAAAAAAGAGAAGATAATGCTGCACATGTTTTCTGCTTTTTTCACCGTCGAAGATATATATTTTTTTCAATCGTATTATTATGAAAACATAAATAGAATTTGTTAAACAATGATTCTTTTGATTTTTTATGCCTCAACCCAATAATTCCCCCCTTAGTAATATGATAGGAAGTTTTATTTACATAAAGTGGTTTTGTTGATTTGGAATAATAATAACTTTTAGATTTGATAAGATGGTTGAGATGTATGTAAATTATTTCGCACAAAATTGAAAAAAATCAAGATCTAAAATTTTGTGGGTCTCACAAAATCAAATACACTTAAATTTGCTCTCTTTAGTACCAGCATTAATGTCTTTCATTTCATTTCATTCAAAACCCTTCTTTTGTCTTTGAAGAAACCAATAATATATATATGGAGAGAGAAAGCTTGGAAGAAGGAGTGCTAACAGAGTCTTTGCTTCATGATCAGCCAAAGCCTAACATCATTAATGGCACTGGTGGGTTTGGCGCAACAGAAGCTAGCGATTCCTCGATCACAGGTGTTGTTGTACTGAGCACCTTTGTCGCCGTCTGTGGTTCTTTCTGTTATGGATGTGCTCTAAGTGCTATTTTTCTATTTCATTTAATTCAAAATCGAACTTGAAACCTTGTAATTTCAAGATCTTAATCTTAACTAAACCAAAATTTCATCGCATTTTAAAATTAATTTGATAAAATATATAAAAACTCTTTTTAAGGTGTAATGCGGCAAATATAGCACTGGATGAATAATGGAATAATGGAAGAGAATTAATAGCCTATGACTAAATAAAGTAATTGGCACTGAAATTTAGGATTAAAGAATATTAATTTGAACCGGATATTTCTCTTTGTTTTATGCTTTAGTTATCACTTTTCAATTTTACCTTTTATAACACAGAAGTCAAGTTCATGATAACATTTAAATTTGAATTTTTTTCATTTAATGTTGTGATATTTAATATCGCTATAAACTTAATTTTATTTCAATTTTCAAATGTGTGTAATCAAATTCAATTTTTATGACATATTAGGCATGCATGTGTTATTTATTAGTGTTTTTATAGGCGTTCCTGAGACTCGCTCAAGGTGCGTCCAAGAGTGGGATAAAGCAAAAACGCTCCAGAGGACCTGAAGTTAGGTATTTCATTCTCGAGACGTTCGTTTTTTTTGCTTTGGGCATACTCGCAGGCGCCCGGGGCGCAAAAATTACATGGAAAAATTACTAGAAGATGGTAGTATTATCCCAAAAAAATACACGTAAAAATTGAATTGATATCTTTTTATTTTCAAATAATATTTTTTTATTTAAAATAATAAATAAATAGAGTTTCTTATTAGGGATTTTTTTTCTAACAAAATAATCTTATTAACTGAAATGCTTTTTCGCTCAATTAAAAAATCAGTTACATTTATGTGCATTGCATTAAATTAAGCTTAGATTCAACACAAGTTTTGTTTGCTACCATAAAATTGAAGTTTGAAATTAAAATCATATTTTTTTTCAATACTAAAATTACTGGAAAATACCATGATTTTACCACAATTTAAATTCCAAACGTTAAAGATTTTGGCTCTTGGAACTAAATAGAAGTGTTTTTCCTTCTATTAAATTGATTCATGTGTGCTAAACCTTAACTTCAAGTCAATCAACCTTTTTACTTAAATTTTCACGTCACTATCGTTTTTAGATGTAATTGCAGTCTTAGACCCATGAAAAAAGGAAAATAATTCCCTTGATCAGAAAGAAATGCAACTTTAAACAATTAACATAATTCATAGGTCGTTAATTACTTTAAAGAGAAAAGAACAAGAATATTGACTAAGACCCAATTTGTAGACTATATATAACTTTGAGTCGTTAATTATTGGTTTTTGATTTGTTTTTCTTCCAGGTGGGTTATTCATCACCTGCTGAGTATGGAATCATGGAAGACTTGGGCCTCTCTGTTGCGGCAGTTGGTCCTAACTATTTCAGTTTATGCATAAAACCATATATTATATACACATTAATAATAAAATGGCATGCCAAAATAAAATATACTCCAATTAACATATTTCAAGTAAAGGGTATTCTTAATCTTCCTTTAAATTTGTTATATTCTCATTTATTAAGTTCACCAATTCAAGTTGTTTTAGTTTTTGGTAACAAAAATGGCAATCTAATTCTCAAAAATAAAAAGCCCAGATAAATTTATATATATGTAACATTCTATTATTCTAAAGATGTAGCATTAATCTGCAGCTTCAAACTAGAAAATCATTTTTTTCATTGTTAATCTTTTTCAACACTTATGCTGTGATTATTTGGCTTAAAATACCCACAAAAAAGTCACCAATTGAGCTTTTAATTAAAGTTAACAAAATGGTAACCATGTATGTATGTTACATTTTGATTTCTCCTTCTTTTGAAATTATTCTTCTCATTTTTGCAGTACTCAGTCTTTGGTTCAATAATGAGAATTGGAGGAATGATAGGTGCAGTTTTAAGTGGTTGTATAGCAGAGCTTTTTGGCCGAAAACGTGTAAGTATTTCTCTAAGAAGTTGTTTGTATGAGATTTTAAATACAAAATAATTTTTGTGACGAATATAACTTCATTATCAAATATAATCTCGAAATTGAACTTAGGCCGGAATTAAATGGAATGTGATAACGAACCAAATCAGTGATGACAAGAATGCTGGACAATCTCAATCATCGCGAAGCTGTGATGACGAGCTTGTTGCTAGTCTTGCAATAGCATAGCTGAGAGTGTTGGGTAGCTTACTTTTGCAGCCTAGTGACCATCGTAGGTTGATGTGATGACGGAGGTTACAAGGCATTCGTCATTGCATACTATTGTTTTAGTCAAGGTTCGATTTGCTAACGATTTAGGGTTTGATTAATTTGTTATGAAAAACTATTCAAGAATTTAAAAGAATCCATCCAAAGCACAAGTATGAAATTAAGCCTTAATTTATTAATTTCATAATTCTTCTCTACTATTGTGTTCGTCTTGTGAAACAGACGATGTGATTCTCAGAAATATTCTGCACTTTTGGGTGGCTTGCAATAGCATTTTCAAAGGTTTCTTCTCTTCCCTTTCTTTCTTTACCGACAACTATGCTTTATTAGATTGTTCAAATGAGATTAATGTATAATATTTGTTTTGTTAACAGGATGTTTTGTGGCTGGATATTGGAAGACTGTCACTGGGAATTGGAATTGAGTTTACTACCTATGTGGTGATTGATTTGTACTAAGTGTTGGTGCCAAAAACTACCGATGCTGACGTAGCCTGGAAGCTGACGTGGCCTGAGTGGGGATTTGGCCTGAGTGTGGACTGTGGCCTGGTTGAGGACTCGGCCTGGGTGAGTACTTGGCCTGAGTGTGGACTTGGCTTGGATCCTGCACAAGTAACGGGCGAACTGCTGTTGGTGCTGACGTGTCCTGGGAGTTGGTAAGGGCTGGGCCCTGCGAGCTAATCGTGGCCTGGGCTAGGATTCGGCCTGGGAGAGGACTCGGCCTGGGCCCTGCGCAAGTGACAAGAATGAAGGTCCTCGGAAGGAGGGGAGGGGAAGACCTCCGAGGGCGCTCCGATGCTTAAGTCAGCAAATATTTAAGAGAAAAGCCGAGGGTTCGAAAGAGGAACCGAGGGCCCAAGTAATTCAAGTGTAAGCGTGAAAATGTGTCCCTGTCCTGAAGTCCATACCTTGGCCCATTTATAATCGTTTGCCAGTGGAAAGCATGATTACAAGCTCAAGAGAGAGAGTGATGTAGGGTGGTGGTAGTGCTGCCATAGGGTGGTTGGTGGCAGACGTAGGTGAGTGGGTGTTGTAAAGTGGTCGCAAGTTGGCTGTATGTCGGCCGTTTGCGTAGTGTAGCCGTTGGGCTACTGTTGGTGCAATTGCAGGGCTATGGGTCTAGCAGGCCCCATTCTTTTTGGGCCAGGAGACTTTACTAGGCCGGAGAGTGCATGAGCCGGTTATCTAGCATGGGCCTTTTGCTGGATTGGAGTACCCAGTTGGGCTTGGGGTTTGTTTGGGCCGGTAATGGGCCGCTCGTTGGACTGGAGTATCTGGAGGCTTATTTTGAGCCTGAGTATTTTGGGCCACATCACTAAGCTTTGGTTATTTTTTATATTAATAAATCATAAAATGATGCTGATAATCTTCATTAAAAAAGCAGGTGCCCGTATATATAGCAGAAATAACACCAAAAAAATTTAGGGGAGGATTTACATCAGCTAATCAGGTAAAACTAAATCATAATTATGAATAAAAACAGAGAGTCTGTTCATTATTAATTTATGATCCTATGTTTTTTTAAGTTTACAGTTGATGATAAGTTGTGGGTTTGCACTAACATTTTTCATTGGAACAATGATTTCCTGGTGCAGCTTGGCTATAATTGGTAAACTCTTTTTTTACCTCTTTATTTCAATATTGCATTCATGTTGACCAACATTGACAGTTTGATTAAAGTTATTCACTAGATTTTTCTTTTTTTCTTGTTTTACAAGGGTTTGTTCCATGTTTTCTGCGTATTATCGGATTATTCTTTATTCCAGAGTCTCCTAGATGGCTGGTGAGTCCATGTGATTTCAATGGTGTGAATCTGACAAAGAAATGAAGTATTTTTCTGTCTACCGTCTCCTTTTTTTTTTTGAAGGGGACACTGTCCAATTGATGATCTTAAGCCAAAAATAATGCTTAAAAACACTGAGAAGTCTTTCTGCAGGCAAAAATCGGCCAAGAAAAAGAGTTTGAAATCGCTCTGCAGCGTCTGAGGGGAGAGCATGCTGATATTTCTCAAGAAGCAGCTGATATCAGAGTACCATTTTGGCTCCTAACAGAATTTAACTACATGTGATTTTTCTAATTTTTTTCAAGAAAAATGAAAAATAAGTTATGGTTCTGTTCTTTTGTAGGATTATATGAAAACCCTTCAACAACACTCTGAAGCTAAAATCCTTGACTTGTTTCAACGCCGATACGCTAATTCACTAATTGTGAGCCTCCAAGAGACCCAAATATATATAACTAATTAATTAAAATGAAGATATGTGAAATAATTTGTAATGATCATTGAATTCTGACTTTAGATTGGAGTTGGCCTAATGTGCCTACAACAGTTTGGAGGGATTAGTGGGCTGACATATTATTGCAACACCATATTTGTAGAAGCTGGTAAATTAATTATGGTTTCTTCACTGCCTCCCCAAACTGACCTGCTTACACTGCAGGCATCATTCTTTCTCCTTTTATAGAACATGAGAATTGAAAAAAAAAATTGATGAGTTGATTCTTTGGCATGCAACAGGTTTTCCAAGTAGCATTGGGATTAAAACAATAGCAGTCACACGGGTATTTAATTAGCTTTTGTAATTATAATTGAATGGCAGATTTTGCTTGTCCGTACCATTTGGCTTATCTATAGTTTTAGTTTTTGGCTGTCAAAATGATTTTTGAAATAGTTTTTGACTAAATAATTGAGGAGTTAAAAATTGTTTAGTATTTGGTAATACAGTTATTTCAAAACAAATTCAGTTTCTTATAAACTATTTTTCGGATTATAATTCTTTTCAAAAAACGGGTTTCTTAAGGGTATTTAACCTAGCTTCTGTTTCGAAAAACAGAAACTGTTTTAAAAACTCAAACCAATTGATATTCTTTTGCAGCTTCCACTGACTGTTTTGGGTGTACTCTTACTCGATAAATCTGGAAGAAGACCTCTCCTTATGGTTAGTAAAACATAAGAATTCATTTTTTTCAAATTCATGATGTAGTTAATGATGAATTCATCTACTGATATTTGCAGGTTTCTGCTGGAGGAATGTGCTTGGGTTTGCTCCTTGTAGGACTTTCATTCTGCTTGCAGGTTTACTAAATTCTCTGTTTGTAGTTCTTTTTAGTATTCACATGTATGTTCATTTATCTTTTTATGAAAGCTTGAGTTTTTTTTCCTATGAGCAGGATCACTCCCATTTGAAGGAGTTTACTCCTTATTTGGTGCTAATTGGTCTAATGGTAATTTAGTCCAACTAAAACTATCTTTCTAGCAACTAATGGTATTCATTTACATATTGAAGTTTATATGTCAAATTTTTTATACTGCAAACAGGAATATAGTGTAACATTTGCAATAGGAATGACAGGAATACCTTGGGTTATAACGTCAGAGGTATCTAATTTCATTGAGATTCAATTCTATTCTTTACAAATTTATATGCCATGTTATACGGACTCTCTGTTTTATCTTATTATACCCGTGTTAGACACGTATTCGAATAAATGGATATGAATATAGTATCCTCTAAATATGCGTACTTGTATTTGACACCTATACTCTAATCTGGCTGATGTAGTTTATAAAAAAACATATACCTTAAATTAAAAGATGTGAGTTTGGATTTCAGATATTTCCTGTAAATGTGAAGGCCCAACCCCCTCTCTCTCTCTCTCTCTTTATATATATATATATATATAAATTTTTATTGAACAATGTGTATGTAATTTTGATTGCAGTAACATTTTTTATATTCTCAAGCATATGCGGTTTAACCGTTGCATTTATTGCCTAGTGAATTTAGTTCATTGGTTATGTTCTTGGATTATCGCTTACATTTTCAACTTTATGATTGAATGGAGCAGTGCAAGTAGGTCTCCTCTCTCTCTCTCTCTCTCTCTCTATATATATATATATATATATGAATTTTTATTGAACAATGTGTATGTAATTTTGATTGCAGTAACATTTTTTATATTCTCAAGCATATGCGGTTTAACTGTTGCATTTATTGCAAAGTTTGTACCGGAGACCAAAGGGCGAACACTAGAAGAAATACAAGCATCAATCACTCCTTTGTAATAACTACTTTATTTTAAATATCTCAGTAGTGGTTTTTTTCAGATCAACTCCTCTACTGTAAAACATTGTGAAGTAAAGCTTGTAGTGCACATAAATTTTAATTATAAAATAATATTTATCAAATTTCAAAATTTAAAGAATTCAAATCTATATGTAAATATATTTTTACTGCAAAATAATTGATATTTTTTTAAGCTGCAACATTAATTACTATAGTCTGTAATTTCGGAGCCAAGCACCTTAAAATGTTGGATCTTATTATGAAAGGAAATCCCTTAAAAAAACAGTCTTTCTATTACCACTAAATTATCTTGTGTGGGTATATTTTTGCCTTGGATCATTACAGCACCATTTTCTTGGGAAGCACCATTCTTGCTGCGGTATTATGCTATAGCAATATTTAATAGTGTTAAGGATCATCTGATCACAGGCAGAGAAACAAGGACCACAGTATAAGACTCCCAACTCTCAAACAATTGCATTACAAGTTAAAATATTACTTGTATCTTTTTTACAAGTTAAATTACTATCAATTAACAAAGAATAAAGATTATGAATCATAGATTTGTACGCCATCAAACATACATTAGTTCAGAGTTCGAGTGATTAATTTTTCGAAACGGAAATAATAACATACAAGGATGTAAATAAAAAAAAAATTAAGAGTCTTGCACATGTAATATGTTTTGATCGATGAAAATCACATATGTACATACATAATGTACATCCCTTCGATATCCCTATAACCACTCATTAAAAAAAAAAAGAATTTGGAAACAAGAGATTTGTTGTGTTTTTTGTTATTTTATAGTTTTCATTTAAAAATTTATAACTTATTTTGAAGTATTTGAATGTAAATTAAATGGTGTTAAAAATTTTAATTTGAAATGATTAGTGTGAATTGAATGAGTTCGTAATGTTTAACTTTTAAATTATATTAAGTTTTGATTAATATAACTTTTTTTATTGATAAAATGTTAGGTTAAAAACTGTTTAATATTTATTAAATAATAATATTAAAATGTTGTAATTCTTATATATTACAAAGTCCTACAAGGCTGTACCCTACATTGACAAATAACAGTTGTTTGGTTATATAAATTGAAACTTTCACGAAAAGTTAACCACACAAGATTTTCAACCTTTGATTATATATTCTATAACTTAGATTCCATAAACAAAGATCAACACCTAACTCATACCCAGATTTTAAATTATTTGTTTGAAATTAGTGTTAATGACTAAAAAAATAATGAGAAATTTAATAGTCCTTACAATTTTCAAACAAGTATTGGAATTCTACCTATGATTTCTTTTTTATATTCAGATAAGATTTCATTTCATGGCCATATAGTTCCATCGATAGTTACATTTTTAAAAGAAGATAATGTTGCACATCTTTTCTGATTCTTCCACTGTGGAAGATATTTTCTTTTCCATCAGTATTATTATGAAAACATAAATAGGATTTGTTTGATTTTTTATGCCTCAACCCAATATTTTTCTCTTACAATATATATTCCACAAGTCTCCTCAACCTCTGTATTGTGTTTAGACCTGAATTAAGAGGTGAAAAATCTTTCCCTTTCTCTTTTCTTTGGTTTCATGTTTATATGTTTTTCAATAATTGGAATCCAAGGTTTTTTTCTCCACTATCTTATTTGTTTTTTTGGCAGGATGTTTGCTTTTACCTTTTTTTTATCTGATCATTAAATTTTATTGTATAATATTGAACCTTTTAGTTTGAAATTAAGCGATTCTTTTTCGCAACTTAGCAAGTCAATAGGCAACTCCAAACGATTATCTCAATTAAGAAGGTTCTAACTAAATATTAATTAATTAAAGCTAATATTACAATACTAAACTCTGCTGTGATCATCCACATGCATTTGGTGGACTGTCTCATCTTATTATATCATTAGGGTACATATCAAATTGTGGTCATATCATGAGACTTCTCTATATCCACACATATTTTTTAAAAGAAACAGTAAAAAATTCAAATGCTCAAAAGTCAAATTTCAATTAATGCCCAATTTTCCCTACCAAGAATAAACCGTCCATTTTAATGAGTTGATTTGACAAAAAGGTTTCTCCTACTATACCAAACAACTTGTTTCTTCCCTCTTTTTTTGGCCTAATAAGATTTCGCTTCTCAAACAGTCTAATTAGCTAATCTCCAAAATGAGCATATAGCCAATAGACATGATCTTGGGCTACTACGTAACAATACATCAATATATATATTTATTTTTGGAGAGTTGGTTGGGAACTTTTTTTTTATAATAAAATTGCTATGAAACAACTCAATCCCAAGATGATATAGAACACTTAATGATAGATAAAACAATTCAGTACAGCTCGAGTGCATTGAAACAGGACCCTTACAAATACTTAGGAAGACAAAGCTTAATTTACATGTGAAAAAAAATGTCAGAAATATTCTGTAAAAAATATTCAACTAAAAATTACAAGAGTCAAACACGTATAATATACAACCGGCACTTGACAAACAGGTGGAGGATTTCGTAGCTCTCACAAAATCAATTACACACTCAAATTTGCTCTCTTTTTTAACAGCATATATTAGTGTCTCTCATTTCTTTTCATTCAAAACCCTTTTTTTGTCTTTGAAGAAACTGAGAATATATATGGAAAGAGAAAGCTTGGAAGAAGGAGTGCTAACAGAGTCTTTGCTTCATGATCTGCCAAAGCCTAACATCATCAATGGCACTGGTGGGTTTGGCGACACAGCAGCTAGCGATTCCTCGATCACAGGCGTTGTTGTACTCAGCACCTTTGTTGCCGTCTGTGGCTCTTTCTGTTATGGATGTGCTGTAAGTGCTACTTATCTCAAATTAGTAGAAACAATCTAGTAAGAGAAACAACTGATATATAAAACAGATAAAAAACACACACATAATAAGAATCGAACTTGAAATCTTGTAGTCCCAAAGCTTCGATCTTCACTACTAAACCAAAATCTCATCAGCTTTTCAAAGTTAATTTGATAAGATATATAAACTTTGTTTGGGGAATAATGCGGGAACTAATTGATGAAGTTTTTTTTTCTCCACTTAGCCCCCTTTACCGTGAGGTTTTTTGTCAATATTGTTAGAGTTGGTCTATACTTCACGGGACCAGATCTATAGAACCCTGGACGAACATGGATTCTGTTCCTTGGTGAGCGGGCAGGGGTTAAGGGCTTAAGAGGCAGCGCCTCCGAAACTTTTTTAGGCCATGTTCATGAGTTGGGCCTGGTTTTTTACTTGGCGGTTTGGGCTTGGACCAATAAGAGCTATAGTTCTGCAGCATAATGGAAATCCTAATTATACCTTAATTAGGATATCTTAATTTGCATATAAATACTCTTTATATATTGAGTATATATTGTAACAGAGAGATTTGTAAGGTTGATAATAAGAACTTCTGATAGGATGTAACTTTATTCTTGGGTAAACTTGGGTAAATCTTGTCTTCTTTTCTTTTTGTTTATAATTCGTATGATTGACAGGTCTCGAATCCTTCAAATGTTAAATGTTAATGATCACTCTTCTAGTTCACGAAATATATTGAAAATGTCACTGATTTTTATTTTCTCGTTAAGACTCGCAAAGAATAAAAGAACCAAGGAAGGTAGAGGGTTAAGAGTGTTACGATTGACGACAATTTGTTATCGACTCTTTCGGCTGGCCATTTATTGACCCAATATGAGGGCCAATTTTGGGCCGACAATTTATGGACCTAATATTTGGACCATCCAATATCATGACCCAAAAAATAAAATAAAAATAAGATTAATAATTATTTTTTTAATGGAGTGCCAGATTCATATATGATCCTTTGAATTTGACTGGATTAATTATTGGTTTTTGATTTGCTTTTCTTCCAGGTGGGTTATTCATCACCTGCTGAGTACGGAATCATGGAAGACTTGGGCCTCTCTGTTGCGGCAGTTAGTGCTAACTATATCAGTTTATGCATAAAACCATATATTATATACACATTAATCATAAAATGGTATACCAAAATAAAATATACTCCAATTAACATAATTCAAGTAAAAGGTATTCTTAATCTTCCTTTAAATTTGTTATATTCTTATTTATTAAGTTCAGCAATTCAAGTTGTTTTAGTTTTTGGTAACAAAAACGGCAATCTAATTCTCAAAAATAAAAAGCCCAGATAAATTTATATATATGTAACATTCTATTAATCTAAAGATGTAGCATTAATCTGCAGCTTCAAACTAGAAAATCATTTTTTTCATTGTTAATCTTTTTCAACACATATGCTGTGATTATTTGGCTTAACATACCCACAAAAAAGTCACCAATTGAGCTTTTAATTAAAGTTACCAAAATGGTAACCATGTATGTATGTTACATTTTGATATCCTGCTTTTGAAATTAATCTTCTCATTTTTGCAGTACTCAGTTTTTGGTTCAATAATGACAATTGGAGGAATGATAGGTGCAGTTTTAAGTGGTTGTATAGCAGAGCTTTTTGGTCGAAAACGTGTAAGTATTTCTCTAAGAAGTTGTTTGTATGAGATTTTAAATATAAAATAATTTGTGACGAATATAACTTTATTATCAAATATAATCTCAAAATTGAACTTAAGCCGAAATTAAATGGAATGTGATGACAAACCATCGTGTCAACCTGTGATGACGAGCTTGTTGCTAGCCTTGCAATAGTGTAGCTGAGACTGTTGGGTAGCTTACTATCGCAGCCCAGTGACTCTCATAGGTTGACGTGATGATGGAGGTCACAAGGCATTTGTGACTATTGTTTTATTCAAGGTTCGATTAATTTGTGACAAAAAAACTATTCAAGATTTTAAACGAATCCATCCAAAGTACAAATATGAAATTAAGCCATAATTTATTAATTTCATAATTCTTCTCTACTAATGTGTTTGTTTTGTGAAACAGACGATGTGGTTTTCAGAAATATTCTGCACTTTTGGTTGGCTTGCAATAGCATTTTCAAAGGTGTCTTCTCATCCCTTTCTTTCTTTACCGACAACTATGTTTTATTCGATTATTCAAATATTCAAATGAGATTAATGTATAATATTTGTTTTGTTAACAGGATGTTTTGTGGCTGGATATTGGAAGACTGTCACTGGGAATTGGAATTGGGTTTACTACTTATGTGGTGAATGATTTGTACTAAGCTTTGGTTATTTTTTAATTAATAAATCATAAAATGATGCTGATAATCTTCATTAAAAAAGCAGGTACCCGTATATATAGCAGAAATAACACCAAAAAATTTTAGGGGAGGATTTACATCAGCTAATCAGGTAAAACTAAATCATAATTATGAATAAAAATAAAGAGTCGATTCATTATTAATTTATGATCCTATGTTTTTCCATGTGTACAGTTGATGATAAGTTGTGGGTTTGCACTAACATTTTTCATTGGAACAATGATTTCCTGGCGCAGTTTGGCTATAATTGGTAAACTATCTTTTCACCTCTTTATTTCAATATTGCTTTCATGTTGACCAATATTGAAAATTTGATTAAAGTTAATTCTATTGAATTTCACTAGAATTTTCTTTTTTTTTTTCTTTTCTGGTTTTACAAGGGTTTGTTCCATGTTTTCTGCATATTATTGGATTATTCTTTATTCCAGAGTCCCCTAGATGGCTGGTGAGTCCATGTGATTTCAATGGTGTGAATCTGACAAAAGAAAATGAAGTAGTTTTCTGTCTACTCTCCTTTTTTTTTTAAGGGGACACTGTCCTTGATGATCTTAAGCCAAAAATAATGCTTAAAAACACTGACAAGTTTTTCTGCAGGCAAAAATGGGTCAAGAAAAAGAGTTTGAAATCGCTCTGCAGCGTCTGAGGGGAGAGCATGCTGATATTTCTCAAGAAGCAGCTGATATCAGAGTACCATTTTGGCTCCTAAAAGAATTTAACTACATGTGATTTTTCTAATGTTTTTCAACAAAAATGGAAAATAAGTTATGCTTCTGTTCTTTTGTAGGATTATATGAAAACCCTTCAACAACACTCAGAAGCTAGAATCCTTGATTTGTTTCAACGTCGATACGCTAATTCACTAATTGTAAGCCTCCCAGAGACCCAAATATATATATAAATGAAGATCCATATGATGAAATAATTTGTATTGCTCATTGAATTTTTATTTTAGATTGGAGTTGGCCTAATGTTGCTACAACAGTTTGGAGGGAGTAGTGGGCTGACATATTATGGCAGCACCATACTTGTAGAAGCTGGTAAATTAATTATGGTTTCTTCACTGCCTCCCCAAACTGACCTGCTGACACTGCACTGCAGGCTTCATTCTTTCTCTTTTAACAGAACAAGAAAATTGATAAGTTCATTCTTTGGTATGCAACAGGTTTTCCAAGTAGCATTGGGATTAAAATATTAGCAATCACACAGGTACTTAATTAGCTCTTGTAAACGTAATTGAATGCAAGATTTTATTTGTCCGTACCATTTGGTTTATTTGTAATTTCAGTTTTGACTGTCAACATCATTTTTGAAATAATTTTTGATAAAATAGTTGAGGAGTTAAAAACTGTTTAGTGTTGGATAAAACAGTTGTTTCGAAACAAATTCAGTTTCTTATAAACTGTTTTTTCTTCTAATTCTTTTCATAAACCGATTTTTTAAGGTATATGACCTAATCGTTTTTAAAACTCTAACAAGCAATTGATATTCTTTGGCAGCTTCCATTTACAGTTTTGGGTGTACTCTTACTGGATAAATCTGGAAGAAGACCTCTCCTTATGGTTAGTAAAGCAGTAAATTAAGAATTCATTTTTTCAAATTCATGATGTAGTTAATGGTGAATTCATTTACTTATATTTGCAGGTTTCTGCTGCCGGAATGTGCTTGGGTTTGCTCCTTGTAGCACTTTCATTCTGCTTGCAGGTTTACTAAATTCTCTGTTTATAGTTTTTTTTAATCATTCACATGTATGTTCATTTATCTTTTATGAAAAGCTTAAGAGTTTTTTTTCCCTATGAGCAGGATCACTCCCTTTTGAAGGAGTTTACTCCCTGTTTGGTTCTAATTGGCATAATGGTAATTAAGTCTAACCAAAACTATCTTCCTAGCAAACAATGGTTTTCTTTTAAATATTGAAGTTTATAACAAATGTTTGATACTGCAAACAGGGATACAGTGTTACATTTGCAATAGGCATGGCAGGAATACCTTGGGTTATAATGTCAGAGGTATCTAATTTCATTGAGATTCAATTGTATCATTGACAAATTTATAATCTATGTTATATGAACTCTCTGTTTTACTTTATCATACACATATCAAACATGTATCCGAATAAATGAATATTGAACCCTAAAAATATCTATACTTGTATTCAACCGCTGTACTCTAATATGAGTGATGTAGTTTATGAACAAGAGTAATAAAAAATGTTTATCTTAAATTGAAGGATGTGAGTTTGGATTTCAGATATTCCCTGTAAATGTGAAGGCCTCAGCCGGAAGCTTGGTGACTTTAGTTAATTGGTCATGTTCTTGGATTATCACTTACACTTTCAACTTTATGATTGAATGGAGCACTGCAAGTAGGTCTCCTCTCCCTATACACACACAGATATATATATATATGAATTTGTATTGAACAATGTGTATGTCATTTTGATTGCAGAAACATTTTTTATTTTCTCAAGCATCTGCGGTTTAACTGTTGCATTCATTGTAAAGTTTATACCAGAAACCAAAGGGCGAACGCTAGAAGAAATACAAGCCTCATTATCTCATTCTAGTAATCAATAGTAGCTTTTTTTAAGCTGCAACATTAATTACTATAGTCTGTAATTTCGGAGCCAAGCACCTTAAAATGTTGGGTCTTATTATGAAGGGAAATCCCTTAAAAAAAACCTGTCTTGTTATTACCACCAAGTTATCTTGTGTGGGTATATTTTTGGATTGGATGATTATAGCACCATTTCTTGGGAAGCACTATTCTTGCTGCGGTATTATGCTATAGTAATATTTAATAGTGTTAAGGATCATCTGATCACAGGCAGAGAAACCAAATAAAAAATGACGAAAAGAAAAAACATAAAAGGATGCCTTCCTATGCATCTGATCTCTCTCATGCCCAAGTATTTGCCCAGGTACCAACACATGATATTTTTTGCTAATCCTCAACTGCAACACACAATTTTCTCCCTCTTTACTATTGTATTATTTTCAATTTTATTTTGGAATTTTACTACATATATATATTCTCCTTACCTAACATTACACCAAATCTGGTTTTGGGATATGCCTTTGTAGTTGGGGAAACGTTTTTTTCTCTGCAATGGCTGAGTTTCTTCTTCAATTTTAAAGAGTTTGATTATTTGTAGACATTTGATCGAGAGACAGTTTGAAGAATTGTAAGGAAGGGGTCGAATTTGTGCGGTTAGAGATCAGTATATTTGTTTTATTTCTTAAAAAAAAAAACAGATGGGTTTCTGAAATTGGATAATTTTTCTATACGAATATTAAAATCTCTAGCATGCAATTGTGAATTGGGTTTGCTGGTTGTGGTTGTTTTTTTCTTTTTTCTTTATGGGTATTTCATTTGGGATAACATTTCATCAATTGGTTATTCTTGAGATTGATTGTGTTTAAATTCATTTTTTGTTTGTTTTTGTTAAAGGAAGAGATACATAAATTGCTTTGAGTTTTACTGAAGTTAGAGAAATAACAGCTACTGTGGAGAGAGCCACGGTGTTCTCTGAATGTTTTACTCTTACTAATTTGTTTTTTAAGCTAAATTACAAATAAAACTTAGCGGTTTGATTCAGATTCGTAACAAAAGGTTTGTTTTGGTTTAACGGTGTTAAACGCTCATCTCTCCCACAGCAGCTCTGTCACTCTGCAAATTCTTCTTCTCTCTCCCCCAGCAGCACGCCGGCCACCCTCTCCTTCTCCTTTTCCCCTCATTCTTCCTCCCTTCTTCTTCTTCTTCTTCTTCTTCTTCTTCCTCACCCTCACCACCGCGCCACCATCCTTCCCTCCCTTCTTCTTCTCCTTGTTTGATCTCGTTAATTTAAATCAAACAAGTGTGACCATTATTACTACTTGCCCACTAATTTGTGAAATATTGCTTAAGATGTTAAAAAATATTTGTCCTTTGTCGGCGTCATGATTATTCTAGATGAAAAAAGCGAAAATATATTCAAATATTAAAAAAATAAAAACATTTTTTAATATAAAGTTTCTTCAACTCATCATCACTTTTGTTAGTGGAGTTAATTAAGTTTTCAGAAGACCCTTCTCTAAAAATTTAGTATTTTAAAATGAATACTTATCATAAAATTTTATTGAATCAGTCACCATCATCAACATTAGTTGAAATGTCTCATTGATAAGCTTAGGTCACATGATATTTCTCTATTCAAATTTTATGAAAAAAATTATTAGATAAAAATTATATATATATATATATATATGATTGTGAACTTAAAATTCAATTGTTTTGGGTTGAAGTAATGGTTTTATACTTTTATGTCATATATTTAATGAATTCTCTAACTCACTGTTTTTTTAAACTTAGACTTATAATTTAAGAAAAACTATATTCTAATTCTTGAGTTTTGCCTCAACCAGAGTTTCTGTCGACTCCTGTTCATTTGACTCCACATGCGACACACACATGTGGTAAAAGTGGGGGCATTTTCGTAATATCATTTCAAGCCAAGTCAACCAAAGGCAAATGCTTCTATTCACCTTTCAAATTTTCCTATCCTTCCTTCATCTGGTTAGAGGCAAAATACCCATTTCACCAAATCACAAAGAGAGAGGAAACAGAGAGAGAAAATTTTCTATTTGTTTTCTCAGGCTCCATACAGCATTCTTCTTTGAAGTTTTTGTCAAATACTCCCAAATCCTTCATTCTTCTTCACTGAATCCCTAGCGAACCAGAAAAAAAAAAAAAAAAAACAAAAAACAAAAAACAAAAGGAGCTCATTCTTGATATTTACAAAGAGAGAATCTATTAAAAAAATTATTTTCCTTCCCTTCTAACCAAACACAAATCCTTCTTTGAAATCTAAAAATATCCAAGTTCATCTCCTTCAATGTTGCCTTGAACCATTGCCACAAAATCATGTTCCACCATCGTGCCACCAGTTGCAGCGCTCGGTCATCCTTGTCGCACCACTATTCTTGACCTAGTTAAGCAAACTCTCATTCGTGCGATCTAACCTTGAAGCTGGAGTTTGCTGCATGATACCGTTGAATCAGAGCAGCCGTTTTCGTCTTGTTCAGTCACTGCCACGTAACTTATCATAAAATCCTGTTGGAGAATCAGTCATCATCACTAATATTAGGTGGAATGTCACATTCATTGATAAGCTTACATCACATGATACTTCTCTGTTCAAATATTTGTGAAAAAAATTATTAAATTTATTGTGGAGTGTGTCACGAGATGATAAAAAATCAAATAAATAATTATATATATGATTATGAATCTAAAACTTAATTGTTTTGGGTTGAAGTAATGGTTTTATACTTTTATGTCATATATTTAATGAATTTTCCAACTCACTATTTCTTTAAACAGACTTATAATTTAAGAAAAATTATGTTTTAATTCTAGAAGTTTGCTAAATATTTCAATTAACCTTTGAATTTTTAATTTGCTTAGATCGATCATTCGCGTTTTTGATATTGCTTCAATCAGGGCTTTTGTCAACTCTTGTTCATTTGAGGCATTAAATGGCGCACACGTGGTATAAATGAGAGCATTTCCCTAATATCACTTTAAGCCAAGTCAATCAAGGGTAAATTTGCCCATTCACCTCTCAAATTTTTCTATCCTTCCTTCATCTGCTCAGAGGCAAAACCTCTTTCACCAAATCACAAAGTGAGTGAGGAATCAAAGAGAGAAAATTTTCTCTTTGTTTTCTTAAGCTCCAAACAACATTCTTCTTTGAAGTTTTTGTCGAATACTCCCAAATCCATTCCTTCTTCTTTACTGAATCCCTAACGAACCAGAAAAGAAAAAAAAAAACACAAGGAGCTCATTCTTGATTTTTACAAAAAGAGAATCTATTAAAAAAATTATTTTCCTTTCCTTCTAACCAAACACAAATCCTTCTTCGACATCTTAAAATATCCGAGTTCATCTCCTTCAATACCGCCATGAACTACTGCCAGAAAATCGTGCTCCACCATCGCGCCACCAGTTGCAACTTTCAGTCATCCCTGACGCACCACTATTCCTGACCTAGCTAAGCAAACTCCCATTCGTGCGATCTAACCTTGAAGCTGGAGTTTGCCGCAGGACACTGTTGAATCAGAGCAGGCGTTATCGTCATGTTCAGTCACCGCCGCATGACTTTTGCTGTGCTTCCATTCATTAAACTGAAGCACCATTGTTATCAATAGCGTTATATCAAAATTTGGGCTTACTTTTCATTTGACTGTGCGTGTAAAATCTTAAATAAATTCTACATTTTACTCCCTAGTTTTTTTAAATTGTTGATTTGAAGCCATTAATTCACACTAAATCTATTGTTTCTGAGTGTGTAAATTGTGATCTCTCCTCTTCTTTTGGATTAATGATTATATACTTCTAATTTTCTTGCCTTCCATTGTATGTTTGGTTGAATAATACCTCTAATAATTTAGATGAAAAGAGAGAGAACTACCTAGTGGATTAATTTGAAAGCTGGATTTCTTTGAGATGACGAATCAATGCTTCTAAGATCATGACCACGGTGGCTTTCACGATGGCAACAAGAGGGAAAAAGGGGTTGCCCAGTTGAAGGTTTGTTTTAATATAAAATTTGGTGAAGCTTCAACAAAAATAAGTCTCCTCTCGCCTGCAATATTTGGGCTTTTTAAGGATTAAATGAAGGAAAATGAGAGGATCCGAGAGTGTTTGGAAAGAGAAAAACTAAGAGAAAAGTTCTCTCTTACTCTCTCTCTCTCTCTCTCTCTTTTGGCTTGGATCAACTGAGCCCCTTTTTACTTTTTTGATTATGTTTTTTTCTATAAAAAAATTCTACCTAAATAATGAGTTTTCTTTCTCTATTTCTACTGATTCGATTAGAGCCAAAAGGAAGGAGAAGTTATGGGCATTTTTGAAGCAAGAAAAAATGAGAGAAAAGTAATTGGGGAGAAGGAAAATTTAAGAGGTGACGAGCCGAATTTGTGCCCCTGGTTGACTTAGCTTGACCGTCCGTTTGTCATGCATATATAACGATTTGACCTCCCATTTGATACAATATTGTTTGATTTAGTACATTAAGTCTCACAGTTTTAAAATACACTGTGCAAGTGAGTATAACAATCACTTATAAACAACTCAGTCACATCTTCTCTAGCCGATGTAGGATACTAAGGCTAGGCACAATGTCTTTGCAGTGTGATGTGGTCCACATCCGATAACCCACCAGTTAAAATTGTCGATCGAGCTTTCGAGAGTTGGCTTTGATACCACTATAATGACTCAACCTCCAGTTTGACACAATATTGTTAGTTTTTGGCACATCAGGTCTCATGGTAAACAATGCGTTTTAAAGTCATGAGGTATGATGTGCCAAAACAGACAATATTATGCAAAGTGGGATGTCGAGTCATTATAATGTTATCAGAGCCTACTCTCGAAAGCTTGGTCGATGATTTTAATCGGTAGATTAATGCAATTCTATTACCAATCGGATATAATGTTGTCTAAATGGTAAAGATATATGACCAGACATATTATGAGTTTTTTTTTTTGAGGAATTAAGAGTGAAATAATTTGAATTTGATATTTTTTTATAAAGAAAATATATGGTTACTAACCAAAGGGTTGGACTCCTTTTCAGTGTCGGGAGATTATTCTCTGCATCAGGTATAAAATTTATTTTTGCATTGAGATTGAAATTTGACTTATAATTTTTAGGAACTTTACTAATAACGTTAATTGAATATATACAAACATTATTAGTAATATTTTGTAAAATTAACAATCAAGTTTCTATTTAGATGCTAAAATGAGTTTTGCTAGCTTTTCTCCGGTTCCACTTGGTGGACTATTAGAATAGCAACACGTGCTAAAGTCTATTTGAACGGTTGGGATTTTACATTACGCAAATGTTACTTACGGAAAGCCTCCGCTCTTTCTTTCCTTCTTATAGTACTTTGTACTTTGGTATCCCATACCAAACAAACTAGTAGCTTATTCATGGAGTCGTCATTAAATAAAATCTTCTGTTTGATAGAAATTAATTCTTTCAAATTTTTTCTCCAAAAAACATTACCTTATACTACGAGATTCGAAACTAATTCAGATTAAACATTTGCAGAAGAAAGAATCCCATAGATAAAAAAATTTACCCGTTCTAACAGAAAAAAACGTGAGAAATGATTACAATGTCAATAAAATGTGAGTTAGGGATTTAACTATTTTTTTTTTTTTGAGGCCAGATTATAACCATTCTTAAGTTTACGAACTAATTACCAAAAAAAAAATTAGAAAAAGTTGAGTTCTTCAACGGAGAAAAGATATATTTAATAACTTTATAAAACTTTTAATAGACGAACTACTAGTTTTATAGAGTGGACTGAAAGTTTGAGCTTATTTGACTGTTAGTTTTCGAAAAAAATTTATTACCCAATCTGAAAAATATTACTATTCAAATGATTAATAATTTTTTTTATTGGGAGAGGGTTTTCTTAGAGGGTTATAAATTATATAATAATATAATAAATAATATATTTTAATTTTGATTACAATGAAATAAATTCAATTATTAAAATTTATAATGTTAAAAAATAATAATATTATTTTAACTTGAATAAAATTTAATATATTGATGTATTTATTGTTATTATATAAATCTAATCATTAATTTTTTTTTTGTTTCATTTGCATATCTAATTACATAGAGATAATTACTTTTTGAAAGCTTGTTTATTAATAATGAATTTTTTTTGTTAATGATTCCTTTATATAATTTTTTTATATTTTATATATATTCACATTTTTTATCTGGATCATCCCTCTCCTTGATATGAACGAGCTTTTATCTCTAATATAGCTTTAATACAATGATAAATGATTCTATAAATTAAACTAATTGACACCTATTTAAACAATTTTTCACTCTATTATTGTTTTTTCCAAAAACTAATTCAAAAACTGTTTTACAAATTTCACAAACCATAAATGAAAGCTAATGCTGGTTTGCTAGACATTTTTTCCCGTTGATATACAAAAACGAAAAGCAATTGGGCTACCCGATGTCAGTCCGTGAAAATCCTCCTTGATCGACCAGGGAAGCCCGTACCTGCTAACTAAAGAGCTAGACAACTGAACCATGTACAAGGTGCCTTTGGACCAGTTTTAAATCCGTGTTTATTTAGTATAATTTGTAAAATATTTAATTAAATCAAATCAAATCACTCATTAATTATGTGAATATATTTAAGATCAGAAAGCTCTAATTTCTGATTCAGTCTCCAGAGGATCACATGAAATTCCCAAACTGCAAGAGAGTGATGTGTTTAGAGACCTTGAGTTCATCACGCAACAAGGAACTGGTGCGTCAAGATGTTGTGGTTAAAGTTCCCGATGGATGCATAAGTGAGGCGGTCTTGAGAACTGCTATCTATCAAAGTTCAAGCAATTTGGCATCCGTCTGAGAAATGCTCTGTTTAATTGTTACAAAGCAATGATGTCATATTGATTAAAGATCTGCTTAAAGTTCAAACAAAATTGCTTAATTGTTTTCATGCTACTTAAAAAGCAATTTTGTTTGCTACTCACAAGATGACAGGCAAAACGCATGAAAGCTATGATACATTTTGATTTTCTTCTTTCCTTATGAGAAAGCTTGAGGTTTTTTTCCCTATGAGCAGGATCACTCCCTTTTGAAGGAGTTTACTCCCTATTTGGTGTTAATTGGCCTAATGGAAATTTTGTCTAACTAAAACTATCTTTCTAGAAAATAATAGTATTCTTTTAAATATTGAAGTTTATATGACAAATATTTGATACTGCAGACAGGGATATAGTGTAACATTTGCAATAGGCATGGCAGGAAGACCTTGGGTTATAGTATTGGAGGTATCTAATTTCATCGAGATTCAATTTTATTCTTTACAAATTTATAAGTTATATTATAGGAATTTTCTGTTTTACCCTATCATACCCATATCATACACATATTCAAATAAATAAATATAAATATTGAACTCTCTATATTTGTATTTGTATTATATATCGGTACTCTAATATGAGTGATGTAGTTTATAAAAACATATAAGGATGTGAGTTTGAATTTCAAATATTTCCTGTAAATATAAATGCCTCAACTGAAAGCTTAGTGACTTTAGTCAATTCACGTTCTTGAATTATCATTTACACTTTCAACTTTATGATTAGATGGAGTATGTATGAATTTGTATTGAGCAATGTGCAAGTAATTTTGATTGCAAAAATATTTTTTATTTTCTCAAGCATATGCGGTTTAACTGTTATATTTATTGCAAAGTTCGTAACGAAGGTCAAAGGCGAACACTTAAAAATATACAAGCATCAATCACTCCTATGCAATAGCAACTTTATTTTAAGTATCTCATTTTCTAGTAATCAGTAGTAACTTTTTTTAAGTTGCAACATTAATTACTATAGTCTGTAAATTTTTTGAGTAAAGCACCTTAAAATGTTTGGTTTTATCCTGAAGGGAAATCTCCTTAAAAACTGTCTTGCTATTACAACTAAATTATCTTCTTTGACGATATTTGTACACAACCAACTTACATTTAGTCCTTAAAAAATTTGAATGGTAAATTTTTTTTAAAAACTTGAATAATAACATACAGAGACATAAATGAAAAATGAAAAAATCTTAAATATATGAGACGTTTTGATTGACAAAGATCGTAGATGAACGTATATGATGTACATTCTTTCGATATCCTATCATCACTCATTAAACAAAATGAAAATAACAAACTGAGAAAAAACACAAAAGTATGGTATGGTTTGCCTATAAATCTATTGTCTACATGAAATATTAAAATAATATACATCCTCATTTTTTTGTTCCCTTGAATTTATCATTCAATGTGAATCAATATTTTTATTTTTTTCAATGCATTGATGTGAATTAACACTCCCTTAGAATTAAATTTTAATCCAAATTTATATGTTGTAGGATTTAATCTTATAGTAAAAATTATAAGTAACTTGAAGTTGAAAGATTCATAAAGATGAAAATTTGCCTTTATTATAGAATTTTTTTTAAAGTATCATATTTAGACCGTACATTATTTACTGATAAAGATTAGAGGTTGACAATAGAGATAAATAGTCATCTCAAAACAAAAGAAGCTCAAATTTTATTTGGCAGTGGTTTTGGTATATGGTTTATGATATAATCTTTTTTAAATAACGGTGGAATTAGCTTAATGTTGTTTAATATTTGTTAAAATAATAATAAAAACAATTTTTTTACCACAAAACTTGTTTAAAAGATTTAACTTAATTTTTTATTTTATAAACAAAAATTATTTCATAAACTTTTTTAAACTGTATTTTTTATTTTTCTCTTTTATTGTTTTTGTTATGATTTGAAAATTCCAATCGATTTGCATTTAAATTGCGTGAAATTTGATAATACAATTAACAAGCACCCAATCATCTAAAGGCTAATTAAGAAATGATATGTACCGCCCACTTTTTATCTACGAACAGAGTACAACCCCAAAGTGAGATAAGCAATCACGATAAACACATGTTCTTTTTTTATTTTTTTAATTGAAAATTGAAATATAGACAACAGTCAGTGTTTGTTCGATAAAACATCCTTATCTGTTCCGTACTTGATTAATTACACAAAATACAAAATTATATTTTGATGGCAGAGGCACAGGAAAAATACGCTCCATATATTTTTATTTTATTTGTGTTTTTCACATGTTCACTGACAAAATGAAATAAATGGAGCATCATTTAATAGTCTTATATGGAAGCAGCACTATTTTGAACCACCAGTTCCATCTCAGGAGAAGAGTACTTGTAATACTATTCGGTTTGTGGAAATGTTCAAAGGATATATGCTAATTGTGTCTTCACGGTTAAAGGATCTCATTAATTAGGAAACTTAGATGCCAAAAAGAATGCGTTTATATCAAAAAGAATTCGTTCCAAAATGTTATTGGCACTCCCATGTGTTGAAAAAAATTAGAAAGAAAAATCTCTCAAATACAAAGATGAAAAACAAACCAATCGTGTTCAGTTTTACGATTAATTTATTAATGAATTCATATTAAAAATATTTATTTTTTAATCGATTTTATTTTTTTAAATAAGAATTAATTTAAATGATCAACTCTAATAACAAAAATAAAAAATCTAAAACACCAAGTTAAAGATTGAAAACCGATTAGAATAACCGCTTGGTTATTTAAGGAACCATGTTAGATTCAAAATTTAGAGTACACGACGGGAAGGTTGAGACAGCACCTTACATGTGCATAGGTCATAAAGGATAGAGTCTCTACTCAAGCTCATTAATGGCTAATTTAGTTTTTACAATTCTTAAATATTTTAGCTCAAATGATCAAGTGCACAATCAATATTATCCCACCTCAAATATTAAGGCTGAACATACATCACATGTCTTTGAAGTTTAACCCCACAAACATGCAAGGCCATAATTCACGCTCTTCTCATCTAAATTACTTATAGAATAAAATTTAAACTTTATTAAAAATTTATTCAAAATATTGTAAGGTTCACTTGAACCGTGATTAAAATCTAAAAATAAAATAGTATGTACTCACACCTGTGAATCTTCACGCATGAAAATATTTCATTAATCTAAAGAAAAAAAATATAAAGAGGGTTTATGAGTTTGATAAAGTGTTCTCGATCAAACATGTGTCAAAACAAATCAAAATACACATTAAATTAAATTCATAATATAAAATAAATGGTTAGGATTTAGTAAAACACAAAGTAACTCACAAAAATCACATTTTCTCAAGCTTATAAACTCACAAAATTTAAAGATACTTTTCATAAGTATCTCCAGTGTTCACAGGACACACTTAACACTAGTAACATAGGTCACATATATGTGTATTTTAACAGGCGAATAACAGGTCAAAAACAAATATTAATAAAAAAATCTCTTATTTAAATAAAAAAACAAATGGATATTGATTAAATAAAAATAGATTAAAAATATATATTTTCTAACATATCTAATTTTTTAATTCATATCTATATTTTATTAAACAAATAACAAATGAAAAAAACAGATAAATGCTAAAAATTTCATCTCTACTCAAATGTATGCATGTATATAAACTGTGAAGTGTCAGTAGGGTCCATGTATTTATATCAACAATTAGAGTAGATGTCATGTCTTGTATTATTATCCTCAACAGCCGAAAGGTATCAATAAAAGAAAAAACCACACAGAGCAAGACATAACCCATGTCGAAGTACATTTAGTCACGTGTTACATATGACTAACGTAAAAGTAGGTGGAGATTAAATAATCACTTATAAGTTCACTTGTTGTTTAAAAAACGAAAAAAAATGTAATAACTCTTTTCGATAAATAATTATTTGTAATTTTTTTAAAATATCGTACGCAGTTCGTACGTAATTTACTTACGAGATTAGAGATTGATAATAGAAATAAATAATCATTTCAAAGCGAAAAAAGTTTAAATTTTGTTACTGTTTTTATTTGATAGTGGTTTTGATATATGATTTATGAAATAATTTTTTTTAAATAACGGTGAAATTAGCTAGATGCTGTTTAATATTTGTTAAAATAATAATAAAAATAATTTTTTTATCATAAAACCTGTTTAAAAGATTTAACCTAATTTCTTATTTTATAAACAAAAATTATTTTATAAATTTTTTTAAACAGTATTTTTTATTTTTGTTACAATTTAAAAATTCCAGTGGATTTGCATTTAAATTGAGTGAAATTTGCTAATACAATTAACAAGCACCCAATAATCTAAAGGCTTATTAGGAAATGATATGTACCGCCTCCTTTCTATCTACCAACAGAGTGCAACTCCAAAGTGAGCTAAGCAATCACGATAAACACATGTTTTTTTTTGTTTTTTTAATTGAAAATTGAAATATAGACAACGGTCGGTGTTTGTTTAATGAAACATCCTTATCTATTCCGTACTTCATTAATTACACAAAATACAAAATTATATGTTGATGGCAGAGGCACAAGAGAAATACGCTCCATATTTTTTTATTTATTTTATTTGTGTTTTTCACATGTTCACTGACAAAATGAAATAAATGGAGCATCATTTAATAGTCTTATATGGAAGCAGCGCTATTTTGAACCAGCAGTTCCATCTCAGAAGAAGAGTACTTGTGTTACTATTCAGTTTGTGGAAATGTTCAAAGGATATATGCTAATTGGTGTCTTGACGGTGAAAGGATCTCATTAACTAGGAAACTTAGATGCCAAAAAGAATACGTTTATACCAAAAAGAATTCGTTCCAAAGTGTTATTGACATTCCCATGTGTTAGAGAAAAATTAAAGAGAAAAGTTCTCTCAAATATAAAGATGAAAAACAAACGAATCATGTCAGGTTTTACAATTAGTCAGTTAATGAGTTCATATAAAAAATATTTATTTTTTTAATCGATTTTATTTTTCATATTTACATGCATATTTTAACAAACGAATAATAGATCAAAAACAAGTATTAATAAAAAATCTTTTATTTACATGACAAAAAAACAAATGGATATTGAATAAATAAAAACAAATTAAAAATATTTATTTTCTAACATATCTAATTTTTTAATTCATACTTATATTTTATTAAACAAATAACAAATTAAAAGAACAGATAAATGCTAAAAATCTCATCCCTATTCAAATGTATGCATGTATATAAACTGTAGAGTGTCAGTACGGTCAATATATGTATATTGTTGGGAAAAAGAAAATTACTGGGTCGAAACTAACACACAACTAAAGCGAAATGAGAAAAATGAAGATAAACAAAACACAAATATTTTACGTGGAAAAACTCCGAACAAATTGGGGTAAAAAAAACCACGGGCAAGTGTAGGAGGATTTCACTATTGTAAAATAGGGATTACTACACTTCCCCTCTGATTACAATGAGATAACAATTGTCTAATCTCTATTGTAATAGGAGAAACAACTCTCTCACAAAATCGAAAAAATATTACTTACAAAGAATGAACAAATTTTTCTCTCTAAGTAGTAACTCTCACACTCTCTTTAATACACTTCTCTTGATTTTGTGATTGCATTTCAAAATGAGAGCAAAGGGGGTTTATATAGGCTTAAAACAAATGGATTGGTGGAAGTTAGGCATCTCCATTGTTGACCAAAAATGGTTGGTGGCCTATTTCCTCCATTGTTGACAATTTGCCTAAGTTAGGCACCTCCATTTTTTTACAAATGGTTGGTGGCCTATTTCCTTAACAATCTCCCACTTGAAGACTGATTTCAATCTGTCTTCACACCTCGATCTACGCAGCAGATCTTTCATAATCTTTCCATCCTTCCTCACTTGCCAAATCCATGCTTGCTTACGTTTCCACTAGACCACATAAGGATCTATACCATTTAAACTTGTCAGTGTTGATTGGCTTGGTCATAACATCTGCTAGGTTCTCGTCGGTGTGAATCTTTAGCATATCCACACTACCTTCTTCCACTACTTCTCGAACGAAGTGATACTGAACCCTTATGTGCTTTGTCCGTGAATGAAAAGCTGGATTCCTTACAATGTGCAAGGCACTCTGACTGTCACAAAACAGAATAATCTTCTCTTGCTTGTGCCCGAGCTCTTCCAATAACCTTTGTATCCAAACTGCTTCCTTGCAAGCTTGTGTAGCTGCCATGTATTCTGCTTCCGTTTTAGATAGAGCCACAACCATCTGCAGTTTAGAAACCCAGCTTACAGCTCCTCCTGCAAGTGTAAACACATAACCTGTAGTAGATTTGCTTTTATTGAGATCCCCTGCAAAATCTGAATCAACATAGCCTCTGACAGTAAAATCTGATCCTCCATAACATAATACCACATCTGAGGTTCCTCTGATGTATCTCAGAACCCTCTTCACAGTATTCCAATGCTCTCCACCAGGATTCGCCATAAATCGACTAGCCACTCCCACTACTTGTGTAATGTCTGGTCTTGTACAAATCATAGCAAACATTAAACTTCCCACTGCTGATGCATACGGTACTCGAGACATTTCCCTCATCTTTTCTTCATTGCTAGGACACATACTTGAGGATAATTTGAAATTAATAAGAAGTGGGGTAGAAATTGGCTTACTATCTTGCATGTTGAAACGTCGCAAGATCTTGTTGAAGTAGTTATTCTGGGAAAGCCAAATCTTCCTGTTATTTCTATCTTGGTGAATCTGCATCCCTAGAATCTTATTTGCTGGTCCCAAGTCCTTCATATCAAACTTCCTAGCCAACTGTGCCTTCAATTTTTGGATTTGATCTCTGTTGGGGCCTGCTACCAACATGTCATCCACATACAACAACAAGATAATAAAATCATTATCACCATCAAACCTTTTAAAGTACGTACAATGGTCTGAACTGAGTCTGTTGTATCCAAGGCTAATAATGAAAGAATCAAATCTCTTGTACCAACACCTCGGCAACTGTTTGAGACCGTATAGAGATTTGTTCAACCTGCAAACCAAGTTCTCCTTTCCTGTTTCAGCAAAACCTTCTGGTTGGAGCATATAGATTTCTTCTTCAAGTTCTCTATGAAGAAATGCAGTTTTCACATCCAACTGCTCCAGATGTAAGTCAAACGTAGCACACATAGCCAGGACTACTCTGATTGTTGTAAGCCGAACCACCGGGGAAAATATCTTATTGAAATCAATACCTTCTTTCTGAGCGAATCCCTTTACCATCAGTCTTGCACGAAACCATTCCACTTGATCATTGCTATCCCGCTTGATCTTGTAGACCCATTTGTTACTTATGGCTTTTCTCCCATGTGGCAATGGTACCAGTTCCCAAGTCTTGTTCTTATGTAGAGCTTCAATTTCTTCCTGCATTGCTGCCATCCACAAAGACACATCTGAGCTACTTGTAGCTTATTGGAAAGTTGAGGGCTCTCCATCCTCTGTTAAAAGACAGTATGCAACATTGCTCTCAGTGACAAACTCCGAATGCCAAGCTGGCAGCCTTCTCTCACAAGTTGACCGGCGAGCTTTTGGAGCTTCGGACTCGACTGGTTCTTGTACTTCGTGCTTTGGTGCTGCTTCAGTAGAAACTGAAGTTTCTTATACCGGATTATTTTCCACCTGTATTATTGTAGTCTCTGAAACCTCTTTCGACGTGCTATCGTCTTCATCTTTTTGTAGTAGTTGATCTTCTGCAAAGATCACATCCCTGCTGATAACAACCTTGCGGGTAGTGGGATCCCACAGGCGATACTCCTTTACTCCGTTAGCATACCCCAAGAATATACACCTCCTAGATTTTGGATTCAACTTCGTTCTTTCTTGGGCATTGTACATCACATACACCGGACATCCACAAGAATGTAAAGTAGAGTAGTCTGCTGGCTTACCAGTCCATATCTCCATCGGTGTCTTTAAATTAATTGTTGTTGATGGCGATTGATTTATCACATAACAGGCAGTTTTGACTGCTTCTGCCCAAAAAGAGTTGGGTTGACCTGCAGTCCCCAATATAGCTCTCATCATTTCTGTAAGAGTTCTATTCATCCACTCTGCCACTCCATTTTGTTAAGGCATGTATTTGATTGTGAACTGTCGTTTGACACCTTCCTGCTTACAAAGAGCAAGAAACTTGCCATCTGTGTACTCTCTTCCATTATCTGTCCTTAAGCACTTGATATTTTTCCCAAATTCAAGTTCCACCCGCGCTTTGAAGTCTTTGAATACCGGAAATACATCTGACTTCTTCTTGATTGGATACACCCAACATCTCCTGGAGTAATCATCAATAAAAGACACAAAGTACTTTGCTCTTCCTAGGGACATTTCTGGTGACTCCCATACATCAGAATGAATCAAGTCTAAAATGCATTTACTCCTAGCATCAGATCTGCTAAACTTCAATCTATGCTGCTTACTTGTAACACAATGCTCACAAAAAGGTAGATTTACCGATTTGAGCCCTGGAAGCAACTTTCTGTCGGAGAGAATCTTCAAACCTCGTTCCGACATATGGCCTAGTTTGAGATGCCATATCATCTTCGACTCTTCTCCCTTGCTGGTTGACGCGACACACGCATCAGCTTCCTGTAGTGTTTCTCTTTTAAGCATGAATAGATTTGCTGCGATCTTTTCTGCCTTCATAACCACAAGTGCACCTTTGACAATCTTCATGATCCCATTTTTGACATAGGTCTTGCATCCAAGACTATCTATTTGCCCCAAAGACAATAGATTCTTTCTCAGGCCATTTACATGTCGTACCTCCTGAATAGTGCGAACCGTACCATCAAACATCTTTATCTTGATAGTACCAATACCAGCGATCTCCAAAGCATGATCATCACCCATGTGTACAGAACCTCCTGAGATTGGTTCATATTTGTGGAACTATTCTCTCTGAGATGTCATGTGCCATGTTGCTCCTGAGTCTAGTAACCAGACGTCAGCGAACTGCTTTCTGCCTCCAACTACCGTTGTTGCCTCGCTATATAGAACTTCACCATCATCTGAGGCACTTGCCACATTCCCTTGAGCATTTGATGACTCAGGGACTCCACTATTCTTTGAGTACCAACAATCTTTCTTGACATGCCCTTTCTTGCCACAGTTGTAGCACTTGAAATTCTTCTTACTTTTTGATTTCGATCTACCATGATTCTGACTCTCATTGGGGCCACGTTCCATTGATCTTTCTCTCGTCATCGTCAAAGCTTCTGCTTGCTGCGAACTTGCATGTCTGTCTTCTTTGTTTTTGCGTCTGGTTTTTTCTTCCAAAACAGCAGCTGCAATTTCATCGAAGGCTAGATAGTCCATGAGGATGTTGTTCGTCAAGTTGATGATGAGTTGATCATACGAGTTAGGTAGACTTTGTAGTAGAAGCTCCGCACGTTCAGATGCCTTTATTGTGTAACCCATTGATGTAAGTTGTGAAAATAAAGTATTTAAAATATTGATGTGGTCGGTCACCGACGTGGACTCCGTCATTCGAAGAGTGTAAAGTCTTCTCTTTAAGAAGATCTTATTGTGTAGTGACTTGGCCTCGTACAGTCTTGTTAGAGTATCCTAAATCTCCTTTGCAGTCTTCTTTTTCGCCACACTAGATAACACTCCATCGGCTAGTGCTAAATGCAAATTGGCAATTGCGATGCCGTCCATCTCGCTCCACTTGTTGTCATCAGTGATCCCTGCGGGCCTTTCTTCAATCGCTGTCAAACAATTGTCTTTCCTCAAAATTGCCTTAATCTTCATTTTCCATAACGAGAAATTATTCTCGTTAAACTTCTCAACATCAAACTTTGTTGTAGTTGACATTTCGTTCACAACGATCTGTTTCACACCCCTCAACCAATAGCTCTGATACCATTGTTGGGAAAAAAAAAATTACCGGGTCGAAGCTAATACACAACTAAAGCGAAATGAGAAAAATGAAGATAAACAAGACACAAATATTTTACGTGGAAAAACCCCGAATAAATTGGGGTAAAAAAAAACCACGGCCAAGTGTAGGAGGATTTCACTATTGTAAAATAGGGATTACTACACCTTCTCTCTGATTACAATGAGATAACAATTGTCTAATCTCTATTGTAATAGGAGAAACAACTCTCTCATAAAATCGGAAAAATATTACTTACAAAGAAAAAACAAATTTTCCTCTCTAAGTAGTAACTCTCACACTCTCTGTAATACACTTCTTGTGATTTTGTGATTGCATTTCAAAATGAGAGCAAAGGGAGTTTATATAGGCATCTTCATTGTTGATCAAAAATGATTGGTGGCCTACTTCCTCCATAATTGACAATTTGCCTAAGTTAGATACCTTCATTTTTGACAAATAGTTGGTGACCTATTACCTTGACATATATCAACAAATAGAGTAGGTGTGATGTCTTGTATTATTATCCTCAACAGCTAAAAGGTATCAATAAAAGAAAAAACCACACAGAGCAAGACATAACCCTTGTCCATATACATTTAGTCATGTGTTACATATGACCAACGTAAAGGTTAGTGGAGATTAAATAATCACTTATAAGTTCATTTGCTGATTTTAAAAAAAAGAAAGAAAAAAGAGTATGAAAAAGAGTCTGTATATCAAATGTATGCATGTATATAAACTGTGGAGTGTCAGTAGGGTCCATGTATGTATATCAACAAATAGAGTAGATGTGATGTCTTGTATTATTATCCTGAACAGCTAAAAGGTATCAATAAAAGAAAAAACCACACAGAGCAAGACATAACCCTTGTCCATACACATTTAGTCATGTGTTACATATGACCAACGTAAAGGTTGGTGGAGATTAAATAATCACCTATAAGTTCATTTGCTGATTTAAAAAAAATGCAATAACTTTCTTCGATAATGAATCATGATGAGATGAAAGTAAAAAATTTAATTTATAATAAATATTTTAATTTAAAAATAATTTTGGATTCAAATATTAATAAATTGAGTATGAGGTACAATGTTAATTAAAAATGAAAAAGAATATTTTGTGGAATATTTTGATACGTAAATAAAAGAAAAAAAAAGAAAAAAAAAAGAAAAAAAAAAAAGAAGAGAAAAAGGTCAAGTTGACGCCTGCCAAAATACCCATGAAAAGTAAAAAATCATACATTCCCATGGAGTAGAAAATGAAAAGCACTCATTAATTCATGTATTTGTTGTCTGTCTCCGGGGTCAGAGTTGGTGTCCTTGTTTTGTTTCATGTGCTTTTTTAAATAAAATAAATTCATTAAAAATTACCCATTGGTGGCTCCGTTAGTTAGCACTTGTGCTTGTCTGCCTGCGCATGGATTAGCCTCCCTCCCTATGTTTTTGTACTATACTCCTACTCTTGACAGGATAAACCCAGCCAACTCAGAACCTATCTAGAAAAATCATCCCTCTCTTTCGGTTTCCCCTGTTTTATTGTGTTTGTAACAGTACATTTTTTTACAACATTTTTTACGAGACAAAATAAACTAATCAAGATTTAAACACGCAAATTAATTATAAAATTTAAAATTTTATTTATTTTTATTTAAATAAATAAATTTGCTATAAGTATTAACGAATAATTATTCAAAATACAATTAAAATTTTAAGTTGAAATATGTAAACAATAAAATCGAAAAAACTTCATAATTTATTATACTTTAAAATAAGTGACCATGAAACTAATAAAAGACAAACACCAAAAATACATTCTCATATGAGTAAAAGTAACAGTATAAAAAATAAAAGGATTTAATAATAAGCCGACAAAATGCATTAGACAAAGCAATCTCTCTTGTGATTCTCATGTTTGATTTTCATAAAGTAATCAAACACCCACTTCCTTAATTATTCGAACTATAAAATGTTGCTCATGTGTCACTTACTTTTCTCAGTTCAACTCCTCCTCATTTCTCCAAGCTCCTAGCTAGCTTGCAGCTATCCTTCTTTCTTTTTTCTATTTTGGTTTGACAAAAGAAGAAATTAAAAATGGTTACTGTGAAGGAGGAAACAATGGAAGCAGGACTGCTAACAAAGTCTTTGCTGCAAAATGAAGCAAAGACTTTTTCAGATGATAATGATGAGTGTAGCACCACCGCTGTTGTTATCCTTAGTACCTTTGTAGCTGTCTCTGGTTCCTTCTGTTTCGGCTGCTCTGTAAGTAGTATTATTGCATATATTTTGCATAGAAACATTATAAAATAAAAAAAAAGATATTGGCTCCTTTCGGATGATTCGATGATGTCACAAAAGCAATATGAGTGAGGTAACATCTTTCAATTTAGAGTATTGATCTTTCAATCACTGAAAATGATCTTATTTTATAATATATATATATATATATAACTCACCTAATTAATAGCTCTAAGCTGTTTTTAGTTACATTTTATTTTGATGAATGTGTAGTAAAATTAATGTACTATGCATGTCTTGCACATAACTTGATTAGAATTGGATTAACTTTTTGTTTATGAGTAATGCCTATATTATGTTATCTGTTATATCTATGGAATTAACATAAGGTTTGCGATTGCTTTTCAGATGGCTTATTCATCAGCTGCTCAGTCTGGGATAAGGGAAGACTTGGGCCTCTCTGTAGCAGAAGTAAGTATATAAATTGTAAATACTTTTCATTATTAAAATTTAAACTTTAAAGAATATTGGGAGGGGTGTAAAGTTTAATGAAAAAATTCCAAATAACACTAGCTTTCACTATTAAACATAAAGAGGATTTGAGAGGTGTAAAGGTTATCCCCTCCCCTCCAAATTTTGGGGAGGGGATTAGGAAGGATCGGAGGATCCCTTCAAATTACCCCTTCCCCAAAATGTGTGAAGGAGCATGGACTTATGAGTTGTCTTATTTGCTTTGCAGTACTCAGTTTTTGGATCAATTATGACACTTGGAGGAATGATAGGTGCAGTATTTAGTGGGAAGATAGCAGATTTCCTTGGTAGAAGACATGTTAGTATCTGTTATATATTATTACCTTTAAATTTTCCAGAATTTATTAATTCCAAAAAAAAACTCTTATTATAAATCTTTTCAAGTACTAATTTATTGATATTGTGAAACAGACAATGTGGTTCTCTGCAATATTCTGTACAATTGGGTGGCTTGCAATAGCATTTGCCAAGGTTAATTTCTCCTCTGTTCTTTATTCCCTGTTTAGTTGCACAATAAGCAGTTTATGCTCCTTATCTCTTTTTTCACATGTCTACTGCAATGGCCTATTGAATAAGTTTTCCATCAAGCTATATGTATAATCTCCATTTTATTTAAAGAAATAAGAGCCTAATTATTAATAATGGAAAATTCAATTTTTTTATAGGATGGTTGGTGGCTGGATGTCGGCAGACTTTTATTAGGAATTGGAGTTGGTCTCTTTACTTACGTGGTAATTATCTGAAAATTTTTCATTTCATGATTGATCACTTTTTATACATGACGTACATTAACAATTGTATTATTTTTCTCTTTTGTAAAAATAGATACCTGTATATATTGCTGAAATTACACCCAAAGATATTCGAGGAGCATTTACGTTTTCTAATCAGGTACGGAACAGAACCATTATGGATCAATTTGGAATTAACCTTATTATATTTACGAAACTAATCTCTTTTTACAGCTGATGCAAACTTGTGGGGTTTCGCTTTTCTATATTATTGGAAATTTCATTCACTGGCGCACCTTGGCCTTTATCGGTAAATTCTTTTTATCCTTTCTATTAATTTCCCTTAATCTAGGATTAGAAATTTAATCATATATATAGTTACTTACTATGTTACCTGATTATGTCTTCAGGTGCTATTCCCTGTTTGGTGCAAGTTATTGGTTTATTCTTCATTCCAGAGTCTCCTAGATGGCTGGTGAGTCCAATTCAGGGTTTCTGTTGCAATGTAATAGAAGAAAAATACAGTAATTATTCTGTTTGTGTAATGACCTCTTTTAAGCCAAAACAGTGCATAAATTAGTAGATATTAATAATGAATAAATTATCTTGTCAGGGGAAACATGGCCGAGAAAAGGAGTGCAAAACTGCTTTGCAGCGGCTTAGGGGGAAGAATACCGATATTTCTAAAGAAGCAGCTGATATCAAAGTATTTATTTTTCAGCTTCATATTTATGTTTCTATTAAAACTGGTTTTTCTTTTTTATCAACTTTTGAGTACTTGAAGGAACTGTATATTTAGTTTTCTCATTATTTTGTAGGATATTACAGAAGCCAGCTTTGATCAAAACTCAAAATCTGGGATTCTGGATTTGTTCCAAAGGAAATATGCTCACTCACTTATTGTAAGTATTACAAAAAGTAAATGAAAGATGAGCAAAGAAGAAAAAAAATTTCTTTCATTAATTACTTTGATGACTAGTCTGATCCTTTTTTTTTTTATCTGTAATGACTAGTCTGATCTTTCTTTCTATGGATTGTTGAATTGGTTTAGGTTGGAGTAGGACTAATGCTTCTACAACAGTTATCAGGGAGCTCCGCGATGACATATTACGCTAGCAACATTTTTGAGAAATCCGGTAATTTTTTTTAGGAAAATAAATCTGGTAAATTAAGTTCCTTTAACATTACCTGATCATACAAAGGAAAAAAAATGAGAAATAATGATTTTTTATGCTCTACTTTGATATAGGTTTTCCAAGCAACATCGGGACGACAGCATTAGCTATTATCATGGTACTTAATGACTCTTTAATTACAGTTTATATGGTACTTATTTTCTTGACAATTTAATTAATAAACATCTTATAAATTTATATTTTCTTTTGCAGATACCAAAATCTATATTGGGTTTAATTTTAGTGGACAAAATGGGAAGACGGCAACTCCTTCTGGTTAGAATATCGGCATGATTTCATTATATGAATTGGTAAATCACAAGTAAAATAAAATGAAATTTTGTAAATAATTGCAGGTTTCTGCTACTGGAATGTGCTTGTGTTCCCTCATTCTTGGGTTATCATTCTGCTTGCAGGTATACACAGTATATTTACTTCCTCTTGTGACTTGTAAATTAATTCTATGAATTTGTTATTCTTACATTTCTTTTCCTCAATGAGCAGGAACTTCACCATTCGAAGGAGCTTATTCCTGTTTTCGCTTTCATCGGTCTAGTGGTAATTAATTCAGTCTACCCTTCATCTCAATTTTTTTTTCCAATCCTTAGCAAAATTAAGCAATTTCTTGTGTTTATTTTCAAATTGAAAATTATCAAATTTAATGCCAACTAAATTGAAATGCTACCAGGGGTATATTACAACCTTTGCAGTAGGAATGGGAGGATTACCATGGATTATAATGTCTGAGGTAATTAATTTCACTGGATTTAGCTTTGTAGTTTAGAATTTTTATAGTAATTAACAAATTCATGAAAAATAAACTAACACAGCAAGATTTACATTGAACTTTTTTTTTTTAAATCCTCAGATTTTTTCGATGAATGTAAAAGTTTCAGCCGGAAGCCTAGTGACTTTAACCAATTGGTTTACTAGTTGGATTGTTACATATACTTTCAACTTTTCGATGGAATGGAGCTCATCAGGTATTTTCCTCTCTCGTTTCCTTTTTCTCTTTATAGTACATGCTTGCGCACGCAATTTACAGGCATGAATGAACACGTTCACAAACATACGTCCAAAAAATTAATATTTTTTAAAAAATTTGTCAGAACTTATATATGTTGAGTTAAATTAATGCAGGAACATTTTTCATTTCTTCGAGTATATCTGCTGCAACTATTCTATTCATATGGATGTTGGTACCAGAGACTAAAGGAAGAACCTTGGAAGAAATACAAACATCATTTTCTCAATTTTTGCAATGAGAAAAAGTACAATCTTAAAGTACATGTAATTTGTTGCTGTATATATGTCTTCACTGTAGGGGCATGGAATACAAGAGTTTCAAGCCCCCAGCTAAAAAATAAAATGGAAGTACAAGAGTTCCATTTTAGTTAAATTACTAATAAATGTATTTCTTTAATTTAAATCAAACAAGTGTGAGCATTATTACTACTTGCCACCAATTTGTGAATTACTGCTTAAGATAATAAAAAATATTTGTCCTTTGCCGGCATTATGATTATTCTAGATGAAAAAAGCAAAAATATATTTCACATTGACTCCTTAACATATGTTCATAATATTGAACGGTTGGGACTTTACACTGTGCAAACGCTACTCACGGAAAGTCTCTACACTCTGTTTCTTTTTTATATAGTACTCTGTACTTTGGTATTCCAGACCAAGTAAACTAGTAGCGACTTCACTAAATAAAATCCTCCGTTTGATAGAATGAATTCTTCCAAATTTTTTCTCCAAAAAACATTATTACCCTAAACAACATTTGCAAAATAAAGAAAAAGTTCATCTTTTGATCAAAAAATGAGACGAGTTGTAAACTTCTTGACAAGCTAAATTTTCTATTGAAAAGAATAGAAAAAATAAACAGAGAGAAAGTAAAAGCTGTGTTGGAATTTACAGAGATGGGATATGAGATTCAATTGAGTTTCTATAGAGAGAAAGAACGGCGTTGATTTGATACTAAAGTTTAGTTTAGTGTTGCTCTCTGTTTGCTTGTCGAAAATGAGATAAAACAACATAATTTTTTTAATATGTTAAATTTGGAAGAGGAAGTTATCTGAAGCAATTGGAGAAGTGGATTTTGAGAGATTTAGTAACTTTTGGAATATTAAGAGAAAAGAAGAAATTATCGTCGGATAAAGTTAAGAAGACTTGACCCAAATGAAAACCAGTATCTCAAATTCTCAACCGTTCAAATAAACTTTTTCATGTGTTGCTGATCTAATAGTCCACCGAGTGGAACCTGGTAGAATCTTCACTGGAGAGGAGTCAGACCCTTAATCAAATTATGCTGAGCCGCAACATGCTGAGAATTTTGTTCAATAACAAATATTCCGTATGAATTATGGAGGTTTCCTTAAGAAGATATACCATTTAAAATCTCCAAGTGCAGGTACATTCATCCTCTACTAATTAATAAAAGGCGGACCACTCACAAGCTAAATCAACATGCCCATCGGAGGGTGATGGCTCATTGGGCCTGCACAGCTATATGTGGGTCGTGCGCTGTATCTGAAACCCCAATCATAGTTCACTCTCTGTCCTAGTCCCTATCAATGTGTCATGCCAACAATAATTCATTCATTTCCTTATCTGTTCTCTTCGAAATCAAGCGTAGATATGGGAAGTGAAGACATGGAGGAGGAAGGACTACTAATGCAACCAACGTCTTCAGTTCCTACCATAGCTAGGTCTAACACAAATGCCATCCCTCTGACCGAGTCCTCAGCTATACCTGTTGATGTGCTTAGCTCCTTGGTTGCAATCTGTGGTTCTTTCGCCTCTGGGTGTTCTGTAAGTTCTCTATTGGTATTGTCAAATGATCCTAATAATGCTCACGTAAGATCACCCATGCCAGGATACAGACGTTGTTGTGTCCTTGGTCTTTGCTTTTTTAGCGCTGATGTGCAGAAGTTTTTGTAGCTAATCCTGGAGCTAATATGGATCCATTGACACATAATTAGTGTTCCATTTGCTGCTGCGTTTTTGGCAAGTTTTTTTGTTCAGCATTTGTCCTACTAAACTAGGAATAGGGTAGGCAGACCTAGTGATTGTGTCAGCCCTCTCAATTAAATATCAACCACAGATTTAGCATCCACCTCAGCTTCAACCCGGTTGAAACATGAAACCCCTGTTTTTAGCCGTCAACAGCCCATCACGGAAAGCTTCACCCTTCATACTTCACCTCAACCTCCCAAGAAATTTAGAACTTTGCAATTAGGGACATGAAGATAAAATGAGAGTAATTATTGCATCATCCCAAGAAATTAAGAGCTTATTTTTTATAATTTGTAAAATATTTAATCAATTCACTTATTAATTGATATTTAATAGGGTATAGATTTCATTTGAATAACTTTTTTGTAATTTTTTTAAAAAATAAACACCAACTTAAAAATAGCTTTAATCCCACACAAAAAAACTAAGACAAATACTTCATTTAAGGGGATCATTGTCATGAGTTCTAAGAAATTCAAAATAATTGAGCAATTTTGGCGTCAACTCGGCATATTTAGAAAATTTTCACTTCAATAATTTTTCAAAGTAGAACAATTATATAAAAAATTTGAAAAAAAATTACTTATTTAAAACAAAATGTTCTTGGAAGAATTGTCTTATTTATTTAGAAAGTAGTAGGGAAGTTCTTTGAAAAAGACAGTGTGATATATTTTTGAAGTTATTAAAATCTTCTAAAAATTGCTTTATTTATAGTAATAAATAAGATAATTTTATAAGAATGGTGTATTGTCAGACCATAATTTTTTGTGAATGTTAGAAGCAATAATAATACTTGTTTAAAATGATTATCATTGCCCATTTTTATATTAGAATATTTTAAAAATATTCTATCAACTTGGCTTCAAAAAAATTCCTCTCTTTCTCAGCTGACCTAATTAATTAAGTGCATCCATATCCAGTTCAAAAATTAAATTAGTGCAGTTTTCTGTTGAGACCAAATGTAACCTTCTTCACAAGAAATTTTTTCTTGGATTTTAAATTGTGGACACGGCAACGACTGCGTCAATATAAGATGTGAGTGGATGATCTTATAAACAAAGAAATTTATGTAACATCAATTGCTATCCACCATTGATTTGGTCACTGGTTTGATTAATTATATATACTATTAATTTAAGGCTCATGGAAGCATAACTGACTACCCACCAAAAATTTGTAGCCATTCAATGTCATCGGTGGAAATTAACATATGCGTCACTCACTTGAGCTATGCATTTACCAAACGCTAGATTTTAATAAAAATTACAATTCATATAATTAATATATTACACAATCAATAATATTAGTTTCCCTTCCAAATTCCAACCAGGGGGGATCCTATAGAGAGGGGAGAGAGAGAGTTAATTGTTTCAATTGAAAATAGAGATTTTTAATTGAGAAATACCCTTAAATGTACATAGCATTAGACAAATACTCAAATTCGATAAGTTATTACTTAGTACAAATCCATTAAAGATACATGGTACAATGGTTCATCTCACTATTGAATGACATGAGAAAAGAAAAGAAAAATTTTTTTTTCATTCAATGGTGACTTTGTGAGATGAATCTTTATGCCATGTATATTTTATGAACCTAGATTACACAAGAATTTTTCCTCATATTGGACACTCATTTAGAATATTATCAATCAATTAGTAACTAGGTGACGCTTGTCGAAATTAAACTGATAAATTATCATTTTAACCTTAAAAAAACTACTATTTAATATTGTATCGAATGAAAAGAAAGATTTTCTTTAATTGTTAGTCCGAGTAATCAAAATGAGTCGCAAGAAAAGATGTTTCTAAATCTTAACTAAATTACATAGGATGTTATTAGATAAAAGCCCAAAGCAAAATGTATATATTTTCTCCGTCGTGGACTTATATCATAATCTTTCTCTAACACTCAAAATTATTATTTCTAAAAACATACAACTGGAAATTTCCTAAAACAAAAATACAAGCTAATGGTTGTTTTATGGGGAATTCCAAATTCAAAGTAGTTTGGGTCCAATCAAGAACTGAGCCAAGTTGAGTTAAAATTATATTTCATATTAGCTTACGCACAATGCCAAACTCTCACTCTACCATTTATATATAATTGCCCTATAACTACCCAACATACCATATTCAACGAAAAACCCAATCTTTCTACTTTGATTCCTTAATTTTATGAATCTGATTTCTCCATGGCTAACCAACTTTTGGCAACACCACAACCACTAGTAGCAAAATATGGGCACAAAACCCTAACTTCTGCAGCCAACCTTGCAAACCTTTTGCCAACAGGCTCAGTCCTTACGTTTCAAGCCATTTCACCTTTATTCTCCAACAATGGTAATTGCCATACAGCAAACAAGGTGCTCACCATATCGATTATCGTCTTCTTCTCACTCGTTTGTTTCTTCTCCTCCTTCACCGACAGTTTTGTAGGCCGCGACGAAAAGCTTTACTATGGATTTGCCACCAAAAAAGGCCTTTACATCTTTAATGATGATCCTACTGATGATTATGACCCAGAAGAGGATTTAAACAATACAATGAGGAAAAAGTATAAACTCACTTTGATAGATTATGTGCATGCTTTTTCTTCATTGGTTGTGTTCCTGGTGTTTTCTATCACTAGCTCTGATGTGCAAAATTGTTTCTTCCCTAATCCTGGAGCTAATTTGAAGGCTTTGATAATTAATTTGCCAATAGGAACTGGGATTTTGGCAAGCTTCTTGTTCAGCATTTTTCCTACTAAACGTAGAGGGATAGGATACGCAGACATGGTTCCCCTTGCTCAGGTTAGGACTTCTGAACATGAAATGGCGAATTTGTGATTGTATTTTCAATTTTTGTTCATATGGATGTGGTATTAAAGGATTTAGTGAAATAACTTTGTAATTCAAATTTGATGTTGAAGTAGATCTTTGCCATGAAGACTATCAAATTTCATTGGGTTAGAATATATAAATTTAAGTGAAAATTAAACCTGTTTTTATTACTTTCATACATACAATCGTAACCTATATCACGACCAATGGGATATGAGCATATGCATGCTACCATTAGACTTGAGAATGAATAAATGTTTCTTAATTCTTTTTTTAATATAGTGTCACTTTTGAGAAATTTCACCCACACACAAATATATATGGAAAATCTTAACATATATCATGGCTAATTAGTCTCCGAATACATTTAATTACATACATACAAAATAAATTTAAGTTATTACCTTAAAAATAAAAATTAGCTCCACAAGTATTAACATATCGAAGTAATCAAATGTCTAAAACTTATATTAATAAATCGACAAATTAAAAATATTTTTTAAGTGTTCTAGTTGCGTGGTTGACCCAATAGTTACGCTTGAGTTTGATTAAGGTTACTAATTCACAATAAAAAAATTTAAATTGTTCAAAAAATGCATATATAATATAACTCTCATTTTCATACCTAAAACTTATTTATTTAATTATGTACACTCAACAATTTTCTTCACCCCGTTTCTCATTTTCATCTTTTTTTTCTTCCTTTTTTAGCGAGTTATCAAACCGTTGACAAATTTAGTGAGAATTGTTTTTTATTTATAAAAGTGAGAATTATTTTTTTCAATAAAAGAAATTCGATAATTAATACATCCCCAGAAATTTTACTCCGCTGTCAATCTCCTATCAGTTTCACCAAGCCTCCCCCCACCAATTTGCTAGCGTGCTCATCAGCCCGATCTTCCGTTCTTAGCGTAAGCCCAGCATCTGTCACGCTTAAATGCTCCTTATCCATTGAACGGTATTGCCAGCCCATTTATTAAGCTCATCAACGGAGCCGATTTCTGTTAGGAGTGTTAATCTCACGGATTCAGTTTCGATGCAACAAGAAGAAAAAAAAGCTAAAAGAATTATGTGTAGGCTAATTGAATCTCGTGAAGTTAAAGAAATTCATATTTTCTTGCGCCAAAAGAAAAATTAAAGAGATGTGAAACTAGGTGAAGTGATTATCCTTTGGCCACTGGCATGACTGGTCAGTATAGTCGGAAATTTACGCAACATCAATGTATGGCTCCATATTGACGGGTTCACTGGTTTAGCTGCATGCACTTGCACCATAATTATTCTTTTAGCACACCTTCATGGAAGATTCTAATTTTCTTGATTGAACTTTTAATAGATTGAGATACACAGTCAAACAGAAGTTTGTCTGGTATAAATATATTTCCTCTATCATCTTATATCATATCTTTCTCTAAAATTCTTTTTTTTAAGAACCATGCATCCAACAAGTGGCAATTTCTCAGAGAAAAAAAGAAGTAGAAAGTTGTCATTTGAATTTATTATTAACTCATGTCAAATAATGAAATGTCGTTTTCATTAAAAAAAAAAAGAATTGTCATATGAATTTGTTAACTAAAAATTGAAAGATTCGTAACTTTTTTATAATTACATATGTCAAATGAAATATCGTTTTCATTATAGAAAAATTGTCATTAGAATTTATTAACTGAAAATTTTAAAGATTGGAGACTTTTGATAATGGCTCCATGTCAAATGAATTATAAAAAAAAAAAATTGTCATTTGAATGTGACATTTTTCAAGAGAAATTTGAAATGTTTTAATATCACGTACGTTATAAGTTTGTAATCTTTTTTTTAGTAAGATGAGCGCTCGATAGCCAAACAACAGTAGAGATTGCATATAGTAGCTCGATTTGTTAATTACATGTCAATCTTGAAACCTTGGTCAAGCTTTTCTTGGAAAAAGTTGGAGATCAAGACTCCAATTCCAACTAAAACTTTCTTTTATCCATCAATTCAAGATTTTTAAATAATCTCACTGAAAGAAAAAAAAAAAAAAAACCTAAAAACTTATAAATAAGATTCGATCAATATCTTAATTATCGTTTCATTGGAATATTTTTATAAAAAGTTAAAACTTCATTTTCATTGGATTTGTTGGAGTTCAAAACTGTTAGTTGAATCTGTATTTTTTCTTGAATGATTATGGTATTTATAGGTTATAATTCAAGGCAATACAAGTGAAGTAAATTAAAGTTTTATAACGATTCTAAAAAAGGAATGTCGAATTATACTTTGAACTGCTACAAAACCTACAATGACCAAAACAGGACTCAAATACTTTGAAGGTGATAAAAACAACTAACTTAATTGTTATTTGTTCTTTAATAAATGACACATAAGAATTAAATATTGAAATTAAGAATACCTTTACACTAGTAGTGGAAAAGTACATAGGTTTCATTAGCAAAGTGTTGGATTTTGACACAAAAGTTGTCCCCAACATGCCAATAAAAGGACTTCGTACACTCACGATAAAGGAAAATCATTGAATCTCATATTTAATTTTTTGGGCAAAAAAAAAGTCATGTCAAATTAGGTCGTGTTTTTCCTTTGGCCACGTGCACGACTTGTGAGCATACATGTAGTCATTTCCCTCAAAGATAAGATGCGGGTGGTGAATCTTAAAAATGAGGAAATTTTATGCAACATCAGTGTCTCCACCACCATTAATGTGGTGACGGCTGGTTTAGTTACTTTGCACTTCCACCTGCATATATTTAGCTCACTTTCATTGAATATTCGTATTTGATTTGACCAGCCACCCTATTTTTGTTGCCATTAAAGGTACATGTCATCGTTTGATTTTTTTTTTTTAAATTGCAATGACAGAACTTAAAAAAAAATAAAAATTCAGGACAACTATTCCGCTACCTGCATGTCCATCATTATCTCACAATTTATTTTCTGTTAAACGTTTATGTTCTGATAACAATTATTCCGTTACCTTTGATGTATCTCATGTTGTTATTAAGGATATGAGTATGGAGACAACTCTTCTCAAATCCTTCAGTAATAGTGACCTCTACCCTCTTTCACCTGGCTCAGTCACTCTCTCTCCTCTGGTACTAGTCTCTCATCAAGTCTCTGGTGATATTTTGTATCGTCAACTTGGTCATTTAGGTTCCCGTGTATTTTCTCTTTTACAAACCTGCAAGAATATTTCATTGTCTTCTAAATATTCTGGTTTTTCTTTGGAGTGTCAGTTAGGCAAATCTAAACATTTACCTTTTGATTCTGTTCAACATTGTACTGACCAACATTTGGCTTTAATACATGCTGACATTTGGCAATCTCTTATTTTATCAAATTTGAACTACCGATATTATGTTATTTTTTTGGATGATTTTTCTCGTTATTCTTGGATTTTTCTTATGCGTAAAAAATCTGAAGTCTTTCAACACTTTTGTACCTCTAAAGCTCTTGTTGAAAATCAAATTTCTACAAAAATAAAAACTTTTCAAAGTGATGGTGGTAAAGAATTTGATCAAACACCGTTCAAACATTTTTTTGCTCACTTTAGTATTACTTTTCGCATATCTTGCTTGGACACTCTTCAACAAAATAGAGTCACTGAACGTAAGCATAGACACATTAGTGAAATTGCATACACTCTCTTAATTCACTCATCTCTTTCTGAGTCATTTTGGGTCGATGCTACATACACTGCACTTTACATCATCAATCGTCTCCCTACTCCTGTTTTGAAAAATCAAGCTACTTATACAAAATTGTTGTCTAAAATTCCTAATTACTTATTTTTTCGTGTCTTCAAGTGTGCCTGTTATCCTAACCTCACTTCCAATGCACCCCACAAGCTTGCACCTCGATCCAAACAATGTGTTTTCTTAGGTTATGCTCAAAATTACAAAGGATATAGGTGTTTAGATCCCACTAGTGGTCGTGTCTATACCAGTCGTCATGTTGTCTTCCATGAACTATCTTTTCCCTGTCCTACTCTCACTGCACATGTCCTCTCCCCTATACCTAACCACCCATCCATTCCTCCACTTGTTCTCACTACGGCTGAACCTCTACATCAATCTTCTCCCTCCCCCTATGTTTCTTGTAACTCTTGTTCCTAGTCTCCTTGTTCTTAATCTTCATTCTCCACTACCAGCTCCCATTGCCTCGCTGCCTTCACCTTCAGTCTCTACCCCTGGACCCCTAATTTCCTCTCCCGTCACTCAACCCACCCCACCAATGTATTTTCCCTTACCATCTCTTTTATTCGTTTCCTCAACCCCAACCTCAGCTTCTTCCACTTGCATTGTCATTCTTTCTCTTGAACCAACCGCTCCTTCTACCTCCACTTTTCCACCACCATCCTACCCTGCCCCTTGTCACCCCATGATCACTCGTTCTAAAACTGGAATTCGCAAACCCAAACAATTACTCTCTTTTTCCACTACTACCCAACAAACTGAACCAACTTTATTTTCTCAGGCAAATAAAGATCCTGAGTGGAGGTTAGTTATGTCTCATGAATTTAATGCACTTTTAACTAATCACACTTGGGATCTGGTTTCATATTATCCAATGAAAAATTTAGTTGGGTGTAAGTGGATTTGCAGAATTAAATATCGGGCTGGTGGGTCTGTGGAGCGCTGCAAAGCGATGTTGGTCACTCAGAGATTCTATCAACGACTAGATATTGATTATCATGCAACTTTTAGTCTTGTTGTTAAACCTACTACTATACGCACTGTTTTATCCTTGGAAATTTCTTATTCATTGGTGATTTGACAACTTGATGTTAAGAATACATTTCTTCATTGTTATTTTAATGAAGTGGTGTACATAAAACAACATCTTGTTGTTGTGCTTAGCTCCTTGGTTGCAATCTGTGGTTCTTTCGCCTCTGGGTATTCTGGAAGTTCTCTATTGGTATTGTCAAATGATCCTAATAATGCTCACGTACGATCACCCATGCCAGGATACAAACGATACAATGAGGGGAAATTATAAATCGAGTTTCATAGATTTTTTGAATTCTATTTTTTCCCGTTATTGTGTTCTTGGTCTTTGCTTTTTTAGCGCTGATGTGAAGAAGTTTTTGTAGCTAATCCTGGAGCTAATATGGATGCATTGACACTTAATTAGTGTTCCATTTGCTGCTGCGTTTTTGGAAAGTTTTTTTTTTCAGCATTTATCCTACTAAACGTAGAGGAATAGGGTAGGCAGACCTGGTGCGCCATGCTCAGGTTAGGGCTTCTGAAAATGAAATGGTGAATTTGTGATTGTATCAGCTCTCTCAATTAAATATAAACTACAGATTTAGCATCCACCTCAGCTTCAACCTGGTTGAAACCCTTGTTTTTAGCCGTCAACAGCCCATCACGGAAAGCTTCACCCTTCATACTTCAACTCAACCTCCCAAGAAATTAAGAACTTTGAAATTAGGGAAAAAAAGATAAAATTAGAGTAATCATTGCATCATCCCAAGAAATTAAGAGCTTATTTTTTATAATTTGTAAATATTTAATCAAATCATTTATTAATTGATATTTAATAAGGTATAGATTCATTTGAATAAATTTTTTGTGAATTTTAAAAAAATAAACACCGGCTTAAAAATAGATTTAAGCCCACCCAATAAAACCAAGACAAATATTTTCTTTTAAGGGGATCATTGTCATGAGTTCTAAGAAATTCAAAATAATCGAGCAATTTTGGTGTCAACTCATCATATTTAGAAAATTTTCACTTCATTAATTTTTCAAAGTAGAACAATTATATAAAAAATTTGAAAAAAAAATTACTTATTTAAAACAAAATGTTCTTGGAAGAATTGTCTTATTTATTTAGAAAGTAATGGTAGGGAAGTTCTTTGAAAAGACAGTGTGATATATTTTCGAACTTATTAAAATCTTCTAAAAATTGTTTTATTTATAGTAATAAATAAGATAATTTTATAAGAATGGTGTGTGTTGTCAGACCATAATTTTTTGTGAATGTTAGAAGCAATAATAATACTTGTTTAAAATGATTATCATTACCCATTTTATATTAAAATATTTTAAAACAAATTAGATTTTTTTTGGAAAATTGCTTTATTTAAAAATATTCTATCAACTTGGCTTCAAAAAAATTCCTCTCTTTCTCAGCTGACCTAATTAAGTGCATCCATATCCAGTTCAAAAATTATATTAGTGCAGTTTTGTGTTGAGACCAAATGTAACCTTCTTCACAAGAAATTTTTTTTGGGATTTTAAATTGTGGACACAGCAACGACTGGGTCAACATAAGATGTGAGTGGATGATCTTATAAACAAGGAAATTTATGTAACATCAATTGCTATCCACCATTGATTTGGTCATTGGTTTGATTAATTATATATACTATTGATTAATTACATAAATTGACTACCCAACAGAAATTTGTTGCCATTCAAGGTCATCGGTGGAAATACCCAACAGAAATTTGTTGCCATTCAAGGTCATCGGTGGAAATTAACATATGCGTCACTCACTTGAGCTATGCATTTACTAATCGCTAGCTTTTAATAAAAATTACAATTAATATATTATACGGTCAATAATATTAGTTTCCCTTCCAAATTCCAACCAGGGAGGGATCCTGAGAGAGAGAGTGTGTTAATTGTTTCAATTGAAAATAGAGATTGTTAATTGAAAAATACCCTTAAATGTCCATAGTATTAGATGAATACTCAAATTCGACAAGTTATTACTTAGCATAAGTTCATGAAATATATATGGCACAATGGTTCATTTTACTATTGAATGACATGAGAAATGTGAAATGTTTTAATCCCACGTACGTTGTGACTCAGTAATATTTTTCTTAATAGGATGAGCGCTAGATAACCAAACAACAGTAGAGACTACATGTAGTAAATCGATCTGTTAGTTACGTGTCAATCTTGAAACCTTGTTCGAGTTTTTCCTGAGAAAAGTTAGAGATCAAGACTCCAATTCCAACTAAAGCTTTTTTTTATCCATCAATTCAAGATTTTTAAATAATCTCAATAAAAGAAAAGAAAAATCCAAAAACTTATAAGTAGGGATTCGATCAGTATCTTAATTAACGTTTCGTTGGAATTTTTTTATTTAAAAAGTTAAACTTCATTTTCGTTGGATTTATTGGAATTCAGAACTGTTAGTTGGATTCACATCTTTTCTTAAATGATTATGGTACACGACGTCTCCGATCAATCGGTCAATAGTATTTATAGGTTAGGTTTTGCAGAAAAGAAAGATATGAACATAAATCTACAAATTGAATAGTACACTTTATAATTCAAGACAATACAAGTGACTCAAAACAGGACTCAAATACTTTGAAGGTGATAAAAACAACTAACGTAGCTGTCATTTGTTCTTTAATAAATGACACATGAGAATTAATTATTGGAATTAAGAATACCTTTACACTAGTAGTGGAAAAGTACATAGGTTCCATTAGCTAAGTGTTGGATATTGTCACAAAAGTTGTCCCCAACATGCCAAGAAAAGGACTTCGCACACTCAAGACCATTGAATCTCATATTTAATTTCTTGGGTAAAAAGAAAAAGGACATGTCAAATTAGGTTTTGTTTTTTCTTTGGCCACGTGCACGACTTGTGAGCATATACATGTAGTCATTTCACTCGAAGATAAGATGTGTGTGGTGAATCTTAAAAAGGAGGAAATTTGATGCAACATAAGTGTCTACACCACCATTATTAATGTGGGCACTTGCACCTGCATATATTTAGCTCACTTTCATTGAGGATTCGTATTTGATTTTACCAGCCACCCAATTTTTGTTGCCATTAAAGGTATATATTAACGTTTGATTTTTTTTTAAAATTACATTGTCAGAATTTAAAAAAAAAATCAAATTCAAGTTTTTTATTTAAAAATCCAAAAATAACTATAGATTTAAAAACTTGCACTCACTCACTCACTCAAAGCTATGCGCTTACAAATTACAAGACACTATTAAAAAATGCAATATTAGAGTGGTTTTCTAAAAAAAAAGTAGGGGATAAGAATCACCCTTTTATCTTTTTCAATTTTCATAATTTTATTAGTTGATTCTCTTTTCAATGTTAGCAAAGGCCACACCTTTTTGGACTTTGATTACATCAAAGAAGTGTCACAATCAATCAAAAGTTATTGATGTCGAGACTAATAGGATCACTATGAGAGTACATAAATAAATTTTAATCAACTATATATTGACATAAATAATACTATATATATATATATATATCCAAGTAATTAAATGAAAAAAAGGGTTAATTTTTAGATTAAGTATGTACTCACTCTGCGATTAATTTTTATGTGGGTTATGTTGTTAAATTTATATTTTTTTTTGACATAATTAAGATTCTTCAATAAGTGTGCTTAAGTGGTAAGAGTTCGTCCACTTTTTTAGAAATATTTGGGTTAGAATCTTTTCATAGACGTTCGTTGGTATTAAACTCAAGCTTTTATTGTATAGAGTGCGGAATGGTTTTTGTTGGAAAAAAAGATTCAGTCGACTGAACGAAGGACAGAGAGTTACTGTCTACTTTCCAATCGACTGAATAACTAACACCTGATACTTTACAGTTTTAAATATTGATTCAATCGACTGAATGTTTGAAAATTTTAAATTTGAATTTCAACAGTTATAATTTTCAGAAAGTTGTGTTTTCTCTTTTGAATAGCTGCATTTTAAAATGATTACTCTTCATTTTCAGACGGTTAGAAGTTCAAATTAAATCTATAAATACTTCTAATAACTTCTAAAATAAACTACTTCACTTTCTTTTCTGATTTTTCACAATTCTTCCTCTTCTTCTTCTATTTTCACTCTAAAAAAATTAAAAAATTACAACCACTTTTCTTAATTATTTCAAAATAGAACTCAAAGAAGAATCTCTGATTTTGCTCTTAGAATTTTTAGAGACTTTAAATACCCTGGAGGAATATTTGTCAGAACCAGAGTAATTAAATAGAGACAAATAAAGCTTTAAAGACAGTATAATATGTGTCTCAAAGTCGTAATTTTTCTATGCTTCTAGACATTCTGTATCCAAAAAAATTTCAACAGTCCTTAACTTCAATCCCGATGTATGTGCGATAAAGATTACTTCAGATTCACTTTTTACGTTGAGTCCAATACTTCTTTACAAGTGTATGGACAACCTAACTGATTACTCAATTTATCTAAAAACACAAAGAAAGTAAGTTAACGTGAAAATGGTTTTCCAGTCGGTTGTGCAACTAAGTTTGACCCCACCTTAAATTAAAAGTCAGCAGAATTAAGAAGAGTTACAAGTCTGGATAGGAGATGTTCTCTTTACCCCAAAATTTGTAATGGTTTTCTTCTAATATAAATCATTGTTAATTTTCATTAAAAAAAACTTTCTTTAAAATAATACCCAATGAATTATTTGGATGATAAATTGGATTTCCTTTCATTTTAATTGGACCAAAACTAGATTACATATGTACTGTACTCTTAATTTGTTTTATTCGAAAAACTTATAAATAGTGACAAATATGACAACCCAAAATTAAAGCTAAGGAAGTATATTTATTATGATGATTAGGGCAGCAGCCCACCACCTCGATCACCGCCATCTTGGCCTATACCTTATCTCATCCATTTGGAGCAATTAAGAAGCTGTTGCAACTTCCATGGACGTACTTTCTTCTCTCTTTCTCTCTCTTCATTGTTCTTAATAAGGCAAAATTCGAGGTTTCCCATGTGTGGCCTTTAATCTAGTCAATTCTACCAACTTGAATGAATTCATCCCCCTAACTTCGATCGGCAATTCTTATCCATGTGGCAATTAAAAACATCTCAATTTATTTCTTTATTGGTTAGGCAAAATCACAAGGCCTACCTCTAGACTATAGAAATTAATCAAGCCATACCAATGTCAAATTAATCATACCAATGTCAACTTCCACAAAATTTTCTCTCCAAAAAAAAAAGATTTTAGACGGTTACAACTCAATTTTCAAAAAATTACTACTCTATTTTCCGAAAATTATCAAGAGACACTCGCATTGTTCTATTTATATCTCATTAGCATGATAATTTGATCAAACAATTACGGGTTTTAACTTATCAGGCTCTTTGTAATAATTAAAGAGATAGCCGCTTTAAAAGAGAATAATATTTATTTTTTGCTGTTGACTGTGTTGTTAATCTTATCTATAATCATTATTCGTGTTGAAAAAAATCTTAAAAAAAGAGAGTATGTACGTGAGCTAGCGAGGCCTTAGGGCATCATACGACACCGATTCATCTATGGGATCAGTCCAGCTCACATTTCTCTCTTTCTTCCCCTATCTTTGGCATGAGGATATTATTAATACGCTCATCTCGATCCTTCTCTCAACTTTCTCTAATTACAACTTTTCCAACAATTCCCCAATTTTCTCTCTTTATTTACACTCAATCCATCTTTTCTCTCTTTCTCCAAAACTTCTTTTCTTTTCCTTTTCTTTTCTGACAACAAATTAAATTATGATGACCTTTTGTAAAAAGTGTGTTCACTCTTTCATAAGCCTCACCACCATCAACACCATTACAACAACACCACCAAGATCAAGTACCACTGATCATCATCATAAACCGCCATGCAAATGTGGGCTAGGTTTAATCACCTCCTCTACTGATGACCATGATCATGATACGTCTTGTAATATCATCGACTGCTCCTCCCTTCTCAAACTTATGATATCACCACCACATCCATTGATCTCATCATCATCAATGGAAGCTATCACACCGAAAAAAGACCCAGGTGGGATCGGATTCATTGATGAGATTGGTGGTGGCGTTGATGGGTTGATGTCCTGTACGGAGAGCTTAGGGTTTGAGAGTTGCGAGGAGAGAAGAGTCGATGATCATCAGATTGATCAGATGATGGATATTACTTCGACTACTACTACTACTACAAGATTGATAGGTTCAAGCAAGAAGAAGAAGAATATTATCAAAGAAGCAAAGACGTATCCACCGCCGCTTTCGTCTTTCAACCACAACGGTCAGCCAACATTCTTTCTCCGTCCGGTGAGGAAAGACGGGAGGTTGGAGCTCACTGAGGTTAGGATTCATTGGCCGGAAATCTTACGCGCTTCGCGTCAAGATGGACGGTTGAGATTGCACTTTATCGCAGATGAAGACGATCTAGAAGAAGAACAACTACGAGAAGAACAAGAATTGTTTACGGAGAAACTACAAGAAATAAAAAAAGAAAAAGGAGAAATAGAAAATGAAGAAAAAGAATGGAGGTTTCCGGTGACTGGAGAAGGGTTTAGGAGGTCATGTCATGACTTGATTATGAGTCATAATCATGATTATCATAATCAACGTCATCATCACTATAATCAGTTCATCACCGTAGTATGAATTAATGTGTTGTTTTTGGGAGATGAGATGTTGGATTTTGTTATGGGGTGTGCGTATTAATGTGTCTTTATGAGAATGATCAAATTAAGGGTGGCAGAAAGAGGTGCAGGTTGATGTGTCTCTACTTAAATTTGCAGGTGCAGAGGTGGGTATGGATAATGGTGGAATCTCTATTTTCTAGGAAAAAGGAATATGACAGCATATAATGATTTATTTAGTGGTATTTGCCAAATTTTGAAGTTACACATCAACAGAGTTTCTTTTAATTTCTTTTCTTTTTTTGAAGAGTTATACTTGTACCATTTTTGTTCAATAATAAAAATTGTCAAAATACCAAATTTACCCACATTAAATCTCTCTCTCTCTTAAAAAAAAAAGTTCATACGGTGGTATTATAATAGTTGGGATTAGACCCAAAATTTTATTAAACGATATTGAAAACTCGATTAAAACATTGAGGTTTTGATCGGATTGATGCAATCCGAACTGCATCAATCCGAACCAATGATTGAAGTGTCCGGAGATTTGAATCGAGGAAAGAATTTGTTGGGATGCTCTTCAAATCTCACGTCGAAGAAAAATATTATTGTAAGTAGTTCTAGTCCCACATCGTCTATGTGTCAAAAAGACGTGGGTATTAGTTATTATAAATATAGATATCAAGAGATGTAGTCTCTTACCCTTATTCATTAACTAAGTATAGTTGGTCAGATGAGAGTGTAGCAACCAAACACCAATATAGAGATCCAATGGTTGAGTGAATATTGGGTGTATTGGGGTATAAGATTGGGGAGAGTTTTCACACAATTTTATCTAGAAAAATTGTGTATTATGGTGTATTGAGTTTTAGTAGCTTTCCTCCACCCAAAAATTACAAAAATAGTGGAATAATGATTGACTTATGGACATAAAAGATAAGATGTATCAAACCACGCTAAAAATTACTGTATTTATTTATTTATTGTTGTAATTATGTAATTGTCTGGAATGTCAGAATTCTCAATAATAATCTCATCCACTTAAAAACTCAGGATCTCTTATGGCGTGGAGCACAATAAATAATGAGGTTTGCTAAATTCGAATCCACGAACTTGTAACTACTGTTTTGTAGTTTGATCGAGATAACAAATTAACTTAATTTGTGATTTAAAATGAAATGGTTATATAAGTACGTTGAGTGGTTTCTCAAACAGAACAATTGAATATTTTAAGTGACATGCATAATAATAATAAAAACATATAATATCATGTTATGGTTATGTTTCTCAAACAGAAATGTTAAATATACTCTGTTCCATGATTAATGCATAGAGATGTATTAGATATTCAACGCCAAAAATATTATAGTGTAACAATTAGCGCCAAAACACAGAGCACAAGATTAAAAAATTCAAGAGAATGAGGGTAGTTTGGTGGGTATTAAATATAATTTATCCGATGTTCTTAGGGCACACATTAAAAGAAAAAACTTGATCAATGTGTGCCTAAAAGATGCATAGTCATGAGACTCTTGTTGATATATTCTTTAATATGATCACATGAGCTCATATGATCGGAAGCTAAAAGAAATGGGAAGGGACTTGTGAAGTGACATGAAAAGGTAAGGAAAGGAAAGAAGACGGAGTGAGAAGGGAAAAAGATTTTAGGTGGATGGTCCATTATTGAGACCCAGTAGATTTCAAATCTGTTTATTGTTGAAAGCTTTGCATTATGTCTTAGGGGTATTTAACTCTGAAAATCTATCCAAAGCTGTGCTTCAATACTATCGGCATTAAGATTGCATGAGAGCTGGTATGTTCCGCAGTCTTAGGTGGACTTGTAAAGATTCAACATGTAACAGACTTTTATTCCTAGGCATCAAATTCATTACATGAACTAAAACGGTTGTTTGATGTTTATTAACTAGTGGCGAAATTCATCCGAAAACTTTACAGGAATCCCGTACTTGGGGTCTTCATATTTGCATGCCCAGTAACCAATAGCAGACTCTGGAGAGACCTTCAGAGCAACGGGAAAGAAAACAAATGAGATGATATGGACAAGCTTTTTTGAGCCGATAAACATATAACTGCCGCTATTTCCAACCAGCCAACAGATTTTCATATCCACTACTCTTTGAGAGTGCTTGGTTCTTTGACAGGTTGTAAACCAAGTTAATGTCCGATTTAGTGTTTTTCAGTAGCAGGTGACTACAGATCACACAACTTTATGATGATCTAGTCAGGCTTGGTGTACTCGAGCAGCATATGAGGAGACCGGTAAATTTTTACTAGTGTCCAGTAAAGAACTTCTTCAACTTCAAGCTCACCCTCTGCTCTTGCGGAATAAATATCCTCACATATTGCCAACAACCTGCATCAACAAACATACGCGATAACATTCTGTACAATCTTACAAGTCATATTGGCTTTTGCCCATCAATTTGATTGCTAAAAGTACAGTTCATTTTTCTTTTTCTTCTAATCTCTACATCTTAATGTTCATGCTGTTACATAGCTTGTAAAAGACACATACTGCACACCCAAAGATCTTCTCCCAAAGCAATAGCACATTCGATCCAGTTGCCACTGAAGCCCTAAACAACCATCCAGCCTTTCCTGCCTAAAGTTACTGGTAAGCTTATATTTATCAAACAGTTATTAGTTATTTTGGCTGGTATAATATATTCTTGTTGTTTGCGTATGCAGTGAGCTGTGTTTTATTATATTGGTGCTGGAAGAGAAAAGGGAAGGAAGTGATGACAAGATGTTAGAAAAAGGAGAGCTGGTGAGTTCAGGAATCTTTAACAGAAGGTCCCAGGAGATACAACTGATACTATAACCAATGTTATAGTGATTCTAAAGTTGAACTTAAACTAAGTGAAACACCTTCTCTAGCTCTCAAGTTAACTGGTAATACAAACCAAAAAAAATGAAAACTCTAATCATATGTCAGATCGAAGTTGGGTGGCAGTTGTGAGATTCTGAGTATCTTGTGACTCCATATTTTCATACAATACATTTTTATCTCTATATGAATCGAACCATGGAATAGGAAAAATGCTATTAGATCTGTCTGATTATGAATTTAAGATTATAAAGGGTGTATACCATCTTTTAGATGCATTTCATGATATGAATGATGCACTAAGGGGATGATAGCCCATTCACTGGAAAGTGGCTTCTTAAAGAGAATGAAAAAGTAAAGCTGCAAGGTGCTTCCCACTTTTTTTCTCTGTCTCTCCACAAGGGGCATCCCCTCCTAATTTCATAGACATTGATCTGCACATTGGTGAAAATGGAATGTTTCTTTGAATTCTCTAGAGCCATTTTCTATAATGTGTTATATCCAATATATGAAGTGGACATAACTGGACTAGAGGCAAGAATACTTGTCTTAATTAAACCTTACCCCAAATCTCCCACTTACACCTGTAGACTCTTCCCTTCTAATCCAAAAAAATAATAAAACATAAAAGTGAAAAGTTTCAGTGCCTTATATTCAAAGAACAGACACACCATAATAAAACAATGATTATTAAGTTGAACATATATAGCAAATATAAACCTAATATACCTGTCACAAGAAGGGAGGTTCTCGAATTGTATTCTCATTCTCAGGTCAGAACATTGAAGTCTGATGAAACGGCCAACTGCTAGCACAAAGGTAATGTATAGACCCCAAATACTGAACTTGCTAAGTGTTTCACCAAGAATGCCCTCTGAAGAATCATGAGAGGTAATACGTCAAATTGGACAAGAGCAGATAAATAAATAAAATCACTTTCATTGGTACTTATAAATAAAACCTTCTTTCTATTAAAGCTTACTTGGTGTTTCCTCAGATACAATTATGGCCATAGGTCCAGCCAATTGACCACATCCATTTACATATGATGCATCAATATCATGGAAAGACCACCACTCCGGTTTGCCGCGATTGAGAATCATATCCCCACTAACCAAATCTACCTGCATGCATATCATGATCATGAAGTTTTCACCAACATCCGATCAATTAATACTGATATAAATCCATCTGTCTAAACTAGATGCAGATCTTTGCAGGATATTAAATATGACATACCACATGTTCAATAAATCGCACTTCACCAGAGCCTGTGACTCGGAAGTATCGTGGATATACATTATAGATTGTGAAACTATTGGCTGTACCATTTAGCACTTCCATCACTTCTGACCATTTAGGAAGATCCTCGTCTTTAACAATTAATTCATATCTCACAACTTCCTTTCCTTTGGGTCTATCCCTGGTAAATTGCCAGGAAAAAATAATATCCATGCCCCACCTAATGGATCCAACATATCTGGTTTGTACAACAGGTGGAACAAGCCACAAGGTGCTTGCATCTGCTTGGCAGCATATTAATTGAATGTCTTCCTCATTGTATGCACTTAAATAACCTTGAGGGTCCAGATCAATATCTACATCACGTTCATCCCATGAAGTCTTTTTGCACAAAGTGGTCTCAAACAATGTAAGCCTTCCGTTGTCTGTCTTTATATCAATCCGGACACTAGCATCTTTAATGGGGTTTGCAATGTTTGTAGGGTTACCACTGCTGTACATCTGTCAAGAGAAAATTCTCTATAGAACTCAGTGATTGGTAATTATTTATCACCCCCAACCCCAAAAAAAATAAACAAAACAAAACCAAATAAGATTTGTAATCAGAAGTTCTTCCAACAATCGAGGCTTCATAGAGAAGACAAAAGTTTCACAAAACCTCAAAAATTCCTTTTTTAAAAATAAAAAAATAAAAAAACCTCAAAGATTCTTAACAGGCCAAATATACCTATGTAACGCTTTAAAATATAACAATGGTGATAGCACTTATAACTGACTTTTTTTAAGAGAAAAAAAGTAAAACTACAAAAACCACCAGAGCAAATGTTTTATGCCACATAATGCAAGGCTGTATATGATAATGAATACTAAGAGTAGACAATAACATGGGAAATTTTTGGCTATGATGATACTCAACATAGAACGTTATTGCACCATCAAGGAATGATATGAATCATATGATCAAGTTGAAGTAATACAAATCTCGAGGAAAGCAAATTATCTAAGATAAAAAACAAGATTTAGACAGCATATGTACCTCCTTTCTAACCAAGGGCCAAGGGAAGAGAGAGAAGGAGGGGGGGGGGGGGGAGAGGGGGGGCGCTGGTTCGATGGCTTCCCCAAAGCTATAATAAGCCATCAATTATTTACATTATAGAAGTGTTCTTGTATATAAATTATCACGGTGCTCCCCTTGTATTTTTCTACTCTTTTTACATTATTAAACTTTCAGGCAATGTCTACCCTTACTAAAAAAAAGTATTTTCACAAACTTCAACACTAACATTTAAAAGGAATATATATATACATAATATACTATACTTCTCATTAAGTAGCTTATTTGCTTCAACTAAAGATATTATTCAAAAAATTATTTTAGTTTGTATAATTTCTATCCAAACTAGAATTTATTCATTTTTATGTGAAACCTTTATGAAAATGCGCCTATAAAATTAATATTTCTTCTCTTACAGATATCAATCAAGTGAGGGAGCATGTACAGAAACACAAGGACGTGCCTGCCGGTACACACATGCAAGCATGCACACAAAAACAGACACATACAGATATCAATTAATAGTCAGGCAGGTAGTTGCACATACACAGAGATATCAAACAAGAATTGGCAGCTCATATTCTCAAATTTATAAAAATTTGCTGAATAGAAACTAAAAATCTAATAGCACGTTCAAAGATCTTACCAGCATAGGAGCCCATATAACACACATCAATACAAAGAATAAGCATATTCCATTGCAGAATTTAGTAATTTTGGTTTGCTTTTGTCCTACTTGGTGTTTGGCTCTATTCAGCTCCACATCGCATTTGACAAGGAACAAACTTGCATGAATATCCTCCAACTAAGAAGAAAGCTAATATCAGAACCAGAATTAAATTGCCTGTCTCACTTACTCAAACCACAAGCTTTATCAACAAAAAAATGATATCAAGGAAAGGGCTATATATACATTATGATGACCATAAAATACTAAAAATGACTTGAGATATCATGCATGAAGCAGTTAGTAGTAACACATTTAACTAATACATGGATAGAGATAATGTTTAGATAAGAAGAATGAAATTTTCCATTTAGATCTGTTTCAACAGATTTTCCAGAAGGACTGCAGATCACTCTCAGTTATTACCTATTACAATTTGATGCCTTGACTACACAAGTATACTAGCCTGTTTTTTTAGTACATCGTGAAATTTTTACAGAGTAATTTTGGGCTCATTTCCCATCAGCTCAAGTTTTCAGGATAATCGATTCCTCAACAAGAGTTTATACGCACACACACATGTAGCATCAAAGAGTCACAAAATGGACAGTAATAATTTAGAAGTGCTCGCTAGTTAGGTTCATAAAATTTTAATTTGGTAACCAAAGAGCACTCATGATAAACAGACTGGAGTTGCTATGGCAAATTCTAAATTATATATCTAACATATGTTAAGCATTTTTAGACTCTAAATTACTTTACAAATAAGTCATTCTTGGTACATGAAATGTCTCATTGTGTTTAGGATTAAGACCATGATTGTTTCCTACAGTTTCATCCTTGAAAGCTATGCCTATAAATAATCAATTTCCAGATAAACATAGCATAATCTACCAAAACACAAACAGAGAGAACTAATTGGAGTACAAATGGTAGAGGACACTACAACTGATAGGATGAAAAAATTCTCGAGTGCAGGCATGCAGAAGAGAAAATGTTTACAGTCTTGAACTTGATGGAGACAAGGAGGCTCTGAAGGCTCACAATTGCATTTCTAAAATTTTTCCTCTTAACCCCTTATAGGTATATGCAAATTCCAGAAAATGGAATATCACGGATAAGCTTCAATTCAACCTAGAGGGCAATGTCAGCAAGTAGAAAAGATAACAGCAAGACCATCTCTGGCCACACATCAACCCAGACAGATCTTCTTACCCATTTATTCTAATAAATTTGCATGAATAATTCATAATTATTTGAGTTCTCTTAGCTATATTTGATCAGTTAATGAAAGGAATAAAGCTCAAAGCATATAAAAACAGAACTAGAAGCTCCAAGCAAGATATTACTTGTATACAAAGCAGGAAAAGTTTGTACGAAAAAAGAAAAAAAATAGTAATTTACACCACAATAGACTTACCTTCAACCAGTCATACATAGTCAAAGATGTACTTGTGCAAGACCAATCAAGTACACATCGTAATTCATAAAGGAATGGGAGAGCACGATAAAGTCGGAAACCCAAATAGTTAATTTGTGAAATGCTACTTGTCAAAAACTGCCTATACAAAGTGCCTTCATTTGGAATTCCAAATCGAATTTGTATGGCCTGCAGAGCCAGAGAAACTTCCTTTGTGAGATAAATAGCACGGAGTGCAAATCTTCCGGCATGTCTGTGTGAAGGCTCCACGTTCCAAGCATATTTTGTGATAGTGTATGTGAAGAAGACGAGATTAAAAAGATAAAAGATGACTTTTCCAGTGGCAAATGAACAGAGGTAAATAATACGATCAAGCACAATCAAGAAAAATATTACCTGCAAGAGGAAACAATGTCACCCGGTTCAGACTTCTAGCTTGATAACATAGATTGACCAGCACAAAGCAAATTCAATAAACTGACTTCCCAAGGTTAAGTCTGTATAGGGTCATAAGTTTCTTTAATACTAAATTCAAGTAAAAATAACACTTGCTGAAAAAAGTCTATTATGTTTTTATAAATGTTTACCCAACTGATACAACATTGAGCTATAACACTTAAAAGCATTCGCAAAGGTGTGCATCTAGAGCATATTTGGGCTTTTAAGGAAGATTCTGTTTTGTGCTATTCATCTTTTTCCTTTCCCCGTTCTCCTTTTCTACTGTACAATTAGAAACTGAAGCCATAATAAGCAATGGTAACTGAAGTTTTCAATTGCACATATCATAGATTTAAAAACCTCATTCATACCACCAGTTGCAGAGAAACCTCCTGCATTTTTAATGGACATACAACCAAATGATATGTAGAACAAGTTAACAAAGCATGTTAACTAATGATTGTAGTGCAGTGTGGACAATGCATCAAAGCGTAAGAGGGATAAATGAGTACCATTAAAATAAAAACAAACTCTTTGGGAAATTGATCTTCAAGCTGATATACTTCAAGGAACTCACTATTGTTTTTTATAACTGATTGGTAAAAAATGGCCACCAAGAAGAAAACAGCCAAATCTGCACAAAATATGTAGGCGTAGAGATCTACTTCCCTTTTCCCTCCACCAATTACAGAGAGAATCGGATAAGGAAATCCTATTTCTTCAAAAATACCAGCACGTTGAGCCTCTAGAAACTCAATAGAAACATCAGCTGCTGGAGTTAGCGACTTGTACCATTCCGCAGGGGAAGAAATTTTTGAAGGGGATGCATATAACACCTCAAAAACAGCCTGAGCAATATTACTGTTTTCTGGACTTCTTTCAATGCTTTGAACACGAACCCTACTTGCAGAGTGAAAATAGTTAGGGTTTTCCTTGCATCTTCTATCATGCATGATCTTTAGCAACCTGTTTATTCTCGATTCAATTCTCTCTGGTTGAATGCCATTCTCAGGCCACAAGATAACTTCCATTGACAGCTGCACAAAATAAGGTGGGGTTTCTGCTCCCTGTGTCAGAGATTTCCAATACATGTAGAAGCTTCTAGTCAACACTTCCATCGCATCTTTTATAGGAAGCAGTCTCACTATTCTCTCCATGCAGCTACAACTTCTTAGAGCCTCTTCCTGGTACTGATTTTTTCTCTTATAAAAGCTGAATGCTCCAACCGTTTCCCACTCACCATCTCTCGCAGTTATGAAGGATTGTAGGAGAGTAAATATATACACTAAAAAGAGAGGCAAGTTGCCGATTACGAAAGATGACATGATTTTATGAGTGGGAAATCCTAATTCCTGAAGTAAACTCACTTTGAAAGCCAACCCACAATGCTGAATGATGATTTGATATAAATACTGAAGCAAAATACACACCTCAGTGTAAATTAGAATAATAACCCAGAACATGTTACTTGGACCAGTATTTACACAGAGTGCATATAAGAAGAGAGATGCGAGGTAAACCATAGAAAGCAAACTGAAATTCCACAGGAATATCAGAATAAAGAAACAGTAACAAACAACATCATTATTTGATCGCATTTGAGCCCACATGTAACGGAATATCATACCCATTTGCAGACATGCAGCATCAGACATCGTTTGCTCATTACCAGACTGCATAGAAAACGCTCGGTTCTTATGTTCACATCCTATATTCTGACTCTCCATAACATCATTTGCTCCCCCATCACAGGAATGATAGTTTGAATCCGTTTCTTCATGTTCTATGTTGAAGAAACTCACAAGACTTGTAACAGCCATATTACCAAGAGATTGTACTTGAGAAACTCCATCTCCAATCAGATGAACTGCTGAAACTAGTGGGTTTTTGTTGGCTGGGGATTTTGGTTGATATCTTGCATCTAAATCCAAAATATTGTTATTAACAGCTTTCTCCTTCAGTTCAGTGATCTCAGGAAGAGAATCCATTGACTGCTTTGTGAAGTCCACGGTCGATGGACTTCCAGTTCTTTTACTTCTTGGAGACTCACTCGTATCAAGAGAAAATATCAGATCAGAGCTCAGATTAAGATCTTGCTCCTTGAAGTCAAAATCCCCTTTGTCTGGGATACTATTCACCGTACATATGCTCAAGGAAGAGTTCCTTTTCCTTCTAATGCCTTCACTCTCTGTAGAAGTACTATCCCGATCGACACCAGTACTAATGTTGTGAAGCTGGATTTGTAGGCTGAGCATCTCTGATTTCATCTTCTCCACTTGCAAATTACGCTGGCGCTTCTGCTCTTCAGATTTACGTGTGTGCTGCAACTGTGCAGTCTTCCAAGCAGCCCTTTTCTCCTGATCACACGCTATAGCACCAATCTGCTCTGCTTCAAGATATTTTGACGCATAATCAAACTCCTCGGATGAAAACATAAATGACTGAAGTGATACAAGCATAAATATGATAATCTCTACAACTGCTGATCTCGATGTAATTCGAAACCCATAATCATATTTATAAAACCCAATCACCTCACTTATGTAATTCTTTGTTTCACATTTTTCCTCACAAAAATTCCCCACAAAAGGAGATTGATAAGCAAGAGAGAGGACAATTAAAGCGAAATTGTACATCCTCAAGAATTTGAAGATATTGTTCTTCTTCTTCAGAATTTCAAGCCTCATCCGGAAAAATACCATGGCAAAACCAAGGTAGCCGAGGTGAAGAATGTCATATTCAAGGGTTCCCGTGATCAAAATCAAAGCAAGAACAAGGTCTAGCAAGTGACAATAACTGTAAAGTCTCAGATAATCAAGAAATGTCCATAAGGCTTTTGTTTCAAATGAGAGATCGCTCAGAACAGATGCATTCCTACACAAAGACATCAGTTTTTGATACATCTGTGACCCTGAGAGACCGGACAAGTGATCAGCACGGAGCTTCAAACATGAAAGCATGAAAACTGTGTAATAACTGATAAGGATTCGGGGATCATCAACTATGATTCCTGCAGAAGCATACATGATTTCTGGAGTTAACATATGGAGATGGAAGGTTCAAAATAATAAAGATTGCTAGGTTGTTCCAAAACCACTTTGACATAAGATTATTTAATTATAACTTTCATGATGCCATGATGTTAAATGATATCCTCACAAAAGGTACTGAAAAGTGAGAAATGAAGCCCGCCAATCATGACACTATCTTAATTTGAGTTATTATTTATCCTTAAAAAGAAATGGAAAAGGAAAAAAACAGAGCCTTAGATTAAATGCTAAGAATGAAAACAGACTCAGCTGAAACTTCAAATGCAAGGACTAAGATGACCAAGATAGTCCGACTCAAAACATTTTCGGTAGTGATGATAACAAAGGTTCAAATAAAAACCAATCAAAACACTCACTTAATCCACACAATAAAGAAAGATCGACTCCAGCAACAGTTGAAATAAGAGCTGAAGCCATTCAACTCTACTGACTTTCAAATCCAGTGCAAATAAAGAAGATAAAGTAGCATTTATCCCAAAAAAGACATAATCCACAAATTAAAACATTTATTGAGAGAGATACCTAGCCAGCATTTCTTGCAAAAGTTGAAGTACATACTGGAGCTTCTCCAACAATCACCACAAGGCACTTCTGATTCAGTCGTGGTATCTTGCTTCAAAGATGTCGTATTCAACCAAATGGCCAAATACTCAAGGGTGATAACAGAAGCAAATAAGAATACAAACATGGGCCATAATTTTTGTATGACATATCGATGTAAAAGAATACAAGCCGCAAGTGATGCAATATAGAGCAAGGAGATCATATTCAGCACGGCAAAGCTGGCTAGAAGTAAAGCAATCATGGTAATCTCGAGGCCAAAGAGACTGAACATATTCTCCACCCAGAATTTCATATATATTTTTAAAGTAGCCTTCTGCATGTCTAGCCTCTCCTTTCTAAGGGCGAGAATCTGTTTTCTCTTCCACTTATGGTTGTCATTACAACTTTCCAAGAAGTTCTGAGATGAATATTTTCTGGAGTTACTTCCTTCAGAGACTCCAATTTCAGGGGATAAAAAATCTGGACCTTGAGATACACCAGTGTTAAAATATGGGCATGAGCGACATGTTACTTGTTTTTGTTTTCCTAAGAGTGGATCGGCATCTGTAGATTGTATACTTTCTTTGGTACAAATACTGGTTTTAGTTGGGGTTCCCGCAGTTGAGCCAGAGGAGGCATAAGACTCCTCCCATTTTACATCATTTTCAAAATTGCACCGCCTACTTTCCAACCAATAGAATACATTGTACTGCAGAATACATGTAACAATAACCAAAACTTTTCTCCTCAAGCCTGATTCTATGCCAAAAAAACCAGGTTCATACAGCTGCAAGCCGAGAAAAAGAGATAGATAAGAATGACTTTGACCAGGGAACATCTCTGCCTGGTCACCCCATATCTGGAAAAGATACTCAACCATTACAAGAAATCCTGAGTAAACTAGGAATAGTTTTGAAGGTATGCGAGACGATTTAGTTAAAGTTGCACAAATGACCAATCCAAAAAGATAAAGAAAACCAAATGCGCTGATCGGGGATAAAGATGCATAAAATAAGGCAAGATAAAGAATCTTCTCAATGTGCCAAATCAGGAAACGTTGGAGACAAGTAAAAGCACCAATTTCTGGCATGTCTCCATTATCTGGTCTGAAATTTTTGCTCTGTTTTCTCTCATAGCTATATAGTTGCATAACAACTAATACAGCTAAGGACTCCCATATATTTTTCAACATTGAAGCTCCTTGGTTATAGCCAAAGGCAGAATAAAGATCAACCATCCTGGACAACCACGCTTGAAAACTTAAGAAGACACTTAATCCGTAAATGAAAATAAACACTGCAGCAGCATAAACTTTCAGGGGAAACCAAAGGTGTCTTATTGACTTTCCACCAAGTTGTCTCCCATTCATCCATAGTAGAAGGAAGAATAGGTAACCAAAGGAAGTATAATTAGGTGTTACAAGGTACACTGTGAGAAGAATCGTCAGATAGACAATGTAGGTTCTACATGATTGGTAAACTGAACAAAAATTCTGACCTATTGCACTCAGATATGACGCTATCCTTCTCTCTGTAAAATCAAATAAGCACTTAATAAGATTTTCCATATCACCAAGCATGGTTTGTTATCATGTTCAAGAGAATATAACAGAAATCACAACAATCAAAACAACAATGTTTACTACATGACATAACCCAAGTCAACTAAAACTTAACCCCAACCTAGTTGGGGTTGGTTACATGGTTGGGGTTGGTTACATGGATCCACTCTCTCTTAGTTACAACATAAATATATCATAATAATTGGAGAATATACCAAAGTTCTCTTGAGAAAGTACCCAAAAGGCCCAATATTAAGTCAGCAAAACAACCCTTGAAACTAGATTATTGTTCACTGTTATAACTTTTCTATCAAAAACTTACTCCAATTGATCTTAGAAATAAACTCACAGTGCCAAATGATTCAATTGATAAGTTTTCTCTATTAAGACACCCAGATAAGCAACAACCATCTAAAAGAACTCAAAGTCTATGCATTTCCTCATGTGAGTCCAGGATTGGAGACAGTGGATTAGAACTTCTAAACCTCACATAAATGCCACATATTCCTGGCCATTTGCAAGTCCAAAATGATTTACATATGTTAGATAACCGATCAAATCAGCATTTGAGAGCTTATTGTAGAAGATGCAGATTGAGACCATTTTCAGGAGCACTTGCACAGTCTAAAACATTAGTTGGATCAAGAATATCAAAGCATCTAAGGATATAATCAACCTTGGATGAAGTTATACCATGAGAGGAGTTATTTTGCTGGCTCTCCCAGGATGTTGAAGTATAAACTGATAACAGAACTGATTTGAACAAACCAGCTTTCAAGATGCCAAACCCGATTGGGGCCCGAGGAGTGTGCTGTACAATTGCAGAAAATGAGTACAGCATTTCAATCCCATGATAATGAATGGCACAGAAGCATGCAAGGCCAGATATCTTCACGAAGTCCCAGGAGCTAGTATGATCAAGAAGACCTACAGCAAGCATAAAATGTAAACAATTAGAAAAAGAGATAGATAATGATCACATTTGCGCATGCACACACACACACACATTAAGAATACACTAACAAGTTCATTAGATTTTCAGAAAGAATAAATTATTTGTAATCATACGTATGAGAAATGAGAACCGGAATAAGATAAATCTAATAAATGTTTACCTAACTGTGACATGATTTTAATAGCAACTGAACATTCCTGTTCCAAGGCTTTGGAGATCAGATTAAGCTGAAAAATGTACAATAGAGCAAAATGTGCTTCACATAGAAGAATCAACCACTGGAGTGTTTTCCTACCAACGGTTTGGCGTAACAAAAACATCATAAAGAAGATCACTGAGATATAAAACAGGATGGCAGAAGTTAATAATTTTGGGAGATTATTTTTATTAGAATAGCTAAACATATGCTAGAAAAATTCATAATTAAATTTAAATTTACATAGAACGCAAAAAGTAAATGATTCAACTTACTGTATACAGCATGCATTAAGCCAGGTTTCAATGCAATAAGAAATATCAGAGACAGCTCTATAGGACGAGAGCTTTTGCACAGACACCATGCTATTGTAGCTATGATCAATACTTTTGTTTCTCCTCTCTCTGAAATTCAAAGGCAAGAGAAACTTTTTTGTGACATGGTAAATGAAGATATGGGAAGATGCTTAAACTTCCCAAGAATAATTCAAATGAAACTAGAAGTGTAACAACTAACAGCAATTTGAAAAAGAAATTATTTGTTATTTAAACTACAACTAAGGGGTTAACATTATATGATAGAAATGCTGATCAAACCACTTTGTCGAAAGAGTTACCAGGACCACATGAATAATATAAACTTTAGCTATGTGCCACACTTGAACATGCACTAGGACTCAAACAATGGAATACTTAATTTAACATGCTGGAACATTTCAAGCTAAAGTTAAATGTCTCGTTTGCTATCTGATAATCCTAGACAAGTGGTCATGAGAAATTATATGCATACTATGATCTGAAGTCATGAGAAACTAAGTATAGTAAGGTGTTAATCTCTTTGCACTGAAAATTGTGAAGTAACCATGTTTGACAAACAATACTAACTCATGATAACTATGACAGTTTAGATTCTGAAAAAGGAAAGATAACCGAAGATAAAATTATTTTGTAGGTGCAATGGAAATTGAATAATTATGTTATCTTTGTCTGAGTTTAGACTGGTCGTTGCATGGACAGAGAATGTCTAGGTGGGCAAGTCTTGGTAACTTGAGGCTAGGTGTGTTAAGTATTTAAATTTTAAGCATTTCATACATATGAAATTCATTTAAGCTAAACAAAGATGACTTTGTTGATGAGAAAACTTCAGTCATTTCAGGTCATCAGTTCAAGTGGCACTTGAACATTTCAACTGTGACACGGCTAATTCAGAAACTAATAGAAAACAAACAGTAAGCATCTCATGATAAAAAGTGGTCGTGATCACTTTAGGATTTTATCTTTTTGGGAAATTTTACATCCCAGGGAGATAACTTTGGCTTTCTGCTATGAGTTTAGACTGGTCGTTGCACGGACAGAGAATGTCTAGGTGGGCATGTGTTGGTAACTTGAGGCTAGGTGTGTTAAGTATTTAAATTTTAAGCATTTCGTACATATGAAATTCATTTAAGATAAACAAAGATGACTTTGTTGGTGAGAAAACTTCAGTCATTTCAGGTCATCAGTTCAAGTGGCACTTGAACATGTCAATCGTGACACGGCTAATTCAGAAACTAATAGAAAACAAACAGCAAGCATCTCATGATAAAAAGTGGCCGTGATCACGTTAGGATTTTATCTTTTTGGGAAATTTTACATCCCAGGGAGATAACTTTGGCTTTCTGCTATGAGTATAAATTTTACTTTCATCCCACCAGGATGTTGATTTTTCACTGCAGTATAAGACATTGGCGCAGAACTTTCATTCTGCAAATTTTGTTAGGAGTGGAAAATTCCTGATGCAGAATGGGATAAGGAATATTTATTATTTTAAGATTTTAAGTTATTTGTGGGATTATTGTGTAAATAAGGATTTTAATTTAGTTAGTTTCTTATTATGTTTAGGATTAGTTAGTTTTCTATTATGTTAGGGTTCTATCATGTTTAGGATTAGTGCCTGAGCACTCATATTAGGATTGTAAGTTAGATGATGATTATAGAATTTGAAATTTAGCCTATCTCTGTTTCTCTGCTGGTCTATCTCTCTTCTCTATTTTCTCTTGATCTAATCTCCCTGTTTCTCCCATTTCTCATCTCTTTTCAAGTATCTGTCCTGCATAAAAAATTCCATGCTCTATGCACCATTGCCAGGGAACTTTGTTATTCATCTCCGTCCAGATATAACCTAAACCCATCATGATTCGTTTAGCATCTCGTTAGTTTTCTGCAATTTATCCCAGTCAACCCAAAATTCAGCCAGTTTATCAACAATATCCAAATAAGCTATCAATACAGAAGCTTACTAGACAAGCAATAAAGTAAAATAAGGAAATGATCTAGTTACTTAGGCCATATCATTTCCTCACCTTCTTCAGTAGCATCTTCATTTGAAGACTGCCCATTCCCTTCAGACAAGTATAGGAAAACAGAGTGGTTCACAAGATTACCCAAAGCAACAAGAACACCTAGACAAAATTGTGCCAGTAGATAAAATCCCGGGATAGGGTAATGCCATAAGCCAATAGTTTCCCAGATCTCCATATCCTGCAAGCATATTCACGTATATCTTAGCACAAATTATTATATTATAATTATGAATATCAGGTGTGCCCCAAAGCATACAACCAAACAGCCAGTACCTTCCATAGTTTCTTCTTTAAGACCGTGAAAACCACATTGAAAGCATAAGTGCTAGCAGCCCACAAGAGAATGAAAACAAGAAGTAAGCTGTTTAACCGGTGCAACTGAAACATGGAAGGGAGGGCATACAGACTGTAGCCAACATATGCGAGAAGTCCAAATGCGCACAAACTTGAAAAGTAGAAACTCCAAAATGAAAGAGCAAGCAAGGATATCTGCCATGTTCACCACTAAATTCTTTAAAGCAAAGAAGACAAATAATCCTGTTGTGCTGATACATTTGAAAATTACAGCAAGAAAAGGAAATATTTATGAAATAGGGTTGAAAAATAGACAAATTACTGAACATATGTATAGCACATTTATTAAGTAACTTTGGCTCCCGAAAGGCATAAATCAACCTTGAATAAGAAAATATGGCCTTTTGAAAATTCAGCACATATGTAACACACATAGATGACAGAAAACATTGATGTTCATATGAGTTTCAATGGATTACTTTAGGATGCTACTAAGAATGGAAAAACTAAAGATGGAAACTTTTTAAGATATGAAAGAAATACAATATGAAGATTTAAAGAAGATTGAACCTAGATAACAAGGAAACTACTGCAACTACTTTTTTGTCATGTCAAATAACAATCTCAACACTGGTAACTGTTTGGGCACTCTAATTTTACAAATAAAAAAAAGAAACAAAGACAATGTACGAAGGTTCAAGGAGAAAAAGGATGTTCCTTCAAAGTACTTTAGACCATATCAAGTAACTTTTCCACAACATTAAGCTGAAAATAAGCTAATGCCCATATACAGAAACAACGTTTATCATGGAACAATTCTATTGATATAAAAAATTAGTTAGAAATTATGAGTGTCTATACCATGTTTTGAGAGTATATGGGTACTTGAGAGAGAGAGAGAAGTTGGAAAGAAAAGTATAGCATCTAAAACTAAATTGTGATGCATGTTAGATCCATAGCACTGATTAATGATGCAAGTATTCTGGAGCAGAAATCACTAATAAGCATTTTATGGTGCATTCTTGTCAGTTTTTGTTTACTTCACATCTAAAGCAATCTTGATCCATCACTATAAGTCTTGTTCTAAATACTGTGAATTTCTCAAAAGCTTTTCAAAGCTTTATTTTAAGGAATACCTTAAAATTGAGTTACAATTGCCTGTGATCCTCTAGTATCTCCCTGTGCCCCATAATGGGTAGGTGCAATATCAATTGCCAGTATGTGAAATTCTGTGTGGGATTTGTTATTTGGCATGCAAAGTTCAAATTCTCTATGGGCATATGCAGTTCCTAACATTCAGAAAGGAAACATGTAATCTGGAATATTCTGAATTGACCACAACATGATCAGTTAGTGAAAAGACGAAAACAGGGAAAACTCAAAATGAAAATTTTAATATTGCAGACATACCAGAAAACCATAAGTAAAAAAGTTGATGCTAAAAGCCTGGAAAACTGCTCCTCGCAACAAGATATTGGTGTGCCTTACACCAGATCTGCAGAACATTGAGGAAAAGAGAATGCTGCACAATTAATAAGAATGAAAAAACCATAGAACAGATAATTGAAATCTTGAAGACAAACATCTAAGCTTATACTAAGGGAGTTTGAGTGACACTATGTACATTAAAAAGTGTATTTATGTAGAAGATAAGCATGGTTTGCTCCAAAAGTTTATAATTTGGGTTCCAAGAAGTTTATTCTGAGTAGGATGATAATGAACCTTAAAAACCAATCTTCCATAAAAGGAAAGCAAGAGTGAGTGACCAAGCAAACAAGCAACAGAGTAGTGTGGTCCATGTGGATGGAACCAACAATGAGACCCAGAGGCATCCGCAAAACAAATACCACCAAAATACTCCAAAGAGTGAGACCTAGAGCAGAGATGAAAATCATGGCTAAAACCTAAAACTATCTGAAAATCAGTAAAAATAAACATTTCATCTTAAGCTATACTCATCTCAGAGGCCACATGGTGGTCCGGTTAAAGACTAAATTCTTCTTATAAAGATAAATCACCTAAAGCAATTTTCCTGTAAAAGCAGATAGAATCAAAACTGCTAAAGTGCCCTTGATAGGTACCTTGATTCACGAATGAAAAATGAATGCTTTGAGGGAAGAAGTTGCTCTGTCAACGATCTTTCTCTAGTGGACATGATAAAATCCATTTCTGTAAGATCACACCTAATCCAGGATAGCTGTAAAGGAAAACTAGTATAATGAAATCTGTTAATAAATTACAGAAAAAAAGACTGTACATTAAAAGAACTATCCTCAAGGCATGCAAAGTAACATATTTGCTGCATGACAATTGAACTTCTTGGTATGTCAGAAAATATTTAAACTTAGTTTCATAGGATTCACATAGCATTCTAGCCCTGCAAAGCCACACTTGCATTATCTTCAGCCTGTGATTAAGGCAAAACTTAAATCATGGTGATGGTTTGGAGACACTCGATGAATTGCATCAGTGGGTAACAGGGTATAGTTAGTAATCAAGTACATATTCCATTTTAAGCCAATGTACCAATTTCCTATCAAAAGGTGGCCTCAAATGAACTTTCTTACCAAAGCATATACATAATTTTACCTTTACATTTTGCACCCAAAAGTAATTGGATCATGGAACAATGAGGAAGGTCTGCATGGACCAGGTCCTATTATGGTACATGGCATACTAGCCACCTTAACAGGGCAAACACATGCCTAGTCAAGGCATATTGCCCCGAGAACAGATGAATCAAGGAGTACCACCTGCAAGATGCCAATTGATGAGGGCACCGCACCCTGATGCCTTACACTGTTACACCTAGTTGCCTACATAGGTTGAAAGTAAGACCATAGAACCTCCTTCAGTTTCATGCTGTCAACAATAAGAAACATTGCTTTTCTTTTGCGTTAAAGATGGCACGGAGACCCGTTATGCCCTGGGCTTACTTATGACACAAGAACTATCAGTCCCACATCAAAGTTCTTTGACAAGGTTAAATGTCTTTGCCAGGAAATTGGAGTCAAGGATCTCTAAACCAGACATATCCATCCCCTATGAGGAGATGGCACCAGTACCTTTGGTCACAAAAGAGAGTGAGAGGGAGAGATTCAACTATTTTCCAAACATGTAACTCCAATTAAACATTTGTTACCTATAATAATCTGCTAAGTCAATTGACCAAACAAGCTGAAACTTCTGACCTATAAACCTCAAATGTAGAGTTATCCATCAAAAGCCAAAAGCATTACAAGCCCTAGCTCTGCCCACAAAGTAAACTTCTGTGTAAACCTCATGAAAGCTCATTTTCAGGATAGTTCTTGTAACTCATGGGTTTCTGATTGCGTCCCCTCTGTCATCTCTCAAGCTACGGTGCTCTGCCATCTCAGTATTTTTGTATAAGATACTTCCCTCCTCCATGACTACCAAAGAAAAAAAGTGCCACTCCTACTCAACCAACCAAACAAAATCAATCCAAGCCAACCAAACCCCAGCTTAATTGGCACATCAAAACCTAATGATGAATTAGTTTTGGTAGTGGAAAAACCTTTTGATTCTATTACCTGGGTTTAGTCATCATCTGAGGGTACAACCAGATATAAACTACCACACTGCCAGTCTAATTCTATCTTCTAATTTAGATGTCAAAGACTCATTTCATCCCCTTGATTGACTCCCTAAAGTCTAAGCCCTCTCTTGGAGCTCGGTTGTTGAGAAGGAAACACTTTTAATTGCTCAAACCCTCTTTCCAAGCAACTGCAAATGTAAAGACTAAAGGGCAGCCTACGGGAGAACAGAGAATATATTTCTGTGTCACTCTTTTGGAATTTTCAGATAGGGAGGCGTGCGCTTTTAAGAAATTAAATCTTTTAAATGTCATAAGTTAAACAATCTAAATCCATTTTCAATTGCAGTCTTTCTAATTTAATTCCTCAATATAATCCTTTAATTTTAGCAAATGTCAAACTAGATGCATAAAACTGTATAATGGATCAGAAACAAGAAAAGTAGAAAATTCTGTGCATAAATTTTAGATAGAGTCAAAGAGTACTTACCATAATGTAAAAACTTAGAAGAGACAGACCAGCACACATTTCTGACCACTCTGACTTTGTAGATATTTTGTATACTCCGATGAAATCAACAACCCACAAGAACAAATCAGAAAACTCAATGGGAAGTTGATACACATACAGCAGGATGATGTTCAAGCCTGCATAAAACAACAGATACCTCCACCACCTTCAGACCCATGTGGATAAAAGTAAATTAGTGAATTGGCTGACATATAAATGCTAACCGAAACAACCAGTATCAGTCAGCCAGGTGTATGAATCATAAAATTCTTACCGGAAAAGCCCCAGAAAATTGCTTGTTAAAGACCAATCTACAAGTCCAATACAGCTACAAATAAAAAATGGAAAGGAAGCCCAAGAAGGATGACTGATCCCCACAACAAGCTGTACAGCAGGCAACAATAAGCAGCTTAAAACCCTGAGATGAGAACCTTCTAGGAAGAAACAAAAAAATAACCAAAAGTCAACATCCAAGGAATACATATATTAAGAACAAGAGAATAAATGTTAATACTAATGCAGATGTCACTACAACTAATTGGATAAATTAAGCTGGAGAATTCAAGTGATAGTGCTAACTCGGATGGAAACAAGCTCTTAACTCTGTTTGGTCAGAAATTTTGCTAACTCGGATGGAAACAAGCTCTTATCTCTGTTTGGTGAGAAAATTTTCAAGTCCAGACTTTGGAAAAACGGTTATGCTCTAAAATGACTGATATAACAATCGATGATACATTCATCAGACAGTGGATTATTAAGAAGAAAACATAAGCTCTTAAGATTTGAACTCAAATCTAAACCAGTGTCAACCCCTACCTCAACCCTCATCACCTGAGCCCAAGGGAAAGTTCTGAAGATTAAAATTGCTTCTCCTAATTTTACCACCGACGTCAACTAAACTGATCTAGAAAACACTGCATACCCCAATAGATACGCAAAAGCATTGCAGTCCATATGAAAAAAAATAGTAAATGAATAAATAGGAGATTTAAATAAAAAGGAACTATATAGTATATAGTTTATGGTAACAAACCTATACGTACAACAGAAGAACATAGATGCCCCAAACACGAATCTCTCTGTAGATCCAGACCAAATCTAGTCCAGTAGATTTCATATATAGCAACCAAAGCTGCTAATAATTGTATGGCCAAAAAATATAATATAGATGGGGACCATGGAGAGTGAACTCTGCAAAAACATCACACTTCAATACGTATGGTGTTTACTTAATTAAGTTAATCAAGTACCTTAAGGTAAACTTAAAGAGTAGAACCTCTATCATACACAAAGAAGAAATTACATAGGAAAAGGTAGTTTCTACCTCATATTTTACCTTAAGAAACCGATTAGCTTTGCCCACTGAGCATCAGCTATACTCCATTCATCCCCTTTAAGAGCCCAAACAATATAAAATATGGCATGTGAAAGTATAGCCAGAGAAGAAAAGATTAGAGTATACCATGATACCAGAGATTGCCTCCAAATACGGAAACCTATTCGATGTCAAAAACTTAGTAATTATAATCATGAAAAATAAAAAGAGAAAGACTAAAATATGAGCAAGAGGATAACAGAAGCAAATTGTTTTAGTGGCATTTCAATAAGATGAACTCAAACCTTGAAAGAAAAAAAAGGAAAAGACCATACTTGATCTCAATAATTCTACTAATATCTCCAATCTTTTTCTTGTTCATACATGGAAAAAATCCAAAAAATAAGTACTTAAATGTTTAGAAAATCTAATAACTAAATTCTTTCAAGATCTATTTGAAAAATATTCACAAACATGAATATATAATTATCTATTATAATATTATGTCAAATATTTATTACCACCTCATTTATATGGTAGTCCAAATGTGTTAGCATTATTGAAATACAAAAACACTATATTCAAAGGTAATTTATGCAGAAGAATGAGAATTGTCGATAGCCACATCACCACCATTTTTCTCAACAAGTTAAATTTTATTTAGCATGCCAAAGAGGCAAAACCCGGGTACACGTACAAGACACAAAACAAGGAGCACCCAAATTCTCATAAAGAAAGAAAAAGAAAAGGAAAGTTAAAAGTTTAGGAATCGGTAAACATTTTCTTCAAAAGAATTCAATAAGCCAAAATCTTAAGGCATATAACAAGCTCAAGGATCAAGTGTCATGTAGGTTACATTTATAATTCTACCAATATCTCCAATCTTTTTTCTTCTTCATACATGGAAGCAATCCAAAAAAAAGGAATTACCTAACTGTTTAGAAAATCTAATAACAAAATTCCGAGATCTATTTGAAAAATATTCATAAACGTAAATATATAATTATCTATTATAATATTATGTCAAATATTTATTACCACCTTGTTGTGAAATTTCCCGTTTCGTGTTTCATGTTTTCTAGGGATTTGTTTCCTACCAGGTTATTTTTAAAAAAAGGGATAAGGAAGATTGTTTCCTATTATCTCTCTAGTTTTAATTTTATGATTTATTCTTTAAATTAAGGGATTGTTAGTTTCTATAATTGTGGAGAATCATTGACAGATTTGTTGTCAAGTTCTTCTATATAAGGCCTTTGCCTTTCACGTAATAAAGTATTAGAGGAGAATTTTTCTATTCCATATTCCTTCATGGTATCAGAGCTAGGTTACGATGCTTTTTGTTAACTGCGCCTTCATCTCTCTCCTCTCTCTCTAATATTTTTTTTTTCCTTTCCATCTACGCTCTCAGTGATTCAGAGCTGCAGCGCAGCACCCTTCCGCATTTAATCTCAGCATCGTCTCTCTCCAGTTTTTATGGCGGGCAGATCTCCAACGTTTCCCTGGGGAACAGCCATAACCGGCACCAAAGGGAACGATAGCTCGAAGATCTCGGTCCCCTTTCAGCCGACCCCAATGACGGCTGCCACAATTCATGTCCCTTACTCAGATAATTCCTCTCTCCAAAATCACCTCTAATAAACTCAAAGGAAAAAATTACTTGCCATGGTCGCGATCTGTGGAGATAGTTATTCAAGGGAAAGATAAGTATAGCTATCTTGATGGGTCTGCCAAGAAACCTGAAGAGTCAGATTCATCTTTCCAGACTTGGGATGCATCAATGGTAATGGCCTGGTTAATCAATTCCATGGATGAGAAGATTAGTGAAAGCTTTATATGCTACACATCTGCTAAACTCATGTGGGAGGCAACCAAGAGACAATATTCTGATCTTGAAAACTCATCTCAACTATTTGACCTACGAAATAAGGCTCAGAATCTAACTCAAGCCGAGATGGATGTTACGACCTATTTCAATGCTCTTACAAAATTATGGCAGGAAGTAAACCTATTTAATAATGGTTATGGCTGTGTTCAGGATGCACTGAGAATCATTAAAAGATGGTGAACAAGGAAAGGATCTATGATTTCCTTCCGAGTCTTAACAAGGACCTGGATGAAGTACGTGGGCATCTACTTGGCTCTAAGCCACTGCCAAATATTGAGAACATTTTTGCTGAAGTTTGAAGAGAAGAAACTCGCAAACGTGTAATGCTTGGTACTGTAAAAACGACAACTGAGAACTCTGCCTTCTCAGCCCGCTGACCTGAAAATTCTCGTGGGGAATCAAGAAGTCAAAAGAAGAGTGGTAATCTTTGGTGTGATAATTGCCAGAGATCAAACCACAGCCATGATAAGTGCTGGAAATTGCATGGTAAACCTGATAATTGGAAGGACACTCGCAACAATAAAAGGGATTCCAAAAGTCTTCAAGTTACAACAGATACGGCATCAAGGACTAGTGACAACAACTTCAATTTCTCTCTGAGCAAGTAGTAAATGGAGCAGCTGTACCAGATCCTAAATACCCAATCATCCAACCAGAGTTAATCCACCGCCCAAGGTCAGTAGTCACAGCCAGCCTGGAATACCTCACTTTTGGCCCAAAAAGGTACTTTCATGACTATTCTAAGTGGTATATCTGAAATGACTAAACTCTGGGTGATAGACTCCGGGGCTACGGATCATATGACAGGTTGTGCGAGTCTCTTCTATTCTTATAAACCTAGTATAGGGAATTTGAAAATTAAGATTGCAAATGGTTCTCTTGCAACTGTTGTTGGTACCGGTACCATTAATATTGGTCCTCAAATATCTCTCAAGGATACCAAATGTAACTGGAAAAAAATGGTTTATCACATTCATTGATGATCACACACTGACTATCCGGGTTTATCTTCTAAAAGAAAAAGGTGAGGCTGAACAAACTTTCAAACACTTTCATTTGATGGTGAATAACCAGCACAGTGCAAAAATACAAATTTTACGTACTGATAATGAGAAAGAGTACTTTAATTCCATTCTAAGAGGTATTTTTTGAAAAATAGCATTATTCACCAAAGCTCATGTGTTGATACTCCTCAACAGAATAGGGTGGCCAAAATAAAAAACAAGCATCTCTTAAAAGTAGCTCGCTCTATTATGTTCGCTAATAACGTCCCTAAATCCTTTTGGGGTGATTCCATTCTTACAGCCTGTTATCTTATAAACCGTCGTCCCACCCGGGCTCTCAACTACAAAATACCTTCCCAGTTCTTCCTTTAATACTACCCACAAACAAGTCAGTAAGTTTGTTACCCCTCAAAGTGTTTGGTTGTAAGTCTTTTGTTCATGTTCATGATCATAACCGAAGCAAATTAGATCTCTGAGCTCTACCTTGTATTTTTCTTGGGTATTCAGCAACTCAAAAATGGTACAGTTGCTATTCCCTGGAAAAATGCAAATACTTTGTCACTATAGATGTCACCTTTTTTGAAACCAGCCCTTTTATCACAAAAATTCGCAAGATTGTGAATGAAGCCACTTTTTGGGAACCCACACCAAGCCCTATCCTACCTCTTCTAGCCGATCCACTCACACCAGCCATAAATGACCTGGAGTCTGCCATGAACATTGACAACTCTAGGAAAGGGGGAGATTCACAACAGCAACCTGAGTTACGCGTTTATTCTTGAAAAAAAGCCTCACGAAGAATAGAGAACGTTATGGACCTACAGCCTTGCCATGAATCATAATCGAATTCATCACCTGAGGTTAGTGATTTTGACTGTCCTATTGCTTTGAGAAAAGGAGTTCGTTCTTGTACTCAGCATCCCATTTCCAATTGTGTTTCCTACAGTCATTTTTCACCTTCTCTCCAAGCTTTTATTACTAAACTGCTAGAAGAGAAGATTCCTAGAGATATACAGGAAGCTTTGAGGATCCCTAAATGGAGAAAGGTAGTTACAAAGGAAATACAAGCTCTTGAAAAGAATCAAACTTGGAATCTCGTAAAGAAACCTGAAGGGAAAGCTTCGGTTGGGTTGTAAATGGGTGTTTACTGTGAAATATCGATCTGATGGGATGATTGAGAGATATAAAGCAAGATTAGTTGCAAAAGGCTTCACTCAAACGCATGGTATTAATTACAACAAGACTTTTACCCCAGTTACCAAGCTCAATATAGTCAGAGTACTTCTATCTCTTGCAGCAAACCTAGATTGGGATCTACAACAACTTGACGTGAAAAATTCCTTCCTCAACAGTGATTTGGAAGAGGAAGTCTACATGGATCTTTCACCAGGATTTGACAAAGACATGAAGAATGGGACAGTCTGTAGATTGAAAAAAGTACTCTATAGTTTGAAGCAGTCCCCAAGGGCCTGGTTTGGCAGATTCACAAAGACGGTCTTACAACAAGGGTATAGGCAAGCTCATACCGACCATACCCTCTTTTATCGACACAAAAATGGTAAGAGTACAATTCTTATTGTTTATGTGGATGACATAATTTTAACAGGAAATGATACAATGGAGATGACAAGATTGAAAACTAGACTCGCAACTGAATTCGAGATAAAAGATCTTGGACCCTTACGCTACTTTCTTTGTATGGAGGTTGCTAGAAACAAGAAATGAATATTAGTCACTCAAAGAAAATATGTCTTGGATCTGTTAAAGGAAACAGGGATGCTAGTTGGAAAGCTCATTTATCTTTCCCACACCAGACCAGATATTGCATTCGCTATGAGTGTTGTTACTCAGTACATGCATGCTCCCTGCGAAGAACACATGGAGGTTGCACTCTGAATCCTAAAGTATCTCAAAGGATCGCCTGGTAAAGGTTTGTTTTTCAGCAGAAATGAGTCCAGGAGTATCGAGGGATTCACTGATGCAGATTGGGTAGGTTCTATTGAAGACAAAAGGTCTACTTCAGGGTATTGTACATTTGTATGGGGCAATCTGGTCACTTGCCGAAGCAAGAAACAAACAGTTGTGGCACGGAGTAGTGCTGAGGCTGAATTTCAAGTCGTGGCTCACAATATTTGTGAAATACTATGGCTGAAACTATTGTTTGAAGAATTAGAGATGAAAATAAATCTTCCTCTAAAGATTTACTGTGATAATAAGGTAACCATAAGTATTTCCCACAATCCAGTCCATCATGATCGGACAAAACATGTGGAAGTGGATAGACACTTTATCAAAGAAAAAATTGAGGATGTTATACTGTGCATAACCTATGTGTCTACAGGTGATCAAGTCGCAGATATACTAACAAAAGCTTTAGCTAGGAAGATATTAGAAAGACAAATTGACAAGCTGGGCATGTTCAATCTTGGAAACCTAGCTTGAAGGGGAGTGTTGTCAAATTTCCCGTTTCTTGTTTCCTGTTTTCTAGGGATTTGTTTCCTATTAGGTTATTTTTAAATAAAGGGATAAGGAAGATTGTTTTCTATTATCTCTCTAGTTTTAATTCTGTGATTTATTCCTTAAATTAAGGGATTATTAGTTTCTATAATTGTGGAGAATCATTGACAGATTTGTTGTCAAGTTCCTCTATATAAGGCTTTTACCTTTCACGTAATAAAGTATTAGAGGAGAATTTTTCTATTCCATATTCCTTCACACCTCTTTATATAGTAGTCCGAATCTGTTAGCATTATTAAAGTACAAAAACACGAAATGCAAAGATAATTTATGCAGAAGAATGAGAATTGTCAATAGCCACATCACCACCATTTCTCTCAATAAGTTAAATTTTATTTAGCATGCCAAAGAAGCAAAACGAGGGTACACAAGACACAAACCAAGGAGCACCCAAATGCTCATAAAGAAAGAAAAGGAAACGGAAAGTTAAAAATTTAGGAACCAGCAAACATTTTCTTCAAAAGAATTCAATAAGCCAAAATCTTAAGGAATATAACAAGCTCGAGGATAAAGTGATGTGTAGGTTACATTTATAAAAAGAAAGAGGGTCATGCAGATATAGATAGATAAGGCACGCTTAATTAATAAAGAATACCACAGCTCTTAGTCTGCAAGGGGGATATAGAGAGAGTAGAGGAATCAAGTTGGCACTTGGCAGGCCAGGACCTCTTTCCAGGTTTCATTTTTCTAATCATCCAACAACAATCAAGTGAATGATTCACAAAAGAAGGTGAGATTTGTCGAAGAAAAATATCTGCCAAGGATTCATAAGAATATACCGATATATATTAGAGTATATGACTACTAGTGTATAATATTCTAACATAGCTACAAAAAATGGATGAGAACATCAGAGTGTTGTGTTATAGGAAGGATCGGTGAAGAATCAAATATTGGAAACTACTAGAAAATGTATTTCCGGTAGTTGATGTATTAAATATATTCATATATACGATTATCTTTACATGGGTTTTTCAGGGGGTGCTTGTATTCTCTTTTTATGCAGCTTTACAAGGGAGAAAAAAAAACAAAGAAGAAAAGATAAAAAGAAACATAAAGCCAATTACTTCCGCTTGCCATCATACCCCTTCACCAAAACAGACATAGCAACTTAAATATGCCTTCCTTCCCTATTTTCGTTTCTAAACAACAACACTTCTTCCCTAATAAACACAACCAGATGAATAAAATGGGGAATGAAAATGATGGACCCCAATCATAAACTTATGAAACATAATAAGAAGTAAAAAAAATGGATTAAGATAACAAAAATAGTTTAAGTAGCTTACTAATTTTTGGAGCAGTGTACTGAATGAAGAGAAAGGCTAACAAATTAACCAAAGATATTAAACTCCAATTCAGTAAAGCAGCTGCACCAAGCCAACAAACCGAAAAAAGAAAAAGAAGAAAAGTTATCAGTTGTAATAGACTTATACTAGCAAATATCATGTGAAAACAACAGAGGATCCAAGAGACACACAACTTGCACATGACACAAGTTAAATGACAATTTAACCTCAAATTGTATCTTATCGATTTGACAGCTATTCTCTTTCCCTTTTTTCTCTTATTTCTTTCTTTTCTTAGTAAACACACGCACAGAAATCAGATATCAAACCTGCTACCAACAAAATCTGCTGCAAACAGGTCAAGGAATTCTATAGTTATGAATAACCATAAAGAAAATTTCAATCAGAGTTTGCCTCGGAAATAGCTGGAACCGGCAGGCCCATAGATGATAGATGTACACTGTTTCAGCCTTTCAGGTTTCAAGTGGGCATCTATCCTTTAAACATAAGAAAAAGGAGAAACTGCGATTAACAAGAAACAGTTTCCCAGCAGATAAGAAATTGCATTGTCCCATTGAAACTACACTTCCATAAGTTATTTGTTATTAATGCTATAAACAACCAATAACCAAAGATGCACTCATACATGTTACATAAGTCCCTAGTAAGGCGAAGTAGACAGAACAGTATGGCCTGGAAACGTGACCGTTGAAAAACTAGAAACAGTTTAACCTCCAGCTAGAGAAGAACCTAAGTAAGAATCAATTGACCTATCATATCCTTAAATCCAGGCTTGTCTGACCTAGAAATATGCAATCTCCTTAGCCATCCAGGCTTATCTGAAGTTCATTGTCAAAAATCATGTGCTTTCTCACTACCAATTTATAAGTATACTATTCATGCTACCACTCATTTTCTGACCATGTTATTTCCTAATCGCCATCCTATACCATGAAGCATAGTTTGCATTGTGAAATTGTTCCTTAAAACTTGATCAGTGTTCTACCCTACCCACACCTTTCCACTTTATCCACCTTATTTTCATATTGTAATCGACACTCCTTAATCACCTCTTTGACATAGATAATCAAGTCGATATATCATGCATGGAACTGAGAGACTATACTGGTTAAGCTAGCTGGCACCTTCAAGCTAGTAAGCTACTATAACATTTTTGTGATAATATTTTCTAATAAAATAATTTTCACATTATGTATATCACAAATAAAATATCAAATTCATCCAACCCTGTCTGAGGAACACAATTCATGAATATTTTCACATTAATTAATATTACAAGCTCATCATCTGGACCTCTTCAAATTGTCTTAATAGCATAAAGCAATCCACATTACACTTCAGAAAAATGAAACTTTAAAGCAAACGAAAAATAAAATAACTCATACTATATGACAATTTTTTTTGTAAGTAGATAAAATGAATCATAGAAGTATAATTATGCATACCTGTCAAAAACAGCATAGGCAACACAAATCCACTGAGGAATCTCCCCATATCTCTCTCTTTTGGCAATGCAAATCAGTTCAGCAACACCATCTTATTCTCAAATATTGTAAATGGATCACTTCTATTGAATCTTTGACCAAATTTAGAAAAGCCCATAAAAGGACAAACCAATTTGGAGAGGTCTCTTTCTCACAATGGGATTAGCTCTTCCTAATGTTATCAGTTGTGAGAAATAAAGAAAATGCTTAATGGGTCCCTCCAATTACATCGACATAGCAATACCCAATTCAAGAAAAAATTGTTTCCGTATGTAAATCAAAATAGTTACGATCATTTTGAAGGATAAGCCTGTTCAGTAAAAATTTCCAGAGAAAAATAAAATGGAGTTTGTGCTAGATCAACATATGATTGAGATTTAGAAAAAAGAAAGGGGGGGGAATAAAATGAATTAAGCAAAACGATGTGAGATTTCAGATTTAGAGGACCGTTCTTTGCGCTTCTCTAGAGCAGTGGTTTCATGTAACAGTTAGCAACAAAGCGCATCGCTGCCTTGTGTTTCCTAAATAAGAGGGAATTGAATTCAAAATCTCTCCTTTGGTTGATGGACAGGGATAAATATATATAGATTAATTTTATGAAATTATAACTATAATTATTGCTATAAGAATAATTATTATAATTATTATGTGACCATTATTATAATGATATTATAATAGTTTTAATATTATTATTATAATAATTATTATTATTATTATTATTATCATTTTCGATATTATAATTATTATAATTGTAATAATAATTAATATTATTTTTATAATATTCGTAATTATTATCGAGGGACCCATCAGATCAATATCTTAAATAAATTAGTGCTTATTTTCCAATTTTTCAAAGTACCATATGGGATGGATCCGTCTCACGTGCACTTTTCGATTTCCTTTGTTCTTTATGAACAAAGCAGTAGAGTATATTTTACTTAATAAATTAAAGCAAAATTTTAATATTAGGGGAAAAGAATTCTTCAGCCATTAGATTTTCCGTCCAATATATGACTTAAAATAAGAAAACTTTGAATGGAATTATCAAAAAGATCCAATTAAAATAAAACATTAGCGTTAAGGACGTAAATGATACAGTTGAAAAATCAAGGATGTTTATAGAAGGCAACATAAACTTTAAGAGTGAAAAATGTATTATACGCAAAAAAAGAAAAAAATTGAAATCTATTTGATTTTCTTTAATTGATTTTTTTTAATATTTTTTTTAAAATATGAATACCAATTAAATTATGTTCAACAAATTTTGTTATCTTTTTATATTCAAACGAAACGAAAATATTTTTTTATTTTCAATATTTTAATCCAAATCTTTTCTTTCAACATTTTTAGAATTTGAATATAACATTAACAACGCTTTTCACACAACCATCTTATTTATATATTTATTATTAACAAAATCATAACCGCATTTGATGTCTATCTTTCAAAATATCTCGTAAACTCTACTTAAATATATAAATCAAATATTTAAATAAAATTATATATGTAACTCAATTGATTACAATTCTACACATCTTTCTCTCATATTTTTCTCTCATACTATCTCCCTCAAATTTAACTTATACATTTTCATTACCTGTCTTATTTTCTCAAATATAAACATTTAAAAAATAATAATCACATAAAAAAAAAACTTAACCAACACGCGTGTAATGTGGTAGAGATGTTAGTATACAATAATGCTATTGGACTCAAAATGATAGAAAAATATATTCACGAGTTCCCATGCATTTAGGTAAAAGCAGTGGAGTGAAGCAAATTATTTATTTATATTATTTAAATATGCTCAACATGATCACAGAACGGGGTGTAGTTGATAGGGTAAACTTGCGAGAGGTACGGGTTATGTTTAAAAATGGTTTTTAAAAATTATTTTTAATGTTTAAAAATTAAAAATTGTTTTCAAAAACTGTTTTTTATATTTAATAAACAGTTTTCAAAAATAATATTTTAAAATAGTTTTTAAAAATTATTTTTTGAAAACTCTAAATTGGTATTTTCTGACATAATTTTCGAAAAATAACTTTAAAATCAGTGTTCACTTCTCTATTTCAAATATGAAAAATAAAATTAATATAGATTTTAAATCTAAACTTAAAACTAAAAATAGTTACAAAATATATCAAAATAATTTTCAAAATAATATTATCCAAACAACATTTTATTGTTTTTTTGTTTTGAAAACAGTATTCGAGTTACAGTTATACAAACATGTTTTCTTCAAAAAAATATAAAAAATTTGTTTGCAAAACTGAAAATAAAAAACTGTTATCCAAACATTTCAACGTGGTTTAATTCCGATTCCCTACCGTATCCATCTCATTGTTTTTAGCAAATCTTTTATGGAATATTTTCTACTTTTTCTGTCTTCTTAATTTGAATATATTTAGTTTGACCTTGAATATGTTGCTTTCTTCTATATTCAACAGATTAAAAGGTCAACGCATTTTTGCTAACCAGCGTTTTTTTTCCCTTCCCTTAACAAATCATTACCACATTTTTTTTTCTTTTAAGAAAATTATTCCATTTTCTTATAAAATCATTAAAATGGGTTATCCATCTATATTATATTGTTATCAAATATTCAAATTCCATCTCTCCATTACCAGATAATTAAAAATTAAAAATAAAGAATCTTTTCTTATTCTAGCATCTTTTCTTTTTTATTGCCGAGACCTAACAATATTAAAAATCATCTTGATTTTAATGACTTAGACAATTTAGATTTAAATAAATTTAAAGTAAAAGATTTACATTAAATATTGACCAAAATTTTTTTATATTATTCTTGACCTTGTGCAATTATAACAAACATCAAAATAAATTGAAAAAATTATCGATGAGATCTTAATTCTCATATTTGATTATCAAACTATGTGAATTATTTATTTAATTTTATAAATAAAAAAATTAATCATCTCAATTCACTAAATTGAAGATATCATATTAAGTGAATTAACATAATTTCAAAACAACTTTTTGTACCAATTTAATGTAATAACCATAATGGAAAAAAATAAATGAATAATTGGCGTTAAAATAAAATTGAGTCACCTCATATGACAAGAAAAAAAAAAGTCAAATACAACAGGAAAAAATGCCGTGTGCGAATGGCAAAGGCAGCCATAGATGAGTTGGACACTTATCTATTAGAAATTGCCTTTTAAGTAAACTTAAGAGAATAGAAAAATCATAAGGAGGGAAAATCTAATTATATATATATGAAAATGTGTAGCCACCAAAGAAATTGTTTTTTGAATCCCCAAAAATGTGAATTGTTGAAGAGAGGAATATCCCGTTCACAATTCATGGTCAAGTGTCAAATAGTTCAACTCAAGCAGACTCTCTTCTTCAGTAAAAGCTTCCCATGTGCCGTGAGCCTAGTTCAATGACTTTATTTTTCTTTTAGAATTTATTCCAGAAAACATATATACACATGAGAAACTGATTATACATGCTAACTATAAATAAATACATTTGTTTGTCCGTTTATTTTTATTCATTGACGTGAAAATTAAGAGATCGAATATATGAAAGATTTAAAAGTGATCACTATAACAAAAAATTCAAATCAAATGGTTTTATTTTTTTAAAACAATATATTAATTTTGATTCGAGTTATTATCACTTGTTTTTTTAAAATAAAAACACATGCATAAAATTATCCATAATTCATGCCCTGATAAAAGTATAAAAGTTTCATTTCTTATTGCTTATTTTTATCAACAATAAAAGAAAGTATAAACCTTTTAACGGATTAATTGTAGTCAATATCTAACTATATGTATGGATAGAAGAAAGTAGAGGATAAAATGTGAAATGTGTTATTTCTCTTTGTTTAAATATATATTTTTTAAATGAAGAGATATTTTTTTTGCTTAAAATTTAAGTAGATGAATTTTAAAAGTAAATTCCTAATATTAGTAGAGTGAGCTAATAGCAATGAGAGAAAGAGGGGTAGTTTTCTGGATAAATCTTGAGAATGGCTGAATGAGTTTGAATTTTAAAATCCCACCTAAATTAAGTGATTAATCATGTTTGTGGTCAGCCTAGTCTCTTTACTTAATTGGTTGATTTTAAATATTGAGTTGAATAACTCTTGATTAGATCAGTGTTTTAAATATGTTTAAATTTTTATTTTTTTAATATAATATTAATATAAATATAAAATTTAAAAATTAATTTTATCAATAATAATTTTTTAAAATTACCAGCTCAATATAAGCAAAAAATTTTGCATTAAGATTTTGTATCATTTTAGGGTCATTTATGCTAATGTTTGGGTTTGAGATACGACGGAACTAGAACAGATGTTTCAGTCTCAAACTTATCCATCACTCAAAGCCTCTCAATAGGAAACCAACTTCTTAATACGGAGGCACGGAGCCTATAAAAAAGGAAACTTCTTAATACGGAGTAATTATAAAAAAAAATTCCACAAACAGAAAGCAAGCTGTAAGCATGTACACCCCATCTAGAAAAGAAGGAAAATAATATAACCGACGGGAAGATCGAAAGAAGAGAAAGTCCAACATCTGCAACTATAAAACCAAACACAATCTACAAATCAAAACCCTCCCAAGTCCCAATTCATAAACTCAAATCCATACAGAACCACACGCATAAACACATTTTAAAAAAATCCTTTTTTTTTCTTCTTTTAAATTACTCCAAAAGACAGAAATAGAAATGGTGCAAGGCAGCAAGCTGCTACCGAAGCGTATCATCTTAGTACGGCACGGCGAGTCCGCGGGGAACCTCGACACGTCGGCGTACGCGACGACGCCGGACAACAAGATCCGCCTGACCCAGGTGGGCCAGACCCAGGCCCGTGAGGTAGGGGCCCACCTCCAGTCGCTGATCTCCTGCAACGCGTCCTCATCGGACTGGCGTGTTTACTTCTACGTGTCTCCCTACGAGCGTACTCGATCCACACTCCGAGAGATCGGACGGTCGTTCTCTCGGCGCAGGATCATAGGGGTCCGCGAAGAGTGCCGCATCAGAGAGCAAGACTTCGGAAACTTCCAGGTCAAAGAGAGGATGAAGGCCATCCAGGAGACCCGAGAAAGGTTCGGCAGGTTCTTCTATCGATTCCCCGAAGGAGAATCTGCAGCCGATGTTTTCGACCGCGTCTCTAGTATGTTCTCTAATTATGTTTCTTTTTTTTTTCTTGCCTTTTTGGGTTTTCTGTAACTTTCCTGTTTGTTGGTGTTTTTGAGTTGTGGGGTCCACTATGAGACCCGCGTGTGAACCTCACGTGTCTGCTTGTTGTTTGAAGGAGTTACTCCATGATCTGGATTTAAGTTATTTTGGAAGTTTTTTTCTTGTTTTTTAGTTGAAAAAGTACTTTTATTATTACATTGTCTTTGTTTTTAATCAGCCACGTTCTAGAATGTGATTAGTTGGTGTTTTTAGTGCCAAAACAAAAGAAGCAAGGAAAACGGAAGCACCCTTAACAATTGGATTGCTTGGTGCCTTTTGCGGGGTTAATTTTTTTTGTCATGTTCTTACGTATGTTGGTTACTTTCCATCTTTTCTTACGTATGTGTTTCTTGTTTTATTTTCTTATTTAAATGCCCACGTGTTAGTTATTAGTTCAGTACTTGTTTTGTATTTACAAAAAAAAAAAACTTGTTTGTCATTGGTAGACAACAAATTATGCTTGTTTGTTAGTTTGTTTGTGCTTTGTTTTTTATTTGTAGGAGTGAAAATGAAAGTAAGTTTGGTGATTTTGAAAGTAAGGGATGTGATTTCAAAGTGGAAATTTGAAAGATGTTTTTGTGTTCTCAAAATTCTTATTGTAAGCATTTTACATAATTGCTTTATGCAAACTGATGATATAAAAATGTGTAGAATACAAGACTTTAAGTTGCCCCATGTCTAAGGTCCCAACATTAGTTCATGGTTTCACTGGCTTCATTTGTGAAGTTTAGTATAGGTATGAGAAAGTTGGAGTCCACGCATGGTTGTTTCTTTTGGTATTAAGCCAAGTCCCCTCTACCCTGTAACAGCCTCAAGTGCAGCCACATGGCAGAGCTGGTTGGCTTCTATGAAAAATTCCTCCAATGAAGGAAAGTAGTGAAAATAAAGGAAGAAATGGGTCCCATGCTTGGCACTCATTTCAATTGTTTTATTTCTCAAAATTCAAATGAACAAGAAAAGCAAGAAACCCACGCAAATGCGTAGCCTGGATCTAGTAAGCTTCAATCTGAAGCAAAGCACTTCTCTCTTTGAAAGAGGTACCTACGTAGAGCACTGATTCCATCACCAGGCTGAGCTATGCCACTTTTGCTTTAGAGTAAGATGCACAACTCTAAGCATGTTAGTGGTGATAATGTTTCCCATTTGCCAAGCTTCAATTCAATGGTAGAGTTGTAACTTCCACTCAAAGGTGTTAGTAGTGGATTGCCAAGAACTCCTGGGGAGGGGTTGGGACTGTGTCATTCGTCATCGCTTGTGTGAAGTCAACTTCTGTGCAGATAACTTAGCCAAGGCAGCGTTTTCTTCTTTGGAAGGCTGCACGTTGATAGCTGACCCACCAACAGCCCTCAACTAGTTACTTATGGCGGATTTGATGGGAGTGGAGTTCCCTCGTGGAGCCCAGATGATCAAGCTGTTGTTTTGGTGTTTGTTTTCTTTCCTTGGAACTAAAAAAATGTGAATATTAGACAGTTTAGGATCAATTCTGTCAAATTTTTAGCTTCTTCATCCATTCTCTTGTGAGCACGAAAATTTGAGGTAATAGTTTGGTGAAGCCAATTCCTTGTAGTGCAATCTTTTTCGGGTGCTAACATGCAGGGGACCACAATTTCACTTCAAATGATTGGTGATGGCCTTCTTGCTAAAATGAAATATAGTTAGTTACACGGAACTATTAGACACAGGAGTCTGATGAACATACAAGTTTTGAGAAATTGTTGTTGTGTTAAAATAACCACTGTAAAAGTAGTTTTAGCTCAGTGCTTCTAATTTCTTTAGGAAAAAAATGAAAATTGCATATTGTTTGCTTGATATCAAATTTGACATGAATGGGCATTGCATTTACCGGTCTTGAATCTTTTGATTCTTGAAGTACAATCATGAATCATGAATCATGAAGAAAGAGTTTCTTGCATTTGATTGGAGATTAAGAGATCTAGCTAATTTCGTTTGTAGCTAAAGAAGCAATTAATGACCTAACCAAATTTTGCAGGTTTTCTTGAATCTCTTTGGCGGGATATTGACATGAACAGGCTTCACAATGACCCTTCACAGGACCTAAATCTTATAATCGTATCACATGGGCTAGCCTCACGAGTCTTTCTCATGAAGTGGTTCAAGTGGACGGTTGAACAATTCGAGCACTTATTAAATCTTGGGAACTGTGAGTATCGAGTAATGGAGTTAGGACATGGTGGAGAATACAGCTTAGCAATCCATCACACTGAGGAAGAGATGCAAGAATGGGGACTTTGTCCTGAAATGATAGCTGACCAAAAATGGCGAATCCATGCCAACAGGGGTGATTGGAATGATCGCTGTCCCTGGCACCTTGATGCATTTTTTGACCATCTAAAAGACTCAGATGACGATGCCTATCTAACAGTCTCGGATGATGATGCCAAGGAAAGGGATGATAAAAGTAGTTGATTCTTTCTCAAATATGTGCATAGCTCCCTAGAAATTATTTGGATTCAATCTATACTTGATTGTAGCTAGTTAGTTCAATCACATTCCGAAATTGGAATATTAAATGCTGATTTGATGTTTGGATAATGTCATTAGTGATGAAACCTGGGGTTACTCTAAAAAATGAGAAACATTTGGAAACTGTAAAGAAATGTAACACTACTTGGATTTTGTAACAGAGTATATACTGATTGCTATATTTCTGTTTGGAAAGAATTGCTGTATGCACCTTAGGCTGCTATTGATGTTGAAATCAGTTTTAGCAGAGTAGAGCATGCTTGAACTACTTTTTCTTTTTTGTATTGTCTATACTGTTAGATTGTGGAAAGGTGGCTAGAACACTTGCTGGTCTTTCTTGTAAAAAATTATTGTGTAGACCCGAGTCATAGAATTTTCCTGAATTAGAGATACTTCACTACTTTTTTCGTTACTAGACGGGGAAAATATCTTTAGTTCAAGAAAATCCCATAGATCAAGTCTAGGAAAGAATCTCTCCAATATAAGACTTGCATGTATACCCTTCACACAACACCAAGCAAGCAACAGCTGCTCTGTTCTTCGATTTTCTGTCTTGCAATTAGATAAGCATACATTTTCTTGCTTTGTTCTTAACTCTTAAGCTTCAGTATGCTGTAATTTTTTAGCTTTCTTTTTGAGCATTTTCTGTCTGGTTGCAGCACCCAAATTATTCATGGTGTGAACAAGTAAAAAAAGCATTGAGCCTACTTATGTCGGAAAGTTATTGTCAACAGCAAAACAAGCCAGGTTGAGACTTGTCATCCAACTTGAGCTAGAAAGCTGTTGCCTCTCCAGTCCAATGTAAATGCCATCAAAGTAAACTAATTCAAGCAGAACTTAATTGTGGTCTTAAACAAAAATGATCAAAACTTTAAAGCACATATAGGCCTCCAGTTAAAATGAGAACCACATAATTGAACTGAATGACCTGTCATAGGTTTAAAAATATTACGAGTTTCATTTAGATTTAAATCAAAATTCAATCAATATGATGTTACCAGAAGTTCAGTTCTTATAGTAAATAAAAGTGATAAGAAAAGTAAAAGATAATCATCAAATTTTCTATCCGACATAAAAGTATTTCTAATCCATGTATAGGACTCCGGCGTTACTATATGAACCACTCTATCGTCATTTTAAATTATTAAAAAATAATTTAATAATTAATAAAAAAAATTATTAATAATTTATAAGTTTTTATCAATTTTACTCTTTATGAAATTAACGTAACAAGTAATTTGTTAAAGGATGTCCGAATATTTGTTACTAATTAAGCTTTTTCATAATTACAAATCGAATTTATGATGATTAGAAAATATGTTGAATGATTTTGTTGGCTTTTCACCACAACTCCTTTGCTGATAGGACTACCATACGGCAGCTTATTTCTTGTGCCAACAAGTATCCTAACTAACTTCCTAATGATAAAGAGAGAATGGCGGGCCATGTCACATGGTGGGCAAATGAGATATCAACTTTTGTGTAGGTTTTATTAGGCTGGATTTAAAAAGTATATATGATATAAATATTTATTTTACTATTTAATGATAAAATATATTTTTATGTAACGCAATTTTTCATAGATTTATAATAAACAAAAACATTTTTACTGATTTCACAAAAATTATAGATTTGCCTTACGAAAGCCGAACCAAAAGTAACAAAACAGGATGATTAAAAAAAAGGCTTCTTTAAAAAAGAAGGTTAGTTGATATTGTTTTTATCCATAAAACATAGAATTATTTTTATTTTTATAATTATATATATATATATATATATAGTTTATCATTAAAATAAAAAAAATTATTACTAAATGAATGTGTTTGCCAATTACCACCAAAAGCAAATTATTATTTTTTTTTAAAAGAATCTTAGGACACTAGTCTACCATCAAGTTAAGAGTCAATTTCTTAGTCTTTGACCTGGATCTTGAAACGAGTATTTGACTATTTGATATCTGATACTTGGTGTTCGTTTTTGGTATCAATTGCAAACTTGGGTTCTTGCTTCTTTTATGGTTGGTTAGATTAAAATGGCTCTTCTAAGGGAGCGTGGATTTTATACTTGACACGGTCTAAAAACACACGCCCGCCTAAGATTGAAACAGCAAAACGACACATGGGCAGTCTCAAATCCAAACAACGAGGCAACACGCAAACAACGTTGGTCCGCACAGCCAGACCTACAAGACAGCACCACCCTTGGCACAAAAGCTACCTCATCTCCAAAACGTTATAAAAAGACCCGGTACTCCCACAAAAAAGGATCAGATCCTTGACTTACTGATAACAAACATCGCCATTCCCGCACTTCTAAAACTCCATACACATCGGAGCATCTTCGCATCTACATTCGGCGACTCCTTATCTTAACTTGTTTCCCTCTGCAGGTTCCTCGAGGCCTGGCCTCCAAACGCATCAGCACGTTTCTAGTTTTGAGGCTTGTTTTGGTTATGGTGGGTGTCTTTTTGGTTGGCTACATTGTAGGTTCACCTTTACACTAGCGCTTGAAGGAGAGTCCAAGAGTACAAGCTTCATGTCCTTCTTGTGTTTCTGATTGCTCTTTAGAGATTGCCCTTTCTTTTACCATCAGGTGAGAATTTCTTCTAGAAATGGAAATGGCAATTAATTTGCATATTTGGGCCTGTTTCTGTTCTCATGACCGTGTTTTCTATTTATGAGATTTGTGTAGAATAACTCGGCCATAAATTGCTAGTAATAATGCTAATTTGATATTGGTTTATTTGCAATTTAATAGCTGTGAAAATAGACAAACACACGAGATCTAAGGCATGTTATATACTTCCGGTTTTCAATATTAATTAATCCAAGAATCCAACGTGGATTTCTTTTGTTACTATTGTTAAACCCAGGACTCAGTCATCTAAATTGATCTAACTAACTAGTAGATACCACATGCATATGTTGATCAGGCAAATACATATGAGGAATTCAATAAAACAAACATTAATCAAGTTAAATATCATAACATAGCTATTGCGAAGGCAACAATATTCATATATAGAAAAACATAATCAGGGCTTCAATCGAGCACTACTAGTAAATTAGTTACACATGAGTTTGATGTTAAACATATTCATAAAACAAAATAAAGAAAAGAATAAATCCAGAAATACTTCCTAGACGAGTCGTCAATTCGTCTCCAAAATCTCTCTCTGGGAAACTCTCATCTTTCTGTGTTTACAAGCCTATTTATAAGGTTTTGGGACATATGGAAACCCTGACTCGTAAAACAGAACCCTACCCTTACTTTCTAAAATAGGTTCTGTCGTTTTACTGCACGTGTGCACTCGATCACATATTGGGTACTTAAGCCTTCTTCTTGCGCGCACGAGTGCTGGTGCGCTCGATCTTTGGCTTGGGCGTTGTTGCGCTCGATCGCAAACTTTTGTGCTCGATCACACTAAGCAGCTTCCAGTTCTTCCAGATTTGTTCTCTAATCCAGATTATGCTCCATTTTCTTCAATAACCTAGGAAAACACCGAAAACATAGAAATGAAATAAAATAACATGAAATAACACAACTAAGAACTTAACAAATGTAAATTAATGGGTTAAAATACGAATATTTAAGCACTTATCAAATATGTATTATATTAAGGAATCGGTTTGTGTAGCATAACTTGGCCATAAATTGCTAGTAATAATGCTAATTTGATATTGGTTTATTTACAATTTAATAGCTGTAAGTCGTGGTTTCGTTTGAAAAAGTTTGGCATGCTTGATTAAAATGTACGATTTACAATATAAGGGAGCATAATGCTTTTGGGGGAAGACTGCTAATCTGCTGCTAACTCCATACTAGGAGCCTGTGGTATCCTTTCCCACATTGAGGCAGTCTTTCACATGGGTATTGATGATTAATTATGCTAGAGCTAATGAAGAGTTAAATCTTTATTGATCTGCCTCTAACTTGTGTGTGTAGGGTAGACGGATGCTATACTCAAATTTCCTCTAAGTTTGGTTTCAGTAGATGTTCAGATATTGTGACAATGACAATGTGGGCTGAAGGCATTGATTTTGGCTGCACTTATACTTTTAAGCAGTGCCACTTTCTGTTTTGTGCCGATTAATACAATCTGGTACTATTAAAACATGCTGCTTAAGGTGTTCAGATATGTAATGCAGTGCTTTGTCCAACAAAAAAAATAAAATTATATGTAATGTAGTGCAAAATCACTGGCTTACCTTGTACAAATTTAGTATCAGACGGTATTATTGAACATTTAACTGATACTGCAGTCAAGTTTCACCCTTTGTTCTAGGGCATCTTCCAATCTGATGATTTTATTTATATGTCAAGTTTTCCCTTTTGAAGATGTTTTTCTTTAACCTTTTATTCATGTCAATCATTCTTACAGGGTTTCTCAACAGCTCCTACGCCGGTCAGTTCATCTGTCTCTCTTTCTCCCCCACCCCCTTCCTAATCCCGTGCCGAATGGCGATTTAATTTGCATAAAGTAACATTTTGCATTTTTTCCGTTTTCCTAAGTCTGGATAGATGGTGGGAAATCCAACATAAATCAGTTTAGGTTGTCAATAAAATTGAAATAGTTAGATGTCTAGTTGTGAAAGGTCAACATCTTTACTTTGTGATGTTGAGGCAATGAAGTGTTTTTACTTTAGAGGTAGGTAAGGTTTCCATGACCCAAGAAATTATTGATTCTCCTGTGAAGCAGTAGGAAACTGCAATGAGTGTAACATCGGACTTGAGAACCCAGTTCTCAAGAGGAAAAAGAGAGAAAAAAGAAAAGAGGGGGAGATATGATTCACTCACTGGTATAATTGCTCATTTTGTTAATGTAGAACTTTGCTTGATCTCTGATTAGCAAAAAGTGAATTTACCCAACTCCTGAACTAGTTTTGATTGCCATTTGTTGAGCCGTTTTATTGACTATATGCGCAGACTGTGGTAAACATGATCCAGATATGAATGAAGAAATGGAGAAGGATATTGTGGCTTTACTATCAGAGGAGCTTACTTTACATAGGATAGTGGCAAATGATACATTGGAACACATTAGGGCGTTAATCATGGATGCTAAGGAGGTTTCCTCACACTACCAAAAAGAAGTAGAAAAGTGCAGTGCCGGAACAGAAACTTGTGAAGAAGCAAGAGAGAGGGCTGAAGCAGAAGAACAAAAGCTTTCAGCACTGTGGGAGAAACGAGCACTTGAACTTGGTTGGAAAGATAACTAAAGAGTTTATACATGAATGTAGATATTGTTATTCTATTTTAGCTAATATTAGGCTTTAGAATATGGCCTATCCTGTTTAACAGTTTTCACTTTTAATTTGATCTTTTTGATTCCTTTTTTTTCTTCTTTAATGTTTGTCGGGCTGCCTTGAATATGATGGAAGTAGATTAATGGAATGGTTTTAGACTTCTACAACCTTTTGGCAGGATTATTATAGTAGAAGATTGAATGTTATATCGTTAAACTGAAGATATTCAAATTCAAATTTATTAAGATGACATTTAATTTTACTATGAATTTCACTCATTTTAATTTTTAAATGGAGAGTATTTCAGTCTATCTTTGAGTATAGGCTTTTGCATTGTAGATCATGACAGTTTTTACTTGTAACATGTATTTTAAAAGTTTCAAGCAAGCTTCACGAGGTTTTTGATGTTAATTGGTAGTTACTCACCATTTCTAAGTAATTTTAATTATGCAAAAGACAAAGCTAACCTTCGTTTCCTTTTGAAGTGTAACACCTTTACCTAAATTACCGCTTCAAGCATACTTCATTGGTCGAATGTCATCCAACTACACATTTAGTAATTCAATGATCTGCATTGAAGCCCAATAACTCTAAACCTTCAGCCGGAGCTGATCGTCTTCCTTCGATTTTCTTTGTTTTTCTTCACCGGTTTTCTCAAATCAAGGTCATCCAAATCTTCTTAACAACATTTTTTATTATTAAAACAACATAATTCAAGATATGTAAGGACTTCTACATGTAATTCACGTCAATACAACCTTTTTTAAACTTAATTCTCCAAACTCTCCACTAAAATTAATAAACCACATAAATTTAGAGATCATGATGGAAAGATTTACTAATAATGTAGTGTAATTTAAACAATCCAATTAGTTCAACAAAATCAATTGCAGGGACCTGTAGATAGATTTGTACTCACACGCGAGAGCCTTAGTATCTGGATTCTCTCCTCTCTCACCTTAACCATTGAGCCATGGCCTCCTCGCCAAAAAACAAAGATACACAATTTAGAAATGAACATGGCAACATCCCAGATTTCAGCTACAATACAATTTGGGTCTAATCCACAGCCATGCGTATAAATGCAAGGTTGGTATCCACAAGTATTATAACATTTAACAAGCAAATACAATTAACCAGGACAATCACAATCCATTACCGTCTAAATTATAAGTTTAATCCAAAATCTTACATGTATCCAACTTAACTACAACTTGCAGGAGTAAGTAGTAACGGTACTTGGTGGAATAATCCTTTGGAGCAATCACCAAACCACGACCTTTCCTTGCCCCGCGATAGACTGTTTCAACAATGTCAATGAACTCCTGTTTGTCCTTCCTAGCCCAATTGATTTTGTTGTTGTTCCCAGTTCCAAGGTCAATAGACTGGCATAGATACATCACAAAGAAGAACAAGGATACAACGTCTTCATCTAATACTCGGGTTTCAAAAAGATAACGTAAATGGATATCACAAAGAGCAACTATCACTATCCGGGAATAGATTTCATGTTAGCTAGCAGGAATAGAAAAAAACTGAATATCATCTAGAGTTAAAGCTATAAACCGAGAAATTGGAAATAATTAAAAATAATCCACCAATGAGAAAAATTCCACTTCCTGAAAAGAAATAAAGCTAGCCAAAAATAAAAATAAAAATATAGAAACAGGTTACAAGTGAGATAGAGGAAGGAGGGGAGAGAGTATCAGGTGTACCTGCATGCAGTTTTCATCCCAATCATGGCCTGACCAAGAGACGCTCTTCCTCAGCTAAAATGGCCTGATCTACTGCCCATCCTGAGTGCAGGTGCGGTAGCAGGTACGACATTCCTCCTCTTCTCCTTCTGAAATTTTTTTAGTGACCTTGCGATTTCTGTAGATGTTGCGTGGATCAGACGCTACGGAATCAAAACGGAGAGTTCCGCTTTGTATGGGTTACAATGTTGGGCTGTTTCCTGTCTTATGGACTTATTTTGAGCCCAAATAAAGTATTAACCCATAGGAGAAAAGAAGAAACTTCTTAAATAAGTGGGCCTGTCAAAATTAGCGCTCAATATTGCCCCATAAACCCTATATGCCTCTCCTCTTTTCGTTGTCTCCGACGAACGGTGCTAGCATCCCGCGCTCTCCTTCTCCTCTCTCTCTCCGTTTCTCTTAAGGTAAGTTTATTTTGGGAACGTTTTAAGTGTAAAAATGCCTTGAACCATTTTAAGTGTCGCCTTATTCTTTAAATTTCAAATAATTACTACATATCTGGCGGTATGATGTTCATGAGAGTAATTGTCCATTTTCCTTTGATCAGATCTTTAACTGGATTGTTTCAATTCTTCTAGAAGTTTCTGCTCTCGCTCTCTTAATCTCTGAGTCTTGAAGGTGACTCTGAAGGGCTTTCGTTGATTATAGAACGCGCTCTCTCTGTTTATCAACTTTTATTCTTGATTCTTTTGCTTATCAATACTTCTTTGATACATTTATGGGTTCGTTTTAGATCAGTTTAGGAGAATTTTAGGTGCATTTGGGATACATTTTAGATTTCATAAAATATGAAGGCAACACACACACACACACACATATATTTCTCAAGGTGGATTCTTTTAAGCTAATTAAAGTACGATTCTTTGCGGCCCAAATGCATTGTTCTAGAATGCAACCTTTTGAGTAATAACAAAAGATGAATCAATTCTACTGGCATTGAAGATCGGCTCCAAAGAGAGAAAAAAGAAAGGAACTTCCATTTTGCATTGCATGCTTTGCAATGGCTTCCTGGAATGGATACCAATAAAATTTGTTCTGCCATTTGCAACGATAATGTATCCTCTGTCCATTTAATTACTTTTTTTTTTATGTTATTTCCAAGTTACCTTGCTGATATATGTCCAAACCAGTGTGGATATTACATTATGTGCAAACCATTATGGATTTAGAGCCAAAAATAAGTAGATGTAACTCATTTTTTTGTTCTCACCTTCTTTCCCAAATTCTTAGCATTAAACTAAATTTGAACTTCCAAACTAAGGCTTTCTATTCTGACGGTATTGATATTCCATATTTTATTACGGTGCAAAAGCATACCAAGTGTGGAATGTAAATGAGTTCCTTTCTGTGTCAAACCAAATGGTCCCTAAATTTTTTGTGTTATTAGCTGATGATTTATCTCGAGTTTTTCATTAGCTACTAAAATGAACAGTATAAACTTCCTTTCTAGAAGTGGGCCTTGTTCTTTCCTCTTTCTTATGATCTTGGTAAGTGGCAACAATCTAGGGTTTATCTTTTCTTTCTTTTCTTTTTTTTTTGTTATGAGCCTTTATGATTATATATACGACTTCTGTTGTGGCCTTCATAATTGTTTTTCATGTTGATCTGAAAATCTTTCTTTATCCCCCTGATTTATTTTATCTAACTTTGAGTAAGCAGTCAATTTGATTGGCATGCCATAGTCACAGAAGAGTGTTGCCATGAATTCGTGGGATTTTATTAGTCCTTCATTTTTGCATGCATTCGGTATGGAGGGTTTTTGATTGCTTAGGGAGAAACTTCTCAAGGACTGAGAGGTCTGGCCCTGCTAATTTTCAGGTTCATATTTCGTAATTATTTATCACATTACTTTTCAGGCATTTATTTAAAAAAAAGAAGAAAAAAACTCACTTGCATTTCTTATGAAGTGAAACTTTAAGACTGAAGGTGCCCCTTTCAATAAATCATTGTCAAAATTCAAACTATGTTCCATCATGTACTTAAATTTTACTGGTGGTTTTTTTGTGTGCAAATTAATGGAGTTTAGTAATGCTCATATAAAGAGTTGCATCTTGATGTTTGTGGGTAGAGTTGGAAAGGATAACTAAGCCAGGAACCTACCCCTAGGTCCTAGTGTCATACTGAGCACCTTAAATTTGTTATATCAAGTTTTTTCTTAAAGTTGAATGTAAGAAGCGTGATTAAATCAAAATATTTGGTTCTGTTCATAAACTCCCTATATTTATTTATCATATTTTCTTAAATTTCCACAAGAAACATGATTTATTTAAGTTATTTTTGGTTTGACACGAGTTCAGAGTCCTTTTTTAGTAGCTTAGTGATTTATCAAAAAAAAAGGTTTAGTAGGTTAATGACTTGGATAAAAAGTATCATGTTGCGTATTTTCGTGAATTTATTGCAGCTTCTAGGTTAGGGATGCACATGACACATGCCTGTTCTTTTATGGTTTCTAAGGCTTTGTAAGTATTTTTTCATTGAGCATTCTTTGTCCTTCCATTTTTTATTTTAAATTTTGAGTTCTTACGTGTTTCAATATAATTAGGTTGGATACAATTATTATCATTAAATGTCAGTTTCATCATTGAAAAATCAGAATAGTAAAGAAGTAAAAAAAAAAAATACTCCATATCTTGTGTGTGCGCGCATTGAAGAACTCAAACAAATTAAGAACAATAATTGAATTTAAACTAGTTTAATTCAAGGTCTTAAAATTATTGAATATTTTGTTATAAAAGATCATTAATTTGATAAATTTTCACCTTAAACTTCACTCAGCTGCAATGAATCTGAGCATAAACTGCAATTTATGTTGTGAATAGTTGAAGCTTATTCTTTGTCTTGGTCCTCTTAGCTAATACATGAATTTTAAATTTTAGAAACTTTGGAGCTTTAACGGCACAGCGATCCTTGAAATTTTGCTTGAATAATTCCCACAAGTGTTCTCTTAGGCCAATTCAAATGGGAGAGAGTCACAGTTGCACCCTAAGGGGTGGAAACGGTGAGTCAAGAGGTGCCTTGGTAGTTCTGGAAGGTTTGGATCGTAGTGGGAAGTCCTCGCAGTGCAGTAGACTACTCTCATACTTGGACAGTTTGGGCCATCCAGCTGAATTATGGCGATTCCCTGACAGAACTACGAGTGTGGGACAAATGATATCTGCATATCTTTCAAATAAATCAGAATTGGATGCTCAAACAGTCCATCTACTTTTCAGTGCTAATCGATGGGAGAAGAGGTTCGTTTTGTTATCATATGTATTCTATTATTTGCTGGTTCTTGGGAATTTAATCTATAGGTCAAGCTCTATAAAAACTTGTTGCATGTTCTGTTATTTGCTTTCTGAGTTGTAAATTTCCTAGTTTAGTTGCACATGTCAAAAAGTAGGCTACTTTTCAAAGATTGCTATGTTCAATGTGGGAAAATCAATGTTGTGAACCTGGTCCTGCATAACAAAAGATATGTAGTTGGTGAAACAAGAACCTACTAAGCAACAACACCAAGCTACGTGTGATTAAAAATCGCTGTCTAAACTTGCTTGTGTAGACTACAGAAAAGTATGAAACGTTTCAATTTCTAAGTGTGAATTACTGGTGTTTATGAAATAATGAGATATTTTATGATGTAGGGGCCTGCAATTCCCAAAGTAGAAGATATATGTCATGGTGTCATGATTTTTACTTAGCATAGAACCTATTGGGCCATGATTCTTACAAGAACAGCTCTGAAATGGAGTATTAGGCTTCCTTGTAGTATCTTATGGTTATAGAATTATGAAATATTCTCCCACAAAAGAAAAGGTTTTTGAAATTTTACATGACGTGTTGCTGCCTTAGCGGTGATATGGCATGTTGTGCATAGTGCAGCATCCTGATTATAAATATATACCATCTGTCTTGGAGAGTATGCAGGAGAAATTTTGCTCAATATTAGGTCATGGTTGCTTCGATGTTTCTGTGTGAACATGACCATATGGTTTGGGCTTTGATGGATGGCGTGGCAATATGGGTATGGTGAGGCTATAAGGGCACTTAATTGGTATAAGAAGATCTTATGGATTTAAAGATAGTTCAGGTGTCGGAGTCTGTATGAATCGATATTCTGCTAATCATTATGAGTTGAAACTCTAATTTCACTTTTTCTTAGGAAAGTTTATATAATCCCCAAGGTCAGCAAAATTCTTAGCCGTAATGTAGGTACAGTGGATTTTATTGGAAGTTTATGGCAATATAAAGGATGTCTTATCTACCTTTTACATTAAAAACAAAAAAATTAAAGTTAAAAACAGATCCAGACGTACCCCAGAAGCACTCTCACACTGCTAGTAAAAGTTGAACTTAATTTTCTACTATATGTTTGCTGTTTTCAGATCCATGATGGAAACTAAACTGAAAACTGGAACCACCCTTATAGTTGACCGTTATTCTTATTCTGGGGTGGCTTTCTCGTCTGCAAAAGGACTTGACGTTGAATGGTGTAAGGTAAAGATATGCTAAATATGGTCCAAAAATGAAGTTTGCATCCTTTATATGTTTGTTGATGAAAAAAAGTGAAGTTCTTTTTTGCAGGCACCAGAGATTGGATTGCCGGCTCCTGATTTGGTAGCATACCTTGATATTCCACCAGAGGTTAGTTGTTTAATTATAATACACTTTGGTTATGATTGGTAAAGACGTTGATCAAAAGGAATAATAGTGATGGCAATCAATAAGCTTCAGCTACGTTTGTGTGTATGTTGGTTGTTGTCTGCCAGACTACTTCCTCTTAATTTTATACTGCTTGTACAAATGACAATACTATGTTTTACTGATATGATCTTGGATTTTCTTTTTTGATGTGTTATGAAAGAAATAATAGGAAACTTTTAAATCCAACAACTGTGGTTATTTGATAAAGGTTGAGTTTTCATTTGTATGAAGTTATAGGTGGGGGTTAAACAAAGTGAAGAAAGGTTGCAAGAGTTGTAAGACGAGTAGTGAATTGTTGTTGCATTAGAATAAATTGCTGGCTGTTTAACAATAAAATAAATTAGAATACTTTGCTGGAAAACGGTCTCTCTTTAAAACTGAGATGAATTCTTTTGCTCTTAATAATTAGATTGTGTGTTTGTTCTTTGGTAGTGTATTTGGATGATTCTTATTTTTAATTTTCGCGGTATCTTTTGTAACTAAAATTATTGTTTCGAGAACATCAGAAAGCTACAGAAAGAGGAGGCTATGGAGGTGAGAGATATGAGCAGCTTGAGTTTCAGAGGAAAGTTGCCCAATGCTATCAGCTTCTCCGTGATCCCTCTTGGGAGGTAATGTTTTGTTTCATCTGGGGTTATATAGCATTAGAGAAGCTGCATAGTCCGCCTCCTGGCTTTGATTTATGAGGATATTCCATGGGTGTCAACTCAGAATCTGCTGCTTAGTTGTTTTTTTTAAAATTATTTTGAAAGATTTCTTAGACACTAACTTGTGGTTTTGCTCACTCCAAACTAGGTTCGGCATTGTCTCATTGCTATTTGAAAAATAGTCCAATGGTAGTTGATGATAGTAACACAGCATACCTAGAGTTGTGTTCTTGTTTGACTTCTGTCTATTTTACCATTGGGTTTGCAAATGTTGCTTCATTCTATCACTTTATTTCAAAAGAAAGCCAAGCTGGTTGGTTTTAGATGATACAACAACAATATTACTTATCAAACAATAGATGATACAACAATATTGGAATTTTTCTTATTTATTTGAAAAAATAGTATTAATTCTTATTGGAAGCTGTCTAGAGTCTGACCTCTCACACATTCACCTGTCATAGCATGTTTTTTCATTTTGATATTAATGCAAGTACTGCATTTCCTGGTTCTTTTGCAGATAATAGATGCCTGCCAATCCATGGATGATGTTGAGAAACAGCTGCAGGAACTTGTACTCGATCGTGTTATGACATGCCAAAAAGGGAAACCGCTTTGCCAACTCTGGCCACGCTAATTTATTTATCCGTTATTTTTTCGAAAGAGTTTTTTTTTCATCTTGTAAGCGGTGTGAGACTTGTTTTGGGGCAACCGGACTGGGTTTGCATTATAACTGCTGTTTTTTTTCTTTGAAAGCAGTGTAAGTTTTTTCAGTTTCTTGAAAGCAGTGTGAGATTTGTTCTGGGTTTGTATGGTGTAACTTTTTTATTTTTTTTATAAATTTAGTCAATTGTAAAATGTACACAACTAGTTTAATTAAAAGGGGAAAAAGGGTAAAAAGAAAAAAAAAACAAATACTCCCACCATCTCGATTCATCCTGTCACACTTGCACCCAAATTATAATGCCGCGTAATTGAAAATATAAATATTATCGGCTGAGGGAATTATTATAATTTATTACTAATACAGTTACAGAAGACGCCTTTTGATAGGCAATGCAATAGCTTGGAACACCAGCCACCCACAAGAATTGCATTGCCACTGAAACAAGAGAATGGAAGAAAGTCCTCCATGCCAATCTTCTCCTTTATAATGTAATAATAGGAACAAAAAATATTAAAAATAAAAAGCACACCTTGTTTGACCGGAGCATTGCAGTCTCAAGAATGGTAAAATCTTGTGCTGAGTTAGTATATAAAACCAATTATGAACTCTGTGGGTTCAATACTTAAGCAGGATGGAGTAATTGCAAAGTCGGTTCTCTCAGTTAAGATATATGCTATCCAAGACTGCAAATCCAGCAGCAACCCCACCTTCATTTGATGAAGATACCTTTGTCCGCATCAAGTAACCACATTGGTCATTCATGATCACTTTATCCTTGTTCCTGCACATTCCAATCTGATAATGTCAGCTGCATCTCTAAATGTGGATTATCTGACAAAGAGCTGATGCCCTAACCCCTCAGTAATGCTTCGTTGGCATATTAAAATGCATTTTACATCTTAAAGAAACAGTAAGCTACAGAGAATACATGGCCTCTTTTTTTTATAAAATAGTTATTGACCAGCAGCAGTAAATATCCCTCATTAAAATTATCCAAATTTTATGTTTTCCTTGCTACCATGATACGCCAAGGTTATGTATTATATAAACATCTTATGTTAACCCTCTATTATATACACATCTTATGTTAACACTATTATATAACACATCTTATGTTAACACTATTATATAATGTACTTCAGAAAAGTGGGCAATGATCTTCATTCAAAAACCTCAAAACTAGTGATGCACAAGTTATGTACCTTAAGTAAGCACTATATATCCCAAGCTCTGATAGGGCAAGATCTTTATGACAAATGCCATCACGCATCAATAATGTGGTAGAAACAGATGGGAAAATCCTCTGCATAAGGATGTAAGCAGCATCTTCTTCACTTCCTTCCTTCTGCAATCTTAGAAGGGTTTCCTTCACATCATCACCATAGATATTGTTCCCTGAAATGGAAGGATTATGTCATAGAGAGCTAAAAACATGAAGCATTTTAATAATACCACAACAACAGCAGAGTGAAGTTCAGAAGCATGTGGACCTCCGCCTTCTCTTTGGGGCTTCATTACATATAACTCGGGTCTTTCAATTGCTTTTTTGACAACATCTGAGTCATCCAAACTCCACAATCCAGCAAAGCAATTTCTTAGTTTAGCAATGTCATCGTTGTTCTCAAGGAACCTGTTCACAAGCGGAGAAGATAATCTTTAAGGAAGATATACCTCAGGCAATAAAAGCTTTACTTCTGCTTAATTTTCCAGAGCTAACATGTTTGGAAGGAAGAGGAAAAGAAGGAAAATAAGAAACCTCCAATTAAGCTCTACTAACGGAAACAAATCATTCTAGTTCTTCAAGAAATTCCTATACAGTATGAGATATCTTAGCCAAAACAGCAGATTCCAGATACTTCTAAATGTAATTAAGTTTTTGAGTTTGAACAAGAAATACTTCCGAAACTTTATAACACTATTTTCAATTGCTCTTCAAAACCAGTTCGTACTAAGAGCGTAGTAAACCTCTCTTCCAGTCACCAGAATTATCCTTCGAAGCATTGCTCTCAAACCCTAAGTACAGAATTGACAATGATTTGGACAATGTAAGGAGTACTAATCATGCAGAGAATATTACCTCTCAAGAACATTGGGTTTTGCGAGTTCTTGTTGAATCTTCTTTGTGCCTGTTAAATGATAAGCTATTGATGGACACTTGATAGCAGAGGACTGCTCCATAAGTAGCCTAGCACTCCATTCCTACAAATTGAAAAAGAATGAGTACTTCAAACAAATTTACCTACAATAGACTTCAAATTTGAAGGTCAAATAATTTCTGGCTTAGAAGCATCATAACCGCAGTGAAAACGCAGTTGCCAGTATAATAGAATTGGAATAGGCAGAGATGAAACCTTTGCAATTCAAAATCATTTGTAGAATCAGAGAAGAAAAGAAAATCAGAAAGTTACCAATTACAGCCAAAACAAAAAAGTAGGAAATAACCAGAAAAAAAGGGAAATAAGTTAGAAATTCACAACCAAAATAAAGAACAACTCAGATACTTTAGAGAGAATTCTATAGAGGCTATCATAAAACATATGAGTTAGATTTATCCAACTCACAAAGACACACAAATGATATTCAAGGAATAAAAATTATCCTTCCATTTCATGACTTTTTCTTTTTTCCTTCCATGGCTAGAGGGCACGAATACCAATTCTAACTTGCTGAGTTAGTTGACAAGAAAGGATGTTGGGTTTCCTTGCCCACAAAGAGTTTTAATGGGTTGTCATACCATCATTCATGGTCAGGAAACATTTGGCAGTCTTTCATCACACACAAAGAATCACATCCCTCCAGACCCAATGTTTACAAGAAAGACATGTAAAATATTGAGTCTAAGATCTGCTTCTGTGGCTCCTAGCTTTTCCTACTACTAAACACATCACTTGGCAAGCAGCAGGAAAATGAAGGAAAATTACTTACTGATTCCGAAGGATAGTCATTGGGTGCATAACCAGCTCGAAAATAAATGACTGAAATTGCATGGCCACCTCTGCAAGAGCAAAACTTTCATGACGTTAGAGTTGAATGTATAAGATCGTAAATCTAGAAATCTAGATGGGGGGGAAAAGAATTCAGATTATCAAGGCTTAAAGGCATACACAAGAAGTGTTCCATCTGGTAGAAGCTCCCCCTCTCTATCAATTTCCGCCAAAGTCTTCCGGATAGTTGTAACTTTATGTGTGTTATAAAGTTAAGGAAGATATCTTTATGTGAACTCTTGGTGAAAAGCCTTCTTACTTTAAAACAAATATATACTTTTGATAATTAAAATTTATAAATAGAAAGAAAAACGCACCAAAGGGGTTCAACCTATGTACAAGGCTATCTATAGGAGAGGGACTCAACAAAATCAAATACATCTACTTCATTTACAAAAGAATGTCCTGTGACCCAAAAAATAAGGGCATTGAATCACCTCTCTGTAATTATAATTAAAGGTCTTTCAACACCATCAAAAACTCTACAATTTCTCTCATTCCAAACTAACCAAAAGATAGAAAAGGGAATCATAGAGTAAGCTTTCTTAAGGCTCTTTGAAGTCCGAAACCCACTCCAGCCCAAATTTCATCCTTCATGGAGCCGTAAAAAACCCAAGACACACCCAAAACCTTTATAAACCATCTCCCATAAAACTCTAGCCAAAGAACATTCCAATAAAAGATGAAACACAGATTCTCCGCAATATTTACAAATGAAACAATGGTTCACCAACACCCTCCCTCTTCTTTGTAAATTATCTAAAGTAAGAATCTTCTCCCAAGCGGCTTCCCACCCAAAAAAGTACACTTTCTTAGGGGCAACAGAATACCAAATTGCTTTCCAAGGGAAATTGGATGAGCCATCTGAGGAATTCTCATCCACAAAAATCTTATAGAAAGATTTCACCTCAAAACCGTTGCCCTAACTATCCCTCCATCTAACCACATCCTCCTTAGACAAATCCATCTTTTTTTATTGGTAAAACACACACAATCTTGAACATTACGAATCAAAGGAACATTCCACAAAATATTACCATTAGACTCCAAGATACACGAAGAGATAAGAGCTTCTTTATCCCTTGCAATTGCGAAAATCTCTGAAAACCGATCTTTAAGAGGTGTGTTCCCAAACCATGAATCATACCAAAGCCTGGTTCTTCTCCCATCACCCACTGACACTGAAAGACAAGGGCGCAAGTCTTTCCAATCCCTCCTTATCCATTTCCACACCCCTACACCAGAAGACCCCCGAACTTAGCTTCCACTACCTTGCTCCACAAGTGATCCCTCTCCACAAGAAATCTTCAAAGCCATTTCCCCAAGAGGGCTTTATTGAATAAGGTGAGAGACTTCAAACCAAGACCCCCTCTTTCCATTGATTGCTTAACCACTCCCTGTCTCACCAAATGGTATTTATATTCCTCCCTTATATTACCCCACAGGAATCTCCATTGAATATCTCCAACCTCTTAGCCACAACACTAGAGATAGGAAATAGAGACATAAAATAAATAGGGAGATTAGAACAAATATATGAACATTTAATGTGTCAATTGAAACTGATAGGAGATCGAGTAAAAATTTCCTATGCCTTTTAACACATTCAGAGTATAATAGCTCAGATGGATCTATATTATAATGGTGCTGTCTCAGAGATATGATCAGTCTTTCACTCATGGCAGCCATTATGAAAAAGGATATTTTTCCTTCAACACGCTCGAAAGCCAATGTTGGTCATACATGTTGCGCTCTTCAGTCTGAACAACAACCATAACTTCAGCCCTGAACAAAATATTTCAGTTACTGACAGCTTAAATATCTCAGCGAATAAAGCAACATACTTCTTTGTCAGATCTAACCTGGGGTTATTATACTCAGTCCAAGCTTTAGCCAATGCCTCCGCAAATTGACTGACTGCAGCATTGCTGGGTACCCTTTCGGAATCTAATCCAAGATGTTCCCCGTAGCAATTAAGTAAACTCCTGCAAAATGGCCAGCTACGGTTCAAAAAGTCATTCAAAATTCTTTGTTGTGCACTTTCCATGAATGCCACATCAGAATATGTACAAGTCCTGGTAATTTGATCCACAATTGTACTCTAGCATGATGTTTCTGGCACATCTTAGTCTTTGGAACACTGTTTTGCAGCAATTACACAGGAGACACTTATCAAAAATTACACAGGAAAGATACTGCAGGGTAAAAATACAAAATGAGAAAGAAGACAAGAATGATGGCTGGTTGTCAACCACTGAGAAAGAAAGAGATTTTGGGTTGGGTTCTCCGGAAAAGAGAGGGGGGGGGGGGTTAGAGGATGATATATGGTGCCCACACTGCCTTGACCCTTATGAATGGAAATTTACTACCGAAGTTACAAGGACATTTCAAAATGTGTGCAAAATTTAGCTGTATTTCAATAATTTAGAACCAGAACCCGGTTCTGTTTTATATTAGCCTTAATAAAGGCGCATAAACGTTTCACTAGCTAAAGATTCCTTGCTTTTTGTAAACACTAGCAAGATTACCATGTTGCCACATTATAGCTTTAAGCAATTAACACAGAAAACTTAAAACAATTTAAGTAAATCTTAGCTAAGATTCTAAACGCAAATCAACCAGATTACAATTAAGAAGGGTTACTTAACCTGTGGAGCTTGCTAACAAGACAGCCAAGGCCAGGAAATGAAGATGAAATTGTATTCAGCTCTATTTGGAGTAGTAATTTAGTTTTTTCATCAAGCATATAATCTGAGCGATGTAAACCCAAGCGTATTTCCTGTGCAAATAGTAACGAGGATTAGTATTTTTCCCACCACAGACAAACAGAAAGGACTTTCTTTCCCTCTCCCACAAAACACCAGATGAACTTATTATGTAAAGGGCATATGATCTAAATGACAACTCCGGAAAAACAAAAGCCTAACTAGCTCATTTACATGCTATGAAAATGTAATTAACCTTCCCATCGTAGTACAAGTCCAAATGCCCTACGATATGCACTTACCTCTTTCTTGTTAAGTTCTAGCATCTTGGAATGAATATCTAAAAGTCTAGAGGTAAAAGCATCCACTTTTTTGGTTCTGCAATGTATAGAAAAGAAGAGTAGAATCAAATGCAAAGAATTTCCAATCTATTGAGTAAGTGAATGAAAAAGGATGACAATGAACAAAAACAGAAGCCAGAATCAGAAGAGACCAACCTGAGGCAGGTGAAGAGAAAACGTTTTGACTAAGAAGGGAAAATTTTGAATTAATGTCATTGAATTTCAGGGGAATATAATGTAACGCAAATAACACTCTAGAAAGGCAGTGAAACTATATAGTGAGTATGCCTCGGACATTTTTAGTTATCCTTATCTACCTTGTATTCAGCAAAGCAAACTAACAACATTCACTATTTTTATATTATAAGAAGGCAACTTATTATAAAAAAGTACAACAAGCCAACAAACTAGTTATTTGTCACGGATAGAATGCAGATATTCCTAAGATATCATGATTCCTGATTGTTATAGAATGTTGGACATCTTGGAAATGACACGCATTATGGTATAAAATGATCATAGCTGAAAAGAAAACGTTGATATCAAAGAGTGGCTGCCAGACAAGGTAAGGTTAGGTAAAATGTTTGTATGTGCGTCTAAGGGTGAGTTTGGGATTGTTGTAGCATTTTCAAAAGTACATTGACAAAAGTGAGTCAATCACAATATAGTGTTTGGTAAATTACATATCTAAATTAGTTGTGAAAGTATTGTAGTTATGTAAAATATCTAAAATATACACAATAATGATAGTGTCTCTATAGTTGGAAAAGAGCAATAAAGATTTTTTTACATATATAAGAAAATTTCATTAAATCAAAAGGTATTTTTAGATATCTTTAATAGTCATTAACTTTTTTTTCAAAGAAATCCCCGTTTTGCACCACAAAGTTTAAATTTTTGTGGTTAAAAAACAAATTTTGTCATCCCAACGCAATATCAAATGTACTCTAAGTCGTCTAAGTCAGAGAGAGAGATAACCTGGACAGAGAATCCTGTAAAAACTTTCCATCCAAGCTCACACGGTCGACAAGCTCATTGAAAATGGGGGCCAACTCGCATGCTTGTTTCCATTGACTCTCTGGGAATGACATAGGCAACAAGGCAAATGGGGCATGCACCATCCCCACGCCTGGCACTTTCCCTGATCTCTGTAATTGGGAACACCCAATATCAAATTCAATTATTAGTAATTCAACTCACATCTTTACTTCATCATCATCATGATGCAGAGTACAAATTTCTATATATCCACTGTGATTTAAACCTAACGTATACCTCAAAAGAAGCACAACGGCATCATTCAAATATTCAGAGAACAAATAATATTGCCCACCAAACATATCCTATCAAAAACGTTATTTGCTTTGTTTGGTTGATATGAAAGTGAAGGAAAATAAAGGAGAACATGAAATATCATATTTTCTATACTTTAAACTCAATGGAGAAAAAAATTGAATAGTCAACTCGATTTAATCTTGATCATATGCTAATTAAGAATAATGTTGAGAGTTTTCCTTCTCTCGTGAAACAAACAACAATTTAAACTTACAGCTAATATATTAATGTAAAACATATTAATTATCTTTTCCTCACAATCCTCAGCAACCAATATCTAAAAGCCATAGAATATGCTTTAAACATCACCAAACAGAAAAAATAAAAAATAAAAAATAAAATCAAGACACCATACCTACAGGCATATACTGATTAAAAGAATGTATCCTTGTTGACTGACCTGAACATTCTTGTCACCAACAACAAGCCCATGAAGAGAACTCCAAACAAGAGCATCATAAACCATATTTTGAACCAATCCTCCATCAACACTATCAAAATCCAACATGGGTCTTTTGGCAATTCTTCCCTCTTGAGTCTCCATATCTCTCACTCTCCCACACTTCAGAGGCACAAGCTTTGAAGATGAACAAGACGAAAGAAACGAGAACTGTTGTTGGGGGAAGAATTTGGTGGGATTTTGCAGATGGGTACCCAAGAAATTGTGGGTGGGATTAAAAGAAGAGTTTGAATTTGATTTTGGGTACTGGACAAGTGAGCAATTGGTAGTAGTATTTGTGGCCGAAGGGAGGGACAGATAGCAGGAAGAATAGCCAATACCCATATTGACCCTTTTCTTGATGGACCTGGGAGATGTTATAGATACTTGCAGCCAGCAGCCTGTGTAAAGCGAAATATGACTTGGCTTTGTTTATTTATTTATTTACAGTTATTATCTAATTTATCTTTAATTCTTATTCTGACAATCAAGTAACTTCCTTTATGAATAAAGGACTGAATGACTTTGTTATTTTGTTAAACCCATTTGATGTTTATCTTATATTATTGAAAATTTAATGGGTTATTACTTATTAGGAAGAAAAAAAATAAATTTTATTTTAAAATAAAAAAAATCGAAAGTTATATTATTATCCCAAAAAAATATACAATTATTAAAAATATTTTCTTTCTCAAAGAGAATTTTGTTGAAAGTTGTAACAATTAGACATGTGTAAAGAGGAGTAAGAAAATAGAGTCATGACCCAATGAAGTGACAGTCTAGTTTACATTTTACAAGTTTTTGAGTGTCATGTTTTCATATTCATCCACAACTATTTACATTTTTTTTCAGTCAATTTTTTTATACAATTAAAGTGAGTGTTCCAAACTTAAAATCTCTTGAAACAAAAAGATTTAATGGAGTAAGTTAGTTACAAGTCTTACAGTAATATAGTTATGGATCATTAGTTACAAGTCTTACAGTAACTACCACAAAACTAAACCTATAAATTTTTTTTGTTAAAAATAAGAAAGAAAAAGATAATGACACATTTAAAATATGCCTGGGTGGAAATTATGCGGTAGGTGAGCTTAAAGGGTAGTATTGTCTTTCTGAGATCAGTGGTGTTTGGTTTTTGTTGGCGTTGAAGGTGACGTCAGAGAGATGCATATCAGTTGTTTATTGGTGCAGATCCAAAAAGGCAATGACAGACTGATTCGGTTTAATCGTTTACTGTATTTAATTACTATTGGTATTTTTTTTTAGTTTTTAAACTTTAGCGGTAAAGATTTTCTTATTTTTTTATTGATTATAAATTAAAATGAAGAACAAATTAAAGAATTCACGCTATAATTTTCAATGAAAAGCTAAGTAACACACTCCTCTATAAAAAAGTAATCATATTTTCAATGCCCAGTAATTATTTAATAACCTTTTGATTAAAAGGAATTAGATTTGAAATTTTGTACCATAATAGACTATTAATTGTAAATTCCTCGTGACGTGGTCATGTGGGAGATATATAAACTAAAAGTTTCACACAAATAAAAAATTATAAAACTTAAAACTTTATCTTTAACATTAAAGTTTTTGTTACTTGATATGATATTGTTATTGCTTTAACATTAACGGGAAAAAGATTGAACTTGATATTTTATACGAAGAATTTAAAAATAATTATTAAATTAAAAGATTCAGGTTTATGATGTGGCCATGTTCATATTATAAGACTACCATTTTTAATTTGTTGAGAATTTTGGGTTTAACTTACTTGCGTATATGTTACTTAAAAATTAGAACCCACCTTTAGAATCGATTTCAAAGGTTTTTGTTCATCTATTTCTGGTTCTAAAGAAGTTAACTTCTGCGTTTCTGTTTTTCTTCTTGCTTGTGCCAATCTCCTCTGCCTCGTCATTTACGCTAACCATTTTCTTTGGAGCTTTTGCTTGAGGTATTACAAGTGATGGTAATGTTGCTTCCTCTCCTTATTCACATATTGATCATTTTTCTCTTCATATGGATCACAGATTCTGACATTAGCATCTCTATCTGGAACTGATGAGAGCTCCCTGCATATTTGTTGTGATCATTGCTTGAAGAGTAACGTGAACCAAAAGGGTCTAAATTTTTGGTTGGCTCTGGCTCAATCTTGGTCCCCAAACTTGCATCTGCACGCGATGTTTCTTGAGCCATGGGGTGCATCACTAGGTCACCCTTAGAACCAGCTCCATTCTGCGGAGTACCATTGATGGGTACTTGGGCAAAACCGTGAGGCAAAGGACAGCCTAAAGGTACCCTTTTGAGGGCATGCCTTGTCAGGGTTTTCACGATTATATTTCCTTAGAGGGTACAAGATAAGTGTGAAACTTGTTATGTAAATGGGATATGGGGAGCGGATAATTTTGATGAAAGGTATGCTTATGAGGATATACTTCTCTTCTACGTCGAGGTAAATTGCAGTAAGAAGAAAGAAATTGCTAGGAAGAGATTCTTTTATTTTAACTTCAAAAGTTTTATCATACATTCTGTTAAAGCAACAGGAACTTATAACATTGTCAAGAGATAATTCATAATTGGAGTTAGTGATTGATTCTAGCACAATCAGTCAATTCTCTAAAACTCCCTTTCCCTTAATATTTAGCAATCATCTCTCTCTAAAGTTCTTCAAAAAAGAAATAAAATATATCAAAAACTAGTGAGGTTTTAAAAGCTGAGCTTTACATGGAGAGAAACCTAAAACTCAAGTAAGGTCAGGGTTTGTCTTCAGCTGAGGGTTCGGATTAACTCAGCCTAGCACTGATAAATATCTGATTGAATCTTAATCAAGTACATTAAATCCAGAATTATCTCTAGTGAAGAGGTAATATCTTATATCTATTATCTGTAGTGAAAGGATAACTCTTATCTCTATTTTCTAGTTGTAATCTATATCATACTCAAATTGATTGCTTATAATCATTTATATATATCCATACAATACCTGCAGAAATACACAGGGAATTTATTGTGATAATTTATTTTTGCAAACAGTTTTAAGCACAGGTATTGATACGGTCAGATTAAAATAAAACAATTTTTTTTGGCACATTGTTAATCAAACCCGACCTCAACATATGAAATTCACTTTGATTCTTCAATCCATAACTTGAAATGTCATGTAGTCATCTTGGTTATAGCGTTAGACTGTAATTAACAGGGAGAAAATGTGAGAAAAAAAAGGTGAATTGAGAACACTTTTACAGTTCAATCCTCTTGAACTGTGATAATTGAAGAATGAAAAATAAAACAAGTTAATTTTTTATTATCTTTTTTCTTTCACTTATTTATCATCTTTATCAAACACGTGATGAAAATTCTTTCTTTCTTTTTTCTCCATCTTCCTTCCTCCTATTTTACTTCTTTACCAATCAAAGCCTTAAAGTCAGGAAATTGATAGAGCTTGGATCTTCCTTCCACACATGATATCTAGCGAAGGTTTGAAACTGCATAGAACCAACCTCTAGTGAGTTGCAGCTGTCGACAGCTATTCATTCTTCTGTACTTACCATTTTTTTTACTATATAGCCCTTCCTAAATCCTAATGTAGTTGTAGTTATGATTTCCAAAAAATAGTTCTACTACAGGACATGCTAACTTATTCATCTGGGTAATAGGATTTTCAGTCTAAAGATGGTTTTGTGGTTTGCAAATGACAACAAGAAAATATTAACAGACTGTCGAAGGACAACAACAGAATTGGACAGAAGCTTTATTTCATTCCTCAGGTCACAAATATCACTCATCAAATAATATCTATATTATACTGAGCAGGTAAACTACAAGCTATTCAACTTACAAAATTGAGCAACAATACTTATTCGTCATCAAAATGGCAAGATCTCAGTCTTCAGTCAAGTATAGCAAGCCTATACTTTAAGCCGTCCACAATGACGCCAGTAGGCTCCAGGATGGAAGAGAGACTTTTCAAAAACCCATATATCACGGACAAGGACCTGGGGAGAATGATAAGCGTCAATAATTACAGGAGATAAGAACAATGCCACAAATGGAAAATTACACCTGAAATTGAAGCAAAACGCTGAATTTGAGAAAATAATCCAGCGTTCAAACTGGTAAAATATTGTAAACAAACACTGGGTCAAAACATGTCTAGGTCTTCATGGGATGAATTTCAAGAGTGAATTGACCCAGTACATGAGCCTTCAGCATTCTGTTTATGTTTTGTATCATCATTATAGTTCAAGTACTTTCTCACAGCACTTTATTGACCTCATGTCATTCTCAGAGTATTAACCACTTAAAATCTATATTATGTCTCGGAATTCAAAGAACTTCTTTGACTTTGGACAAAGGTGGGCAGCTGTTTAGAACCATGCAACATGTTCTACTGTATGAGTGATATATATGCACATTAAGGTTAGCGGTTATTTTTAGCTACTAAATACTGGTTTCCAAAATTTCTATTGAAAAACAACGAGCCCTTTCAAATTTCAAGCCAAATGCTAAAGATTGGTCCTTATCAGAGTGAAGAAAAGAGAAATTAAATTGCTTTTTTTTTTTACAACACATCATCTTGAATACACTGGTAGAGGAAATGAGAAATAAATAGGGTGGGGGGAAGTCGATTTAAGAGGGGAAAACTTCCTACAACTTTTTATTTAATGAATTTTAAGGATATACGTTCCACAATTATTAATTGCACAGTCATCTACAAATCCTGAGAAAGTTCCAAGTAGAAAAACTAGCTTCAATAAGATTTGCTTGCTCAAAAGTAGCTGAGGATTCAACCAATAACAGAAGAAATAGAATTTCCAAACAAGCAAATGAAGGACAAGAATTGTTGCAAAAACCAAGAATCTTGATGCCTATATCAGTGATTAGTCATAAAATAAAAAGGGAAATGCTATATTTAAGAGACAAAATAATTGTGGGCAACATTGCCCCTACAAGTAAGAACACAAACTGTTTTTTTATAAGTTTGATAAGTAGAATACAATTAAACTTACCTCCTTAGTTTTATCTCCAGCAACAACAGCACCTTTTGAATCATATGCTTCAAATTTCTACAAACAAAATGAAATATGTAATTTACCAAGTCTACAATAAATCATGAGTAAAATTAAGACTGTAAGAAACATATGAATAGTCAAAGCCAAGTACAGATTCAGGCCTAACTAAAGCAACCCTTTCCACCAATTCTCCCCCTTCCACCCTCCTCCCACCAACCAAAAGAAAAGTAAATACTCATAAAAGCAACAATGAAATGTTTTCATTTCCATGAAACATATAAAGGCTCCCTTACCCATTATTACTGTGTAACAACATGTGATGTGGCATCCTACATATATTACAACACCACTGACATCACAATGCTAAAATATAATTTGGCGAGGCTGAGCCATGTCTAATTTGGGTTAGCCACACCCATGCCATGCACAAGGACTCTGGACAAAACAGATAAACACAAAGATACAATCATATAAAGAACAAAAGATAATTCTAGTGCAGTCAGTGTACCTGCTTTGTCAGAAACTCAAGTGTAAGCTGTATGAACACTTTTTTGAGATCATTTCGGTCAACACCAATCTGTAACCAATAAAGAAATAAAAAAGGCTTATGTCAAGTTGATATGAAGAGAAGAATTGTTATCTCAAGTTCCAAGACACCAGGCTGGAATACATTTTAAATAATACTTTATTCTCGATAAAGCACCTTAATTTAACTATTGAAAAACACTCAAAGGTTACAAAGATAACCATCTATAGAAAGGAATAAAAATATTTTCTTAGTAGAATTAACCACAGGCCATCAGATTAACCAAGGGTAGACCAGTCTTCCTTGTTGACTTGGCGGTCAGACACTAGAGTGTGTTTACTCCTAGGTCCACGGTTTAAGGATTGATAAGGAGAAGAGAGGTTAGCCAAGGGTAGGGAGATTGAAAGAGGTAACTTTATGCATATAAGGAAACGTATGATATGGTCTCATCACTTATTATTCAGCAAAAAATCTGGTTTATCCAGTTGGATGACTCAGCAATTGGATGGCTGCTCCCCTAATCCAATTCACATACAACTACCAATTTACATACTGTGTGTATGGACCAGGCAGTTGAACAGCTTTTATCCAGCCATCCTGATGCCATTATTCCAATTTAGGTCATACCAAAGGGAAATTCTGATTACATAAATACTGTAGAGTTAACCTTCAAATAAAAGAAAAACAAGGGACACTTGCCAGCCGAGCTCGTAAAGTTCGTATTTTAACAACTGGTTCAACCATTTCCCAGTAAACATTACTCCACATGGATTCTCTTTGTTTAATTTCATTCTTGAGTGCCTGTAAAAAGGAAATCAAACACGACAACTTAGAATTTAAGCATACTACTTAGAAAGATAAAGTTAAAATCTGAAATGTCTGAATTGTAAGTTGTAACAGAAAATATAGTGTGGAATCTCAAGAAAGCAGAAGCATGATAGCGGCTAAAAAGGAACCGAAGCATACAGAGTACATTTTCTCAGTTACTGCTTTCCTTATTGATGTTTTGTCGCCATTAGCCATTAGAGTGTTAATCTGAGAAGAGAAAAAACAATTTAGCATTGGGAAGAAAGAGGTTCAATGTAGCTTGTACCAGCACAACATCACTTGGGAAAAAAAGAAGATGACAAATTTATGTCAGAAAGTTCCATAAACTTGTGGGTAATATTTTGTGGAGCACTCGAGTTTGGGACAACCATACACACATATATACCTATCACATAGCAAACCAATTGAAACCCGAGTCCCAGACTCTGACAGTGATCTGAAACAATCCATACAGTTTACTTAATAATCTGAGGACAACAGAGTCCATAAGTTGAACATTTCCTTTTTTGTCAATCTACTTTTGTAGATTCCTAAAGGAAAAAAAGAGTAAACAAAAATTGTGGTTTATTATCCTTCGCCAGCTCAATTATAGTTCATCATTGAGTAGATATAGGTGCAGTTGACTACCAAACATGCTTACATGATGACCAGGCATGAATCACTCTACGTTTCCCACCCTGAAATCAGTCAATAAAGTAACTAGGCCAACCAAATAGATTCTACTTGTCTTTTCCATTCCAATCAGGTGTATTTTGCTTCTACTTGGGATACTCATACACCCCCTTGGGCATTCTTTCTTCAATATAATTTTACTTATTTGAAAAGAAAAATGATTAATGTCCTAACAAAAGACTTGCATCTGACTGAATTTTGGTTTGACCGGTCAATGCATATACTTCTATAGGTCATTATGTACTAGATAGGGCTCAAAAGAAAGAGTTAAAGTACTGTTGAACTAAAATGTATCTAATGAGGCAATAGAAAAGATCAGAGCCTGATTACAAAATGACTGAGAAACAATACGTGCTCAAATCTTAGGGAAATTTTATTTTTTCCTTAAGGATAAAACAAAATTCATTCTTTTATACGAAAGTGACACACCCCCCTCTTTCTTCCTCATTCTCCCATATTCAGGTTTCAAAATTTCTTGATCATGTTGATTTTTCATAATTTCTTCTTGGATGGATATTTTCTGTTAAATTTTTAACTATTCACATGGCCAAGGTTTGACTCTCTCTCTCTCTCTCTCTCTCTCTCTCTTGATTTATTTATTAGAGGAAACAGAGGAAGCACCCAAATTAAATTACACAGTGAAACATTAGAACTGCACTGGCTAGTAAAATTTAAGAAACATACCACATACCTCCTTGTATAAGCCTATGGCCTCTTGGTAGAACTTCTGTTTTGAATATCCGGATTTCCTCAACTTAGAAATGGCATACGCACTTTTGAGCTGCACAAAAAGAACTAGAAATGTGAACAACTTAGGTGACAATGATATTCTAGGCCTCAAGACTCGCTGCTATTGTGCGGCCTTATAGAGCACAAATCATATCAGCATTCTTATTATAGAACTCAATAACTCAAATTTCATGGCAAATAGACATTTTAGATCCATATAAAAGGATTGTGAAGACTAAATGGTGCCAAAGATGTCATAGCATAGTGTGAGAGAGGGACACCACGCGGAAAATTTTGTATGACAGACCAACTGTAGCAAACTTGAATACAAAACAAGGTGCCTACAGAGATTGAATAATTAGGTTGAAGTTTACTATGAAAAACACAACAAACCAAGTTTAAGCTGGGCCATAAGAATTTAACCTCCAAAATAATATCCTCTTTCGTTCTTCTCCAACCACTTCTTGTGAACCATCTGAAACACAACCCATCAAAAGTCAACCAACAGGGACAAAAGCATATACTGCATATTTACAAAAGAAGAAAATACACCAAATAATAAGGTCCACCTAGAGTGTGAAACTAAATTCAAATGAATGTTGTACAAAATTATGGCTAAAATAAGTATTACAGAAAGAAAGTAAGAAAAATGTCTAGCAATCTTAGAGTCTTCTAGACAAAAGTGATGAATATGCACTAGCAAACAGAAGCTCATTCTTGAGAACATCCTAATGGCCTAACTTTTTTTTATGTAGGATGAAAAAAACCTAGAATAAGCTTTATCCCCTTCCCCAGTCTGGCAGCTTGATGTCTCATACTTCTCAGATGGTCTTTCTAACCACACTGGAGTATTGGACCCTCAAAAGGAAGAAAAGCACAACTAGCACCTGTTAACAAAAGGTTAAAACAGTCCAACTCTGTGCAGCCTTTTGTAAGCTATTGCTTGTCCAAGTCTCCCCTTCCTATTCCATTGCTCTTACGTTCACCTTCAGTCTGCACATAATATTGGACCACATTGACACTGGCATTTGACGGGAGAACATAACTATCTACCTCTTCCCAAGGCCAAGTCATTTCAGATCTACATCTCTATATCAGCTCCTGGAATAAGCAAAGTCATCATTTGCTTTCAATATAACCACCATTTTACCCTGAAACAAAACTATCTCAACCTATAAGGTCAAACCTTGAATAATCTTAGAAATTCGTGCCTACGACATTAGCAAGAATCCAACATCTAACTTTGTCAAGGCCTATGGCCTTCTTTACCCACGATGCTTGTCAGTGCCCCATTCACCCATGTTTACAAATAAACATATGATAACCCTAGTCACACATGGAAGATATATTCCTCAAATCTTATCGAATCCCGTCGCAAGTCATTTTTTCCTTCTTAGTAACCCATGGGGTCTCTTTCATCTTATATGTTGTCATTTTATTCAAATTTTATTTTGTAGTCCTCTCAAGCCTTCCTCTAAAGTAACAATTTTGTGTTCCCCTCCCCAATTGCTCCTTCCTGAGTCCCTACACTTAAGGTAATCTGAATAGCTCTTGATCCAAAATTGGACTTTCTACCAAAACTAGACTACCCACCTTGACGATAGTTGTCATGAACTTTGGGCAGATAGTAAAACTCACAAATGATTTGTACAAAAAAAATCGTGACATGATCTGCCCAGAATTATGTAGATTTGCCACCTGATCATTGGTTTGGTTCAATTAACCACAAGGCTTGCTATAATCACTGTAATCTAGCAAAACGACGATCGGTAAAAAACATACTGACCTCTTCCAAAACGGGATTGGTTCACGAGGTGCATAAGGTTCATAAATAAATCCAGGACTTAACATGGACACTTTAAGAGCCCCCTGCATACATAATAACATTTTTTTTTATAAGTTGCATACATAATAACATTTAACGGACAATCAAATTACTGTTGGCATATGATATCAACAGAATTGAGACAGTCATCACAAAAGGGAGTATAATTAGGCACTTATACATGATTATGATATGGAGACAAATTAACAAGTAATTATAAAGAGTCTTAGTCCAACTAAATGATCTCAAATAAATCAGTTTCAGCATTTGCAGATCCAGAAACAGTATGCCAGACTAAACATGAAATTTCAATCTGGCATTCCAATTTAGGTTAAAACTTTGTGCTTGCTTATCGACACTTCAAATGCTTATGTTGTTTCAATTTGTTGTCGTTCAGGTGCAATAGATCAACCTTTCTGGACTATCGATTATTAGTCCCAACATGTAAAATGAGAGAAATATGACTGAACCATAATTTAAAAGGATATCCCAAAACGAACTTGCAAATTAATGTCAACAACAAATGATTAATAATAGTTTAAAGTCAAGCCAGTAAACCTCTTTGAACCATGAAATAGCATGTCTAAATTATAAGGCTTCTGTTTCGCGATCTTCTGTGCATTAAAAAGAATCCCATTTTTTTATAAATCTAATAAAACCATTGTCAGCCTGAATGATATAAAGTGCATCAATGATCCTGAACATTTGTGGGGTTGTCCTCCCCAGATTCTTTTGAGTGCTTTCTTTCTCTAATTGTCTAAAGTGATTTGGCTTTTGCATCTAAAATCATGTAATAATTGACTAAGAAAATCACATCAATGTATTAAAATGGAAAGATGCGACCACTTCAAATCAAACTGAAAAGGAAGAATTACAAAAGTGAAGATAACACACCATCTGCCGTGCTTGTGGAGGTGCTTTTGCTTGCACTGTTGAAAACCTTTTGTCATTCAAGAAGGTAAACAACTCAGCAGCCTACAATTTAAAAAAAAAAAACAGAACAAGATACCATCTTAAATACGCAGCACCATGTAAATCAGTTATGGAGGTATAACCAAGAAACATATGTTCTCATCCCCAAGATCTAACTTTATGATTTGGAAAGTTACCATTGTAGAACGAAGTGTCATTGTACTTCCATAAGTCCAAGGAAGAGCATTGTAGCTCTTATATAACGAAGAACAAGTGCTTTGGCTATAAAGTCGGGGAACTGATCACATAGAAAGAAAATAATATTATAAATGAAATACTTACATGACAACTACAATAATTTGACAAATAAATTAAGCTAATGAGACATCATACAAGTAACAAATATATATATCATCACAAATAAATTACCATGAGAAAGACCGGTAGAATAGTTCCTTGAGCTTCCAACACTGAAAATATAAGCAAAGCCACATCCAAAAGGTTAATTTCGATTCCCAGATAATTAAAAAGAGTGACAGAGGGCTAGAAAAAAACCCACTTGTACCTAAGATAGTGAAGAAGAATAAAAGAGAAGGTTTGAACCCAATTTTCCTGTTTTGTCTTGCAATAAAAATAATTAAAAAATCAATTTAACCTGTGGGTTCTCTTTTACGACTCAATTAGACAGATATCGTAGATTCAAAATCTTATTTCCCCTTGCCCTTTCGTACATTTTCTCAGAAACCAAACAGAGTATCAAAGACGAAACCCTGAGCTAAAAAGCACCCAAAATTTTCAAATTTTAAGAACAAGATTCAGATTACAAGTCAAAGATCCAATTTTTAATATAATTGAAAGGTCAACATTCAAAATTGAAAATTTACCTATTCATTTTCCCAAATTTCCTCAGGAACCAAACAAAGCATTGAAAAATGAGAAGTGAGCACTTACAGATATGAAGATTCTTGAATCTCAACCGTCCGGTAAAGAGCACGAATTGTCTGCAACCTCTTTAAAAACGCCATCTTTGATCCCAGAAAGATTCAAAACCCTAATGTGATGATCCGATCAAAGGAAGGTTTTGTTTTTGTTTTTGTTTCTGGCTCTTGCAGGGTTTAAGGAGGAAGTATAGGTTACCACGCAGCCCACCTAGATTAACTACGGATACGTATTTGACCAATAGAATGGAACCAAGTGTGCTTAATTCAACTGATAAAATTCACTGTTAGAACAACTAGTCTTGAAAAGATAAGGGAGGATGACTAAATTACCATAAAGTACGTAATAGTCTCATCTTGTGGAGCGATATTAACGAATTAATTTTCTAATTTTTTTTAGAATGGTTTTTTAAATGTTTATTGATGTCACCAAATGCTTTTCAGAAATTTTTAAGTAAATTTAATCAAATAATGATAGTTGGACACCCACACAAAATATTTTTAAAAACTTTAAAAAAATTGAATAGTAATTTTTTAAAAACTTAATAATGATTATTATTTAAGTTTTAAGAGTTTATCAAATTAATACTTTAAGAGTGTGTCTAAATGGCACTACACAAACTTGATCGACTTTATAAAATTATAGATTAGACTAATAAATGTTACCGGTTATTTTTGTTGTTGGAATTCAAAAAAAATGATATATAACTTTCTCCTATAAAGTTTATTTGTTATGACACAATGAGATTTAATATTACAAAATATTCGATTTTTATTGTATGTAAGTTATTTGTACGATTTATATATCGATTATTTTTTTTATTTTAAGTGAATTATGATAATATTTTCAACTTTTGAAATAACAAGAGTATCAATCATGGTACTACTGTTCCAATAAAAAAACTAAGAGACATTTTCTTCCATCTCTACCAACTTCCACAAATGTTCAAATAATGACACCTACTTTACAAAGAAAAGAATTGCAGCTTCCTCATACATTTTATTTCCACAAAAATCTATATAATAATCATAACATTGCTCCTGATGGCGAACCAGGCACGTAAGGAACAAATCCTCGTCCCCCAAATACTGGTCTCATGAATCTTGTTAATGTATTATATGTGCTTAGTCCCACATTGGTTGTGTATAGCTTTGCTTCTCCTATTAGCTTATATAAATAGGATAGCTCCCTTTGTAAGCAAATCACACCATTCAATACAATTCTTCTTTTTGTATTGTCTCACTTCCTCTCTTAAATTCAACATGGTATCAGAGCCATAATGGTTCTCGGTATTTTAAGAGTTGAGTATGCTCTATGATTGCCACTATTAGTGGATCATTCACATCAGAAATTCTCGGTATATTAAGAGTTGAGTATGCTCTGTGATTGCCACTATTAGTGGATCCTTCACATCAGAAAAACTTCTAGTATATCCTTTTCATACCTGTCGGGTCATCACTATAGTCGGAGTCTCATCGACATCATCTCCGCTGCTGCTCTTGTTTCAGAAACGCTGCTGCCACGTCAGCCCTAAAGGCCATATCAACGCCACCTCAGTGCCATGTCACCTGTTGACATCACATCCGCTGCCGCTCCTGTTTCAGAAACGCTGCTGTCACGTCAATCCTACAAGCCACATTAACGCCACCTCACTGACACGTCAGTGCCACGTCACCCGTTGACCACCACATCATCAGTTGACCGCCACGTCACCGGTTTCTTGGAGGTTCACCTTCCTCTTTGTGCCTATGGCTGAATCGTACTTACCTGGGGTTATTACTACCGTTCTGGATGAATCTAATTATGTTGTGTGGGCTCAAGAAATGTCTGGTTTCCTCCGTGGACATAAATTGTGGCGTTACGTTACTGGAGATATCACTGAACCCAAGAAGAAGGACGACGAAGATGCTGACAAATATGTTGACCGTCTAGAGGACTGTGATAGTAAAAATCACCAGATTCTCACATGGTTTCGTGCCACTATTATCGCAGAAATCAAACTTCAATTTGGTACACTCCATACAGCTAAAGAAGCTTGGGATCTTCTCCAACACCGCTACACTAGGGCAGACATCTCAAATCGATATCGTCTTCTTTCCATCCTTCATAGTATGCGCCAAGAACCTGGACAAACTATCAACAGCTTTCTATCTCAGATGACTGCCGTGTGGAACCAGTTAGCTCTCACTGAGCCAACTTGGGAATGCACAAAAGACGCCGATGTTCATGGAAAGTACCAAACTGAGACACGCGTTATGCAATTCCTGATGGGCTTGAGAGAGGAATTTGAACCTGTACGAGCTTCAATTCTACACCGAGGCGCGATACCTCCCCTAAACGACGTCCTTTCTGATCTACTCAGTGAGGAAACACGTCTCGCCACATTACAAGGATCTCATACAGATGTTGCCCTTGCAGTACCCGTTGTTCTTGCCACACCAGCTGCCAAGACAAACCCATACCAGAAGCCCTTATATTGCAAGTATTGTCATTCACAAGGGCATGAATTGCTCAAATGTCCTTCTCGCCTATGTAAAGTCTGCAGAGAACCGGGTCACTATTTTGCAGACTGCCCTAAACTTCCTTCTGGAAATCAGTCAAATGGGAACCAATATCGCTCACGAGGCTCATACAATCGGTTCTATTCCAAGCCAAAGAATACTGCTGCTATAGCCACGGATGCTACACCAACTTCATCCAGCTCTTCACCTGATTGGAGTGGTTTATGCACCATTCTTACCAAGGCTCTAACTAAAACTGGTAACAATATAGCCATGTCAACTACACCAGGTACATCCCGATGGTATTTTAATTCTGCTTGTTGCAATCATATGACTTCTGATGCCTCCATATTTTCCTTGAAAACCCGTGATGAGCATGCACCTACTATTCACACTGCCAATGGATCAAATATGTTGGTCAGCCACACTGGACATGTTGACAGTTCTCATTTGTCTCTTCCTGACACATATTTGGTTCCTAATCTTACGCTTAACCTTATATCTGTTGGACAACTATGTGATCTTGGACTTGATTTGCATTTTTCTTCTACTAGTTGTCGTGTGCAGGACCCTCAGACAGGAAAACTCCTTGGAACCGACCGTAAAGTTGGACGCCTCTTTGAGCTTACTCACCTTCAAGTCTCATCCTCACCATCACCAAACCATTCAGCCGCATCCATCCCAGCACTCTCTCCCGTGGAATTGTGGCACTCTCGGTTAGGTCACACTTCATCCAGCCCTCTACGTTCTCTTATTTCTAGTGGTCAGTTAGGATCACTTCAGCATGAGTCTTTTAATTGTATTCATTTTCAACTTGCAAAATAATCAGCTTTACCTTTTAATGAGAGCCAGTCTGTTTCCCTTGCACCTTTTGATTTAGTACATTCTGACGTTTGGGGGCCTTCTCCTCATACATCAATGGGTGGTGCTCGTTATTTTGTTATATTTGTGGATGACTATTCTCGTTATGCTTGGTTATTTCTTATGAAAAACATATCTGAACTCTTTCAAATATATTCTGATTTTTCTTCTATGGTTCAAACTCAATTCTCTCGGAATATTAAAATTTTTCGTTCAGATAATGCAATGGAATATAAAGACCGTGTTTTTCTAAATCTACTTCACAAAAATGGCACGCTTCCCCATCGCTCGTGCCCTGGAACCTCCCAACAAAATGGACGAGCCGAACGCAAACATAGACATATTCTTGACACTGTTCGTGCTCTACTAATTTCGTCATCATGTCCTGAACGTTTCTGGGGTGATGCTGCCTTAACCACAGTGTACACAATCAATCGTGTCCCTTCCACTACAATCCAAAATCAGTCTCCATTCGAGCGCCTTTTCGGTAAACCTCCTGATTACTCTAACCTCAGAGTCTTTGGTTGCACTTGTTTTGTTCTTTTCAAACCACATGAACACAATAAATTACAACCAAGGGCTCATCTGTGTTGTTTCATTGGATATGGTATTGAACATAAGGGGTATCGGTGCTGGGATCCTATTTCTAAAACTCTTCGTATCTCTCGTCATGTCATTTTTTGGGAACATCAAATGTTCTCTTCCTTACGGTCATTTGACATGTCAACCATCACTAACTCCAGATTCTTTACTGATCCATCTATTGAGTTATTTCCTGAGAATCCAGTTTCAGGTACTGTTGAGTCCACCTCCGAATCACCAGCCGATATCACCCTTTCCGTTCCGGACCCAGCTCCAGCTCCAGAACCCTCAACTGACCTCACCTCTCGGACTCAATCGGTCGTGTCCGAGGATATTCCTATGTCTGATGAGTCTGCACCAACTCCCTCTGAGAGCCATCCTCCAGATCACCCCCGCAGATCTACCAGGGTAACTCATCCCCCTTCTCATCTTGCTGATTACCATTGTGATTATCATTGTTTTTCCATTATACTTCATCTGCATGAGCCTCAATCCTATAAGGAGGCTAGTACTAATCCATTTTGGCAGAAAGCAATGGATGAAGAACTTCAAGCCCTAGCTAAAACTCATACCTGGGATATTGTTGATCTGCCCCCTGGAAAAACTCTTATTGGGTGCAAATGAGTGTTTAAGATCAAGACACTTTCTGATGGCTCTATTGAACGATATAAAGCCCGACTTGTTGCCAAGGGATTTGCTCAGGAATATGGCATTGACTATGAAGAGACATTTGCTCCAGTGGCGAGGCTCACATCTGTCCATACACTCCTTGCTGTTGCTGCCATTCGAAGATGGACTCTATTTCAAATGGATGTCAAAAATGCATTTCTCAATGGGGATCTTCTTGAGGAAGTCTATATACATACACCTCTCGGCTTGGATGCCCCTCGAAACAAAGTTTGTCGCCTTCGCCGTGGCCTATGTGGTTTGAAACAAGCTCCACGTGCCTGGTTTGCCAAATTCAGCACTACTATTCATCAGTTTGGGTTCACACCGAGTGCTCATGATTCAGCTCTATTATCCGCCATACTGCCAACGGTATTATCATTCTTTTACTAAACGTGGATGATATGTTTATTACTGGAGATGATCTACATGGTATTTCTGAACTCAAAAAGTTTCTCAGTGGCCAATTCAACATGAAAGATCTTGGTGTGCTCACCTATTTTCTTGGCCTCGAAGTCTCATCTAATTCTGATGGATTTTTTCTCTCTCAGGCAAAATATGCCTCGGACCTCATTTTCAAGGCTGGGATCACTGACTCAACCACTGCCACTACTCCTCTCGAGCTGAACGTCAGACTTACCCCACTTGATGGTTCACCTCTTCAGGATGCCACTCTATAGCATCAACTGGTTGGAAGTCTTGTATATCTTACTGTCACTCGCCCTGTCATTGCCTATGCTGTTCATCAGGTCAGTCGGTTCTTGTCCACTCCTCGGACCACCCATTACTCGGCTGTTCTTCGCATTCGTAGGTACGTCAAGGGTACTTTATTTCATGGGCTTCATTTCTCAGCACAGTCTGCCCTCGTTTTATAAGCCTATTCTGATGCCGATTGGGCCGGAGACCCCACCGACAGACGTTCAACCACTGATTACTGTTTCTTTTTGGGTAATTCTCTCATTTCCTGGCGTAGTAAGAAACAAACTGTGGTTGCTCGCTCCAGTACTGAAGCTGAATATCGTGCCATGGCTGATGCAACTCAAGAACTTCTCTGGCTTCGATGGCTACTCGCTGACATGGGTATCTCTTCTCCTGCTGCCACTATCCTACACTGTGACAACAGGAGTGCTATTCAGATCGCTCACAATGATGTCTTCCACGAGCATACAAAACACATCGAGAATGATATCCACTTCATCTGTGATCACATTCTCCAGAATACGGTTCGTCTACAATCCGTCAGTTCAGCTGATCAGACAGCTGATATTTTCACTAAGGCTCATCCACCCGGACGCTTTCACTCTCTGGTTTCCAAACTCAAGTTCACCTCCCACTTACCGCCTTGAGTTTGAGGGGGGATGTTAATGTATTATATGTGCTTAGTCCCACATTGGTTGTGTATAGCTTTGCTTCTCCTATTAGCTTGTATAAATAGGATAATCCCACATTGGTTGTGTATAGCTTTACTTCTCCTATTAGCTTATATAAATAGGATAGCTCCCTTTGTAAGCAAATCACACCATTCAATACAATTCTTCTTTTTGTATTGTCTCACTTCCTCTCTTAAATTCAATAAATCTGTCATCAAATTTTCTCCACAAGTAGTGAACAGTTGTAGTAGGATGACTTATTAGTAACCTTAAGCTCCTTCTCTTAGAGGATGGCTGATTGTTGCCATGTTCAGTCGAATCACTATTTTCAATGAAAAGCATTCTCAAGTCTTCTAGATTTGGATTATCAGTTGCATCCGAAGTTGTTGTTTTCACACGTCTTAGTAGCAATGCTTCTATCAGAGGCTTTGTTATGGAACCAAACACCTGTTTCAAAAAGAAGAAACTCATAAACAAACTGAGGTTAGTTAAACATAGATCAACTTTATTACTGTTTTCTTTCTTTTGAGTTTCTGCTTTTCTAGTGTTCCAAACAATGAAGTGGGTGACATTTTCTAGAAGTATTTTAGTGGAAGGAAATTAAGGCAATGACCTAAGAGTGAGTCACAATAGAAAGAAAAAAAAAATCAACTTTCTAAATTAAGATGGATCCAATAGCAGTAAAGATAATGTACCATTGTACTAAACAGGACAACAATTATGGTACTGGTGATCATTAGTGCAGAGTCAGTTTATGTCTCGTCGAAATTTGAGAACTGCAACGGTAGATTTCACAAGTCAATATAACCTATCAAGTTATCAACCCTATACCAGATAATTAAAAGCAGCTAGGAATATTAGAAGTTAGAACGCACCTTGTTAAATGACAAAGCAATAGTGACTATGTTGGATCATAAGCTTGATCCATTATGGGAGCCCAAACCCAAACTAAATTAAATTTGAGTCCAAATCCATAATCAAAGTCCAAAACTACAAGCCTTCTACCTAGAATCTTCTAGGGTGTGGCAGTTGTATATGTGAATCATTTGGTAACTTTAAATATTGTTAGAATGATGGAGAAGAATGAGGTGTATGGTTATTGTAATTTTGGATTAGTTTATTTGTGTGGTGTAGGATTGTTCTTAAGTAGTATAAATACCCCTCCCCATTTTGGTTTAGGCATCAAGAAGAAGTAAGAGCTTCTAAGTGAATGAAGAAGCAAAGTTTTATAAGAGTGAGTTCTAGTACCTTGTTTTTTTGAGTGAGAGTGCTCTTGTAATATTTCTTTGAGTTTGAATAAAAGTTGTTTGTGTGAGTGTTTCATTTCCAACAGAGTGGTATCAGAGCTAGGTTGGAAAGTATATACTATTGCATATCAAATCGAAGGTCTCGACGAGAGGAATCCGACACCGCCAGAATCTCCCCGATCGGAGTTCAGACGCGCCGCCACACTCTATCGGAAGATTGCTGTTAGAAAATCGAGTTGATTCACCGAGTTGAGCAGAGTCAACCGAGTTGACCGATCCGTAAGCCTATTGACCGAGCCACTTGACCGGGCCGAGGCAGAGGTAGAGGCAGAGGCAGAGGCAGAGGCAGAGGCAGAGGTAGAGGCAAAGGGAGAGGTAACATTCTTATCTGTTTAAAAGTAACCTTTCTCATATTGGGTACATAGTAGACATTGGAAATAAACTGATGTCTCCCATCTTTCAAACGGATAAGAACATTACCTCTCCCTTTTATTACTATTGTGGAATCATCGCCAAATGAGACATTTCCACTTACTGACTCGTCAAACTCCATAAACATGTCTTTCCTTCCACACATGTGATTGCTTGCACCATTGTCAAGATACTAGGATTTTGCTTGGACACCATCAGTCTCTTTTCGTGCTAGAAGAAGAGTTTCTTTATCATCAGTCTTCTCCTCTATGTAGTTGGCCTTCTCTTCAATTCTGTTGTTAGGAGCTCTACATTCTGAAGCATAATGCCCAAACTTCTGACAATTATAGCATCGAACTTGAAATTTGTCATTCCTCGAGTTCAGATTGCCTCTTCCACGGCCTCGTGTTGAGCTTTCTCCTTTCTCATAGTTATTGTTGGAATTGTTGTTGTTGTAATTCCAACCTCATCCATGACCGCGACTTCCACCTCATCCACGACTTCTACCTTTGCCTTGACCACGTTGGTTTCTATCATTTCCTTGGCTTTCATGCATATCATTGAGTTGCAGCTTGAAGAGTTGCTTAGTAAACTCTTGCTTCTTCTTATGTTTCTCTTCATATGCTTGTAATAATCCTTGGAGTTGCTCGATCGTCATTTCTTCCAAGTCTATTAGTTTCTTCAATCGTCACGACGATGTGCTCAAATTTGGAATCCAACGAATGGAGTATCTTCTCTATTATCCTCACATTTTCTAACTTTTCACCATTTCTTTTTAATTGATTAGAAACAACTGCTACTCTTGAGAAATAATTTGAAATAGACTCAGATACTTTCATATGTAAAGATTCGAATTCACTTCTTAATGTTTAGAGACGGACCTTCTTCACTTGCTCGGATCCTTTGTAAGAGGTTTGCAGCTTTTCCTACGCTTCCTTGGCTGAGCTTGCACTCGAAATCTTCTCAAAACCATCATCATCTAATGCTTGATAGATGAGGTAGAGAGCTTTCTTGTCTCTTTTTCTCGCATCTTTCAAACTATCCTTTTGGGCTGTGGTCAGCACAGCTTCGTTATCTGGCTCGCTAAAACCTTTTTCTACGATATCTCAAACATTATGCGTGCCAAGAAGAGCATTTATCTTGATACTCCAGTTGTCGTAATTGTTGTTGATGAGCGTTGAGACTTGGAAGGATGCCACAGCATTTGCCATATCGCTCAATATGTTGAGAATTTGTAAATTCTGATTGCGCAGATAGATCCGGAACGTTGAAAAACTTTGGGAGGGATCTGGTCAAAATTTTCAACTTTCGGTCAACGGTCAAAGTCAACCCTAACCTGGTCAACGGTTAACGATTTTGATGGTTCAGTCAACTCGGCTTGGACGACTCGGTCAAGTGGCTTGGTCAACAAGCTTACGGCTTGGTCAACTCGGCTCCAACTCGGCTCAACTCGGTGAGTCTACTCAATTTTCTGGTGTCAATCTTCCAGCGGTGCATGGCGGCGCGTTTGAACTCCGATCGGGGAGATTCTGGCAGCGTCGGATTCCTCTCGTCGAGACCTTCGATTTGATATGCAATATTGTATACTTTCTAACTTTGCTCTGATACCACTTTGTTGGAAATGAAACACTCACACAAACAACTTTTATTCAAACTCAAAGAAATATTACAAGAGCACTCTCACTAAAAAAATAAGATACTAGAACTCACTCTTACAAGACTTTGCTTCTTCACTCACTTAGAAGCTCTTACTTTTTCTTGATGTATAAACCAGACATTGGGAGGGATATTTATACTACTTAAGAACAATCCTACACCACACAAATAAACTAATCCAAAATTACAATAACCATACACCTCATTGTTCTCCATCCTTCTAACAATATTTTAAGTTACCAAATGATTCACAGCACAACTACCACACCCTAGAAGATTCTAGGTAGAACGCTTATAGTTTTGGACCCTGATTATGGACTTGGACTCCAATTTGATTTGGTTTGGGTTTGGGCTCCTAATAATGGATCAAGTTTATGATCCAACATTTTTTTAAACTCAATAATCTTTCTATAAAAGATGATAAGAATAGCTTCATTACTAAAGTACTGATGTCAAAGAATAGAATGTTCCTGATCAACATACAAAACGATGTTGCAAAGTGCCTGAAAGCTTGCTACAGAGATGCATCATGGCTATGGCATCTTCGTTTTGGGCATCTCAATTTTGGAGGTCTAGAGCTACTATCCAAGAAGGAGATGGTGAAGGGATTACCTCGCATCAACCATCCTGATCAGCTTTGTGAAGGGTGTCTAGTCGGGAAGCAATTCAAAAAAAGCTTTCTAAAGGAGTCAGACTCAAGAGCTAAGAAGCCACTCGAGCTCATCCATACCGATGTGTGCGGTCCGATCAAACCAAGCTCTCTCAGTAACAATAACTATTTTCTTCTCTTCATTGATGATTTTTCAAGAAAAACGTGGGTATATTTCTTGAAACAGAAGTCAGAAGTTTTCGAAGTCTTCAAGAAGTTCAAAGTTGCAGTGGAAAGAGAAAGTGGTAGAAAGATCAAAGCTATGAGATCTGACCGAGGAGGAGAATTTACTTCTAGAGAGTTTCAAGAGTTCTGCGAAGCAAATGGAATTCGTCGAGCAATGACAGCTCCTAGATCCCCTCAACAAAACGGCGTAGCGGAAAGAAAGAATCGAACTATCCTCAATATAACTCGGAGTATGCTCAAAAGCAAGAAATTACCCAAGGAGTTTTGGGCCGAAGCAGTGGCGTGTGCTGTGTACTTATCCAACAGATCTCCAATAAGAAGTGTTTGGGGAAAGACACTGCAAGAAGCATGGAGTGGAAGAAAGCCCGGCATCTCTCACCTAAGAGTTTTTGGAAGCATGGCCCATATTCATGTTCCAGACGAGAAAAGAACAAAGCTTGATGGATAAAGCGAGAGTTTCATCTTCATCGGCTATGATGCAAATTCGAAAGGCTACAAGCTGTACAATCCAAACAATAAGAAGGTTGTGATCAGCCGAGATGTGGTGTTTGATGAAGAAAGACTATGGGATTTTGGATCTCATATAGATGACTTCAATTTCTCTCCTCCGTTTGAAGATGAGCTGACACCAATAGAATAGCCTGGAGAAGCCCAACAAGAGCCAACAACTCCACATACTTCACCAACATCAACTACCCACGGAGACGAGTCACCTTCATCATCTTCAAGTAGGAGTCAAAGTGAAAGAGATGTGCAACGAACAAGAAGCCTTCGAGATCTCTATGAAGTGACTAACCGACAAGATAATCTTACATTATTTTGTTTATTTGCTAATTGTGAACCAATGAGCTATCAAGAAGCTGCAAAAGAAAAGAAGTGGAGAGACGCGATGAATGAAGAAATCAAGGCTATCGAGAAGAATGACACATGGGAACTCGTTTCACTTCCCAAAGGGCACAAGGCAATAGGTGTCAAATGGGTCTACAAAACAAAACAAAATGCTAAGGGAGAGATTGAAAGACACAAGGCGAAGCTTGTTGCAAAAGACTACAGTCAAAAAGCTAGAATTGACTACGATGAGGTATTCGCCCCCGTTGCTCGGTTGGAGACTGTTAGACTAATTATTTCCTTGGTAGCTCAAAACAAGTGGAAGATACAACAAATGGATGTAAAGTATGCCTTCCTAAATGGGGTTCTTGAAGAGGAAGTCTACATTCAGCAACCATCAGGCTACGAAGTCAAAGGTCACGAAGACAAGGTGTTGAAGTTGAAGAAGGCTCTTTACGGGTTAAAACAAGCACCAAGGGCATAGAATAGCCGAATCGACAAGTACTTCCAAGAGAATGGCTTCAACAAATTTCCCTATGAGCACGCTCTATATATCAAGATCAAAGATGGAGATATTTTTATCGTGTGCCTGTATGTGGATGATCTGATCTTCACCGGAAGCAACCCAAGCATGTTCAATAAATTCAAGGAAGTGATGACGAAGGAATTCGAGATGACAGACATGGGGCTCATGGCGTACTACCTTGGCATTGAAGTTAAGCAACAAAATGATGGAATTTTCATTTCACAGGAAAGCTATGCAAAGATCCTGAAGAAGTTCAAGATGGAGAACTGTAAGCCGATAAGCACACCGATGGAATACGAAGTCAAAATGTCCAAATATGAAGAAGGTGAAAGTGTAGATCTAACATTTTTCAAAAGTTTGGTGGGAAGTCTACGCTACCTAACTTCCACGAGGCCCGATATTCTTCACACAGTTGGATTGGTTAGTCGCTACATGGAATCTCCAATAACCACCCATTTAAAAGTTGTAAAGAGAATTCTTCGCTATCTAAAAGGTACAATTGACTTTGGCTTATTCTATTCGGTTTCTAATGATTACAAGCTTGTTGGATATAGCGATAGTGATTGGGGTGGAGACATAGATAATCGAAGGAGCACTACTGGATTCGTATTTTTCATGGGAGATACTGCTTTCACATGGATGTCAAAGAAGCAACCGATTGTCATATTGTCCACTTGTGAAGCAGAATATGTTGCTGCTACCTCATGTGTTTGTCATGCAATTTGGCTTAGAAATCTATTGAAGGAGATAGGCTTGATATAAGAAGAGCCGGTCGACAACAAGTCAGCCATTGCCTTAGCAAAAAATCCAGTATTCCATGATCGAAGCAAGCATGTCGATATTCGCACCACTATATAAGGGAGTGTGTTGCAAGAAAGGATGTGCAAGTTGAATATGTGAAGTCACAAGATCAAGTTGCTAATATTTTTACCAAGCCACTGACAAGCGAAGACTTCATAAGATTAAGGAACTTACTAGGGGTCGTAAGATCAAGTTTAAGGGGGAGTGTTGGATCATAAACTTGATCCATTATGGGAGCCCAAGCCCAAACCAAATCAAATTGGAGTCCAAGTCCATAATCAAGGTCCAAAACTACAAGCCTTCTACCTAGAATCTTCTAGGGTGTGGTAGTTGTGCATGTGAATCATTTGGTAACTTAAAATATTGTTAGAATGATGGAGAAGAATGAGGTGTACGGTTATTGTAATTTTGGATTAGTTTATTTGTGTGGTGTAAAATTGTTCTTAAGTAGTATAAATACCCCTCCCCATTTTGGTTTAGGCATCAAGAAGAAGTAAGAGCTTCTAAGTGAGTGAAGAAGCAAAGTTTTATAAGAGTGAGTTCTAGTACCTTGTTTTTTTGAGTGAGAGTGATCTTGTAATATTTCTTTGAGTTTGAATAAAAGTTGTTTGTGTGAGTGTTTCATTTCCAACAGACTACTCCTCTCATTAGGCCTGCCCACCATATTATAAACTAAGATTTCAAATAGTTAGCGAAGTTTGGAGCAGAAGTGTTTGATAATAGCTAAGTGGTTGGTTAGCTACAATTATTACCTGTTTTCGAAACTCCATTTTCGTACTCTCACTCTTTCTAATGCAGTTAATGATATTTTCCAGAGAGAATACAAATGCTCCCCGTCTAATCAACATTAGAGCAAACAATGTCGAACTGACAGCAACTGAAGTTCTTGGACTGAATCAGAATATGGAACAAGTTATAAATCACAATCGGTGTATTGATATCAAAATTCACAAATAAAGCAAATGCAAAGCAAAAGCTGCACGTAAATTCACAATAAAAGATTTTGAATGAGCTCAGTGTAAACCCTCGGACATGGAAATTTGCACAAAAACACTCCAGTTTCAGTTGAGTGTTGTGGTGTTGACTTATTCCACTGATGTATAATAGGAAACACGATATTTATTATTTTGAGATATTGGGTTTATGTTGTAATAACAATATTCTTGAAGCTAGTATTTTAGGAAAATTAGATTTAGTTAATTAAATAGTTATTAATATTTGATTTACTTTTTTATTTAAATAATGGTATTTTAGGAAAATAAGATTTAGACAATTAAATAATTATTAGGATTTGGTTTACTTTCTTATTTAAATAATGTTTGGTGCCTATATAAGAGCATTGATATTAAGATTGTAATGCAGACTTTGATTATGGAATAAATTTGAGTTTTGGTATATCTTTTGTCTCTTTCTCTTTGTTCTTGTTCTTGTTCTGTTCTCCCTTTGTTATGTTTTCTTTTCTAGCTACCTAGTCTATTTCTGTCTATTTTCTCTTAGTTAATCTCCATGCTTCTCCCATTTTTTAATCTGTTTCTACCTATCTGTCCGACATCAAGTGGTATCAGAGCGAAAAGGTCATGCATTCGACATCTATCTATCCCTTAAATCACATATTGTATCCTATAAAAAGGAAAAAAAATACATTTCTTGTTTTATTTATGTTCATTTTTTTATTTACATTAAATTGAAGTCACTTGTGAAGAATAAGTGAGTTAAGTCGAGTCGAGTCAAGTCAAGTTATTCTAGTTACAGTTCATCATGTACTGTATCCAATTACAGAAGATGTGCTCTATTAGATTTTTTGTCCTGAGAAAATTAGCCTTCTCCCAAATTCATTGAATTTTCAAGCGCTTGTGCAATACAACTTGCCTCAAGATACTGTTTGGGCTGAAATCAAGCTTGATGGTTGTTGCATTTATGACAATTGTTGCCGGTTGGAGATCGAGAATTTCAACTTTGAAATTCGACTCTTTAATTTTCAACAATTTCTCGCACGAACAGCAAAATTAGTAGAAGCAACTTTTAACAAAACTTCTACCAATTCGGTTTCCATTCAAGATGAGTGTGAAGTTGTTTCTCCAGTCCACACACACTTTGAAAAGCAAGAACAAGTCCTTGAAAAAAGTTCTAGCATTCAATGTGAGGATGTACCTATTGAGTCACTTCAAAACAAACGAGGCCAAAACCAAGATAAGGGCAAGATTCGTGCGTGTGACATTCCTTTCATTGATTGCAGCTCCTGAACAACTCCTCTTGATATCCTTCTTGTGTTCAATCAAGAATGCTACATCTCAAAAATTTCAAGTCTTCACCAAGCCATCCATAGTTCTAATCCTCCATCACTACAAAATTCGTGGTTAAGTTTTTAGTAAGTGGGTCAGAATTATGCAAAATATAAAACACAATATTTATTATTTTGGAATGTTGGGTTTAAGTTGTAATGACAATATTCTTTGAGATGATATTTTAGAAAAATTAGATTTAGGCAATTAAATAGTTATTAGGATTTGATTTACTTTCTTATTTAAATAATGGTATTTTAGAAAATTAAGATTTAGACAATTAAATAGTTATTAGGATTTTGTTTACCTTTTTATTTAAACAATGTTTGGTGCAACACTGATATTAAGATTATAAGAGACACTTTGATTATGGAATAAATTTGAGTTTTGGTATATCTCTTATCTTTTTCTCGCTATTTTTGTTCTGTTCTCATTTTGTTATGTTTTCTTTTTTACCTAATCTATTTCTGTTTGTTTTCTCTTGGTTAATCTTCGTGCTTCTCTTTTTTCTTAATCTGTTTCTACCTATCTGCCCTGCACAAAAACACTTCAGTATGAGTTGAGTGTTGTGGTGTTGAGGTATTCCAGTGTTAACAATTTGTCACTCATAATCCAAGTTCACTTAGCCATAGTCATATACTAACGTATCAGTCAACTTCTCCTCTAGAGGATAAATAAGGAGTAGAAAATACCTTGCACTGCTGGCTTTCCATTTGTCAACGTCAAAGGCATCCATACCAACATATAGAAATATGAAAGTTTCCGAAATGAACGAAATTGTCCCAAATGCATGCCTGAAATCATTAGCCACCATGAGTACAAGATCATATCATCATTTGCTTCATTTCTCCAAGTAACATTTTCATAAGTGCTGCTAAATTATAAAGAAAGCTCAGAGAAGGATCTTTCATTTGTCTCTATCAGACTATTCACTAGCAAACTATTGAGTACTTAATAGTTAATATACTATGTCTCCCAATATTAAGGCCCCTGTTCTTGTTATTCATTACCTATTGTTAACAATTATTGCTCAACTAGTAACTAGTATGTTGAAACAACTGAATTTGAATATGTTTTATGCAATGTTTGTGTTGCTTGCAACAATGCTATGCTCATGAATCCAACAAGGATAGAGAAGAAGACCGTGCTCTCACTTGGTTGTTACCCGTGAGCTTTCAGTTACGTTGTGCCATGTGTAGTGCGACATGGCAATGCCACAGAAGAAAACTGTCAAAATCCCACTGAGACTCAAAAGCTGCAAAAGCAAAAGAAAAGCAAATATATCATTTTCAAAGAACTCAACCAGCCAAGTCATAAATTATCATTCTGTTTTCCTTCAGATAAATGGTTCCATTCCAGTCCATGAAAGTATATAATGTCTATGATCCTTTCTGCGGACATCTGTAAGCACCTGTATTTGATTAAGCTCATTGCATCCTTCAATTGTGTGATCATTTGCAATGAGATATCTGCCAATATTCCATGCAGAACCATATCTTTGGTAATCATGATATATACAAAGACAAAAAGTTCTCATTTGCCTAGTCAAAACCAGATTTCTGAATTTTGGAAGCAAGGCAGATCCTAGAATGTTTTTTATGGGAAACTCAGCAAGTTTGGTAACTTTATGCTTCGTTCCAAATGAAAATGGATATAAATGACTAATTACTGAAGCAATGGAAGAACTAGATAATTAGAAAGGATAAAGATCATAAAGTATTTATTCATTATTGGGGATGAAATTTTCCACGTTCATTTCCATTATCCAACCAGCTGCTATAGATCTTTATTATGTTTTCAAGGATGTGCGTTATAGAATATCTATCAAGTTTGCAGTTTACCAGACAATTTCTCTCAAGGGTAAAGGAATCATTATATTCTATTTCACCTCCATTCTATGTAAGAAGAAAATATAAACTAGCAGCTAAGAAGTGAAAATGAGACTCAATTCAAAAGAATACAAAACAACCCAATTTTAAGGTAAAAGAAAAACTTTCATAATCCAAAAGAATTAGAATTCCAACTCCAAATTAACCATAAAATTTTGTGCAACAAAACCACAGTTCATATTGATAGAAAGAGTTTAAGAGGGGAAGATCATACCCAGCATTGAAAATGATTGGAGGCAGCAAATAAAGGAAGAAGAAGTCCGCACTGAACACAAGTATGCGTGAACCTTTACTCACCAGCAACACCACTGCTCCAGCACACATCCCCTGTACATATATACCCACCAACCACATACCAAAAATCAACAAGAACGACCAAAAAGACCCAAGAATTGATCAAAACATGTTACAACCCCAAAGAAAGGAAAGCCAATCAAGAAAATATCCATTTTTATTAGTACACACCAAAAGAAGTGCAGTGATTGACTCATTAGCCCACCGGTTCTCCTCGAGGAGGTGACCAATGATGATGCAGGCGCAGAGGAGCGTAAAGAATAACGAGAGTGAAATAATGGTGCTAGTACTGATAAATTCTGACGATTCTTGGAGTTGGGCTGCTAATGCAAGTGGTGTGGTGGTTTCAAGGGAGGCCATTTTTGGCGTTCAGTGGCATTCACAATTTCTTGGGTTTAGAGAAATGGAAGCCAATTTAAGAGATGGGAGTTTTATAGTTGGAAAATTAAGGTGAAACTGACTGTAATTCATATATTTGAGAGCTATGAGGATGGCTTGGTTCCTTCATTTAAAGGTCTAAATGGAGGGAAGACTAGTAGTTAGAAAAATGAATTTGTTATGTGATTGTGAATTAGACTCATTATTAGGATTTGGCTTTTGCTTATTACGATTAATATCTTAATTGCCATCTCTACTTCAATATTCCTTTTCTTCTTTGATGGAAAATATAGTTTTATTATACTTGGACCTATATTCCTTGAGTGATGCAATTCCATTAATATCTTAATTGGTATGATCTATGATTTCATAGCATTGTAACATCTGCACTTATATGATTGAGTTTTAAGTTTTTAATTTCTTTAAGGTTGTGTTTAATAAAAAGGAAAGTTGAGGAAAAAGAAAAGTAAAAGGAAATAAAAATATGTGAGATGAACTTTTTTTTTATTTAGTAAAAGAAAAAAGTGAGAAAAAAAAACTAAAAAGATTGATGTTTTATTCTTACATAAACAAATCATAATTATCTCAAATTGAAAATATTAAAAAACAAAAAATTGTAATGAAAACTGAAGGTTTATAATTTTACCATTTTACCCCTATCAATGTGATACTCCAAATTAGTGATGAACATATTTCCTTTTCTAATTTCTCCCTGATATGAATTGATCTTTGACTGAAAGTGAAAGCAATTAAAAAAGGATTTTATTTTGAAATTATTTCTAGAGCAAGTCATGTGTCGCATGGGTAGAGGTAAGTTATGGGCAAATTGGTCCCTAAATGAAACAATTTTTATTGCAAGTAAAAGTTTAGTATCTTCTCTATAAACTTTTAATCAATACAGTAATGATTAAAGTTAATTTTTAAAACAAAATTTGCTTTAATCTTTGTTTAAAGCAGTTACTACTTTTAATTCAAACAGCTCCATTTAAAGAATTGAGATTACCCATGTGACCTCATTGGACCACACGTGCAAGCTTGTGTGCACATGGGCATGGTTACTCTTCATTTGGATGGAGTATACTAACATTTGCTAGTGTAACTAAATACATCCAACATTTTAAGATGTTGCCATCAAGCCATAGCGATCAGTCATGATTCTTGTTAGGCGTACGATGGGTACATAAAGTCTTACCTAGACGTTTTCTTCTAGCATCAATCGGTCCCATGGACAAAACATGTCCTCTAAGATTAATCAAATAATGATTATTTTCGAGTCTAAAAGATTCGAGTTTAATCCTTCTCTCATTAGTGTATTAAAAAAAATTAACCCGACAAAGTTCAAACACCTTCAAAAAAACACGTGTCAATTCCTCTTTGGTGTTGATTTCACTTCGTTCAAAGGGACACAGAAGGAATCGTCACTTGAGTGGAGAAATTTTTCAATATTTAGAAACGCATTGCATTTTTTTTCTTCTTGTATTCATGCAGATTTATTTAATAATTTTTGTTATAAAATTCACATAAATATAAAAACAAAAAACAATGCTCATGAGGTTATTGAAATTTTCTAGACAGGACTGAAGCCAGACTTGCAAAGAAAACCACCTCATAATAAATGTGCATCATGAATTTAGTAAGATAGATCTTAGCCGTCTGTCTGATGTTGAATGTCGATGCTACAGGCCCATAACAGGTACATTAAGACAGCTTACCGCCCATAGGCGCAACCATAGATGGGCAGACCTACCCTATCACAACTTAACAACTCACAAGATGCAACATAAATGTAAAATGCAATCATTTTCTTCTTTTGGTTCAAATAAATTCAATGCAATCATGTTAAGACACATTTGTAAGACCACTCCATTACTACATCCCAAAGATCAGAAGTGAATATAAACAATTTCTGGGAATTCGAATGTTTGGCAATGCAAAATCCGAAAATAAAATCAGTCGTCGTTTCTTCCCTCATTGCGCAAATACTGTTAAGCCAAACAACTAAAGAAACTGAAGGGGTTGGATTCCACTTCAATTTCAAAATTGTTTGAACAGGAAAGGATCTCTCACAATCATTATATAAGAAGATAATAGTCCCTCAAATTAATGCTTTCATTCAAACTCTATATGCATAGAGCTGCTTCAAAGCCATCACAAGAAAGGAAGGCAGTTAAGAACTAACCAGAAGCCAAGTAAAATGATTGTATGATTATCTGAACCCATGAACCTTTGCAGTTGAAGTTTGTTTAATTTCAAAGATGTTCGTCAATCTGCAGTGCGATTTGCGCCTCATTTGAAATGCAACCGCCAAGCATGATAAATCTGGAAACAATCTGGAGGTGGGGAAAAATGAAAAAAGAAAAAGGAAAAGTCATTAGCTCCACACAAGCTTCGCCAAACTTCTACAGTTCTCACCTTCTAACAGCCTGAAGCCACCCTTTCAAATGACACAAGGTGCCTCAGTTTGTTAAGCTAGACAGAGAGTTTACCATGTGTCCTTTGAATACTTGTTGTCTCATTATGACGTCCATAATAGAAGAGATTATTGCCCAGACCTGTCTATTGGATTTTTTTGCACTGGAGCTACTTTCCACAGAAGAAAATTTCTCTTGCCTCTCTCTCCATTTGATGGCGGAGAGTACTCTGGAGTCCAAGAAAATCTCATAGACCAGCTTTATGCAAGAATTTTCCATAACAGAGTTTACTACATGGGATTTCTCTTGCTATTCTCTCCATCTGACGGTGGAGAGTACCTCTGGTCCAAGAAAATCTCATGGACCAGGTTCAGGGCAGAGCACTTTCCCCATAATAGTGTTTACTACATGTTTCCCTTGTCTAAACTAAATAAATAGGTATCTAAGCATTCATTATCTGATTCAACAAACCTGCTAAATGAGTTAATTATTGAGCAGAAGACTACAAAACAGTCAGTGAAATAGCAGAAGAACGAAGCTTCACACCATCATCATCCCACTTGGACTGCGATGCAGTTGCTCCAGCAATGAATGCCTGCAACAAGAAAGGGGTGGAAGACAACATGATTTACGAGATAGTAACACGTCAGAATGATAACAACAATGATATGCAAGACAGTTTTCAAGTGAATAGTAACAAGCATGTACTATATAACCAACCTTTCCACTGTTAACAGCAGCTATTAGTGCTACATGCTGTTCATCTCCACCAAATTCATAGAAGTAGTAAGTTCTGAAATAATTCAATCATAGAAATGTCATACATTACAAACATAATTCCTACATATAAAGTCCAAAAACTGCTTCTAATAGACCGGTATACGTAAGGAAGCTTAAAAGTAATTTTGCTGTTTATTATTCTTTATCTCATCCGTTCTTCAGAAAGGAACCAAAATGCTTTATTTTATTTTTCTCATTCTATTGGCACAAGACTTTTCCTTATAACTTGTACATGCTGGCATCAACTCAGAAATGAACTTGCCTGAAACCTTCCTCTTCCTTTATCTTTATCGTGCGGGCAGAGTATAGAGTTGCTCCACCTGGCAATGACTAAATTGAAAATTAATAAAACGGGATGGCAGAAGAAAATAGTTTAAGAAGAGAGCCATAGATCATTTGTTCCTTTTATACTATGTAATAGTTCATAGAAGAAAAATGAAGAAACCATTTAAATACAAGCCTGCAGTTCCAGAAAAACTGAGTTTACAGAACCAAAACGAGAATTTGGAAAGGGGGGGGGGGGGGGTGTGCATAGTTCAAACTGTAACAGACCTGGAACGAAGATTTTAGATGCCTCCTTCAAGGAACCTAAATCAGTAATATCTTTGGCCTGTTCCAAGTTAATATTATGTAAGTTCCTCGATTAGTTCATCATGGAAGATTGTAAATGGGAGCAAAGAGATTAACCTAACATGTTAATGAGATATACTGGAATGTTGCACACTTAAGTAGCCCAAACCCCACCAAGAACTATCGGGTCTTTAATCCAGGAGATTAAGACTAAGACAGTATTGCAAGATTTTTAAATTTTCAAAATATTTATTTAACCATGGAAGCCAACATGATTGATGAAAGAATAAAAATACTTCTTATCATTACATAAAAAAACTTAAGCTAAAATGCCTCAATTCTTACTGGCTCTTTATCACACAGCTTGCAATCATTGTGGAAAACAAACAACCACAAGTCCTGATATCACAAAAATTCACATAGATTCTTGGAGCTAATCTGGTTCTATTGTTAAATGCACACGATATGAATTTTTTTTTACAGGAGTGGGCTGTACAAACCTCTAAGAAGGTGATCTTGAGCTGGTTGGATGGCCGAATAACAACACTTAAAACTTCATACCTGCACCAATCAAAAACAGTGAAAATCCAATATAAATGTAAAACAGTGCTATTTATATCACAAGAATCTCCTGGAAAACAAGTTTTAGTATATTCTGTTAAATAGGTGGAGGATGAGAAAATGAACAGATAATCAAGGGAGCGTAAGTTTTCACGAACCTTATCCTAACAAAACTATAAACAAAATAAAAACATGAAAGAAGAGGTAAATTGACATAAAATTGTATACCCATCAGGAGATGCAAACCGTGCTGCAAAGGTCTTCGGCTTTGCCTTGTCTCCATATAGAGACAATCCGGCACTGTAATCCTAGAAAGACCAAGCAATAAACTAAGCCAATCAATGAACTTTACATATAGAGTAATATTATTTAGAAATCAGCATTCTCTAAAGCAATGCAACCACTTTAAGAGAAAATAAATTTCTTTTAAAGCATTGATATAGGATAATTTCAGCATCTACTGCATTTAGTAAGAGCAAAGGCAAATAGTCCATAGCTGCACGGGAAAGCTAGTGGGAAGACTCTTGTACCTCACTATTGAACTGGTAGAATTGCCTTCTAGCATCCATAAATATACAGAAGAATATAGCTATTCCTAATTAATCTTATTCAACCAAAAACCCCTCATAAAAATAATTCAAAGAGCCCCAAAACCATACAATTCAAACAATACCGGTTTATTTGATGGTTAAACCTCCCTCTAGTAACTAATTTTATTACGATAAAAGTTCAAAATAATAAGAAATTAGTGCAATTTCATACCTTAGCATTAGACATCTACACTCTACATGGTTTGTTTATTGACACCATCAAGCAAAAGGAGGCCAAACAGGTAAATGCAACAAATTCGTACAAGCAAGCAAATTGAATATAAATAAAAAAAATATATATTCAAATTGAACAACCAGGGCAAACAAAATATACCATATGACACAAATCACAACACAAGGCATGCAGTACAAGATTCCATGAAAGGAATATACCTCAGGCTCCATGATATCCTCAAATTGAGGAGGGACCCGGATGGCAAACCCATCACCATAGAACTGGAACCAAGATTTTGTGTTGACAATGCCGGAAAGACTCGGTTTTGATAGCGGTGAAGATTCAGCTAAGGATTGTGCAGGTGTGTTTTGAGGGATTAAGGAAATGATACAGAGTGAAGTGCTTTTGAGAACCAAGTCTCTTTTAGAGGTGGTTTTGTTGAAAGTGGCATTGGTGGCGGTAGGAATAGGAGAGGTGATAGAGGTGGGCTTAGGGTTTTGGTGAGGGTTTGGTGGGCGAAGAGAAAGGGAGAGAAGAAGAATGGCCATGAGGGAGTGAAGATAGTATTCATGGCTGTTCGTACTAGAGAAAGTGTAGATAATGTGGGGCAGGGAACTAGGTGATTATATACCAGATTCTCAAGGCTTCAAAAGAAGGGTACTTTTGGGTTTTTCATTAGATTGTGGTAACTTGGAATTTGGTGATTTTCAAGTATAGGGATAATGATTTTTCTTTTGCCCTTGTTCGTAACCTCAAAGGCTCAAGCCATTAGACCAAAATGCCCATCTTTCTTTTCATGGCCAATAGACGTTATCCTCAATCAAATTCATCCCAACCTATCCGACACAAAAACAAATCCAAACCACCCAAAATCCTAAACCAAACAGAAATCAGAAAATGATAGAGAGGAAAGAAAGTCTTCCCTTCTTTCTCTGAGTTCTTTCCTCTCCTCCCTCGTATCACTCCATCTCTCATCTCTCCCTCTCTCTCATGGAAACCCTTATCTCTTCTCACTCACTATCTCCTCTCCTCAACCCAAAACCCTCCTCTTTGAAACCCCATTTGCCCACATCTATACAACCAAGATCAAATTCTCTCTTTATCCACCGACCTATTACCTGTAACCTCAAAAGACACACTTCGCAATCACTAAAGCCATCTTCACCAGTACCCACAAACTGGCTAACTCATGCACAGCAAGGACTAGCAGCTCTAGCTCTCTCTTTGGCACTCAACTTTTGCCCACTACTGCACATTGGCAATGCACTAGCATCTGAATTTGATGTGCTCAATGAAGGGCCACCAAAAGAATCCTATGTAGTTGATGATGCAGGTGTGCTTAGTAGAGTTACAAAATCTGATTTGAAGCGGCTTTTATCAGATTTGGAGTCCAGGAAAAACTTCCACATAAATTTCATCACTGTTAGGAAGCTCACTGTAAGATTTCTTTGGTTGCTATGTGTTCGTATATGTGTGTTCCTTGGTTTAGTTTAGTGTGAATTTCATTCATTTGGGAACACTTTTTTATTGTTTGTGGAGATGGAGTTGTTTGATATCTAAATTATAGAATTTCTCTGTAGAAGAATCATAGGAAGTCATTAATTCTCTTCTTGGTTACTGAGAAAAATGAGGAAGAGAAAATGTGTATAAAGACTTAAATTTTGGTTGTTTAGCTACTAACAACATACTGAAATGCAAATTCCTCAGTATGCACAGTAGTTAATTACTTGATTTTGCTGGGAATCTTAAAAAGAGAAAATGAAAGGTCTTGAGTTTCATGCTAACAGGACAAATGTTAATGTTAAGGCAATATACGTCGCTGACTAGACTTGGTTGTATAACGTGCCAAAGTTCTGGAGTTTATGAGTGAAGTATGTAATTCTAATAGTTCAGGTGGTTGGCATTTGAGGTTTTGGGTATTGAGAATTTATAGCATTTGGTTGCAGAGCAAAGCTGATGCTTTTGAGTATGCTGACCAAGTTTTGGAGCGTTGGTATCCCACTGTTGAAGAGGGCAATAACAAGGGTATTGTTGTGCTTGTTACTAGTCAAAAAGAGGGGGCAGTCACTGGTGGCCCTGCATTCACCCAAGCAATTGGAGAAAATATTCTTGACGCCACTGTATCAGAGAACCTTCCTGGTAATTATGCATTTACCTTTCAAGTTTCAAGTTGATGATTAGTTTCTTTATTATGTGCATTAAGAAGTTCATGTATGCTCAATCTGAACAATATAGCATTGAATTGGAAGAATGACCAACAAAGAATTACAAAAACTAGACGATAATTGTAAGTAATGTAAAATTTTAACATTGGAATTCTGGTACTCTACTAATTCCACATTAACCATTAGAACTAGAAAACACAGAACAGTAATGATTAAGCCTGCAAGCCAGAAAATCCAAATTATTGTGTTGTACATGTATGGCAAAAGGTTACTGGGAAGAAAATAACAAATAAAAAAGGCTTACAAGGTGAAGTAGGCAAAAAATTTACTGATGTACTATAATCAAAACAAATTACAAGAAAGTATTTTCCACTTAATTTGTTGGTTCAATATATTCTCAAGTCTTATCACTAAAGTATAGAGACAAACTTCATCATGAGAGTAACTCCTTGCTTTGCTAAACAAAAGCTTCCCATGGGCTGGTGATTATGTACCATGGCCTTGCCTATTTCTGTCTGCTTCCGTTAGCTGCAAGCCATTCACCATGCTTTGGGAATGTTTAGCTGGATCCCTCGGATGCTGACGTCCTATGGAACTCTAAAATTGACATAATAGACTGTCGAATTGGTTCTTACCATAGGCCACAAAAAAAACGTTGATACATGCTTCATATTCTGTGATATTGTTAGTTCCTTCAAAGTTGAGCTTAAAGAAGTTGATGGAAGAGCAGAATATGAATCTGTGTTCTCTTTTAACTAAAGTGAAATAAAGCTATATGTATGTTGTTTGATTATACTTTATAACACCATACAAGAACAATCCCTTATAAGCTCTCTTGCATATTATTGGCCAGCACCAAGCCCATAATATTTTCCTTGTTCATGTTGTGACTATATACAATCTTTAGGAGTAAGTGTTGATTGTCTCTTTAACAAAATATTGCTATTTTAGGCCTTTATTTTTGGGTTTGAGATATTATCTATTAGTATGTTTTAGTCATGTTAATCAAATTATTGGGTTTATGATCGCAGTCTTGGCTACGGATGAAAAGTACAATGAAGCAATTTATAGCAGTGCCAAACGACTGGTTGCTGCTATAGATGGGCTTCCAGATCCCGGCGGGCCCACATTTAAGGACAGTAAACGAGAATCTAATTTCAAAACCAAGGAAGAGACAGAAGAGAAGCGGGGACAGTTCAGTCTTGTAGTTGGAGGTTTGTTGGTGATTGCTTTCGTTGTTCCTATGGCACAATATTATGCTTATGTCTCCAGGAAGTAAGTACTGTTATTATTATCTTCCAAATTACTCCCCTTAGATTTTGGGAGGAATGTGTAACACTTAGTTGTACAAATGATCATGTCAAAAATGGTTGATGAGAAACTTGCAATCAAGGGACAAGTACAGAGTTTTTGGGTTTGTATTAAGGAAATCTATAATTAAATTATGTTTAATCCTGCATTATGCACATGCTTTCATCATCTTAGTGCTTTTCTAAGACGGAATTTATCATAGCATAAGATTTAAATGTTACACTTGTTCATCATCAAGCTCTTGCCACAAAATGATAAATTTTTCTTTTTTAATTTATTTCACACAATAGCTAAATAGAGACTTATCATGCTTTTCACAAGATGGTGATTTTAGTGCCAGAAAAAGAACAGATTCACACTACACCTGATGACGTTGGCTATATCTTTCTGCAGAGGCTATGCTAGATTTAAGCTTGTAACTTTCTCTCAGTATTTCGATATGGCTAGGTACTAGGTAGGTAGCATTATAGAAGCCAAGGGACTTTTGGTTTGATAGTGTTTGCTCTTAAGCATAGCATATTCAGGAAAGAGAGATTTGAACACTTAAAAAGGGTTTTGGCTGTATGGAATTATGAAACTTAATCCTGAGCAAGCAAATGTTATGATGCACTGATTTTTATTTATAGAACAAATTTCTGTTGTCTATACTGTTATACGATGTTTTGCTTAATAAGTTAAGTTCAATCACTTGAAAATTTTACAACCAAATTATCCTTCTGATTGGAAGGTGAAACCTTAAAAATATAGACGGAAACTCTCCAGCTTCTGTCCAAAATATGCAAGGTTCAAATCCTACAAATTCAGACCTTTAGCAGGGAGTCTTCACTTTGCCTTTTAGTAAAAAGTAGTAAACAAATGAATGAAATTCAATCACCAGATTACTTTCTTTGAGTCACAAATGATAAGTTTGTAAGAACCTAATTTTTTATTCATGGCTTGAATTCATTACCAGAAGTCAACACTTGAAGAATGAAAAATGAATGAAATAGTTACAGTAATGAGCATATTATTAGGCTTTCAGAACTTGAGGTTTAGGAGGAAAGGCATTTTATCAGAGAAAGGAGGATCGGAATATTTTCCAGTTAGTATTTGTGATGAAACATACTGATTTGCAGCCTCTGTATAATGAATACCATCCCAGTTAACATACTCAGTACTATCATTGCATGCTTTGGCTGTGATTGAGGTCCCATCCAAGACTTTTGTTTGTCCACAACCAATCCGGCTGTCGTAGTTAAGTGGTGGACCTCCAATTCCACAGCAAGCCATTATGGGTTGCTCAAAACCTACAAATCAAAATTTAATCAAGATCAGCTTGCCTTTTTCTTTCCTTTTTAGTTCAATATGATCACTATAAGATGGATATAGGATTGAGAGATTACTTACCATATCGAGAATAATTTGCAATAAGGTTGGACTTTATGAAGAAGATATCTACATATGTGATATTTGAATCCGTAAATTCTCCCTGCAACTTTTTGCAGAGAGCATGAAGCTGCAAATTGAAAAGTTTAGCAGCTTGATTATGAGAGCTTACACATCCTAGCTCATCAAACTTTGATGGATCAGTTCCAAATTTTGCCATATTCTGAGGCAAGCATCCAAGAGGCGCTGTGTTATGTATCCAAAAATTTCTAGCCCCTTGGTCATATAGTTTCTGAAATTACAACAAATAAATCAAACAGCCAAGTAAGAATTTTATCACACTTTTGTTGTTACTAGTATCAATTAACCTCTATACAGTGTCACTGAAGCTGACCTTTAGTCCAGCTTCAAATTCTTCTAAGATTAATGGAATTGAAGCAATTATTTGATCCAGTGATTTAGAATAAAATGCACCAGCAAGATCATTTTGACCAATATCAAACATGTAGAGACCCTTCTCAAAATAATCTTCTGTTGGCAGATACTTCTGATACTTTTTACCTGCAAAACAATTAAGAAAAGAAGGTATCTGTTCATTTTTGTTCCTTTTTTTTTAATCTTTCCATCTTTTGTATGAATAGCCTTCTGTATATGCATCAATGCTAGTAAGGTTTGGAAAATTTACAGCTTATAATGGTAGATGATACATGTAAAACACACCTTCAGCTAGCAATTCAAGAGCCCGAGCTTTGAATCGGAGGAACTGAGCAACCTGAATCCCAAATGAAAATGGGCTGACGGATGTTGCAGTTGCCGGAAGAACAGTTGACCCTGCAGCTGCAAAGTTGCACCCTTTTTGGAAACTTGGTAGGCCAATTGAATCCAGATACGCATTTAAAAAGGGCAAATCCATTTCATCCACTGCAAAAATCATTATTCAAATAAACAAATTAAATAAATGAAATTAAAAAAAAAAATCAGTTCTGAATTCTAATCATACAAAAGGATAAATAAGAGCCAATTCTTCTTGAAAACATAGGAAACAGAGGAACATGCAGGGGAAAAGCAATGGTAATGAATATTACTACATCAGTTATCACAACTGGGTAAAATGGGGAAAAAAATCTGAATTCATAATGGTCTTAAGATTTTGATGGAGAATTTACTGATAAAATCTACGATGAGGCGACCATCACAGTATCTCCCAAATGGTGTCTGGAAATAAGATTGTCCATAAGGAGGATTAAGGCTTTCAAACCCAGCTGAAATGAGTTCACCCGTGTCGGAATTGGAATCTCCAAAGTTGAAAACCGCTGGAAAATTGAAGTGAATGGAAGTTGATAGAGGCAAGAAGATGAAGACGAAGGTGAAGATTCGTAGAATACATGTCTTGGTAGCCATGGCTAGAGCAAGCAAGAAGGATTATAGCTTTCACTTATATGTTAGTCACCAGCTAGAAATAGTCTTTGGTAAGCTTTCGTAATAGAATATAGTTCGGTTGGTGTGTGTGCAATGAACGTTTGCTTTGCATATTAGCAAGCAAAAAGGGAAGAGATGGCAATTGCTTTGCAATTGGTGCACCATAACTTTTTCCTATTTTCTCTTTATTCCCCTAGAAATACATTAATTATTAATGCAACTAATTTGATTGATAGTAATCTAATCATAGGAACTTTTGAGTTAAGATATCGACTACAGACTCTTAGTCTAGTGATTATTTTTGTGTTCTCTATTCAAGAGATAAGGGTTCGTTATCCTCCTTTCTCGACAACTACATAAAATAAAATTTTTAAATAAAAAATAATATTTGAAGTAATAACGGAAACTTTACTTAAGAAATCTACGATGAGACGACCATCACAAAATCTCTCTGACGGAGTTTTGAAGTGATTTTTCCCATAAGGAGGATCAAGTTGGAGACCAAGTCCGGCGACAAGTTCACCTGTGTCGGAATTTGAATCACCAAAATTGAAAACTGCCGGATAGTTGAAATCAATAGAATTTGAAAGAGGTAAAATTAAGTAAATGAAGGTGAGAATTTGGAAGGTTAATGTACTGGAACCCATGGTTGGTGTTTTTCTTTTCTCTAGTACGAGTACGTTTATCTACCAACAACCAAATCCTATATAGTAGCTTTTTAAATATGTAAAGAGAAAAAAGTTTGATGAGTTTAACATGCACAGCGAGAGTTTGCTTTAAATTATGGGGAGGGGCAAAATGATGAGCAAAGCAAAGTTTTCCTTATTGGCCAAAGGGTTAATTCCATCAAAGGACTCTAAACTTTGATCGAATTACACTTAAATACCTATTGTTTTGATTTTTACAATCACATCCTTATATTGATTTGTGTGTCTTGTTAGACTATAGTTTGTTAAGTTAAATGTGTGAAATTCACAAAAAAAAAAAAAAAATTAAAAAAAAATTGAGTAAAAAACAATTACATTTCTTGTGTTTAACAGTTTAGTCCCAAATTTTTAAAAAACAAACTCATCTTAGTATTAGGAATTAACAAAACAATGGAAAACAAAAATGACTTGTTACTAATATTTGTAACATGTGATATGCATCTCAATAAAAAAAACACAAATCTCATGTTATGTGGTTATCAGATAAATTTTTTTATTAAATTTTGTTTTGACTGTTAGCTACTTTAGATATAGTAATTGCGTCAAGTTATCAATAAAAACATTTAGTGAGAACGTTGTTTTTTAAAAACTTATAACGAACTTATAATTACCATCAAATTTGAGAAATATAATTGTATTTTATCTCAAAAATTAACATTTAACATTTGAAAATATAAAAATAACATTCCTCTCATCTCTCACTCCTTTTCTCTCCCATCTTTTTCTCTAACTATCTTCAATTTTTTCTTTTTGTTACTAAAATTTTAATTTCTCTTTTATGACATTGACAAGTATTTGTGTTTAATCCAAATCTAAAAACGCTTATATTACATTGATAGGGACATCATCCTCTCTCTTTCAATATTTTTTTCTTTACTAGCAAAAAAAATATATATTTTATTAACTTTTGATAGATCAAAAGAATAATGTTGGTAAATAATCAATTTCAACTTTTAAATTTCATTAGAAGATTCGTATGATTGCATACTTGAAAGTAATTTCCCATAAAAGCACCAATTACTATTTTGGCAATGTTATTGCACCCCAAGTCTCAACTGATGTAGTCTTATAATGCAAGTTAAAGTTTATTTGCATGACAATTATGAATATTTCCATTTAGCAACTAATATTAAAAGATAATTTCAATTTGTTTTGATAGACAACGTCACCCATAGGCATAGCGTAAATTTGTCAATTCTCTGTAATTATTGATGGTGGCAGACAAGGCCATTTGGCCAGAAATAAAGTTAATGATTTGTGTCCCCTTTTTATGTGAAGTCAAGTAGTCAATATCTTGCCGATCCAAAATTATCATGCAGAAAACTCTTCATACAAATATGGGAAATATCATTGAAAATTCCATTATAGATTAGTAAGAATGCAAAGGCAAAGAAGAGAGAAACAGAAAGAGAGAGAATGTTACATCTTTTAAAACTTCAGGGACTTGAATGCAACTAAACCTTGGCCAAACAAAATACAAAAGCTCCATTTACGTCATATGTGGTGTTAACTGTTAACAACCAAATGAGGAAATGGGAATACATCTAAAGAACCCTGTAAAAGGTAAAATAAGAGAATTTCTTCTCCTTAATGCTATTATTTCGAGAGAATTAGAAATACTAAAAATCTTAGGGCGTTCAGCACCATTTTGCAAGTAAGGTGTTGAATCTCCCTTACACGGGTGGCATTTTGCAAACTTAACTCTTATTGTATCCATTATCTTACGATTCTCACTCCATATTTTCCTCGTTTCTTGTCTGTGCAGAGGTACTAGAATTGTTTTTCTAACCCCCAAATATTATCTTGTGAGCAAACACCATCTGGTCGGCATCACGAGAAAGTAAAATCCCATCAAAATGGATTTTTCAGCTCCCTTTATATTAGGCTTACTTTTATTATAAAAAAAATATTAGGCTTACTTTTGTCCTCTCATCTTTTATCTTTTTCAGTTTTCATTTTTAATGTGAGTGGGATTTAAACTTTGTTTTTTAACTGAAATTTTGGTTTCTTGTGTGATTAGAAGCACCAACTACTCTTACATTATTCAAATAAAATAATACTTAAAAAATAGTAAAAGCAACGATTCTTGGCCAATTCTGTGACAGGTGATTAGGGAATCTCCAAAGTCCAAAGATTATGATAAGGATGTTTTTTTTAAAATTTACAATTACAGGCTTACAACGATGGAGAAACGTACTCCATTTCCCAATCACCCACAGAACTCTCATTGTTCGTAAGGGAATTAATTTCCCCCAAATACCATACACTACAATTTAAATCCCAACTTGTGATTTTAGAGGAATATCCATGGCAGTTAGGATCAGGGTAATGAACTGTGGGATTAATTTGGATAACCACTTGAGTTAGTCAATCTAATTTAGGCCTCCACTTAGAGCTTGGAGAGAATAAACATGGCAACACTTAAGAGCTTGGAGAGAATAAGCATGGCAATTTAAGAGAAACATCAACCAAGATAAGACACAACAACTTTGATTTTGATACAAAATCGATGTACTTCTACTGTGAAAAATTGATGTCATATCATGCAATAATTATGTTTAGAAGAATATAGATGCAAAATTTTCATTTTTATCTCAAAAGATTAAATTGCATCACACAACTAACCACTCATCTTCAGCTGCCAAAAACTGAAATATTAAATCATTGCACGAATTCTCATCTTTTTTATATCACAAACACCATACCTCTTTTTTTTGGTACTTGAGTTGTTTATAATCCCGACTGCATTTTGGCACTATATACTGAATTTCAAGTCCATAAGGCGGCCATGCTCAATTATTACATTTCTTCGAAAAGATATAGTAGAATCTAAGATATGTTTCATCCATCGTGTATTTCAAAAGGATCAGCTTATACATGTACATAATATCTACATTTTTTCCTTGTTTCTATTTGTTCTTTATTTTTCTTTCTTTTTTTTTTTGGGGGGGGGGGGGGGGGGGGGGAGGGGGAGGTGGTCAGTGGTGACTTTTGGATGTATACCCTTCGTTCTTTACATGCAAAGGAATGTGATAGAGCATATAGTTACCCAGAAGTAGTAACCCTCAATCTGCACTTTCTCTTCTAGAATTTATTTATTCTTCATATAAGTATGCTAGGAAGTACCGTGGAGGTGTGAACAAGTAGCAAGAGAGTCTTCATTCAGCATCTTCTCTTGAGAAAATGGCACAAACCAGGAAAAAGGAACTGAAAATTTCAGTGATCTTACAAAGAACACTTCGTCTTTCCCCAGTCTCTTTGCCAAGTGCATCAGACCTTTCTGCAGCTCTTACTCTAGCCTTGAGAGCCTTGTTTGCAATCTCAAGCTGCACAGATACAAAAATGTATGTATGAGATGGGCTTCCTTCACTTTATCTAGTTCAAATAAGAGTCAAGCTCCCGAGCAACTTTAAAGGAATAATGACTTCAAGTAGAGTAGGAATAATGACTTCAAGTAGAGTAGGAATAATGACTCCATCTAGATTAGAAAGGAGATGAAAATTTTAAAGCATTTCTACATGTATACTGGTCCCTTAAAGAGGCTTATCATGAACTACTCTTCGATAAAAAATAGTTCGTCATTTTGGATTCTGAAAGAGAAGTGTATCCTATTAACATCAGGATACTTCCACTCTTCCTTTTTTTATTTGTTATTTAGAATACATCACAAAAGCAGACAGAATTAATAAAATGACACTTGCAAGCCCATTATTCCATGAAATTTTGCCCCCAATTGCTTCTTTGCATTTTTCTCTTACCTTATCAACAGTAATTCGGAGCTCCTCCACAGCTTGCTGCAAGGAGGAAATTGTTCGCGAAGTAACATCTTCGTAAGCTGATTCAAAGGCTTCAATTGAATCAAAATCAAAGAATATTCCCTCCAGTATGAACAATTCCTCAAGTAACTTCACATCTTCAGCGTTCAGTCTCTCCCTCAACTATATAAATGGTTATGGAGGCTATTTTAGAATCTAAAATACAAGTTCAAAAAAAGAATTGTCACAGCAGACTCTAACCTTGTTTAGAATTCTCTCACAAGACTCATCTTTGGTTGCAGATAATTCTCTATGATTTCTACTGAGTTTCTCTTCGCTGACGCATGGTGATGCCTTTATATGCTTTGCTCTGACACAAAAATCAAACCAAAAATGGAATGCAAATCACTGAGTTGCCCCAAAATGAAAATTTCCAGAATTCAAAATCTTGGAAGACCATTTTAGTGACTATGGCAAATACAATTTAGTGGATTGATTTCGAGTAGTTTTTAGCATTAATTGGAGGTTTAACTTATCAAGACATAAATATATAAATAGACTTGAAGATCAAGACTTCCAGTTAAGAAATTTAACAGTTACTTTCACTCTTAAGAATTAAGAAATAGAATAGCATTAAAATTCCATACAGCAACATTGCATTCTTTATAGGGATTATACCTTGTGCCAAAACGAAGGGTGGACAGACTTTCTGATGAATTTGAAGGGCTTGGTGAGCAACAGCACAACAATGCAGTTTGAGAGTTCCCTCCCTGTAATATGAGAATCAGTAATCCTTCAATATAAATTTGAAAACAATATAATGGATGGACAGATGAGGAGAAACTAACAAGAGCGTCTTGTAGAATGCGAGTAAGCTTGGAATCACGGTATGGAACGTGGTTTCCTTTGCCTGGTGAACCACATGTTAGGGCATTTATTACGTTTCCCAGGGCTGAGAGGGACTTATTGATGGTCTTTGCTTCTTCAAGAACTATACCTTCAGCTCCAGTTTTCTCTACTTTCTCAGACCCAGCCAGGTCCACCAGAATTAGTTTTCCAGTTTTCACCCTGTTCACAGTTTAAAATGTCAAAGAGTAGTTTGTTACCCTCAAACCATTGTATGGGAAGAAATAATACCTCTTATCTCTGGTCAATTCTTGGTGGACCACAAATATGTAAATACAATGACTTCTACTGCTGGCCATATTCATCTCTATCTATGTTAACGTTTACAAACAAATCTAAAGACTAATGGCCAATGATACTGTCAAAAAAGGGGCAATGAATTAAATGAAAGAAACAAATAAGGATACGGGTCTCTCCTACTGCTCTATTAGCAATACCACTCTGTAATTAAAAGCTCTACATTAGAAGCTGGAGAATATAGTATAAAACTGAGGCAGAATTCTTGAGCTAATTCTTATTCTTACAGATAGGCTTTGTAAAGCTTCTGCAGGGTCTAGAATAGACATCTGGGGAAAAAGAAAATAAAATAAAATTCAGAGGCTCTAGAAACTGAAAAAACATGATTGATAGTATCTTGGTTACTGATGTGATCATCTCAGTTTTAAGTTTTAGCTGTCATGGCATACTAGGTTTTTTGAAATAAGCTCACCTCGGTCACTCCAGATAACAATATTCCTTGCGTTCTGCTCTCCTTAATCTGTATATTATCCCTTGTTAAATCAAACAGGTCCCTAAAAAATAGCACACTTTCAATATGCTGAGACTACAAGTATAAGAAGATATCAAAACATTAATAAATATAGCCTGATTAGTATCTATTTTGTGGCTAATCAAACTTCCAAAGGGACTTAATTATTCGTAAAATACATATGTCGATACATACCTGACTTTCTCCATATAGATCTCTACCTGGAGGAGTCACAAAAGGTTCAGAAATTGCATAGCAAGAGTGTCAGTTAAATTGTAGAAAATGTTAGCCCCTGCTACAAGATAAAGGAGATAAGTTTATGTCAATACCATTGACAGCTTGATTGTGTATTTGGTTGTTTCATTAGAAGATCTAATATACTCAAATAGCCCATCCACTACTCTGGCAAGTAATCCTTTCTTCTGCTCATCACATTCTAGGATGCTTGGTCCCTGAATCAACAAAAGAAATATCAACAGCTATGACCTCACCTTACCTTCTATAACCATAATTCCTGGAATACATATATGAAATTATCACCTCCATGCTATATGTCTTCCCTGCTCCTGTCTGTTTTCAAGAGCATAAGAAATATTGTCAAATTGAGACAGAATTCAGTATGACAAGTCAATTGAAGAAAAAATGGTCATAAGTCAGTGTATGACTTTCATACGCTTAATACCTATACGGATACAAATATAATGTTTAAAGATTCAAATTCAACTCTTTCGCATCCTTACAAAATTATCCTACCCTAAGTTGGGAGAAAAATAGTCTTCAAGTAGCCACTTAATTCACTTATCAGGCAGGAAGAGATAAAATTAAGATGAAGGTTTTCAAAGATGAACTTCTTACTATCAAGCCTAGATAGGCCAGTTTTTGTTATTGAACATTTATACCAGCATTGACACCCTGCAAATCTCAGTTATTAGCCAGTAAGAATCCCTATGCAATCTCATTAATTATTATAGCATGTACATTTTGATCATATACAGAGTTCACATAGAAGATCATTTTGGTGTCAAATTGCATATCATTTATATCAATTTCTAATTTCAACCCTCCAAACAAAAAAATTTCTTTACAAATACATCATTTACATAGTAAAGTCTTCTTCTGCATATGATACATTGGGACATGCACATGGTCAGACAAAACCAAGCATCCATATGATCAAAAGTATTCTCAGGATCAAGTATTTCAATACTACTTAGATCTTACCTGCCCATAAGTGATGATTGTGCCATTTATTGCATTAACAGCATCTGTTTCATTAAGGAAGACATTTAGAAATTAGAAATGCGTGGCCAAGTAAGGAAAACCAACATAGTAAAAATATGACTTTAACTCTCAATCCTTAGAAACCTACCTTCTGTTTGCTAGCTGAGAAAATGAAGAAATCAACAAGATATAATTATAGATTTTTCCTTTTTTAGGGTAATTGAACCTTTTGCAAACTTTCAGCTCCTTTATGTTTCAAATTTAGGAAACTAAACCATATCTGCTATTTTCACTTTTCTTTTCCTCCGTTTTCTCGACTAGCAAACACGAGAGTTCATCAACAATCAGAGAGCAATTGCGCAGTTAAACACAGTTTGTGAGTCTACCTCGAACAATAGGCAGAGCCAGAAATTCATATACATCAGCTTGCTCAGATTTCTCATAGAACACCCTATCAAAGTTAAACATGAATTCTTCTTCCTTCTCATCCTACCATATATGAATACAAATGAGAAAGGGAACAATGTAAAAACTAACGCTATAAATTCATATGAAGGACAATTTGATGGCAGTAATATAACTATTCACATATTAAATAAACAGCATTTTTGGCGAAAGTGAACCTTGAAAATGAAAGTTTCAGTGTCCATGCCATGAATGCAGACACTATGGCCGTGCTCTCTTCTCTCCTTTGAGCTTAATGGCCTAAAGCGAGCAAATACGGTTATATTTGGCATAGCTTTATCATACCAAAACTAGATCTCCTGAGAAATAAATGCCAAAATTCGTCACAAAATTAAGACAATTAATGATCATATCAACATCGAAGATCAAGCAATAACTAATTAACTCAATCTGCTTAAAAATTTCTATGATTACAAATAGTAAGTAGCTTATTATATACTCATAATAAGCCTCGATTTGAAAATCTAGAGGTTCTGATTCTGTGTTTGTTGGATCAGATAACTGATAACTAAAAACGAAAACAAAATTTTAAATCTGATGTCTCGGAATCCTCTAGTAGTCAGTACATTGAACGATCGAGAAGCTTCCAGAGCTCTATTTGGTCCGAGAAAGCAGAGAAAATTGAAAGAAAATTAAATTCGATTTGATGAACTGAAGATTTGAAAAACTGGATGTAACTTCCCGCGTTTTCTCGGTGACCAAATACGATGAAGATGGAATGTTGATCAAGTTTTGAAATCACGAGAAACACAAAAATCGGCTCGATGGAATAAAATCGAATTGTTGCATTTCAAAATCCTTATGATCGAAGGCACAATAATGAAGAAGATTGTGGAACTCCATTAAAAAGAGAGGAAAACCCGAGAAACGAAAATCTCAGCTAAATCGAACAGCCGTTTTTAGGCTTACCTGAGTTGATAGGAGGATTAAAAAAGGGTACTGATTCTAAGATGTGAAAAAACGATTACTAAACTTTTTCTTCTTTTTTAAGGAACCCGATAGATCGAAGAGAAATTTTCGTATTGAAAGACTTAAAACTCACAGATATCGAAATTTGAATCCCTGATTTCTTTGATTGGCGGGAAAGAGCGAAAATGAGGAGAGAACCCAAACTTACCGAATTGAAAACGAAAAGCTTTTTGTTTCAATGGATTTTGTTTGTCTCAATTTTGGATATAAAATGATTCGTTGCATTTTAAATTTTAAAAAAAATCAAATGTACTTTCATTCAAATACCTCAAACTGTTTTGCTTCATTTAAATTGAATTGAAAGCTATCTCTTAAAAAAATATAAAAAAATAAATAAAAGCTAGTGAAGTCTGTCTAAATTACAAAAGGTTGGATGCATATAAGTATATAACCCTTACATCTATATTTTTAGCATTTCTGGTGCGACTCGTGTTCGGAAAAAAAATCAAGTTGCAAATAAAATACAGAATTTTCAATGGTCAGTGAGCGAGACAATTTGTTAATTTTATCTATATTTTAAACATTTTTTGTGCTTTTACTGTTTAAAATATAGAGTTATCAATGTTGGATGAACAAGACAATTGCATTCGTCTCAATGATTATCGAATCTCTTGTGTAAATTGCATTTGGATGCGTTGAGGTTTTGAATTCGATTTTTCATATTATTAACTCTCTTGTGTAAAAACTAAATGTCACAAAGCACCAGCACATCAGTGTTTATGGGCAATTGCCCTCTTTCTTTACTTTATTGCTACTCACACAATATACAAAGAATTGACCAAGCGCTTAAAATGCAAAATGCTACTAGCACACATTATCTCTTGAAAAGTGTCTCTCTCTATATGTATTTATCTCTTTAACACTCTTAGCTCTTAGCTCTTAACTCTTAGCTCTTACTCTTGCTGAATATGAATGAAATGCATGTTGCCTTAGCTATTTATAGTCATCAGCTGACACCCACAACTACTACATTTTAGGAGAACAATTTGGTCATGGCCCATGATCAACCCACACATCAAGTATCCGCTCACTTACAGTTATCTCACATTTAACATATGTTCTTCACTTGGTCAATTGGCTCACTAGATTGGGTCACCAACGTGAGCCACTTATTTCATGTAATGTTAGCTCGTTTGTGTGTGGTCTAGCTTAGTTTAGCCCGTCAACTGTCTTGGTCCAATATGTGGGTCCTCTTGGTTGCTTGGCCCAAGCCAATGCTAGTTCATATTAGTTAACTAGATAGGGTTCAGATCTTCCATGGATCAAATGTTCAACTAGGCCCACTCAAAGCTCGTCTCAAGTGCTCTCTCTTGACGACCTGTTTAGATGATCACAAGTCCATCTCAAGTGCTTCTCTTTGGCCCAATGTCTGCACACAACCCACATGCTTTGTGTCAAACTTCACTGTTTGCCACACAAGTCCACTATCATACACATCCCAACCCAACACTTAGCATGGATCAATTAACCTATTCTTTGGATATTTTCTTCCTCATGCCCATGGCCAACATGGGTACAAGGCCTACCACATGTTGCCACTTGCAGATCCACCCCTTTAAGAGGCTAACAGAGGGTTGTAATGTGGTTAGGTAGGGATATCATTTGGTAGGAAAAAAATACGAGAAAAAATAAAATTAATATGATCGGTATTTTTTTTTTCACAAGTCCACAACAATTCTTTCAAATTTAGATAATTAAGAGGTGAAAGCTAAAGTAAATAAATTTTTGTCATTTTCTTTTTCCCTTTCATTTTTTCATTATTTTTATCAAATAGAAGATAGAAGATATCAATTATCTAATTTTTTTTTCATCTTTTTTTTTATCCTCCAACTTTTTTTTACTATTAATAAAAGCCTTACAAATTGCTGCATCTACAAGTACCCCACATGGCACTCATTTAAATGGGACAAAAGTTGATGAAGACACTCCAAAAGAATAATTTGTACAAACATAAATAAGGAAATACCACCAGTCTCATATGCCACTATAAAAGACAGTATGTAAATCCTTTAATCATTTTATGATTCACATTTTTCTTTTGACAAAAAGATGAGTTGCTGTGGAAGGAGCTATGCATGTACTTCAATGCCAAAGAGCCCAGCCCAATGAGCCCTTCCAGTTGTATGGGTTCAACCCAGACCAAATATTATCGTAGCGTCAAGTAAGCCTGCTGCATCTTTTCTGGGCTGGGATGAATTTGAAGATTGTTTCTATACAGAAATTAACATATGCTGATACGCTATTGTGGACTAAGCCCCCAATTAGACAAAAACCCTGAACTCACCGGTGGAGCCATGGCGGACCAAGGACTCGATCCAGCGGCTCCACCGTGCCTGCACTTGGTCTCCGCCTTCCTCGCCATGGAACCCACCGACTGCCTTATCACCCTCGCAAGGTAAACTACCGGAGCATGTTGGTGGGAACTAGGTTCAAGTTAGCGAAAATGGCGTTCTTTAGTACTTCACCTTATTTATCCTAATAACTAATATCCTTGTTGTCGTTGTTGATATTGTTATGCTTTATGCAGAGAATGTGGCGGAGGATTGGCTACAGAGAGCGTGCAAAGGTTCATCTGGGAGCGTTGTGTAAGCGAAGCTGTAAGTGAGTATTTTTTTCTTCTTCGTATTTTCATTTTAGTTCTGTTTTGGCTGGCATTTGCTTTCATTTGATGAATTGGTAACTCGTGTAAATGGGGAATTTTGATTTGAGATCTGTTTGGTTGCTGAGAAAATGAAAACTTGAATGAAATTTGTGGAAATTTTTTTGATGAATTTATATGAGAATTTAAGAATTTTACCTGTTCCACTAAAACAAGAATTGTATTTTAATCATTTGAAAAGAAGAAGAAGATTTTGGAGTCTATCTCGATAGTTTCTGACTTTGTCAAGTCTTGCTAACTAAAATAATCACCATACTTTAGCTTAAAAGTTGCATTACACTTAAAGATGATGGCTTAAGTTTCCTCATATCTTGAACTTTCAAACTATATTTTTTTTCACAAGTTTTGTTTTAAATAAGCAACTTGTTCGTTTTGTCTCTAGAAATATAAAAGTTGGTTTAGTGTATGACAATTGCAGGTTGCAAACAGCCATGCACCTTATGTGAAGAATTTTCTAAAGAAGCTTATAAATGAAGTTGAGTCAAAGAATGGATATGTGTTGGATGAATTATATGAACACTATGCTTACTACATGACTTCATTGAAGGTAAAGCTTCAGGTTGACAGGATTGCTATCAAATTTTCTTATGGAATGATTTTTGTCCTTAACGTCCTCGAATCATGTTAAAAAAGATTTATTGTTCACTAGGATGAAAACTTGGTCAAAGGAAACACAAGGATCTGCAAATGCATCTCTTTTCATTTTCACGAGGGTAACAATAAATACTCATGTGAAGTTGGTTTTTTGGATCTTTATAGTATTATTGTATCAATACGTGCTTAGTAAATTATTTTGCATTTTTAGGTTGTTATGAACTCCCAAGTTGTCCGAAGTCGAGGAAACTAAAAATTCCACTGAAATGTTCGCTCAATATGCTTGAAGGAGATACAGGGTATGATTCATCCTTGATTTATGTGCTAAGTTTTGTACATTGTATATATCTGCACTTATGCATATCATCTTCATTTAGTTATCTTTATGGGTATCAAAAGTTGTTTCATTGCGTTCTATTTTCCATATAATTGTATTTAAGTTAGTCTTAATGGCTTGGTTTACTCAGGTGTTCAGTCTGGCCGTCAAGTATTTTTCTGTCAGAGTTCATACTTTCTTTCCCAGATATATTCTCTAATAAATCATGTTTTGAGGTGAGTGTTCAAGTAAGTAATTCCTCTATTTGAAATATTAATTTCTGGTCAAGATTAACTATTTCATAGGTAACTTAAATGAGTCAACATTGTAGTTGCTTTCTATTATTAAATTTCTGAACCGGTCATTTCAATAATGTTTTGGTAGAAAGAATCCAAGTAAAAATATATTTGAGATACTTTGACTCCCCATCCCTTTTCGACATACTTACATCCCATCTTATGTGCATAGTCTTTCTTTTTGTTATGCTCTTCCTGATGCTGATAGAAGGTGATTATTGTCTCAAAATTTGGCATGTTGATGGCTTTCTCTTTCTGTTTGTAAAATAGGTTGGTTCTGGTGTTGGTTTGGTTGGAATTTGTCTTGCCCACATAAAAGCCTCGAAGGTATGTTTTTCAAGTCTCGTTTACATATCTTTGGAGATTATTCTCCTTTCTCTGTAGCTTTCTTGTTATGTACATTTAAAAGAATTGCATGCTCTCCTAATTTTTCAAAACCTGATGTTTATTGCTTGGTCTATTGGCCCCATAGTATGCTAAACTGGATGTCCTAAGTAATGAAGTTTTGCTTCCATATATTTTATGCACCATTACACGGTTGTGGTTAACTTGAGCATTATGCATAGCTGACATGGAAGCTTAGGATTGTCATAGTGGCCTTGTCTTGGTCAATTAAACTGATTGTATGGTCTGTTCTGGACTAATGGGGTCTTGCAACATTACATTTTAGGGCCATGGCATGGAGTTGCTTTGATATACCGAGGATAGCTTTGATGATAGTTATAAACACTACTGGATGACGCTATGAAGCTTTCTTGAGCATCAAGCTTAAAAGATTAAGCTACCTTGAACAGATGGAGTTTTCTCCATTCGAGTAACTGTTCATGAAGCTGTTTAGATGAAGGCCTAAATGTATTATGGTGCTTATATGGAAATTGGGGGTGTGAGTGCTACCCAATCTCTCATTTCCATTGCTTTTTTTTCTGCCAGATAATCCAGCTGAAACCAAAATTTTGTTGAACTTATAAAACTACATGTAACAAATTAAGATTTGATAACTTCTTAAACTTACCTGCCACATATACCTGATATATAATACATACTAGGGGTGTGCGTGGGTTGGGTTGGGTCGGGTTAGAGGTCAACCCTAAGTACCCAACCCATGACATTATGTTCTCAGCCCTAACCCAATACAACCGTTATAAAAATTCCAACCCCAACCCAACCCGCGGGAAATCGGGTTAGGCTCGAGTTGAGTTCGGATTGGCTTGTGAAATCAAAATCAGGGTTCAATAGATTGATTTGGATTAGGTTGAATAGGATTGACTTCAAATGTTAAACATTGTAAATAGAATTATAAAAGCATCAAATTAACATATTTAAAGTCAAATGTCTTTCAAATATTCAAATTCCAAAAGCTCAAATATTCTATAGAAATTCAAATAACTAGCTAGTAACACTAACAATGTGTTTGGGACGGAGGTTATCGGAGAGGAAGGGATGGGGTTCCATACTCTTCCAAACTCTCAATGCCTTCCAAACCACCATTTTTAATAACCCCCAATTTGGGGAGGGGAGGGGATTAGGGGCTATTGTTATATGTTGTGTAATTTCAATTTTACTTTTTTTATAATGGTTTAAATTTTATAAGGAAGGATATACTTGTAATATCACAATAATAACTTATCCATTCCCTTCCTTTCACCTTCCTAACCAAACAAAGGGAAGGTATTTTACCCTCCCATTTTTTTGGGGGATAAATACATTTCCCCCGGAGGTTTGGTATAAACTACACTTACCCTCTTTTAGTTTTGGAAATCACGGTACCCCCTTTTGTCTTATTCATAGTTTAGGTTTTACGGAACACTTAACCCTTTACCATTGGAAAATCTGTTCGTCAACTGGTAAAAAGTTGTTAACCGGTGTGGCATGTCATCATAATTTTGGTTTAAACCTATATTGCCCTTCTTGTACTTTTATAAAGTAATATTTAGACCTTTAAAACACAATAGCTCCTTGTTTTCTTCCCCATTTTCGATCATTCAAACATCTTTTTTATTTCTTTAAACAAAAATCATGAACAAATATTCTTCTTCCCTTTCACACTCCAACAAAATCAAGATTGCTTCTAAGACTAAAAAACCAAATTTATCAGCAATGTTCTTGCTCTTACTTTACGAATCCATAAAAACAAATTAAGGTTTTCACAAATTGTCCCAACTCTCCAGCCAGTGAAGCGCAATTCTGCAACCCACAGCTCAGTACCCCTTTCTGAGCCCTAACAACAAGAATCAGTAATATTTTTTCCTGCCATCTATTTCAGATCTTCTCTCTCCCTCTTTCTCTCGAAGTCTCCAATCAATGGCGGACAAGAAGAAACACTGTCGTGCGAACCCATCCTCTGATGAGACCGAACAACCTTTCAAGATCCGTCAGAAGCTCGATTCTTCCATCCTTGAAATCCTCAAATCCTTCGCGGCCTCTTCCTCCTCCTCCAAAACTCATCGCTGTCTGATCTGTCCCTCCACACCACTTGCCGCGAGGTAACGGATCTCTCGCTCTCCTCTGTCCAAACCACCATCGAGTCCGTCATTCTCCAACTCATCCAGGACCAGACTTAACCGGTGTCGTTCTCGATGACGTCTCCTGCATGTTGGACTGTACCAGATCGAGCCTCAAATGGCATTGCCATAGATAGAAGGGTCGTCGTTGGGGGGGCTTATCTTTAGCTATAATATGGATATGCAGAGTTATTCCTTGTTCATACTGCTGGCTGAGAAAGATGCTGCCTATGTTAGGTTGGCAGAGGATAATTGAGGGTAGGGTTTCGCAAGAACAAGAGGATGAGGATAGAGAAAGGAGAGAGAAACGAACAGAGGAAAGAGGAGTTGTGTTAAAAAAATTGGTTAAGGTGGGTCTCACCTTGTCTTTAGGGATTGTTTTAACGATGGACATTTTGTTCATTTCATTTTTTCCGTTTAGAATTAACAGAATTCATCCGATCAACATCGGTCAAAGGGGGTGACCGTCATTTTCTAAACTAGGAAGTAAGCGTAGTTTTTGCTAAACCTCAAGAGGTAAATGTATCTATCCCTATTTTTTTTAACATCCAAATAAGGGTAGGTTAACCACCCTACCTTCCCTTTCCTTACCCTCGCATCCCCTCCCTTTAAATACCCCTCCAAACTCCCAAACTTAGTGTGAATTACTAATAATCAAACCTTATGTTTTTTAACTAAACCAAAAGAACAAAACTACTTCATATTTATTTTAGTTAAGTTGTAACACCAATAAAGTAAATAGTTAAATTATTATAATAAAATCCTTATATATTATATAATTAAATACGGGTCCACGGGTTACAATTTAGTAACTCCAACCCTAACCCAACCCAAATTTTATTCAGGTTGAGGTATTTGTTTCTCATCCCAACCCTAACTTGCTCAAAGTCTGGGTTGGGTTGGGCTAGTTTGCCCAAGTTGCACCCCTAATACATACTCAAGCACCCTGAAAACTTGTGCACGTGATGCAGGTGATATTAAGTGATGGTGACCTTTCTACTTTGGCTAACATGAAGCTTAATTTGGAGATGAACCAGCTGCTCGGTGAAACTTATGTGCCGAGACGAATTAATGAAGATCGAAATATGGTGAGTTATGGTCATAAGGGTTTCATTTTGGTGAGTGGTGACCACATTCCTTGCTGGACAGCTAACTCTTTCTGTTGTTGGGGTTGATTCTATAATTGTATCATGCGTTCGATTTTCCTGTTCCAGTTGAGTTGTTGGTACGTGGAAAAATTAACATCTGAAATTATTGTAACTATCTAAGTGTCAAAAAGGTATTGATTTGGTCTAGTGACCATAGGTAGACCAATTCCTTATTGTTGTTTAACATTCTGATTCAAGTGAGAAGAGCATGTTTGTCTTTTAAGCATTTGATGGATTCGAGGTTTTGAAGCCCAAAATGATTTTTTTTATAAGTTTTGAAGCTCAAAATGATTTCATGTTCCTGTTCCTATAAGCATTTTTTCTTCTCATAAACTAGTGAACTTAAATTTGTTGGATATGCTGACCGTTCTTGAATTACTGTTGTTTTTGGAACAACATTTTGTTTTTTCTATCAGTTCTTTTCAATTTTTGCTCTTAAAATTGTTGTGTTCACAATTATTACATAGTACATTTTTTCTCTGAAAACAATTAAAGCCTAACGGGGCCAGTCTTGCTGGTTGCTTTGTATCTGGGATTTTCAGCTCAAACTTCCGTTCTTGGAAACTTATAAAAAGATCCTTAATCACGTCAATGAAAAGGAAAAGGATTACACAGCAGCTAAAACTAAAAGTAACTGTAAATCTCAGGTTAAATGCATTTATATGCCATGGGAATCTGCATCAGAAAGTGAGCTACGTGACTTCAAGCCAGACGTTGTGTGAGTATTTCCCCTTCTAATTTATAGTATTTCTTTTTAACTGTCAACTAGGAAGCAGTTGTTCTTATTGTCTAATCAATGAAGTTTTTCAAAACCTGCAAGGTAATTTAGCTACTGGTTGCATGTGTGTTTTAGTATTGTGCTTCATCAATTGAAAGTCTATTGGTGTGCATGTAATTTTGTTGTGTGACTAACCCTGCAACATGATTTATTTTTCCCTTTTTCTCTTTGTTATCTTTCACCATTTCTCTTACTTTTCTTATTACAGTTTGGGAGCAGATGTTATTTACGATCCGTCTTGCCTTCCTCATCTTGTTCGAGTACTAGTTATTCTTTTGAATCAAATGAAATCATGTTCTGAGCAGCAGAAAGAGAGTTGCCAGGGGTCTTTACTAGATGGTAAATGCACTGATAGTGAAGTTGATGGCGCCAATCACGGGAAAGATCTTACCATCTGTTATGGTGCTACCAATGTTGGATCAAGAGAAGGGCCGGTGGCTTATATTGCTTCTGTTATTCGCAATATCGACACCTTCAATTGTTTCCTTACACTGGCTGAGCAGGCTAACCTGTCTATCACAGACCTAACTGGAAAACTAAGGCCCTTTGATTTTCTTCCCTATATGCGGTCATATGATCGATCAACTATTAGATTATTTACTGTTTCATTCAAATAACTTGGGTTTCCCCTTTAATCTCTTGATGTTGTTTCTTTCTTTTGTTGGGTACTTGGGACAGACGATAAAACTCTTGGCATGTTGCCATGTGCTACTGTTTTTGCTGTATTGTTATGTAGCTTGTTTTGTTACTCTTGTCCGAGAACTTTAAGGGTAACAGGATGATTTTTTTTTTTTGCATGTCTCGGTGACGTGAATAGTTTCTACTTTTATGGAAGGATATGGTAGTTTATGTAAATCACTAATTGCTCTCTCTTCTTTTATGGAAGGATATAGTAGTTTATGTAAATTACTAATTTCTCTCTCTTCTGACAGCTTCCACTACTATAATGGAAAAGAAAAATCTGTGCTCTGTACTGGTAAAATTTTGTACTAGATGGTAAATGCACAGATAGTGAAGTTGATGTCGCCAATCACGGGAAAGATCTTACCATCTGTTATGGTGCTACCAATGTTGGATCAAGAGAAGGGCCGGTGGGTTATATTGCTTCTGTTATTCGCAGGATCGACACCTTCAATTGTTTCCTTACACTGGCAGAGCAGGCTAACCTGTCTATCACAGACCTAACTGGAAAACTAAGGCCCTTTGATTTTCTTCCCTATATGCGGTCACGTGATCGATCAACTATTAGATTATTTACTGTTACATTCAAATAACTTGGGTTTCCCCTTTAATCTCTTGACGTTGTTTCTTTCTGTTGTTGGGTACTTGGGACAGACGATAAGCTCTTGGCCTGCTGCCATGTGCTACTGTTTTTGCTGTATTGTTCTATACCTTGTTTTGTTACTCTTGTATGAGAACTTTTAACGGTAACCGGATGAATTTTTTTTTGCATGTATCGGCGACGTGAATAATTTCTACTTTTATGGAAGGATATGGTAGTTTATGTAAATCACTAATTTCTCTCTCTTCTTTTATGGAAGGATACAGTAGTTTATGTAAATTACTAGTTTCTCTCTCTTCTGACAGCTTCCACTACAATAATGGAAAAGAAAAATCTTTGCTCTGTAATGGTAAAATTTGTCTGCGGTGGAGAAAATGTAAATTTATTTTTGGGAACATGGTATAATGGTTGGAGTATCTATTCGATCAGTCTATTGAGCAACATGTCCTTTTTATCTTTCATTGTATGAATATTGGACAAAATGTTAAGCGGGAATCTTTATTCTTTTTTCTCTGTATAAAGCACCCACTAAATCGATAAAATGAGCTTTCAAAAAGCAAATTGTATTCCTTTTTGGCTCGTTTTCCCAAAAATAGTAACGCTGTAGTGTCATCTCTGCAAATTCACTTTTGCCATAATAGGAAAGTTGGAAACTTGTTTTCACCGTCGTGTAATAATTTTAGAAAGCTTACTACGATATAAATCTGATAACACGCATATCTATGAATCTATAGCTCTCTTCAGACATAAACTATCACAGACACTGATTGATTTCTTATCCTCAACCAACATCATCAAAAATGGCAGACCAGAAACAAGAAGAGGTAGAGGTGATCCACTCATGGTCTGCCCCAAGGTCACTCAGTTCCAGCCTCATGTACTCTTTTGCCCAGGTATCACCATTTCTTCATAGTCCTTTTCAGTATTCCGCTGTTTGGTTTCTGGGCTAACTGAAGAAAAGTGAAGTAGAATTTTATGCGCTAGATAACTTGCAGAGAAACTGAAATCCTGATCAAGTTGTAGCTAATCCATTACTTTGGTCATGTTTTAGTGCGCCAATCTTGCTTCTGGCTTGACCAGTCTTTCTGTTTTTTATCCCTTGATTGGTTACTGAGAAAGTTGAACTCTCCTCGTGTTTTGTTTCTAAGAAAATTGAAGAGAAGTAAAGAAAACGAAAGTAAATTTGAATAGTAGTATAAGTTTAAGTGGCCGAGAGAATCGAAATATTGATTCAAGTTATATGGGTGATGTTTGATGCATCAATCTCTCTCAACTTCTGTGTTTTGAATTTTGCATAATTTCTGAGAAATTTGCTCTGTTTTCTATCAAGTTGAAAGAAAAACCCTATTTTGGTGATTCTTAGTACATTATTATTGCTCTTGATTTATGTGTTTACTAATGTTTTTGATAATTTAGTTAGAAGCCCTACATATATCTATGAATATTCCTAGTTAATCTTTTCAAATACTAATTCTTGTCGCACTAAAGGGAAATTACCATAAGACACCGCTGGTAAAGCCATAATTTCTTAAATAATGTCTTAGTTACTGAAGTATTCCTTACTTCTTTCTCTACTCGTTTACTTATCATTGAGTTTATTTTGTGTTGTACTTAGAGGGATGACATGGAAGTTCTCGATGAGCCGCTCTATGCAACTTTTCTTCGGATGACAGGTGTTGAGAGGCCCTACAGAGAGGAGCTTCTGTCCAAGATGGTATGTCACATCACTATATTTTCCAGAACTTGGTTGCATTTTTACGGAACCAGCTTCTCCATGGTGTTTTCCTTTTTTACTTTTTACATTGGATTTTGAGGTAAAATTAGGTATGCCAAATTTTAAGTATATTTTTTTTTATCAAAGCAGAACACATACAAATATTTCTCATAATTTAGAGATTTTAAGCTTTGCATAACTTCATTTCTTCTTAGCTGGGATGCTTTGAACTATGTTTTACTGGTATTAATTTTTGTTTCAAATTCTTTTATTGACATTGTTAAAGGAATAAATTGTGAACAGCATTGAAGAGAAACATCAACCTAGGATTTCCTTTGGGCGTGCAAATTAGCCATACATCATTAGCTTACTAAACTTATTGTAATCATCTTCCCTGTAGAATGATGTGATGGATTCCAGCAGTGGAAAGAAAACATTTTTTTTTTGCGAAAACAAAGGGCACCCAATGCACTATCACCTTTTAACGTTAAGTAGCATTAGTTGAAAAGTGGAAAGATGACAAGTTGAAGGTTTGAATGAGACTTTGTTCTGTTCTATACCATTGTAGCATTGAAGTGAGTGAGTTTTGTTGTTTGCCTCCTTTGGACTGCAGCAAGGATCTAGAGTTACTTTCTTCCTCTTTTAATTAATAATATATATGCTTTTGCCAGCATATTAATCTAACATTATTATTGTATTTTTCTTTTCTTAATGCACTTTTCTCTTCTTTTTTTTCGGCTTATGTTTCCTCTTATGCTTAATATTGAATTTTAGTTGTTGACTTTGGAATAGGAATCTGATGGAAACAAGGTTGTAAAAGAAATCATATATGGTCCAGGAGGGAAGAAGTATCGGTTTTGTAAGGTAATATACAAACTTTTCCATCAAGCATGCATAATTTTAACCAACTATATTGATATATTAATTACAATTTGGGCATATTCTTTCCCCTGATTACATTGTGCTTTGAATTTATTTTGTTGAGCTTGAAATTCTAAGATTATATGCCTTTGGTTGCTTTTCTTGTTTGAAGAAATAGTCTATGATAGTCTAATACAAGTACAATGACAAAAAGTCATTATGGCTAGCTTTACTTATTTAAATGGGGCTTAAAAGAAATTTGATGCGATGGTAATGCATTAGCAGATAAAGTAGAATTGGATGCCTCTGGTGGTGGTGGTGTCAACATATGTTGATGCCTTGCTGGTACTGCCTTTTAGTAGGAAGCTGTTTTTCTAGTTCTGCTTCGAGATGTAGTTGATCAGGGATTATGCTTAGATATACCAAGGGTCAAGTAGACATACAGTCAATTGAACTTTGACATTTATCTTTCCAGATTTATTTTATTGTATATCCTATGGAAATGTGACTATAAAAAAGTCGGATAATAGTTAATCATGTAGACTATTTATATATTAATCAATCAGAAAAAAGGGGAAAAACCTGAAGCACATTGGTTATTAACTGAAGTTTTTGAAATTGGATAGCATGCTATAACTGGATAAGTTTAGTTTTGAGTTGAATTTTAAGGATTCATTTTTTTCTTTCATTGTCCACAGCACATAGCAAAAGAACGGGTACCTGGTTTGTCGAATGATCTGATGAAGAAAGGAAAGCATTTTATATTGATACGAAATCCCCTTGATATACTGGTAAGATGTGCGGATTTTTTCTTATTTTCTAGCAGCCATTTGATCTGAAATTAAGGAAATCATCTTTAAATTCTTTATAGTAGTGGTTCATTCTCCATCAATCAATTTGTATTTTCACATTGTTAGCTTCCACAGAGGCATTAATTTTCCAATACTCTTGAGAACTTATACAAATACGGAGATATTTTTAACCATTAGCTCACTCGTGGAGTCGTGAATGTTGCTCCATTTGTGTGTCCTTATATGTGCATTTATTGATCCAAAAATACAACCTTTGAAGTAGAGTCTCACATGGGGTGAAGATGAGCTAGAGATATGGTTTATTAAGCCCCTCAACTCTCTCAAAAGCTTAGGCCCTTTAGGAAGTGTTTGGGATTATACTTAATTGCCACCTCACCTGTGGACTCATAAATCTCCGTGTGCATGTCCTAATCCAGAAACACAAATACATAGAAAAGTAATTTTTATCCTCATTTCAAAATGTTTTAAATTTGGTTATCCTGATGTCACTTACATATTCACTTTATTTTCATTTGATATCTTGACAGCCATCCTTTGACAAGGTTGTGCCCCCAACCTTTCTTGAGTTAGGTTTGGGGGAACTGGTCTCCATATACAGTGGGCTCTGTGAGTTGGGAAGCCGGCCAGCTGTCATCGATGCAGCAGAACTTCAACAAGATCCCGAGGTTTCAGAGCTTTCTAAATATGCAAGATATACTATGAGCGTTACAGCACATTTATGATTGGATACTGCTCGTTGAGTTTTCACTTTAGAGTTCGTGTGTTGATACTAATGTTTGAATTGTCGGGCCAAATGTCACGATACCCTCATCACAAAAAAAAATACTAATGTTTGAATTTACCATCGAAACGGTACACTAAATGAAAAAAAAATGTAATTTCTAAACCTAGAGATCTAGTTTTCCCAACATAAAATGTGATAATGCTTAAACCTGAATTCGTTGTTGAGATTCCAATCATCTATATATTCTAAATGTTTTTGTTGACTCTAGGGAGTCGGTAACCTTGCTTTTATCTATTACAATGATGGACTTGCTTATTTTTCCACATCACCATCTTTTAAATTTTGTTTTTTTATAAAATCTCCTAATTTCTTCATTAGTGTTTTAACTTCCTAAAAGTATTAAAAAAATACTCATAAAAAAGTATATAAAAGACACATAATAATTACCAATCAATTACTTCATACCCATAAATGTGTTGGCAATTCACATAGCAAAAAAAAAAGAATATGATCTAGTCACAATTCACATAGCAAAAATCCTTTTGACCTGAAAGACTGTATGTTCATGTTTTTTCATGAATATAAGTCGCATTAGCATGATTGTGGATTTATGAGGTGAGGGCATAATATTTGCAAAGTAGAAAGAAATTTGTTTCAATAGGACTAAACTGTTTTGTGTGTTTCATTATGCTTGATGTGCACGTCATTAATAATTTTAAGAAAAGGATAGGAGAAGCTTAGCTCTATGGAGATGCTCAAGTACATAAATCCAAGGTGGAGTTCTTGCATAAGCAGGACCCATGTTCTAGTTAGGTTATTAGGTCAAGTAGCTGATAATTTTCTCCTGTTATCTGCTGAAAATAGTTTACTGTATGATTCACATATTTCCCTCTCCATTTGTGCACCTCTCCCATGACATTCTTATTTTCACTTAGTTTCAATTCTTTCAGAGTAACTATACACTCATGCTTATCGAACTTGACTGTATGGTTACATTTGTTCATCTAATTGATGTGTAGGCTACTTTACGTGGTCTTTGTGAAGAGTTGGATATTCCATTTCAATCCTCAATGCTCAGGTATGCAAAAGTATTTCCATGTAAAAGCTAAATTGTCTCACCTAGGATTTTTTAATCATTTTTTTCTAGTTGTTGAAACTCGATTTTGTTGGCGGTCTGCAATTAAAACTAAGGTCCATGTTCACTTCATTCTTGACAAAGCTAGGGAAACTCAGTTCAGTTCAGTGAAGCCTTGTCTTGATAGATCTGGTTAACAGTTCAACTCCTGATTTTCTTAGCTTAATTTTATATCCAGAAATGTTTTTTGTGTTCAGTCATGAGCCCAAGCTTCTAGTATCTTCCTTTCTGGCTTTCCTCTTGTCCACTTCTAACAATTATCCTGTCATGACATCTACCTTAAGTTTTCCCATAGAAGATCTCCCTTAACAGAGATTTTTGAAAATCCATCCATTCTACCTGAATGGCTACATCGGTGCATTCATCTCTCATGCTTGATGTGTATGCATGAATTAACTCATTTCTCTTTTATTTTTAATCTAAACACCATCAGATGGGAAGCTGGTCCGAAAGCAATAGATGGAATTTGGGCCCCATGGTGGTATAAGAGTGTGCATAAATCGACATGTTTCACACCTCCAAGGAAGTATAATGCGGTATGTAGCTTGTTCATTATGTTTCATCGTGAATATAAAGATGTAAATCAGTTCCCAATTTATTGAAATGTTGAGTTATACACATCTCTTGTAACTTTCTTCTTGGACACTACTGTCAAACATTAGCATGCATATAGGTTTGGCCTCATAAAAAAATCGCTTCTCATGCTAACTTTATGGATTTTACATCAAAATGAAAAGCATAAATTTTGTAGTGACACAGTTTTGGGCTTATGTGCTGTTATACTTTTTTCAGCCTTTTCCCTTTGCACTGTATGACTTGCTGGAGCAAAGTCTACCTTTATACAACATGCTTAGGCGCCATGCAAGACAAAAGTCATCTCTTCTGGAGAGCACCTTACCTCCTCCTGATCTTCCAGTTCCAGAAAACGAGAAGCTACTTGCATGGGTTGGTGATGAGATAGTACCTCGTGAGAGTGCAAAGGTCCTTAATTGTAGAAAAAAATCTAAATCTGTTGTCTTTGGATTTAACTTTCTGTTCATGTATTTAATATTGATATTCTGAAAATTCTCATTGTTACCATGCGACCCGTATAAGGTTTCTGTCTTTGATTCGGTTGTCCAAGGTGGTGATTCAGTATGGGAAGGACTTCGAGTTTACAGTAGGAAGATATTTAAGCTTGAAGAGCATTTAGACAGGTCAGTAAAAGCCAAAAATTTGATCAAAGTTAAGCGCTTGGTATGAGTGTTCTTACATTATTTGGAGAAACTAATTATTCAGAATATCCTAGTATAATATATCGATGGTGGTTCTGTATTATCCAAGTGAAATGATTCAAAAATTTTAGAATTGTGCAGGAAAGGTACCATTTAGAAATGAACCTTAGGAAATCTGAAACAGGCTGTAGTCATATTCGTAAATATTTAAGCCATTGATGGCCTTAATTATCTCTCAAATTTATGCGTCTGTTGCTATCCTGGAAAATGAGTAGCTTTTATAATATAATAATCTCACTTGATCTGTGTTCTCTTCATTTTCTTTGTTTTTACTTTTCAGCTTTTCTTCAAAATGCATATACAGTAGAAATTTTTTCCTGTATAGTAGCTGTGTTTACTTGAAAGATATCTTCTTCTGCACGCACACAATGTTGATGTTGTAGCTGAATTCTGAACTTTGTAAACTCTGTTCCTATAAGATGCAGTAGTCTAATATTTATTTAATACTTTGTAATTGTTAGGAATTTCACACCTTATGGGAATAATTTATTATCCCATTATGTGATTGTATTATGGAAGATGGATGGAGGATAAAGTTTTCCATCTCAAGAAGAATCTGATCCTTTATAATCATAAATAATGTCTAATGAAGAGATTGGAACTTCTGCTCATTGTGAGAAAGGGATGGTGAATTAGTAGATCTTTCTTTAGTACACTGTTGTGAAGCGAAAGAACTTTGGGACTTAATTGTTGGTTTGTTTGGAGTTCACTGGTTGCTCCTGAAGTCCGTTTTAACATTCTTAGAAGGATGGCGTGGGAGATTTGGTGATAAGAGGGTAATTTTGGCTTGATAGACAGGTCCATTACTTTTGATGTAGTGTATTTGGAATAAGAGGAGTTGGGATAGTGTCTGATGGATTGAGTTTTTGCCACATGAGAGTAAATTATTTTCGAACAAGTCCGTTCTTAGCCCTTGAAGGTACTTGTTTTGTTTGTTTAAAACTTATTTTCTCAATTTTCTTGAGTTCTTATATTGTGAGACCTAACTTTTCGTTGCTGAATGCACGTACCCTGTGTGCTTAAGCCCTTTCCACTATTTGGCTATTTAGATATTTTACTTGCCAAAGAAAGCCTATTAAGACTCGTCATCTTTTTTGTTTCTTGGGTTATTATATTAGGTTGTTTGATTCAGCAAAGGCTCTGGCTTTCAGCAATGTTCCAACTCGTGAAGAGGTGAGGGTTTGAAGACGAATATGAATTTATTTTTCATGACTATTTATATAGTCTGAGCAGTTTATGTATTTGTTGTTGGCTGTCCTGTTGTCTTTTGCCTCTGTTTGCAAAGAAGTAACATAATTCATCCTGGTAACATTTTCTATTAAATTGCAGGTCAAAGAAGCCATATTCAGAACTCTAATTACAAATGGAATGTTTGACAATACCCACATCCGGCTGTCACTTACCCGTGGCAAAAAGGTTATAAGTGTTCCCTCTCTCCTTTCTCTCTGGAAAATGTTTGGGGAATCAGTTCATTACAACGACATGAAAAACATCAAATGTTTTGGACTAAAGACAGCAATAAGAGAGAAAACATGTACAAGTTAGCATAAAAAATATGTACTGTCTAATTGTTTTCACTTTTTCCAACTTCCAAAAAATTTCCCAGTTTGATAGTGTTATGTATTGTTAGAAATAACAAAACAACAAGTGGGAACTCAATCCCACATATAAAAAGAAAAATTCTTTAGGATAGTATATAACTGATTAGGTTTAATTTCTAACTGTAAACTGTCAGAATGTTATTAGACAGAACAGGTATTTGCCTGAAACATACAGAAATCTGTCTACTTAAAGAAATTTCTACACACAAAAAAATCTAGAAAAATTCCTCTGCACTATCATAGTAGAGATTTATCAAGTATATTGTTTGCTGCAAAACCTTTTACAACCATGATAGTTCTATAAATACTGGTAAGCACTTAGTGGTTTGATTTCGTTTTGTGCAAGATGTCATCAAACACTGGACTTCATTGTAGCGTTGAGGCAATTTACAGATTCCAGAAAATTAAGACTTTAAGGAAAGTGGCATTGCTACTTGCCTTGAAGTCTTTCTTACCTAGATATAGTCTTTTTTCAATTTCTCTACTTTGTTATTACATATAAGTAGTGGCTCCTGGAGTTGGAGGGAAAATTAAACATTCTGTTCTATGAGGTGGTGGCAAGATTGTGAGGACTTCTGGATTGGTCCTTAGAGCTGTCTTGGTTTTTTCGGCTGGGTCATTAATTGATACGGAGTATATTGTAAATGTGATGGGGAATTAATTAATGGTAACATATGTAGGTAAGTACATGTGTGTGCGTGTAAATATATGTATATATTGTTTTCTATGCTAACATGTATTTAAGTGATGCAGCTGCTGCCATCAATTGCATCATTTTAAGTTGTAAACTGAATCATATTTATATAGAAAATTCTTTTGGTGAATCAGTAATTTGCAATATCTGTCTTTTTCAGGTTACTTCTGGCATGAGCCCCGCATTTAATCTTTATGGTTGTACTTTAATAGGTAAAGTGATAATTTAGTTTCTTCCCCTTGCACAATGGCAGTGCCTTATCAGTCTTTCATGTCTTTTTGACAAATGCAAGCTGGCTTTAAATGATTTCTACTGTTAAAATGTGCTTTAATAGTACATGGGCTTTCATAATAAGAATTTTTTATTATGTTCATTATATTACACCATCTTCCTGTCAAGCATATAATATGCTCTTGTAATTCATTAATTTCTTATGATACAATTGATGTTTTCTCTGACTAATTCAGTGCTTCCGGAATGGAAACCGCCTGTCTATGACAACGTGAGTGGTATAACTCTGGTAACTGCTACCACACGCCGTAATTCACCAAACGTAAGATTCTTGGTGCTTTTTTCATGCTCTCAGTTACTGGGTGCTTTCCATTTGGCCCCATTTGGCTTAACATGGTGAATTTCTGGGTGCTTTCCAGCTATTAATTAAGATTTTTCTTTTTGCCAAACCTCTGATTTTATTTCTTCTTACTTAACAATAATAAAGATGTTTAACTTTCATTAAGATATACTTTTGGTAACCACTGATGTGAGTGGTTTTAGGCCCTGTCACTGTCAATCAGCTTGTATATAAAAAGAAAAACAAAACGTTGCTGAATATCATATTATTGTATGGTTATATGTTGAACCGTGTCACAAGCCTCAAACTTATCAAATCTAAATGTAGTTATTCCGCTTCAGAGTACTGTAAGGAGAGAGGGAGGGAGGATCTGATTTTGTTTTTGGCCAGTCAGTTAACCTATTTGTTCACTGACATTACTCACCTTCTTGGTCAAATTTGTGTTAGATTTTATGACATCAGATACAAGGGAGGATAGGTTCTTCTTCAAGATACAAAGTGTTGTTTTATCTTAGGACACAACTTTTTTTATAGACAGATAATTGTACTGCAGCCAGTTCCCACTGCGTAAATGCAGTGAAGCAACTTGTAATTTCATTGTGTGACTTCTTTGACAAAGCTGCCTAAATCACTGACCACTGGCCTCCACCACACTCTTAGCTTGTAAGAGAAAAATTTTCTACCTGCTGAAGTGGTGGCCAGCCTTGGGCTTGTTCACACAATGTGCTAGTGAGACATGCATTTTACAGAAAAGCACATATTCATTCAGAGATCATAAAAATCGGGTTCAATTTTTGTTGTTGTTTTTCCTGTTGTCTGTGTTCTCATGTATTCATTTGGTTTACAATAACTTGTAGTGATCACATGATTTAATTTTTATGCTCAAATGTCAAATCTGATTCCTGAAGGTGAGATTTTCTGAATCTTAATGGAGTTGTCTTATATTGTTTGTTCTTTTCTGTGTTTGATGGGAAAGAAATCAGCTTGTAAGTTAACGACTCCTGCCAACTTTCATATATTTAAGTGAAAAGGTAAGTAAGGCGTAAAATACCAGAAAAAGTTATTAGTCAGATGAACCAAACTAATGTATTTATACTTCTGCATGTTTCATTTCGTTGACATTGCTCATCTTACAATTCATTGAGTTTAATTTTCTTTTCCAGAATTTGGATTCCAAGATTCACCACAACAACCTTCTCAATAACATTCTAGCAAAGGTACTGTCTTGTTTAGAGGATCAATGTATTTCTATGATGGATATAATGGTAGACTGTATGGTAATTTTTTATTTGAATAGAATCTCTCAATTTCTTTCTTGCTACTCGGACAAGGAGAATTTCCAGTTTATGGATGTAATGCATTTGAATTATTCTTAACTCCTGAACTGATGAAACTTTTTGGGTGGTATGTTATCTGCTCAGTATTGCGTTTTTTTAGCAGGAAGCTGCAGTTGACCTCTTAATCTTCCAAAATAATTTGATATATATTATAATGATTTGGTACTCTATTCTAGGTTTTGATACTATGGTATTCGTAGTACACCCCTGATGCAGCATCTTTAGAATGCATCAACCTCTGTCAATTACAATGGTTGTGTATTTGTGTTGAATTTTGAGTTAGCTTTGATTTGGTGTGATGCAGGTAGAAGGGAATAATGCAAATGCTGATGATGCAGTCATGCTTGACAAGGATGGTTATGTGTCTGAGACAAATGCTACAAACATTGTAAGCCTGTTTGGTTTTTTTTTTTTTTTTTTTTTTGCTATGTGATTACAGACCTACATATGAAGTAGGAAATTTTACGTTTTATGGGAAAACCTTATGGAAGGGGTATCAAGACTATATGAAGGCAGCACTGTCCAAGAGGCTTCATCTGGAGTTAGCTTGTCATTTTGTTATTATACCTGAACAAGTGTGGATGGTCAGAATTCAGTAACTTTTGTCACATGGAAGGTTCAATGCGCACCCTGGTGGTAGATCCAACCTCCCTAGGTAGTGGAACACTACCATTAGTACACTGTTGAAGTTGGTTCATTATGCCCTGCTTGCTCTCACCCGATAGTACTGAAAGGAATCAGTTTGAATGCATGTATTTGCGTTTTGAATTTCTTCCTGAAAAATATTAATGTGTTTCATTCTGCAGTTTATGGTGAAGAAAGGTCGTGTTCTGACACCTCTAGCTGAATACTGCCTTCCTGGCATAACGAGAGCTACTGTAAGTTGCAGACTTCCACCTTTGTGGCAATTTAGGTATTCACCATGTGTATTTTTGGCATTGATATGACCAGCTTGGTGTTGGGGTTGCAGGTCATGGACCTTGTGGTGAAGGAAAAGTTGGTCCTTGAGGAGCGAAGAATCAGCTTATCAGAGTTTCATACTGCGGATGAGGTTTCCTCACATTTTCTTTAGAATCTTTCTGAGAAGTACTTTAAAAATTCTTTTGGTTAAGTGCTTAGTAATTTACAGAGAAATATTTGATGTATTTATTTGAACTATAGCAAAGTGCACTAGTATCTCTGAAGTAATGACTGAGTAGATGGTATTATTAATATTGAAAGCATCCACAAGTTTTTTGCTATGCTTAAAGGTATCAATTCACGATATTCGGACCATGATCATTCAATTTAAAAATAACTTCATGCAGATGCATTTTCTGTTGAACTCATATTCTATTGAACTTATAGTATGTGGGAAGGGATCACATCTAAATTTTTTATTTGTAAACATAGGATACTTCTGAAGCAGAAAATCAAATTGAATGTCTGCTTCCTTGGATGGAATATATGGGCAATCACTAATTACTTTTGAGTTTTACTACTACTATCTTGTTCATAAACATCTATTTTTTTCCTCTTCCTTGTACATCTCACTTACAGTGAGCATTCTTGTCTGCAGGTATGGACAACAGGAACAATGGGAGAACTTAGTCCGGTATGTTCTGTCTTTTTAAAATTTATATTTCCAACCAGGATGGCATCCAAGACAGAGAAATCAAATTTCATGTCATCCCGGTGCTGATTCTATAACAATAGCTCAATTTTGGCTTTTCTATGTGCATCTACCTGTTGACATCCTAGTTTATATTTTAAGACCATATGAATTTTGCATATTTGTTCCTTAATCCATTCTAGCTTTGCTAAAGTTCACTCTTAAACAAACAAACAAACTCTCCTTGCTATAGATGGTTCTGAACCTGATTTCTTGATAGGAGCAGCTTATTCCAAAAATGTGGAATCTAGTGTAGTTTTGAATGTGTTAGTGAACTCTGTCCTTTGCAAACAAAATTGGGACTTTATTGCCTATCTAAGTTCAGTTTATGCTTTACCAAGTGATTTCTGAATATTTAAAAATAGCTGTGGGTATAATAATCATGATGAAGGTTTAAAATCATACTATTTATGATAGATTTAAAACTGTCACAAGTGAGTTTCAAACCAATTCCTCTGGAGGAAGAAATAGCCTGGCTTGGTTGAATGAAAGCAGCATTGGACTTCTTGCATTCCAAAATTTGGGTCTGCTGTTAAGAGGCTGCTCAGTTGACTGTTCAGGATGTAAAAAGCAATCTTCAATTACTGTTTAGTTAATAAATGTCGATCAGCTAATTAGCAGTTGGTCTTGGCTGCTTCAAAATCTAACATTGGTTATGAATAAATTCAATTAATTGAGATATTTTTCATGGTTCCCTTTTCTCTTGGTATCATTAACTGTAAATTTTCCCCAACAGGTTGTGAAAATTGACGGGCGCGTAATTGGTGATGGAAAAGTGGGACCTGTGACTCGAAGATTGCAAAATGCTTACAAAAACCTGACAGAAGACTTGGGAGTGCCTATCCCATCCTACAGTGAAACTTGAACGATATATTATTTCTTGAAAAAAAAGGTGCACTTTCTCGGCCCTTTTGGATTGTTTCCCTTATGGTTTTTTTTGTACTTTGCATAAAATTTGAAATTGAGCAAAATAGAGATACGAGGGTTGATGTAGCAAATATAAATCTATTATGTGGCTGCAAGTTTAATTAGCCCTTGGGTACACCTCCTTCCTTGTGGGGGGAGTGTCCCAAGTTCGATTTGAGTTACCATCGCTACAATAAAAAGAAATATCAATCTATTATGAACAAGAAAATAAGGGAGGAGGGGGAGTTAAAAAGGTGAAGCAGTAACTTTTTTTTTTTCCGCAAAGGGGCCATTTATTCATATTTGCAACTCTCTCTCGCTCTCTCTTTTCTTGTGGAAGTTAGAGCCCTTGATAGTTCATCCGATCAGCCTCTTTGCATCACTCACTTCTAGCTTCTTTTCTGAAATATATGCGCCTCTCTGGTTTAACAGTTGGAAGTTCCTTATGCAGGTTGCCACTATAAATGTACACCAAGCTTGAAGATGAAAATGACTTGGGGATTGCTTCCAAAACGATATATTAGTGAAGATTTCTGGTAATGAGATTCTAGTTTACCTTATAGTCATCTTCATTTACGCCTCAACTCAATAATGTTGTTAAACAATGATGAAAACCGACGCCAATAATCGTCTATAATCAATAAACATCATCATTAACGATATTTGATTTGGTGTTAGATACACAATTTGAATAAGATTTGGGAGATATCTATTTGCTTTTCATTGCAACTCAAGATATATTCCATAAAGGAAAATAAATATGTACCAAGACAGCTACTAATCATCTTCCGATAGTTATAATAAACAAGATTCACATAAATGCGAAAGGAAATAGTAATATATCTGATGCATTTGAAAAAAATTCTCAGAAGTTAATCATTCATAATTAATATTTTAATATTCTCGGAGCTTGATCGAATCAAATTAGGTGCTCTCCAGACACCCTATAATGGATGCTCTACCCAAATACGTTTTTGCATCATTGGAGACCAACAGTCACTGTAAATTTCAGCGAACTTCAAATGTGTGTTGAACAGATCATCATGTGTCTCCCAACCCAAAAATTAATCCTCTATTGTCCAACCTTTTTTACCTCTACCAAATGCTTTTCTGGAAATCGAACCTTAATAGTGGGTTGAGGGCAATCCTTCAAATACAATAGAAGACCATCATCTTTATGATCAAATGAGCATTTTCACTTGTATCTCCATATTCGTCCATCAGAAAAGAAGAATCTTCATATTCACGAGGGAAGCAGCTTTCAGTAAGCTTTGTCCATCCTTGAAGTACAATGTTTGAGGCATCCAATCCGATGCCCCATAACGTCACATCTAATAGAAATCTATGGTTTCTGCGTCGGCCTCCTTTAAATCAAATTTGCATCTTTGCTTACTAGTTGTCATCTTCATATATGTAGAGCAATCTTCCCCATTAGATATATTCTGTCAGACCCAAATCTGTAAATTTAGCTTTTTAGATTTGATGCGCAACTAAATCAAAACACTTTAATAAAATTTCATCTCACCATTCACTTCAAAAAAACAAAGAAGAAGTGATTAATTACGAACCAAAACTCAAAATATAAAATCTCTCATAACCTAACAAAATAAAATGATATAATTATAATTATATATTAAAAAAAATTATTTACAAAAGAAATTATAGCATGAGGAGAGACCTTCCCGTGAATATATTATGTCATTTTCTAAATTTCATCATGCATCAAAAAAAATTTCAAATCTTATCATTTACCTAAAAAAAACAAGAAAAAAATGATTATTTACAAAACAAAACTCAAACTATAAAATCTCTCAAAACCTAAAAAAATAAAACGATATAATTATAATTACATATCAAAAATTTATTTACAAAAGAAAATATAGCTCGAGGAGAGACCTTCCAATGGTACAGCCCGAGCAACCAATGCTCGCTCAGAGGTTCGTAACGCAACTTTTGAGCAGTTTTTGTTCATTCATAATCTCTATGATTGACTAAAAATTTGTGCTACAAACCTTTAGCTGCTTAGGCTATACTACTGGGTGATCTATAAACCTCTCCTCAGGTCCAATAACTTACTTTCTTTGCTACTGAACATTAAAGTGTTGTTCCTCATACATACGGACAAAAAGCCTCAGAACACGTGACACGAGAAAGATAACCTTATCTAGTTTGAGCAACAGGTACAAAAGCATCCACCATACGAGGGTGTCTAGACGGAGTAGGCTCTCTAGACTCTCCAGAGATGATCCTAAACAGAAATGGACTCTCTAACACGAGACTCATCTAGAATATCACGCCTTCGACCTCAACCTCACCTCTATTTCAATCTTTACCGCGACCAAGTCCCTTAAGTGGCATCCTCAAAAAAATCTTACAGGACACAAGAAAATAATTTTCACATAATTGAGAGATAACTAATTAATTTTGAGATCTTAAAAGGATTTAAAAAAAACCTTAAATAATTTCAAGTAAAAACTATAACTGTTTTGAATTTATTTATCTTATTTTTAATAAATAAAACTTCCTTACTCTCTTATTTTTTTTTTTAAATAAAACATACCATCCACAAATGCACGATGAATCACTTCTAGTTTCGACCAAGCTCTTCTTTACACAAGGGACATAACAGTAGAGTTGGCAAAGCCCATTTAGCTAATCCGTAGACTAACGGGTACTGTCTTATGTTCAAAGAGAAAAATACAAAAGTGAGAAAGACAATACAGAGCTTTACTTTGTTAATGGGATTCAATGATCCAATAGGTACAAATGAAAAAAAAAATTGAAGCAGTTTGGTGGCCAATAAACAATCACTTTCTTGAAATGATAAAACCGAAATTAAAGTATAAATGGCTAAACCAAACCATATAACACTTGCTTATTAAATCTGAATTACTAAAATTAGTAAAACAAAATTTTTACAAGTAATTAGTAAAGAAAACTAAAAACTACTCCTTTTATTAGATCCCTTCTCATCTTCTCTTTGCATTCTTAAAAAAAAAAAAAAAAAGACTTGGCCTACTCAATGGAAAGTAACTCTCTCTCTCTTTTTATTCCTCTTATTTTTAATATGATCGAGTCGAATTTGATGATTGATTTTTTGTATAATAACAAACGGCTACACCTAAGAAGTTCATTGACACCCACAAAATGAAGCAAACACTAATCTAATCCAAAAAGCCCTCAAATTCGTTTAGCCCTCATCTTTGCTTTTGCATTCTCTATTTGCTCGCTAATCATATTTCTCAAACCAGTTAACCCTCATCTTCGCTTTTGCATTCTCTGCCGGATGTTTATCTGGTTTACTCATTCATAGGTTTTGAAGTGGTCTCCTTAGATGGTCTGTAATTACTCACATTTTATGTAAGTGGTTTATTTATAAGGTTTGTTAACCATGTGTTCATTCAGAAATCTGTTAGTGGGTTGGATCAAGTAGAACAGATTTCCCAACAAAAGCCAAGTCCTGTTGAGTCAGATTGTCATCAAGATTATAATGAGAAAAAAAAATATTTGTGCTCCAAATAATAAGAGATAGGTCTATCCTGAAAAGCTCTATAGGGTTGTTCTGTTGAAGAGTCGATTTGCTGATACCATTTTAAAACTTCATGAGAATAAATTTTCACTGGTCGGTTACCAATCCAGCCTATACCTGCAAACTTAGCTAATTTCCTCGGGTCGTCATCATACAGTGGCCTCAAACTTGTTAATACTTTCCAATCTTGCTTGGGGACGCTAAAAGGCACAAGAGTTCCCCAGCTGAAAAGACGATACAAATTTCCCTTGCCGGCATAAACTACATCCTCAACTGAAATCTTAATTAGTTTGCAAGGGAAATCCATCGAAACAAAGGTACGCCATCTTTCACCACCAACATGACACACAATGATGATGATTTTGGAGTTGGAGGACTGGTGCAAGACAAACCCAAGGCAATTAATGATCATCTGATGACAATGAACTTGCAGGGCTAGAAGAGAATGTGGCTTTATAAAGGTTGTCTTCAAAGTGAGAATACAGATCAGGTAGTTGAATGATGTGTTTAGTGAAAGGAGTGCGTAGAAGAAGGAAGAATAGAGACCAGAAACCCGATCAAGGTTCTTTTGAAGCACAGGGTTTTGCATCAACAAACATGTCTTTCATCCCATTCTCACAGATTTCATCCTCAATTGGATAAGCTGCTTGTTTCTTGTAAGAGGGATCATAGAGTTTGCACCTACTGAACACCCGATTTCTGTACGTCTTTGTCCACTTGAATGCCATTAATCATAGAAGCCCTTCATGATGATCAGTAGCTTGCTTGATATTATGAACCAGTGAAAGATAGCTCTTGCAGACAGCACCAAAATGAATCCGATTCGCGAATGATAGTTTCCGGACAATAATGCTGAGGATATCATCAGGAAGATCCGCCCACGATCTTGTTTCTTTATCAATACCCTTTGGCTTGAAATTGCTCTTTTCAACAAGCAAAGTCATAGAGGTTTTCTTTTCATCATCATATCATCTTTCTTTCTTTTCAAGTCTCTCTTCTTGGAGCCATGCCTTGCCCTGCTTTGATCAATTTTTGTCTAGCAATATTTACCATTTAGTACTTTATAGAGATTTATTTTCCTTTTCTGCACATTAAATATTCTTTATATAATTCCCTTGACCTGGTAGGAGTTTATGTCCTTGTCCTATTTAGAGTTTTTGATAAAGTAACCTTGAGATGAAATTAACTACTGATTTATAATAATTTAATAAAGTGAAACTCAATTTAAATGCTGTTGTTCATGTTATTTATACAACTATAAAAAAAAATCATATAGCATCGTGATTGAAAATTAAAGTAGATCTTCTTTGGTACATAGTTGTGTATTGAATATGTAGGTGAAAGATGACCCTAATAAAGAAAACGTTATCTTAATTTAAATGTATAAAGATAAAAAGATATTAGAGTTTTCTTTGATTAAAGCACCATTTGATCGAATACATTTGGCGAACTTTTGAAACCAAATTAAGTTTTTCGAGTTTTTTTGTTTCGTGGTAACTTTCAAATCTTTTATATGAAAGATTCAAATTAAAATTTTCATCGTAAAGAAACCAAAAAAATTAAGTATTTTTATTATCATTATATAAAATTCACAAAATAACTTCACATTTACAAACTTAATTTCTCAAATTTGGAGCCTAATAAATAAGTGCATGTATTGGCTCTTCCGATTCTTTTGTTAAGTAGACTTTAAAAAAAGTGCATATTATTATGATTCACTCAAAAATGAGATATTTATATTTTATTAATATATTTTTATGTAAAAAAACTACATTTGATGATATTTTTAATTTTACCACCAATCATATCAGTTTATTATTTTTTATCACTAAATTTATTATTTTATCGTTGTAATAATGAGACAACTTTTAAGTAATACATCTTAGAACTTACCAAATAAAATATGATCAATTGGCAGGTACACTTTTTTTTCAAATAAAAAATCTTTGCATCCTAACTATTATAATAATTGATAAAAAAAAAAGGGACTTCTTAAGTGAGTTGGAAAAAAACGCATGGCAGCACTATTCCGTTTCCTAAACAAACTACTTCTACGTTGGGAGTACTAATCCTAAAATTGGTAGAAGTCCTAATACTATTCGATTATGGTTTCTGACTTTCCCTTATACAGTATCTTTCTGAAGGCAAATCGTTTTTTACACACTCACTCTAGCACAAACGACATACACCATGATTTCTCCTTTCCATCAACCTTTTCGTCTTCCCCAACAATCACCCTCTTCTTTCCCAATTATCATTGATCCTACCTTGTCGACAACTACGCATAGTTTTGATACCGCTCCGGTAATCTTTGAAGCTTTCTGTCTCTCCCTCCTTGTAGTTTATATCTGCAGTGTCGTGTCTTTCTTGTGCATTAAAATACGCTCTAATCCACAACATCAACCTCAAGATATCGAACGTGGAAATCCCCGGCGCCTAACTTTTATTCATCTTCAAGCGCCCTCCGCACGTCTGCTCCGCCTGCGCCCGTGTCGGAACCAACCGTGCGCATCTGCACTACCCACACCCACATCCCCACAACCTGCACCCGCATCTGCACCGCTGTTTGCGCCGTCTATGCCACCCATGCTCACCTCTCCGCCGCCTGTGCTTGTGCAGCCACAGATGCAGGAATCCAAAGGGAAATCAGCTGCTGCTGCTTCTTCGGGGAGTAATGCTGTTGTATACAACAGTAGCGATTGTGTTATCTGCTTGGAAAATTTCAAGAACGGTGAACAGTATAACATTCTTGGTGGGTGCAAACATATATACCATAAAGTTTGTATCGATCAGTGGCTCAGAAAACACAACCACTGCCCTCTTTGTCGAGGTTCGGTTCGGGGAAATCTTGTGAACAATAAGATATACGTGCAGTAGTTAATTACATATTTTATAGGAGGATTAATGTGTAAATACATTACGGTCTTGATTAATTTATTTGTTGAAGACTTGAAGTCATTTTATATATGTAGCTTTTATCCTAATTAATCACCAATTATGCCTCGGCCACTATTCAAGCAATTCTGATTGATTGTTTCTTCTCTGTTTTTTTTTTCAGTTTTTAATTTTGATTGATATTTTATTATGATATATGTCGGTTTTGTGTTTATACATTCATTCAATTTATATACTAACTCGATTATCATGTAATTTTACAAATTAATTTGTTTTCTCAAATTCAAAGTTGAATAAATTGTATGTCATAGTGATCCTTTTTATAAAACCTCGATACGTGTTAGTTTGATCAAAACTATTTCGAGATTAAAATTGCAAAAACCATCTCACAGTGTAATATTTCAAGTTCAATATTATGCTTTTTTATGATCACCACTTAGTTATTTAATTAAATAGTCCATTTTTTCGATACGTAAAATGCGAAAAGTCATACATCTGAAAGTTTAAAGTCCAAAACATACCCATAAAAAATAATTGAGATCGAAATCGATTCCTCGATTACCCAAAAAAAATTACAAAAACCAAAAATTTGATATTTGTCACTATTTTACTGGTGAGCCTTTAACTACAATTTGCAGGTTTTACATTTTTTCATACATAAATCCTAATTAGTGGAGAGAAGACGACATATCGATGTTTTTTTAAACATAAATTTAAGCACATAAATTACATATTTCAATTTCAATTTCACATTTTAAAGTAATTTTTGGGTAAAATCTTTTAACTTGAAAAATAAATTAAAATATCAAATTTAAACATAAATACGATACATGTGAAGGTCGTAATAATTAACAATTATGCTCATATTTGAGTAAATCCAATTAATTAAATACAATTAAAAAACAATATCATTTTCATTTTTTTCATATTAATCATTACCTAATGTCACGTGCGACTTTTGCAAATGTTATATATGTGCTCTATTTTAACTTTTGAACATAATTTTTATGCTTATGAGCTGGGTGTAATCCGAATTGTATGCTAAGTGGGGACTTCAATTTTAGTCGAAATTGAATATCATCAAAACATGCTATTTGGTTGTCTAAGTTGCTAATATTTTTTTAATATATAATATGATTCTCCACCAGTAATATTTTAAAACAAATTAATAAATAACTTTATGTTTTATATAACAAATCATTAATCCTTCAAATTTACATATTTTTTATTAATATCTTCAATATAATTCATGTATTTATATAAATTAAAAAAAATAAAATAAAAACATCATATTACCATGTTTGGCTCGGAAAAAATTTCAAACCTTTTACTCAAACTCGAAAAATTAACTCTAAATAATTACCGAGACAATATCAGGTAATTCACAATTCGAAATATTTCAGCCTTTTCTGATAGGTTACGACTTAGGAAGAAAGGAAAGAGGAGGCCAATTTGATCTCTAGTGGGTCCCCTGTGCTTAAAAGCTTGTTTCCAGAATGTAACAAATTGGAATAAATTAGGGCACGCTACTTTGGTTTGTTTTCAAGGGTTCAAGCCCTTCCATGTCACCGTCACTCTGCTCATCTCGCCTTTCCTCTCCTCTCCTCTCATTCTGAATTTCATCCCTAGGTAGCCAGTCGCACACTCGCACCAGCCACAAGATCTGTTACTCTCGCTCATCTCATATCTTCTTTTCCCTTTCTGTTACCTGTGAAGGAAAAGAGAAAATCGACAAGAAAAGTGGGAGCTTTTTTCAAGCACTAGCAAGTGAGTACTGTTTACTAATATTTTTTCTCTTTTTATTTTTATTTTGAGAGAGACAAATGTTGGTTGTTTGATTATTGAATGTTGCTTTTCTTTTTTTGCGTTTTGCTTAATTACCCTGGTTAAGACTTGTGTGCTTCTAAATTAGGGATTTTTTTTTATAAAAAATTCGGTTCGATTAACCATTGGTAGTGATTAAAAACAAATCGAGTTGACCTAATTAACCGACTGAAACAGTTCGCTTTCCTGATTTTTTGGGCTAACCGAGCATGTCGGTTCGGTTAGCATATTGGGCTGAACTGTGCCCACCCCTAGTTCAGGGCTCTTCTTCTCCAAGGTATTATTCCTTGTTGAACTTTGAGTCTCATACAACTAGATAACCACATTCATATCAAAACGCTATAGGTCTATATGTATCAAGCTGTGTGTACTTTATCATCTAGTTGTTGTGCTTTGAGAAGCTGCACCAAAAGAGCCAGAGCTAGGGTTTTGTCTAGTTCTAGTGTTGCTCTGTTTTTCCTATTTATTTAGATTCATATGCACACCTGCGAATTCAATTATCTCGTGTTTATTAAATTTATGTTTAACAAGCTTTTATTTGAAGAATTGAGTTAGGATTTGATTTTTTTTTCCTTTTTCTCAGGAGAAAGTTTAGCAGAAAGTAAAGTTACTCCATTGTGGATTTAGGAGACGGAAACAGATAATATTAGGCAAGGGATGGAGAATAAGGAGATGCAATTGTTGAATATTGGAGGGACCAAGACAGGAAATATAGAACTGCATGATCTTCCTTCTGATATCTTGATGTATATCATGGAAAAACTTTGTTTAGGCGATCAAATAAGCGTACGCTATGTTTGGAAGAGTTGGCAGGCATTTCCTCTGGATATATTACCATGGGTACTCACGTTTGAAATTAGTAAATATCAATTGCGTGCAAAGGACCTCTATGATCCGTCTGGGAAGAAAGCTTATCAACTGGAAAAGGTAGTACTACCACCAGAGAAAGACGGCGACGGGTATTTGTTTCATGTTCACGCTGCAAAATTCGGTTGGATGCTTGTATCTAAAAGAGAAATTGGCAGTGGTTATATGATGTTCTTCTTATACAATCCTTTTAGGAATGAGACCATCAAGTTACCCAATTTGATGACCAAAAGCGGTATCATTTCGCCCAGTTTGAATTCCAAAGGCTGCAAAGCCACATTCTCCACCATTCCAACTTCTCCGGATTGTGTTTTCATTGTGGTACATGGCTCTTATTGGATTGGGGACGAAATTAGCATAAGTTTGTTTCGCAAGGATGATGAAGCATGGAAAACATATACTTTCAAAGGTCGCTGCATGAGGGAACTTGAGGATGTGATCTACTGTGAGGGGATTTTCTTTTGTGTTTTCGCGGACGGTATGTTGGGTGCCCTTGACATAGCTAGCCATACTTGGAGTTTGCTTCCAATTGATACATCACAAGTTATGAGCTTGCCAAAATTGCAAGACCATGAAGATGTGGTGTGCAACGACAACATAGTGGAATCTAATGGAGAGCTGTTACTTGTACGTTCTATGTACAACTGGAAACCTTGGCATGTTTTCAGGTTTGATAGGAAACAGATGGCATGGGTTAAGGAAGCTCTCCTTGGCAACCGAGCATTGTTTCTAGGTAATCACTGCACATCATATTCAGTTCCAGCAGCTGGTGAAATTAGTTCTTTAGCAGGCCGTATATATTTTAATAGTCGCAGGAGATCTTCGTTTTATCAGTTTAAAAATAACTCTCGTCATAGGAGTAGTAAATTTAATCCCCTCAAATGCAAATATTACCCTATGAGCACCAAGCGCAATTACTACAGAATTTGGATTACACCTTTCTCCTGAATTCCTTGTTTTTAGACTGACTAATTCATTTTGGATGATACAATGAATTTCGGGCTAGTTTTTTGGCCATTGATTATAATGTAAAGATATTTTTGGCATAAATATAGTTTACATAATACCATGGATCTCTTTTCTGCTCTGCTATTGCCTTGTAAGGATGTATATGTTACAGTTTTATTCAATCGATGTAGCGTTTTATGGACGAGCAAGTTGCCCGGCCAGTTAGTTCATTCTTTTACTTTCTAATTTAACCTTTCCAGCAGATTGTAGTCAGATTTCTTGTGCACGATTTCCAGCGTTCATGAATTTCTTGATTTAGGCTTTGATTGTGATCAGCACTAAAAGTTTAGATTTGCGCTCGCCGATGAAAGTAGGAAAAGCTTGTAGCATGTTTCATTATTGAGAATCATGATTTGAGTTGCCTGCTTCACATTACAAAATCCAGCCAGTTTAAAATGTAGAATGTTTAATTGGATTTAGCCATTTAACTCAACCAGTTACTTTTGGTTGTTAAAATGAATAAATCGCCTTCAGATTGGAGATATAATATAATGAATTCTTTGAAGCTTCAATTACTGATATATATATATATATATATATATATATATATATATGGCGTATCGTGGACAAGATTTTGTCCTTTGGATCGTACAAATGCAAAAAATATAATTTTGTAAAATTATATATCGAACAGTAACTAACATGATCCTTTAAAAGAACTGATTAATGCTGGCTATATAGCGTGAGGGAAAAACAAATTTGCGCATCCGGGGAATCGAACCCCGGTCAGTACCGTGGGAGGGTACTATGATACCACTACACCAGATGCGCTTCATGTTAACAAACAAACTAAATTATAAGTAAAGAAGAAGAAGAAATAGACAGTGCTAAAATTTTTTGCACAAGAAATGTAACTATGTTTCTCTGAACAACAACCTCACATTAGAGAATATTTAGCCCAAGTTCTTTAGCAGTGGCCCAATGAGCTGAGTTTGGGTGAAATGATTTTGCCCCAATTGTTAAAAAACCAACACCTATTGGTCTGAGACAATCCCATCAGAAGCCCAAAATGAAACAAATATTGCCACTACTTGTAGTTAAGCGTGAAAACAAAGCAAACCCAAGCTACTCAATGAGGCTCGGTTCTATCAAAGCTGAGCGCACTTATGATATGTGAACTATTTATCAATTATGTAACTGATATTCTTTACACTATAAATGAATAAAATGATAATATTTTGAGTGAATTATAAAATTTTATCGGACAACATAGTTTTAATTTAATAAATAAACTCAAGCTAACCATAAATTCATATTCAATTTTTCACCTTCCACTAAATAACGATTTTCATCATACAATTATTTAATAAATTTGATTTTAATCATACAATTTTTAATTATTGTACTCAAATCTTACAATTATTGAATAATGTCGTCATTATGTCAATTTCATCTACTAAAAAAGTATCGATTTTATTTATTAGCGCTTAATGGAAGCCTACCTCAGCATGGACTTGTGTTTACACTATTTTGGGAAAAATATATTTTAAGATACCCTTTATCGCACCGAAAAACTTTATAAGCATAGGGGCATATATGCCTTAAGGTAGCTCTTGGTTGTTTGGCTCCTTTTGAGCAAATCTGTCTTTAACGTTGCAATTTTATGCCCTTTTTAATGTTTTTGCTCGATTTTCTAACTACAAAGAAAAATAAATGATTTTAGACTTGTAATTCAATTAAGGAAGAAAAAAGAGTGACGAAACAATTATGTAATGCTTATGTGTCAACAAGTATTTATCATGAAAAATATGATTAATGAAAAACAGTTTTGGAAATTATACAATTTGACCCAAATTTCTAAGTCTAAGTAATTCTCGTCGAATCATGTATGTAAGAGAGTTAAATTCAATCTTACTCTCGTTAATATAACCATTTTTTTTTCAAAACAAAAAAAATACAATTTTGACCATAGTTAGTAACAAATTTAAGAAAATCTGAATGTCAAAAGACAAAAAACTGAATGAAATACTAAATAAAAAATGATATATCCAATATTCCAAACCAAGACTTAAGGAGAAAATTGTGCTTAGAGAATCTATCGCATGAAGACTCAAATATTTGATGTTGAATATTATTTAAATCAAAAAAATTAAGTTAATGGGAAATGAGTAAATCAATTAATTTTTAATAAAGTATCACTGTTTCAAGTCGTGGTTTCAAGGGGATACCCTTCTAATCAAATATTTTGGCTTTTCAAATTTGAACTTTCTTAATTACGTTTAGGTTTCATTCGTAAAGTTTTTAATTATTAAATCTGTTTGAGCGTGATAGAACGTGAGATATAAAAAAATAATTTTTTATTAATTTAAAATTTAAAAATAATTAATGATTCAATTATTCATAGATCTATGATAGACACTACTCAACACAAGAATCGAATTTTCCTTTTAGTACTTTTATATGAAAATCATGACTTAAAAAAGAAATTCCTTTGCAATGTCAACTTCAAATTGGGGTCCATTAAAAAATAACAAGCTGAAATTATATGAGGAAATGGCCACGAAGGTGAAAAAGGCTCCCTCTAGGTCTCTCTCTCTCTTTCTCTCTTGGCTTATCTTGTTTGGAATTTTGTTTAGGTTCTAAGAAACCATTGTTACAATCATAATCGTGATGAATAATTAGCAAATAATGAAACTTATCTTTATGGCCCTTTCCTTCTTCTTACCCAAAAAGCATACAACATGGGAAAAAATAAATAATTTTCTGGGCCTGCTTAAATGGGCCCAAAGCCCATAATTAGTATGAGATCGCTTTCCTTTACAATTTATAGAAATATTGGGAGGGATGCGATTTCATATTTGTCTTGTTTATGTGCCTCCAAAAATTGTACCTCCTCTCAAATTCAATTAGCTATTTTGTATCAGCTCACTGTTTTAGACCTAACAAAACATAATCACATGCAATTGGGTCGGTCTGGGTTTTGGTAGGTGATATGCTTCAAATGTTTTGGTTGGTAGGAAAGAAAAATGAAAATAAAAATGAAAAAAGAAAGAAAATAATAATTTCATACAGTCGGATCAGTTTGGGTTTTTGTCGGTAGATTTCCTTTAAATGTTATTATTGATAAAGAAAAAAACGAAATTAAAAATGAGAGACGAAAAAAAAAATGATAATCTCATGTTTTGTTTTTGGTAATTAGATTTACTTTAAACGTTATGATTGATAGAGAAGAAAAATAGAAGTAAGAAAGAAAGAGAAAAGAAAAATGAAATTAATAGCATTTTTCTATCATTTGGTAAGAAAGAAAAATAAGATAAAAGAGGTTGTGATTATTTATGTTTTATTTTCACGTGTACCAAAAAAAAAAGTTATAAAAGGTTAATTTTTTTCTTGTTGTTTTATTTTTTTTTTTCATTTTTCATCCGATAGTGATGAAGATATCAATTTTCTCATTTTTTTTATATCATTTTCATGCTTTTTCTTTTTTCTATCTTTTTTTTTATTCCCTGACAATCAGAGCCTAAAGAACAACTTATTATTAGCTGAAAGAGAAATAATTTGTGCTAGGCTTGTGACTCATTAGGGGGTTTAAGTTTGCGTTTGGAAGAAAAAAAATGAATTTAAAATTTAATGGAAAAAATATGTACCATTTTTTAAAAAAATTTCTCCATCCTCTTTCATTCAAACACAAAGTTAGTAATTCACATTTACATGACTTTATAAGTCAAATTTGTCAAAAACTTTAACAACATGTTTAGTTGTTGAAAAAAATAGAATTAACTCATTAAAATGCTAAAAACGATGCTTCAAAGAATTGATGGAATGAAATTCTTCGATAGAATTTACCTAATGTCCAGTGAATATGCATTTTGTTGAATCTTTAACTTTATAAATCATTACGATATATATTTTTTAGTTAATTTTTTAAGATTAAATTATGTATGTAAAACACTTGTGCGTTAAAATAAAAAAAAATAAATACTTATAAAATATATTAAAAATAAATTTGCTTTTGATAACTACGCACATGTGATTTAAAAAAATAATCAAAATTTACAAAAAAAATATTGTAAATAATTTATAGAGATGAAATTTAATCCTAAATAGATTCAAATTAAAATTTTATAGATAAATTAAAACATTTGTGAATTTTAAAGGATCGCAACAAATTTATCCTTTTGTTTTCCAAAAGATGGAAACCACCCTACTTTGAGGAAGTGGTTTTTGGGTAATCGCCGTTGTTTCCAATCTCACTTTCCACACAAGAGAGGGAACTTGGAGACAAGGTGACAGTCCGTCCATAATGTGCCATTGAGGGCCCGCCACGTGTACGACTGAAAGTAACCAACCAAACTAGGTGCTCTTCCAAATGAATAATGACAAATTTTCTTTATCGTATCAAATCAAACAGTCCATAGCTAGTAAACGTTAATTAAGTGTCTACTACAAAGATATGTTCAACAGCATTTTTGCATGTCATATATGATTGCATGTTTGTATTAAAAAAATTTATTTGAGTTTATAAAAGATATATTTTATTTTATTAATAAATAAAGATTTATATTTTTTAATAATAAAATAAAATTTTAAATTATATATCTTTCATTAATCTATATTAAGTTAAATTTTTCATAGATTTGATCGAATAATGAATAAATTTATTTTATGTTTAGAGTAATAACACTCATTCTTATACACTCCTGTAGATATCATGTGAAACAATTATTGACTGAACTCACCTGACCAAATGAATGTTCGACAAGATAATACTTTTAAATTATTGCAGGAGTGGAGCTTGAATTTGAAATTCAATGGGCAAAATAAAATTTGAGATTTACTATGAAATTATTGTTAGTATACAATAAATTTTAAAGGGATAAACATGAAAATATATGAAAATACATAAAATAAAATAAAAAAATCGGAGGGACAATGGACCTTGATATATGTGGCGAATAATCGTTTCTTTTTTTTTCTTTTTGATTAATGAAATACTTCAGTATACTCATTAGAGATTGATTAATTAATAATTAAATTATGCATAGTAAAATTATCAAATCCACTAGTGATTAATTAATTGCCAATTCAAAAACTGAATTATCTTATCAGATAAGCGTTGTTTGGGTTCTTAATAAAACATGCTTTAATTACGCTTTGATAGAAACCCAAACTATATGACAATCCATAGGTAATTATTATGCAAAAGAGGAGTACACTCTTCATACTTGAGATACCAACAATCCATAGATAATTATTATGCCAAAGAGGAGTACACTCTTCACACTTGAGCGACCAAAGCCTTGATCGAAAAGAATTTGATTGGATGTGAAACACTTTTTAGCTGTTAGATTCATAATAATGAAGCAAAAGTATATTTGTGTAGGGTATATATATATATATATATATATATATATATATAGGTAGGTAGGTAAGGATTTTGGGCATTAGTAGATAGGATTGAGTAAGCTTTTAGACGACAATGATTATTAGTTGTTTGTAAGGATAAATCCCGAGAAAGTGTTTGCCTTTTGCAATTGAATTTCTTGTTGAATTAATTGGCTTGACGTTTAAAGGTTTTGTTCAATGGAACTATAAATATTTACCTCGAAACGTACAGTTTGATTTATACTATATGTTACTACTACTTTTTTTAGGTCCAAAACAAGCAGCTGCTGATCAAGTGTATATATAGACGAAGGGGGAATATATTATTTTAGATTACGAGACCCCACAAAGATATATGGTGCTTTCACATGATGAAAGGATTAAAAGCAACGAGTCTTTATCACTCGACAGCTTCAAAATCCTTTTGTTTCTTCACATGAAGTAAAGATTAAGCAATATTGGTCTCTGTCTCCACAAAATATAAATTGCCAGGCAAGACAACAAGCTAGGGAATGAATGCTGTACAATCATAATAATTGTTGGAGAATTATATATGTGGAAAAGTAAAAGAAAAAGAGGGAGAGAGAGAGTACAATGATATATGATCATGCAGCCAGCCCTCTTTAAAGTTTAATTGAGCTGTGGAAAATGTTCTGGTCGACATGGGATTTATTTTGATGCCTTTTGGAATTTTAAGTAGTGCACTTTAGACTATGATGGGTAGTAAGTAGAGAAAAAAACAGAAGGAAGAATGAAGACGGAATGTAAAGAAAAGTGGTCAAAGAATGTTTTTATCATTCAAAAAAGAAAGAATTGATTTTTTTTTACATGTATCAATTAAAATTATCCTAAATTAAAAAAATTAACGAATAAAAATTAAAATAAATTATTTTTTTCACTCTCCTATTTTCTCTAGTTTTTTACCTAATGTTTCTCTGCTATCAATCATAATCTTATTGTTGAAAAAAAAAACATACTGTAATTATAAAGCAAACCATTGATCATCTTCAAGAATTCCCTTGTTAGCTACCTTTTATATATATATATATATATATATATATATATATATATATATATATATATATATGCTGCCACACTTGCCTACCCATGCATGAACAATCCATGCACCAGTCAGTACTCGATCATAAGCATTAATTGTATTAAAATTGTGTTTGAATTAAGGTTACAATATTTCAAAAACAGTTGTAGTGGAGACTGGAGAAAGCTAATTAAGTGAAAAAGAAGTTTTATGTCACATGAATTAGTTTAAAAAGAAGTTTTCTTATTTGAGTTTTTAGAATTCTTAGAGCACAGTTTTATAATACTATTAAGATATGCAAGTGTTAGTTACTTGCTTGTACTTGGGTGCATTGGACACGTACCCAAAATCTCTTTACTAGTCTATCGATTCTCCAACCCTCAATTTCCTTTACGATAAAAAAAAAAAAAAACGTGAGCATTAGTTATCATTACCGTGCTTTAATCTTTAAATAGCAATACTCTTTGATGATGTTTGTTTGGTTATTCAAACCTGCTCTATATAGATTAGCTACTCAGCTGGACTCTTAGAAATATTGCCATATTTACTGTGATGTTTTTTCACTTGATTCAAAAAAAATGGCCTGGTTTAATTTAAAAAGGTAAACTTAGCCTCCAGCATTTGCTGCATGGGTAATTATATAGTCAATAATGCTTACTGCTTGGAAAGATAAGATTAATTGAAGAAATTAAAGTGTTTTTTATTAGTTGCATGATTAACCATGTCAAGAGTCTAGAATCTGGTAGCTTAATCAACCTTTTTGACAAAAAAGTTTAATGATGTTAATTAGTAATTATTGGTGCAACTAGCCTAGTAGTGCCAGCATAAATGATAAAGTAACTATAATTATTTTTTTTTAATGATTTTACTATAGGCAGCTCAGTACCTAAGGATCCAAACCCAGAAATATATCATCACATCCTAAACTTTTGGAGCAAATTGTAAATGATCAAATCCAAGCTTTTGTTCTCTTCATTTAGCACTTTATGGAACACTATCAAGTATAATTCTCCCCCACCCCCACCCCCCACTAGATCAAATCCCACCTTATGTGTCTGCGTTGACATTAATCCTAATAGTCGAATGCACGTAATATATAGGTGCACACACACGAGAGGAAAGAAGTCCAAAGAAAGAGATCGGAGTAGTGTCTTCGAGAGAGAAATTCTGGTAAGACAGGGTAGCCAAGAAAAGAATGAGATACATTTGCCGTTTAGTTTGAGAAAACTCATACTTGTCTGACGCTGTTCCAATAGATTGGGTGCTTTTATGCACTGTCAGATGGCATCATGAGTGAGAAAAAAAAATTCTTGCCATAGGATCCAACGCATTAAAAATAATTAAATTATTAATTATTTTAAAATTTTAAATTTATGAAAAAAGATTCAATTAAATTTTTTATATTTTAACGTATCTTCGTACTTATAAAACGATTGAATGACTAAATATTTTGTACGTTAAATTCAAATGTAAGAAAATCTAAATATCTGAAATGGTAAAGAAAATTTGGATTAAATATTAAGTAAAAATGAGTATATTCAAAACTCGAAATTAAGATTTGAAACTTTAATATCGTATTAAAAAATAATTTAATTACTAATTTTTTTAAAAATGTAAACTAATAAAAAATAGACAAACAATATATATCAAGTTCTACACATGTTAATACTTCCCTTTACGTGCATAACTTCAGAAACGATATAAACTTAACACGTAAAATTCGAAACAAACGTAAAAATCAAATCAAGTATTTATCATAAAAAAATAAAAATTAAACAAAGTATTTATAAACACGAGAGCCATAAGTTTCGAAATACTATTTTAAAAATAATTGAGTAATTATCGATAATCTTAAAAGATTAAATTAATATCAAAATATTCAATTAATTCTGGTACTGTAAGAGATGGTGTACAAAGATCTAGATCTGTTAGATCCTGCCACGCAAAAATTTCTATGACTTTTAGTACCTTTATATAGTGGAGTCTTAGGTGTCAACTTCTTATGGAAATAGGATTTCTTGAAATTTGCTACCCTCCTTTTATCTGGTTTGGCCAACTTTCTTTTCTGATTTGATTAGAAGTCTTCCTTCTGACTAGGGCTGCTATTGGGTAAAAATAACTTCTTGTTTTTTTATTTTATATCTCTGGATGCAAGATTTTTCATCTCTTTAGTGGTGTCACGTGTTAGCCTGAATGAACAATAAATTTTTATTTTCACACATCAATAGCAACACTATAAATTTTGTATGTATTTTAATTTTAATTGTTAGATAAGGATGTATATCAATATATATACTAATTAAATGTAAGTTTATATCGCCTTAATTAGAAGGGGTGAGCTGTTATACATATAAGGTCATAATTAGTACTGTTTAATTAAATTGATTTTAAGAAGAGACAAAACCTAATGAGACCATAAGGGGGCTAAGTGTTTCCACCTCCGTCGGCAACAACAAAATCTAAATCCTTGAAATCTGCTTATCTCCATCCCCCACTTTGACCCCCATACTGACAAAGTTTCCGGTAACTCTAACACGGTATGATCCAAATTACTACCAAATCTGCTTGCCATTAAATTCTTCAAAACCTAAGCAAACGATTGATTGGCCCTAACTCTTTATTTTTCTCACCGACTCCCTAAACAACGCGGCATATATACTTGCATGGATTTGAAGTCGTTAACCCAAATTTAAAAACGTCCCTCAAAACCCTAACACCATGTTTTAAGTCCATCTACTTTCATTTATGCGCGTGTAATGCATGCGTTTATTCTAACTGTTATTCATGACACTCGCGATAAAAATTAACTACGATTCTCTTTAAAAATCATCCAAACAAAAGAAAAGAAATGATATGCATTTCATATTTCATCGTTTTTTTTATATGAGCTACACATACAATAAGAAATAATCCTCTCTTAATTTTAATGGTGTGAATGGAATTTGATTTCGTATCTTTTATACGATAACAAATAAATTTATTAAATGAAGTAACTGGCACCTACCATATCTTATCCTCTGCTCCTGTTGTTATCCCATCCAAACGTACATATTGTAAATGAATGGCTAAAATAGATCGTTGAATAATGAGGGAAGCATCAGACTGAGAATGTGTATATACTCGGCGTCTCAATCAAAGTATCGATCTAGTCAATGCATTTATAATTTAATTTTGAACAAGGAGTTGACAACTGGCACTATAAAGCGACATAAGTTTGTATCATACACTGCATGGCTTTTTCTTTCTGTAATGATCTTTTTACTTTGGATTTTAACCCTCAATTTTAACATTTCAGATAAATTCAGACACTTGATCCATGTTAATGTTTTTCATCACTTATTACAGTGAATTTTAAAAGTAAAATGTTCTTACCAAAATTTGTACGATATTATACTGTAACTTTGCTTCTTACTGTTCGATTGTTAAAATCGAGTGTTAACAAATCAGCCACCTTTTTCTTTATAGCAAGGGGGCCATTCATGGAAAGTAGCCTAAGGAGTTTTACGACAAATTAATTAATTAACCAACCTAACACTTTAATATGATCAGCCAGTTATCTGCATAATATCATGAAAGATATATAATACGAAAATTCATCTCATTTTTTAAAAAAAAAATTTTTATATTATTTAACGATGAGATGAATTCTTTTGACATATATCTCTCGTGACATTGCGTTAAACTATAACTTCTCTTATTCTATGATAATAATTGATTGTTGATAGTTGATACACGTAGGTACGGTTCTTGGACGTGTATCCTTATAGATCTCTCGTTGGCATTGCATGCACAACCGAGATGCCACTACATTTTCTCTGCCAATAGTAAAAGGTCTAGTTGCTATAATATATATTTCCGTATTAAGGGTAGTGATATTACAAAGCATAATGTACTAATGCTATAGCAAAACTGTCTTAATTAATTGACAAAATTATGTTTACACCACTTTCCTTCTCTCTCCCTCTCTGTCTCTCTCTCTTTTCATTTAGGGTAATATTAAATCCAGCAAGAGGCCAGCAGTGTTCCTTTCATTGTTTTGTCTTAATTAATTTTTATTTTTTGAGACTTGTCTTTGTATTGACTGGCAAATGGCAATAAAGACAATCAAATAATCATTAATTTATTTGTTTATTTGGTACATAATCATTATTTTGTAATTACGCGCATATATAGATTAATATTAACAATATTCCAACTGTAAGATGATGGTAGTATGTTATGATAATTATTACGGAGTTTATTTTACGAAGTGACTCGAGTTTCTTGATTTATTGTCAAAGTAAAATCATGTCGTTTGATATACATCACTTTATTTGTTGCTACGTAGTGATTTTTTTTTATATTAAATTTCTTGGTAGCATTAGCAACAAGTTGCTCATTGGTTTTCGAAGAAGACTAAAACAAAACTAATTAATTTAATAAAAATAAATGTGAGGTTATAAATTGATCTACATAGAGTTGTTCTTAATTCATATATAGTAATTGTCAACGTATCTCTTAGAAAAACATATTTGTTGATTCATTCAAACTAGAGCCAGTTGGGTCTAATCTTTTTCTTTAATGGATTTTAGATCAGTTGGTAAACAAGGGTGGCCTTTTCTTTAATTAATTGTGATATAGTGTATATATAATATATATATATATATATATATATATACACACACTATATATACTACATAAATATAATTTTAATTTGTTTGTATTGTCAGATGGATTCCTTTCCTTCTGTACAAATCTGACAACTAAAGCTACTTAACTTTGTAGCTCTTTTAAAAAGAAAATGAACTTTGTATTTGAGTTTTTTTTTTTCCTTTGCTTCTTTGATGAAAGTGTGTAAGAATCTATGCAATGTCAGCCTTTTTCTCATCTCTCTATGTCCATACAACTGACCGAATTATAACCAAATGACGAAGCCATGTGAGCTCTCCCAAATATTACAACTACATATATATATATATATATATATATATATATAGATAAATAAAATTAATTTTCTCGGATAAAATTTAAAGTGCATGCAATTGTAAAAAATTTGATTTTTTTAATAAGTTGCATGTAATTAAACATTTTTTTAATAGATATTCTAGACAATTGAAGAATTCTTTTTGTAACTTAAGGCATCATATATAAACGCACACACTTAAAAGAAGATAGCTATTATGCTTTAATTAAGTTGAGTTTTTATTTTTGGTATATTAATAAAGAGGGTCACGGAATTCGAACTCAAATCTCTTGTATGAAATAATCGAAGGTGACAAATAAACCAAAATGCTTGAATCTGAGTTGAGTTTCAACAATTCTGAAGTTTTTATTCCGATTTTAATATTTATGACGTAAAAAATTATTAGTGGTTTTAGATCAAATAATTTTTTTTTAAAAAAAAAAGGTGAAAACAAAGTGAAATTAATTAATATTGTAAAATAAAATTAGTTACTCACGTAGTGAAATATAAATAAGAAATATGTTATAAACAGTCGTGAATTACTTTATAATATTCAACATTTATTTATTATACATTTTAATTAATATTTTACTTTTATAATCACTTTACAAATTGTTTTACTGTGCTTATGAAGATATCATGTTAACGATAATTCAAATTATTAAAATTTAAAAATATTCCGTATCAACTATTGTTATAGATATAAGTTTCCAAGTGGCCACAATTTCAATAATGTCACTTAGTCTAACTCTCTTTTCATTATTTTCAAAGTGTCATTCTCATTTAAGGGATATTAATCTTAGAAAAAGATTTTTTTGTTAATGTCATTTTTCATTCAATTAATGACATGACAGATGTCACTCAAACGCAGAGAGTATGTTGCTTTTTGATACTCAAGCACACATACCTCTTCCATGTTGGAGAAAAACAAAATCATATGTTTGTACATATGCTTCTCTCATTGATCTGCAAAATCCCAAACTATTTCACGTGCATTATATTCTGTAGATTTTGTTATAATCAAAGGCCTTTAAAAGGCTCAATTCTCCATCCAAATAGAACCCACAAGCATTTTTTGGGTCTCTAAATCTAAATTAATTTGCTCCATCTCTTCATATGGAGGAATTCCCCTTGAATATCTAAATTTGAAAGAAGAAGAAAGTTTATTTCCCTTTTGTGTGTGTGAGAGAGAAAAAGCAATGGCATTAGAGGCAGTCGTTTTTCAGCAAGACATCTTTGGTTACAATGGAAAAGATCTTTACAACTTGCTAGGAGGAGGGAATTGGCCAAGCTATGACTTTGGCCTAGAAAAAGAAGAAGATCAGAGAGGCTCTTTTGATTTTCTCGAGAACCAGACAGAAAATTTTCTAATCCATGGAGATTGGAATTCTTCCTCACCACCACCTTCATCAATGGTGCCTCACCATCACCTCATCAATGAGTTGCACCACCCAAATTCATCTCCAGATGCTACAAATGCTACTAATGATACTTCACAATTCATGGATGCTTCAACAACCATCACAACTAGTACTCGCCCTAAGAGATCACGTCGATCGAAGAACAGAAAAAACAAAGAAGAAATTGAGAATCAAAGAATGACTCACATTGCTGTGGAGCGTAATCGAAGAAAACAGATGAACGAATATCTTTCCTTGCTTCGATCTTTAATGCCAGAGTCATATGTCCAAAGGGTATCACTCTCTCTCTCACTCAATTCCTTCAACTTCCATATTTTCTATGAGAAAATAAATTACCTCTAAGATATATTTTGCTTCGACAAAAAATCTTCCTTGTTTCGGACATAGGAGAAACTCTTGTACTAGGAGCATGTAAGCCCTTGTACAAAAAGAGAAAACATTCTTATGTTAAGAGCATGTAAGCCGTTGATGGAATTCCCATCAATGATCCTTAATGCTCTTGGTACGTATGAGAATTTCTCCTATATAAATACCCAGAACATATAAGAATTTCTCTTAATTCGATCTTAGTTACCATCGTTGCATTTATCTCTCTAACAAAAGATATTTTTATTATTATTATTACTGTTAGGGTGACCAAGCATCAATCATAGGAGGAGCAATTAATTTTGTGAAGGAGCTTGAACACCGTCTACACTTTCTTGATGCCCAAAAGGAAAAATCCGAGAATGGTGAATCCTCCTCTTCCTCTCCCTTCGCTGAATTCTTCACCTTTCCACAGTACTCAACAAGTCCAAATCCCGGTGATAATTCAGTCGCTGCGGGGAGCGAAACCATGGTCGATAACCAATCCTCCATCGCTGACATTGAAGTGACAGTGGTTGAGAGCCATGCCAACCTCAAAATAAGGTCAAAAAAGAGGCCAAAGCAGCTCTTGAAATTGGTTTCAGCGTTGCATACCATGCGCCTCACTGTCCTTCACCTCAATGTCTCAACAGTTGATCAATTTGTCCTCTATTCCGTCAGTGTCAAGGTAATTAATTTAGTTAATTATAAAGAAAAAAAAAACATTCTTTTCGAACAGAAAAGAAGAAAAATTATGAAGGATCAAACCCCAATAGTAGAATATAAGCTCAAAAACTGGACAAAACAGAGCAGATATTTTCATTGAGGCATTAATACAAACACCTTCATGCAAAAACAGTTTTTTGAAGTTGTTTTGATTCCCTTGAAAAATAAAAGAAAACCCAATTTAGATTTTGAATTCCCAATTTTTTGTAAATGCAGGTAGAGGATGATTGTAAGCTGACTTCAGTGGATGACATTGCTACAGCTGTGTATCAGTTGCTAGGTAGGATTAATCAAGAAGATGCTGTACTATATGTTGATGATCAGTTGAATTGATCTCTCTGATTTGCCCACTGCAATTTAATCCTTCACATAAACATATGTGGGAATTTAATCTCTTTAATTATTTTTACTTTTTTAGGTGTTGTATGTCAAATTTCTTATTGCAACTGATGTCTCCTCCCTTTCATGTCTTAGTGTTAGTTTGTTTCTGAAGCCTTGTGAGTTGGGCTGTTTTTCTCTTTCATTAACTTTTTAATTTCTTTTTCAAATAAAAATTCTGATATATTTTGCCTTTAAGAGCATGTTGTGTATATAAGCCACACAAAAAATATTGCTTTGGTCAATTCAAACTACTTTTTTCTGTCGCACCAATAATGTAGTACGTGATACAATAATGTTGGGTCCATATGAAGCTCAATGACTTAAGCATATCATGCATTGGCAACTTAATTAATTAACGTGGGTATGCTTTTCAATGGGCCATTGCCAAAAAACCACCATACTATTTCTGTTAAATTCCCTCGTGATATATGAGTTTTCCATATACGGAGTACTTACGGTCTTCAAAGATTGATCATGAATTTTTGTTACTTTATTCCTCTTTTTCTATTATTTTTCTAACACTGCACTGATATGATCCTACCACTTAAAAGTGATACTTATAGCAGCTTTTGCATTCACTAAGCCACAAATATATACAAAAGTTTATTCTATTGTATCGTCGATGTGAAATGTGGATCATCATCTTTGGATTTTGTGTTCTCGTGAGACACAAGCACAAATCATACTAACTAAGAATCACAAAGTCACAAATTAAACTTAGTTATACAAAGTAATTAGCTCGAATCAACTTTGATACCAATTATAACACCATCAACTCTTATATCATTCAAAAAATCCAAAAATATTATCGCTTTTGAGTACAATACATTAAATCACAAATGTATGACAAAATCTTTTGTCGTTGCACTATAAACGTCAAATGTAGATCGCCGTAACTTTATTTAAGTTAATAATACTTGAGTTATGACCATTGATAAAATAATGACTCAAGAGTCAAAAAGGGTGTATGATTTTAATTTGTAAAATGTTAATGCTAGAGACTTACTTTACATGTTGTTCTAGCAGTAGTTTTGATTTATGATTGTCAAAATTAATTTTAAAACATTTTTTTGATTAAACAGTTGTGAAATTTAAAATTATTTTCAGTTTAATAAAACAACGTTGAAAACATTTATTCTTACTCAAATATCAATTTATTGCAATTTTTTTAGTTTTAATTATTTTTAGAGTTGTTCAACATTACTTCAGTTTATAGGAAACAAAGCTATTTCACAGGAAAATTATTAAACGATCTACTAATCTATATTAAAATGCAAGGAGGTTAAGTACTATTAAACTTAAGTTTTTCTCGTACAGAATATAAAGTGATTTTTAATTTTGATCCTAACATAAATATGATAAAAAATATTTTTAACTTATTTTATATATTTAAATCTAATACTCGTTAATTGATATTTAGGATAACCTACTTGCTCACACGTTTTGTCTACCAAAATAACCTGAATGGATATACATAATGAAACTTTTCTTTTTAATTATACAGTACGTAAATGGAATAAAGCATGATGATGAATTTTGTTATATGCATTCAAATCAAAATCATTGGCCCATTGAATATATAATTATTGGCCCCCATGAAGTTGTACCATAGTCGAATCCCAAGGTAAAAAGTTGATATCCTGTGGGGTTTGAGTGTTTTTAGGAGAACAGAATATTAAAGAGAATAAAGTTGATGATTGAAAATAATGTGTTGTTTATAAAGAGACATTTCCAAGCAGAGAGAGAGAGAGACATTACTCTATAATCATGTGATGCTTGGAAAATAAAAATGATTTTGGATTATACGTTCATATTGAATTTTTTTTTCAAATTATTATCTAAAATTAGGTTCATGAGGAGAAATTATTATCAAAATGGTTTTTAGTTTCAAAAAAATAAAAATTAACTTAGATGAAAACTAAAAATAAAAATTTTAAAAATAAAAAACTAAAAAATAGATTTTAAGACTGTAATTTTTTCCAAAACACACCTAATTGTACACATCTATAATTCAGTTTAACCATTGTATCTAAAAGAATTGAAAATGAACTAAAGAGAAGGTTTTCATACTGTATAACTTTACACATAAACCAATGACAAATCGACACGCGTATATCTACTTTTCACTTGCATTGCTTATAAAGGGATCCAAGCCTGCATACACGTATACGTGAACAAAATCACAAGAAGGAACTCTAGGGTTTATTTTCAGAAGATTCCAACCTTAGACTCTCTCTCTCTCTCTCTCTTCATTTGTTTTACCTTCTTGTTTTCTAGTGCAGGAACATGTGGTTGAATGATTCCAACCCAACTCTAATTATTTCTCTTACCTTTTCATATTATTATTAAAAAAATAAAAGTAAAGAGAAAAAAATGTTGTGAAAGAAGATATTGTCACTATTAACATTGTGGGAGGGTCTTCACTCAGAAGTTAAAAATAAATTTAAAGTTAATTTATATCAAATCATTGAACATAATCTAATCTAGTTCATCTCTAAAAACTATATAATTTGAAAATGATATGTTATCTTGTTAAGATTTTCTCATAAACATCCCGATTTCTTTTGACTTTTTTCGTATTTGAGTTGAGCTAATTACTATAATTTTTGTATAAATTGATTATGTCATGTGAGATATATATAATTTTGTGATATAATTACATCCATAATAATTCAACGATTAAGATTTGACGATATTTTATTTACAATCAAAAACATCAATTATATCCAGTTTCAATAATTAATGATACCCTTGTTTTAACTCTTTTATATGTCATTTGGGTTTTAAAAAAAAGGGATATTATACAATGATTTAACAAATTTATAAATAAAAAAATAGGTGCAGAAAATGACTAGCTCCTTCGACAAGACAGAATAAAGTAAAAAAGATAAAGTTATGAACAATGATTAAAATAAGGATGTACCCTGAAAACAGGAAACGAAAAGAAACATTATATAAAAGCAACAATCATGCTGGATAAGGAAGTGAAAGCATCGTGTATTTGGGCCCAAGTTATGGACTGTCTGCAAAAAGGTTGTAGGAATTTTGATAATGAAATAATTCAATCAGGTAGGTAGAATAAGAAATAATCATGTTTGTCTGATTTTGGTACCTTTTTACTATAATGTCATGCAGTAATCACACTAAAGTTCTAGAGAAATATATTCTTGCATAGGCTGGGCTTTATACGGCCCAACCGAAAATAACATATATGTTTATCCAAAAAAAATTTGAACTATTGTTATCTAATATTTTGAATTAATTATTAATTTGGTATTAATATTCTTTAAACTATTATTAACTTGCAATTAATTTCCTATGAGTTAAATTATTATGTTCAATTTCGCGTATTCACGTGAGGGTGTTAAATTGGATTGTCTTCACACGTGAGTAGGGATGGCAATTCACATGTTTTTCTCGGTTAACCGTATCTATTTAAACTAGTATGAATACAAATGAATGAGTTTTTTGCGGTTATGAATAGTGTTTAATGGTTTTTAACGGTTTCGGATTCAGACAGTACGATAACTAAACGGATACGGTTATAAATATGTAAAATTTCACGGATAACTTACCCGTTGCCATTCCTATATGTAATTCGTAGGTTTTTCGCGATTAACTGATCCGATCTGTATCCGTTTAAGCATGTATGAATAGAAATAAATGAATTTTTTTTGCGATTACAGATAATATTTTATAATTTTTAACTATTTCAGATTCAGATAACAATATAACTAAATGGGTATCGTTATAGATATATAAAATTTTGTTGATAATTCACACGTTACTATCCCTACATGAGAGGTACCGTATCTTAAATCCTTTATTTATTTAATGATGAAGACCATATCATTGTATGGGATAGAGTTCATAAAAAAAATGATTTTTTATAATCACATGTGAAATTGACTGCACCACTTGAACAATATGATATCACGTCTTTCACTTCAACCACAAAATTAAATGGAGAATTGATTGCAGGTTTCTAATAATTTAAAAATTGATGTCAGTTTGATAGTTCAAAATTTGAAGTACTAAAATATATTAATTTAAAAATTTTTGATACAATTATCTTTAATTTTATAATGAAAATAACACATGAGAAATTTTTAAGCGGACATATGACGAATTAATTCATGTGTTAGGATTATCTACCATCGTTGATGGAGGGAGAAAAGAAAAAATTCATTGTTTTTTTTCTTCGATTATAGATGCTTTTAAGGTATGAATTCTTTGTATGGCCGAAATGCATTAAAAAAAATAAATTCTAAAATTTTTCCCTCATTAAATCACATCTGCTGACACTCTTTCTGTTGGTGACCCTGGCCCAAAGCTTAAACACAAGTTTCCGGGAAAAGAGAGAAATTCAGAAGTCAAAATCAATTTCTAATAAGCTTACTGATCAAGACCGAAATGTAGATTTTGCCAAAAAAAAAATGGGACAAGAAACGTGCCACGAAGGCAAGGTATCTGTGTCTCCAAATTATTTTAGCTGAATTTGCAATATTCACCTCCATTGGGCCTTTTGGTTTGCTTGCGTCTCTTTTCCATGTTTAAGCCTCAAGAATTCTAACACCAACACCTCGTCTTGGACCAGAATAAGCCCATTCGGACTATCAAATGAGCATTAGAGAAGAATGAGCCCATTTATATTAGACTAGAATGAACCCATGGTGTCTTAGCCATTGTTGATATTACAACCCAAGACGCCCATTCACCCAAATACCCATATAAGCCACAAATGAACCCGACACGGAATGCGTCAGATACAGTGCGCACTGAGATGATATCAACAACTCTTCCATTATCATTTAGTTGGTGACCAACTGATCGCTTGAACACAATTATTAGGGGATATGAGTCAAAAAGTCGATAACTTTGAAAAACAACAATTTCAAATCAAAATTAAATTAATATCCAAAAGTCAACTTAATCTAGATAAATTGACTGGCCATGAAAGTAGCACTTACACATAGTTATCGTGGAACATTTTGAATTGAATTTGATTTTCTTTTCATGGATGAATTCTAATATTTGGTCTGCAAAGTACATCTCCTTTTTCCTTCTTCCTTTTCCGATAAGATCCCTAGAAAATTTTTGGACAATTACAAGACTTCGACGAGGTTGAGGTTTTGCTGAAACTATGAAAACATTAAAATATATATATATATATGGGGGAAACAAATGCTTATTTTTTATGGTCAAAGTGAAAGCTTTAGGCCTTAAGCTAAAAGACTAGTAAACAACTCATAGTTTCATTTGGTCTAGACATCTCATGTAAAGGATGTTATGATGCGGTTAAAATAACTTTGTTTTTTAGCGGTTTTCCATAATTCATTTAGAAGAATTTTTGTATTAAACAGTCCCCGGTTTTAAAAGTATAAAACCCAATTATTTTTTATTCTTTTGTTAATTTTAAACGCTTTAATGTGTTACGTACAAAATAAAAATAAAATTCCAATTATATATAAGAGAGCATGTTAGCATTTTTTTGTAAAAAAATTAACGTAAGTAACTATTAGGTGCAAAACATTATTTTTACATTGAATGAAAATTTTATTAATAATTTCATTGGTAACATCTTTATAGTTATTATTCATATAATCAATAAATTTACTTAATATGAGAGCATGTTAGAATCTTTTTGTAAAAAAAATAACGTAAGTAATTGTTAGGTGCAAAACATTATTTTTACATTGGATGAAAGTTTTATTAATAATTATTAAATAATTTCATTGGTAACATTTTTACAGTTATTATTCATATTACCAATAAAATTACTTGATAAGAGAGCATGTTAGCATCTTTTTGTAAAAGATTTAAAGTAAGGTAACTGTTAGGTGCAAAACATTATTTTTATATTAGGTGAAAATTTTATTAATAATTATTAAATAATTTTATTAGTAACATCTTTACAATTATTATTCATATTATCAATAAAGTTACTTAATAATTATAAAAAAAAATTCATTATAAAAAATTATCAGAGTGAGGAGACTCTGACCGTAAGGTCCTTAGAGAGTTTTATTTTGCAAGGAAATAAGGTTTCAAAATCAAATAACAAAAAATAAAAATGAAAAAGATACTTACATTTTTAAATGATGGCTTTGCTTAGAATGGCAAAATAAAAAAATAAAAAAATTGAGAGACGACGGCTTTAGCCGGCATTGCTTGTCACACTGTCAAAATTATTTTCAGATACGCCTTCTTTGACTATTGATATTTTTCTTTCAAGTTCAATAGCACCAATTGCTCTCATTGACTATAATTGTTTTTGTTTCATTATTTTAATCTCTTTGTCATGATTTCTTTTTTTTACTTCTTTTAATGAGAGCAATCATCTAATATTATTTTCTTAAGGATCGGATTCGATTTAATTATTTTTATATATAGTAACATTAAAGTTATTTGTGTGTATATTTCACACGTCGATTATAATTTTATTTTTTTATTAAAAAAATAGAAGTTAATTGAATAAAATTAAAAATAATTTTTCTATAATTCTATGAAAATTCTGCATGATTTAATAATTTGAAATAGAGTAAGAAACTCCTGAGGGAAATTTAGTGGATAAATTAACTTCTTTAATTTTTTATACTTCTCTACTTGGAAAATGGCGGTGACGAGTGCAAGATAAAACCAATACTTAGAGAGAGTTTAAAAGCTATTTAATTATTTATAGAATTTTATTAGAGGTTGGTATGATTTCAGTAAAAGAAAGAAGAAAGGGTCAAATTTATAAATTTATAAAATTTGAGGGTCACGCAAGCTTTTTTATACCTTTTTTTATTGCAATGGGCAAGTAATTAAAATTTGTGTTTGTTATTTTAATTTTACTAGTAAATAGATTTAAAGAATAAGTTTATCCAGAATTTGAAGAAGCACATGCAAGTATGCAACCACAACGACGTCCAACTCCCAACTCCCAACTCACAACTCTATCAATTCATTATATATGGCATTTTCTTTTTTTTAACGCTTTCGTCAAAGAGATCATGTCTCTTTACATGAAGTCCATCCGTGTGAGACCCACATAGCAAGTTAAAATTGGTTATGATTTTATTTATTACGGGTTGAATTTTAACTCAAAAGATTAATTCGATAAATAAAATTAACAATCAGTTATATATGTTTCATTTTTTTTTACTTAACTAGCATGAGATAATACATGCACGCATAACTATAACACTACGTCTAAAGAGTTAGCAACCATTTAGCGAGTTGTTTTGATTTCGATTTTTGCGTTATTTGTTTGTTTATATCGCAAGCACTAAAAGAAATATATCTAAAATTTTAAATTGTAACTGCTTAAAAGCTTGAATAATAATTGTTATTTAAAATGTTAATATATTTGATTTTAAATGTTTTAAACAATAGTACGGTCAATTTTTTAATTTATTAAATCTCGAGAAGGCTGCCATATATGTAGATACCTTATTCGTTTCTAAATTTTCCATTTAATACGAAAGGTCATTCAATTAAGTACATAGCTAGTAGACATGATTTTGATTCTTTGACTATGCCACACCATATATACTAAGAAACAATTTATGACCTTCACAACACTTACCCAACCACCAGCAGTTTGGAGTCTTCTGGCAGCAGCCTGACATCAATCGATCGGTCTATCCTAAGAAACAATTTGGTGAATTAGAAATTCAATAAACGAAGATAAATTAACAATTGTGGATAATTTAGACGTTATTATAAGGTTTACCATCCAATATTTACATACATTTAAGTGTGCGCTACGGAATTTTAAAGGGTTAGTTTAACTAATAAAATGATTTTAAGATTTTTTTAAAAATTATAAATTTGAGTCTATTCGAGATAAGACAGTAAATTTTTTTTGAGAATTTCTTAAAAGTGTGACTAATTTATTCAGTGAAATTTAAATGCTAACAATCAGTAATGATGTGGTAAAAATGACCCACAATAAAAGTAAAAAGAATAACCTGATTCCCACCCGTCTCTTCAACGGGGTCCAATCAATGGGCCCATGTGCCAATAGTGGTCTTCCATGGCTGCATTGCTTCTTTGTTTTCAGGTGATATTTAAATCCCATATTTTTCTTTTTCGTAAGTACATGTGCCAATGAAATTAATTACTTAAAAGGACCGATACTCCCTAAATATTCCTCAAGACTTTGGGAGTCCAGAGAATTTGATTCCTCTAGAAGATTAACCACTACCTCTCACATGCCATCTTTTCTATGAAGGGCTTACAAAAAAACAAAGAATAAAGGGAAATTTTGACCTTACAAAAGGTTAGTATGATAGGTTTGTTTTTTCACTTTTATATTTAGAACCTCCACCTACAAGAAATTGTTATAAAGAGTTCCCACTTCCCAAAGTGTAAGCTGGCAATTGGCATGATGTGATAGATCTAAAATTCTATAATGGGGCATGTGCTATTGGCTAAATTAAAATGTATAAATGACATAATTGTTAAATTTTTTTTTAACATTGGTTTTAAAGGTGAACATAAATCAATTTGAGACCGAGCTAGTTTAAAACCTCAACCCATTCAGGCGGTATCAGGTTGAGAAACTTGTTGGGATTTTTATCTCTTCATTAAAAAAAATTTATTTTAATTTTAAACAAAAATCGCAATCATACAAACAAATAAATATAGACAATAAAAATAAAAAGTAACAATATAAGAATTTTTAACTTGATTAGGCACAACTCTTTATCTATGTTTACGAATCAATTGTTATTATATTATTTTACAACTTTTAGTTGGAGAAAAACTACTAAAATTCACTACATCACAATACACAATTTTGTACAAAACTATGTAAAAAGTATTCTCAAATAGTACGTAATTTTTCTAGACAAAATCGTGTAAAAAATCTTCAAAAACAGTACACAATTTTGTAGATAAAAATATGTTAAAACTCTCTCAAATCTCAAATCTCACAACTCAAACCCCAATACACCCAATGTTCATGTAACATTTGGATCCCTGTAAAACTTTTTTTACAAGTTATATTGTAGTTTAGTTTATTACACTCTATATCTGACCAACTATTCATGATTCAGAAATAGAGTTGATGGACTAACTCTCTTGATGGTCATATTTATAATAACTAGCACCCACATCCTTTTGACACATAAACGATATGTGACTAGAATTACTGACAATAACATTTTTCTTTAATGTGAGAATTTAGAAGTATCTCAACAAATTTTTTCTTCGATTCAAATCCCCAACACTTCGATCCCTGAGCCAGATTTGCTTCCATCCGAACAAAACCTCCTTATTTTAATCGAGTCTTCAATATCGTTTAATCAGATTTTGGGCTTAATCCCAACAATCCTCCGCTTAAGCTTAAAATATGATCTTTAACAGCAACTCTGACTTGCTTCTTCACCGCACCAATTCTCTAAATTTTTGCCATTGTCGAATCAGGTTCTGATACCACTTGTTGAGATTTTTATCTCTTCATAAAAAATCCATTTGCTCTAATTTAGAGAGCAACAACACAAGAATTTTTAACGTGGTTCGACACAACTCTTTGTTTACGTCCACAAACAAATCACTATTCTACTGTTTTATAACTTTTGGATGAAGAAAAACAGTGACAACTCACTACACCACAATACACAAAATTTTTAAACAAAACTGTGTGAAATCTCTTTCCAAACAGTGTACAAATTTTCTAGACAAAAGTGTATGAAAACTCTCCCCAATTTTACAATTCAAACCCCAATACACCAAATATTCACTCTACTCTTGGATCCTTGTAAAACCCTTTTTTATAAGTTATATTGTCTTTTGGTTTACTACACTTTACATCTGACAAACTATCAATGCTTTTAGTAAGGGAGTCAATGGACTAACTCTCTTTATGCCTACATTTATAATAACTAGTACTCATATCAATTTGACACATAGACAATATAAGACTATAACTACTTACAATAACACTTATCTCTTATACGAGATTTGAGGAGTGTCATAACAAATATTCTTCTTGACTCAAATCCTCAAACATTTCGATCATTAAGTCGGGTTTGCTTTCACCCGATCAAAGTCTCATTATTTTAATCGGGTTTTCAGTATCACTTAATCATATTTTAGGTTTAATCTCAACACAACTCTATTCAACTCGTAATCCGATCAAAACGATTTAGATCCATTTGATTTGACATTTTAATAATTTTTTTAAATTTTAAATTTAATTCAAACAATAACATACGAAAAATATTTTACTACTCATCATCCATTAATATTAGTCTCAATCCATATAAAAAATTCATTACATATTATAAGTCTACTGTACACCCACAAAGTTACAAAATTCTTCAATCACTTAATACAACAAACTTAATTTAATACAAATCATAAAAAATATAAAAATAAAAATTTTTCAAAGTGTTTGAAGTATCAAAATTTTTAAGGTTTCAATACTATTACAACACAACTTACAAATATATCACAAAATATAAATTCACTGAGTTATTGTTTTTGATCTAGTTATGAAAATCTGAAGCTGCGACTCAATCCAATCCGCAAGCTTCTATATTTTAATCCAAGCTCAAATTGACATCGAAAAAATCCACTCAAATCAACTCATTGCATTGATTTGAGTTTAAATCGATTTTGTCATCTGCCCTTGATTGGTATAGGAAATGATTGAATCCAAATTTCTTATGTAAAAAAACCTAAAAGTAATAATTAAATCAATATTTTCAAATCAACAAGTGAAATTAAGCTTTTGTAATATTTATGGATAGTTGGATATGTGATCCAAATGTAGTGTGCGTATAAAATAAGAAGATAGTATATTTTTGGCAAAGTGATTTAAGAATTTGAGATAAGTTTAGGCATATGTTTACTCTCTAAATCTTTAAATATTCAGAGATATGTTTAGGTTGGAACAAGTAATAGTAACTAGTTGGCATGCTTTGACATTTTGGTAATGTTCAAATCTGGCCACATAGTCCCCAATTTAAAAGTTTGGTGTTTTTTTTTTTTTTTTATAATTTATTATTCTTGTTTGTTTTTTCTTTATACTTTAAAAATAATTTGTTTGGACATATCAATTTGTTGGTAATCCTTAGACCATAACTTTGACAATTATTTTAATAGTTATTTTATCAAACGTTAAATAGATTTTAGCTATATCATTGGTTTTAAAAGGTTTTCCTTTTTATTGCAAAATAACTTATACAAAGGACAAACAACAATAAAATTTAATTTTTTATTATTTGAATAAAAAAATTAAAGTTGTTTTTTTTTGTTAAAGTAAAAATGTGAGGTTTCAAATTTGAGATTTTTTATGTCTCTTGTGACCACCACAAAACTATTTAATTAAATAATTTGCTTTTCAATACATAGATGTAAGAGTTATGTAAGTCGAGGTTTAAAGTTCAAAGCATGTCCACCAAAGATGATTAAGGTCCAAGTCGATTTTTCAGTTAAAAAAAAATATCTCACAAAATTTATGAGTGATTGAATCATAATATGTTGTAATGATAATTAATAATTTTTATTTTAAAATTGGCATGTGGATTATTCATCTGCATATGTAAAATTATCTTATGTCTTTACAACTTTTTTTTTTTCGTATTAGGTAGAGAAAAATCATCTATTTGCACGTTAATAGCTTTGATTGATAATTTCATTATGCCCCAAAAGGAAAGAGAAGAAAAAAATAAAGAAGAAGCATTAATTGGGCTAGAGCATGCTTTTGAAACTTTGATTCCTTTCTTACATGAATTCAACTTTCACAATAGCTAGATCATGAATTCAACTTTAACAATTACCTTTTTTTAATTTTTTATATATCAAATCTCTTACATCATCTATTCCATTTTATATGGAATGAGAAATTTTTAGTGTAAATCTCGTTTTTACATTGAATAAAATTTTTATTTATAATTTATAATTTATAATTTTATTTAATAATTTTTATATAATAATTTTTTTATTATTAATAAAATTATTTAATAATTATCAATAAAATTTTAAATATGATGCGAACGGTCAAAATAAGCTTCTCTAACAAGATCATTAGTCCACGTGTCACGCCTTCTCTGACCCATATACTGACGTCATCACTCCCCCAACTCTCACGAACGAACATAGAAAGCTCACTGTGGGCCCCACCTAACAAGCTTCTATATCTTGATAGCTACGCCATTTTCTCACACCCGTTTCTCATTTATAACTCTCTCTCTCTCTCTCTTCTCAATTCATCTCTTCTCAAGAAAAGAAAAAGAAAAAATAATCATATGCCATGCTCTGAAATAAAAAGCGAAAAAGAAAACTCAAATTTTAAGATTGTTCAATTCAATCTACTGAAAGCATGAGCTCAAATTTTAAAACTCTGGTCTGTAATCTCCGGTTCTCACCGTCGACCACGAAGCATGGGTTCATTTCTCTCGCCTTGCCGCTTCTCTTCCTCTCTATGGCTCCTAACTTAACGGCGGCTCAGCCTAGCGGCTCGAACCCGCCCGACCCATATGCGTACGCGAAGTTCAGCCCGTCGATGGCCATAATCGTCGTCGTTTTGATCTCGGCGCTGTTCTTCATGGGCTTCTTTTCAATCTACATCCGCCACTGCACCCAATCAAACTCCACCGGTAGCGTGCACCCTCGCGGCTCCGTCCGCGCGCGACGCGAGGCGGCAACGCGTGGACTCGAGCCCTCCGTCATCGAGACTTTCCCTCTCTTGGATTACTCCGAAGTCAAGGACCTCAAGATCGGAGACCGCGCTTTGGAGTGCGCCGTTTGCCTGTGCGAATTCGAGGACGAAGAAACGCTGCGTTTGATCCCCAAGTGCGATCACGTTTTCCACCCGGAGTGCATCGATGCCTGGTTGGCTTCCCACACAACGTGCCCTGTTTGCCGCGCGAATCTCGCCCAACCAACGGATTCGCAACCGGGTCAACTCACCGAGTCGGCCCGTCCCGAGTTCGACATCGAGTCCCAGCACGACGCCGTTGAGTCAGGACCACAAGACGTTACCACGACAACAACAAACGGTGACTCGGAACAAGTAGCAGTACCGGAAGCGCAAGTGATTGATATTAATCAAACTTTGAATAGGAACCGTACACGTAGGTCTCGATCTAGCCGTCAACGTGTTAAGTTCCCGCGGTCGCATTCCACCGGGCACTCGTTGGTCCAACCGGGGGAGGACACCGAACGGTTCACGTTGAGGTTGCCAGCCGATGTGAGGAAGCAGGTAGTGAACCGGGAGCTGAACCGGACCAGGAGCCTGCTGGTGTTTGCTAGAGAAGGGAGCACGAGGAAAGGATACCGAACCGGAGGCGAGGGGAGCAGTAGAGGGAAGCATAATAGTTACAGACGACTCGAACCGTTGGACCGGTTGGGGACCAAGTCGGATCGGTGGGTACTTACCAAAACACTATCATTTTTCTCGAGAGCGTCCTCAGTAAAGTCGCCGAAGGTGGTGGTCAATGATGGTGAAGGGACTTCTACTCGGCCGGTTGGAACACAGGCATCAAACGGTGATTCGGTTCGGCTACCGGTTTAGTTTGGCATTGCTTTTTGCTTTTAAATTTTTTTTTTCTATTTAGTATATTAGTTTACCTATTTTTTCCTCTCTTTTTTGTAACATTGTGAAGATTTTCTGAATTGTCTATACACGTGTTTTTCTCTCTTTTTTTATTTTTTAAATTGTTTTATTTGGAAGACCAATGTATTAGAGGAGAGACAAAGTCAGTTGAAAAAGATAATCTCAATGAATTTTTTTTAATGAAACTATATTATATACTAATAATACAATAATCGGTTCAATTATAATATAAAATTTATATTATATCATTATTTACACAGAAATTATAATATTATTTAATAAGATAAAAATGATAATTAATATAAAAATACGAACATAAAATCTTATAGATTTAGGATTTCAAACTATACCGGATCAGTTTTGTGTCCGGTTTGTACTTGTTTTTCTTTTGTACTGTCGGTTGTCTTTTGAGTAATTGAAGAGAGACAATATTACTTGCCAGCTTTTGACTGCCAGCCAGCCAGCCAGCCTAATTTTTTAGTGTGGAGTTTTGACAGCAGGCGATTGGCACAATGAAATATATATTGTCAATAGAGATAATGACTCTGTTAGCCCTGGCAATTAAAAAACAAAACTTGAATTATTAAAAAACAAATCTTGTTTTAAATGCTTAAATGTGGGGAATACCAGTCTTTGTTAATTGATCAAGCTATCACTTGCATTTGTTGGAGGAATATTAGTACTCCATGAGATTGGATAACGTTTTTAGGCATAAATTCTTCCAGAAAAGTAAAGTTAAAAAAAGAAAAGGTATTGAATGAATAAAATTTATGGTCAAAGTTGTGTCTTTAGTGATTTGTATAAAGTTATAGTAGTATTAATTTATATATATATATATATATATATATATATATATATATATCATGAATTATGCAATGGAAGCTTGCAAGTTGTTGTGGAATCAAATTTTTGACAACTTTGTGGGAGGATGAACTTCGTTATTGCACCACAGCTAGCAAGCTGGTGGGCGTTTTTTTTTAAGTTTAAAAAATGAGTAGATTATTTCACATGGATTCTTAAGGAGTATTGGGTCTGAGTACACAGATAAATTACATTTTGGATCGGGATAAAAAGATAAAAATTATTTCGTATTTTATGCGATAAAAATTTAAATTTAACATCAACATAAGAGTTTATAAAAAAAAAACTCAAATCCAAATATTTCAAACGATGATAAATAATAATTGTTACCACTGAGCCAAGCTCTTATTGACAACTGATGAGTGTTTATTGTTCAATGTTTTATATATATATATATATATATATATTAAGTAAAGACTCGTTGAATACGGTTACGTGTGAATGAGATTTCATATTTAATTTTATTATGATAATAAATAACTTTATCAAATAATTGACACTGAGTTTTATAAATACTTCATTGCAAAATTCGGAGTACATAAAATCTTCAAGCATATTTCTTTGACCTTTTCAATAATAAACTGAAACAACAAATATTAATTTTTCATAGTATGGTTGCTTTCTTGGTCCTTGGTCCAATTCTGCACAAATTGCTTATCAAACCTATGTATTGAACAATGAAACTATTGGCTTATACTTGTATCACCATTGGCCTATTTGGTTTAGTCTTTAGCTTGCAATCCTTTTGTGGTAGTTTTCTGTTGGAAAAAGTTTGTAAAAGATTACTGTTAAGGGAGAGATGTGAATCACAGTAAACAAAATATTTATAGAAAAATATTTACTTGTAAGTGAAAAGATGTGAAAGACTAATTTTATGTAAAAAAAAAAAATTAGATTAACGAATGACATATATATAGTAATGAAACTAAATTTTATTGGTTTAAGCTTTTGAATTCATATGAACTCTATCATCATATATTCCGTTTAGCTGTTGTAATCAAGTGTATTCTTATTTTAAAGCTTAAATAAATTTAAGCATTTTTATAAAAAAAATATCACTATTCATGTTCAAATTATATCACCTACTATATGCAATGCATGCAAGATATATACATCTCATGCACACAATGGCGGATGTTGAGAAGAATATTCAGAATGACTGAAATAAGATACATATATGCAAATATGCACGATTTTTTTATTGTGTATAACAAAAGATCATTGGTATACGTACCACAGATTTCGATCATAATTTTTTATTCTCAATAATATGTTTTTGTAATTGTTCTGAAGTTTCACTTGTAATTTGTGCGTTTTATAAATTTGCGGTTAATGAATTCATTGTAGTGAGTGAGAGAAATAAGGCTTAATTTCATATGTTTGAATGGGTCGAAATTTGCGGTATAAATAGCTTTACCGATAACAAAATCATAATTCTCAAGTCTAAATATATGCAAATGAAGTCATAGACATCTAAAGTCTTACAATAAATTTATGGAAAATAAGATCAAAAGCCCATAAAAAAGAACAATAAACATTTTCATCTAAAATTTGTGCTTTAAAAATGACAAAAAACAATTTTTACGAATCTATAATTTTAGTTACGATTGATATGAAATATCTTCAAATCTAAGTACTTGAATTATCATAGATATGATATTCTCATAAGCACCATAGAACATTAGGTTTTATATTCAAAAGTGATTTTTTTATTATTATTTTCATTTAGAAAAAAATGAGAGTGAAATGTGTTTTGGTGGTTGGAAAAAACATTTTTTTTTACAAAAACAAGAAATAAAATAGATCAAATTAAATTAAAATGAAATTGTTTTCAGTAAAATCTAAAATTAAAAATAATTAAAATTCTTATTCTTATAGAGAATAGAAAAAGAAAAAAATCAAAGCACTAACCGCAAACCCAAGACATTGAAGTGGGCTTCACTTGTTAATGAAAAATTGAATTGACTGAAAATTACGAAAACGCGTACATAGCTACTGCTCTTGGCCCAGCCCAATCAAACACCATCACCTTCATCCTGTTGACGTGTTCTTTCCCCTTCTTTTCTTGTGCAACAGACTTCCAACGAGGAGAGAAATCTTGAACCCTGAATAGATAGACAGATGAAATCATGGAGAATGAAGAAGAGCAACAATCACAAAACCCACAATCAACAAACAACAGAAAGAAGACACCAATAGTGATAGGGATACCATCATACCAAGAAGTGATAGAGAGCTCACAAGCAAAATCAACACCACCCTCTCTCTTTACCCCTTCTCAGTCCTTCACCCAGGCTTTCTCTTTCCTCAAATCCTCCGAATTTTATGCTCCCCCTCCTCATCTTTCAGCCTCAACCTCACAATCTCCACACCCTTCTCAATCTGCTCCTTCAAGGTATTTTTATATTTTCATAAGTATTTGATTTTTGTGTAAGTTTTTTTAATAATCAAATTAATACAAATCCTGTTGTTGTAGCTGCTGCTTTTATTTCTTTTCTGGGTTCTAAAACAAATTTATATCATGGAGAATTAAGGCTCTGTTTCGTTACTGAGAATGAGGGGAACCCAGTAGAAAGCTCTAGTTTACCGGGTTTTGTTTGTAATTGAAAATGAACTTGACTGTTTGAAACTGAAACTAATGCAATGATTTTGGTTAGTGTTAGGTTTCTATATATGTGTGTTTGAAATTGAAATGGGGTGTGATTTGTGTGTGTATATGTTGGTTTTTTAGCCAAGTTGGTCAAACCAATGTGCCTTCTTCGTCTTCTTCAGCATTGGGAACTGCTTCAGAGGCTGCTGTTGGTTCATCGTCGTCGAGTTATAGTCAGAGTCGCAATGCAATCCTTGTAAGCCACAGACAGGTGAGGATGTCTTTTTGGGAATTGATTTGGTATTTGTGACATAAAAAATACGGTTTACGTTGTCCCTTACTTAGTAGTAGCATTTTAAGGCAAAGATTATACTATGGATGGTTGTCATGGAACCGCAGTTTGTTTTGTGTTAAACCATAAGAATATGGTTAGTGATGAAAGATTCAGGCTTCTATGATAAATGCATTTCAACAATGGGCTTCGATAGAAAATATATATTGCACACTTCTCTTTGTGATAATTTTTCTTTCTCTTGATTCTATAGTGAATGAAGATGAAAGTTTGTTAGGAGGATGGTTTATGGTTGCAATTCTAACAAGAAAATTTTGGTTGTAGTAAGTGATGGTTATGAACTAATTTATAACTCTGCATTGTATAGCATTGTATCTATTGAGGTGGGATAAGGCCTTATTTCCAGTTATTGTTTTGTTTCACTTAACATGTGGTCAAAAGGTTTCTCAATTGGGCTGGAGCAAATTGCTTCTACCACCGACTGTCATGATATTTTCAGGAGCATGCAATCTCTGTTAAATTCAAATTGGATTTCTGTTATCTTACTCCCATAAATTAACCCAAGTCTAAGATTCATCTCTCCTTGTGCAGAAGGGAAATCCTTTGCTCAAACATATCAGAAACGTGAGATGGGCTTTTGCAGATATCGTTTCTGACTACATGCTAGGACAGAACTCCTGTGCTCTTTATCTAAGGTTTGAAATTCCACAACTTGTGTTGTATTTTTCGTTACTTGAAATTTAAAATTATGCATTGCAATTGGTCCAAATAGATGCTCATTGCACCTGTAATACACTCAAAACATGTCCTTTAAAAAAAAGTAAACATGTTAATTTGACCTAACCGACTTGCTTATACAGTTGATGTCGGACTAAGCGTTCCACCTGCTGACTGAGATATTGTACCAATTTATAGTCATTGTAATAGATGCTTGTGCAGATTTGCTTTCATGTGTCTAAATCTAACTATAAAGAGATTACCACTTGATGCAGTCTTCGGTATCATCTACTGCATCCGGACTACCTATATTACCGTATAAGGGAATTACAAAAGAATTTTAAGCTTCGTGTTGTCCTGTGCCATGTTGATGTGGTAAGCCTCCTTTCTACGTGATAATCTTCTAATCCTTTTATAGCCTTTGTTATGACCTGAGTTTTCAATCCAAACATGAGCTCCATGTAGATATTAAATGTGACAGTTTATTATCTTTATGTATTGCTCATTGTAAGTTCTCATTGGTTACAGGAGGATGTGGTTAAGCCTTTGCTTGAAGTCACTAAGACATCTTTACTTCACGATTGTACTCTATTATGTGGCTGGAGGTACCTTGAATTTTTGAAATGCCTATAAAGTGTAAATTTTAAATACATCATAAGTTCAGAAGTATAACAGTCTGAAAGTGCTCTTTTGTTAGAAGTTAATATTCTTCTATGGTCATAACTAGTAAGAATATATGTACTCTAAAAAGTTTCTCAGCACTTATAAGCCATTGTGCTTTTTTACATTCTGGGACTTGATGTGGTGAACTCTATTTGGGGAGTTGGAATATAATTGCAAGTAAATAGTGTTAAAAAGTTAAGGAACCTGCATCAATATGGTTTTTCTTGACTAAATTCCTTGGTATTATTTGGTATAGCTTGGAAGAATGTGGCCGCTACTTGGAGACTATAAAAGTCTATGAAAACAAGTCTGCAGACCTCATTCAAGGTCAAATGGATACAGACTATATATCACGGGTATCAACTTTTCTGATGTCTTCAGTTTCTTGATAAGTTCATATCTGTTGTACAGGCTAGGGTCCTAAAGATAGTTAGTTGAGAGTTTAAATTTTTAGGGTGCATTATGTTCCCTGCTTTTGAAGTGATTGAGTTGGGACTATTTTCCTTTGATTGTAGCTAAACCATGCGCTGACAACTGTTCGACATGTTAACAAAACCGATGTTGTCACCCTTGGTTCAACATTTGGGGTATGCCTGCTGCCCTGCACCTGGATATCGGAAACTTTTATTTGCTTCTATATATGTTTCTTTGAAATGATGGACGTTTCTTGCAGTCTCTTTCTCATATCATGGATGCATCCATGGAAGATCTAGCTCGTTGCCCTGGCATTGGAGAACGCAAGGTACTTTTGATATTATAGGAGGGCTTGATATGGTTCATGTTTTCATTTTATTTTGTAGCATGCACATCATATGTGGTGACTTGGTGTGGTTCAGATGATCTGAGTATAAGACTGATATTTTTCAGTGTCTTTGTTAACATTTTATACTTCAGGTATTACTAATCTGCTGTGTTCCGTATTTGATGGATCAGGTAAAGCGCTTGCATGACACGTTCCACGAACCTTTCAAGCGTGTAAATTCCAGCTATCCTGGTCTTCCAGAAACTCCTGTCCAGAAAGATGAGCACTGTTCAGCGAGCGAAGTTACCCAAGTGGAGGAAACAGAAGATGTAAGCAAACGACAGAAGAAAGAACCTGAAGTGACTGTTAAATCTGCCCTGTCTACAGTTTTTGCTAAATATACTAGTAAAGTTGGTAAAAAGGACAATAAATCACATGATAAGACGGAAGAAGAACACTGTGGTGACATGGGTTCAGAAGCTGAAACAAGGAAATCCAGTGAGGGGACTGCTAACTGATATTTCCTTATCCAACTTTGAGCCAACCTCAAACATAAGGGCATGATGAGATTAAATTGGCTGAGAAGTTTAATGTAACCATGGGGAAGAACAAATCACGTCAGAGCTACGTAGCGATCAGCCAAACATACGTAATTTATGCATTCATGCTGACAAGTACTCCATTATTCTTAATATTTTTATACAGATTCTACCCTTCTTACATTGAGAAAGAAATGTAGGATTTTTTTTGGTAAAAACGTTTCCATATTTTGGATCAACATGTTTCTTTCAGCAACTTCACCACCTCCAAAATCATTCTCTTTTTGTAGGGTATATCTACTAAGATAGGGTAGACGTTATTCTCCCTTACGCCAAAGTACCGATATTGAAAACAAAACAAAAAAAGAAACATACAATAGGTCCTTACACAACATCGTGGAATGATTTTCTTCGCGTGTTCCAATTGGATGAAACCCGGTAAGGGGAATATCATCCTGCAGAATACAAGGTGCACCTTAACACCTTAGGACTAGCTGTTTGATGCTGAAATCTGGATGAACCTTAAGAACTAATGCAGTTGCTGAAAGTTCTTAATTAACCAGAGGGATTAAGGACTGAACAACATCTGTCATTAGCGGGCGATAATCTGCTTCTGGTTGCACACACACAGCTGCAATAGCAGCTACCTATAGAACAAATACAGTAAGAAAAAAGTTAAATAGAAAAAAAAAAGTTAAATTGGGATCTTAGCATTAATTAAAAAATTAGATGAGCATAATAGAGAATTAAGTAAGCTGACCTGAATTAAATCCTTCTTTGAATACTGGCCTTGCAGAGTTGGGTCAACCATTTCCATGACATTTTCTCTGTTAGTTAACCTTGGAAGAGCCTGATAAATTATAGTAGCATAGATTAGCATAAATACTTCCAATCTAGCTTTAGTATTTTGTTTTGGGTTTTGATCACTAGCTAGCAAATATAAAAATTGCTAGAAAATTTTGTGTAAATGATGGATTTTAGCAACTAACCCATGAAACAAGGACATGTTCTCCAGGAGGGCGCTTGGTATCAACTGGTATGCGGCCTGTTAAGAGCTGTAAGAGTACCACCCCATAGCTGTAAACATCTGATTTTGTAGTAAGCTTCCCCGTTGAAGCATACCTACAATACCATAATTTTTTTAATTATTAATATATTCTAATTTTATACCAACTTAATTTATAGAGGCAGTTTAAAATTTAAAACTTGTAACGCATTAAATATAGTTTTTTGATTTAACAATCACTTCCGAATAAAAAACTTGAGTTTGATCCTCGTCTGTCAATATATATATTAACCAGTATCCAATAGGCCCATATGGTATGGGTTTATCGATTAAGAAAGTGACTGTTGCCTAGCTAATGGGAACCTAGCTATGGCCATGTGCATGCTTGTATGATATCTGCAATTTTTTTTCAATGGTTTGTCAAATTACTAAATTGATAATGAAAGGAGAGAGCATGAGAAAAATTATAATCTAGCTAGCACTCACTCTGGGGCCAGATATCCAGTGGTCCCCATCACCCGCGTCGAAATCTGACCGTTGATCTTGTTCGAGCCCATCTTAGCCAGTCCAAAATCCGACACCTTGGCACGGAAACTTTGATCCAGTAGAACACTGGTGCACTTGAAGTCACGGTGGATGACCGTTGGGATCGCATACTCGTGGAGAAATTCGAGGGCCCTAGCGCAGTCGAGGGCGATTCTTAATCGAGTCCTCCAGTCCAACTGTTGATATTGGTTGTTGGGGTGATGGAGATGGTGTTGAAGAGTAGCATTGGGCATGAATTCAAATATTAGGAGCCTATGGTGTTGGTCAGCACAGTAGCCAAGTAGCTCCACTAAGTAAGGAGAGTGCAAACGGCTAAGTAGATCGACCTGCAATATAGTAATACAATGGTTAGTAATTCACAATTATATCTCCAAATTTGGTTTATTACAATTTCATCTTAACATTTGTAAAAACAACAATTACATCCACTGTTTGGAGTAGTTAACAAAAAAGATTAACTTGAAAAAAAGCAAATATCCATGTTTACAAAAGCAAGTGTTTTTTTTTAATTATCTAAAGTCATCTTTTATCATCCCGTGCTTGTCACATGATACTACTTAAGGAGAGTGATATTTTTTGAAAACCTGGTATGAAATTATAATTGTGACCAAACATAAGGGATGGTATAATTTCCCCTAATACCATATAACAAAATTTCATTTTGTGTGATACTTATATGTGCCAAATGTCGAGTATAATGCATAACATATGATTAGCCAAATAGCTTACGAATCAATGATCCCACATGCTCGGTTTTGTGAGAGTTATTACATAATTGAAAAAGTCCACTAATAATCATGAGAAATTAAATAGTAATTATTTCAAAAAATTTAAATACTGAAATTACTATTCAATTTTTTCATAATTATTAATAATTTTTTTCAGTTAAGTGATAACTCTCACTAAATCGAGTTCACGATATCATCACTTTATACTAGGTGGATTAAAAATGTATTATCAGTCATATGGAATAGTATTTAGTAGTACTATTTAATGTTGACTTCCTAATTACACTTTAGCCTTAATCAAAGGTGTTGACTTTTAAGTATTTTTGATACCCTCTCTACAGAAAGAATCACAAGCTTTGTCTTGTCTGTACAGAAAGAACAATGTAAGATGTAATTGAGGGAACTCTCACCGTTAGGTAAATAAGTTGTTTTATAAAAAAATATTATTTAAAAAACGTTTTTATCAGTTAAAGCTGTAATTAGACCAAACCGTACTGTATCATAGAAGAAAAAACAAAGGAAAACAAAAAAGAAAAATAAATCAAAAGTAATAAATGAAGGTCACTTACCTCCATCCTGAAAGCACGTTCCCCTTGCTTTCCATCTCTATGAAGCCTCTTAATTGCGGACACAGTCCCATCACTAAGCTTTCCTCTATACACAACACCAAACCCTCCATTTCCAATCACATTTTCCTCACTAAAATTGTCTGTTGCCAATTCAAGCTCCTTGTATGTGAAAACTTGAACTCCTTTATATCTACTTGGAGTTGCACGACTTAAATTTCCTGTATAAAGACACCCACCCTTCACATCTGCCACATTTTCAATCGTACCCAGATCATTATTTGCATAATCCAAGAAATAAAAAATTACTATCAATTAATACATCAAAACTAAATGAAATCTGAAAGAGGGTATGAGTTTAATTTATTACCTGGGCTAGAAGTGAAATTTATATTGGTATGATGAGGAATGAATCTGCTACTTTTGTTGTTGTTGATGCAGCCATTTTCTAATTTGCAAATGCTTTTGTTTTTAGCAGATTTGAGTCGACGGAGTATTAGAACGATTAGGCAAATGGCCAAGAGAACGATGATTGAGATGATGGAGAAGACGATTATGATAATTGAATTGAAGGAGAGAATGTCATGTGAGTGATGGTGATCATGGATATGGTTTTTTGCAGTGATAAGGCCAAGTGACCTTGCAGGTGAGATAGTGGTGCTAGTTTCCATGAGCACAAAGAGCAATGAACAAAGGAAAAAAAAACAATGAATAATAAGTACACAAGAGAGAGAGAGAGAGAGGAGAGAAATGGGATTATGAGTATGATAAGATGAGAAGCATGTAGGGAGGTTTTGAGTTTTCCATTCTAGAGGTCGCTTTACTTGTATGGACATAAAAGAAACTATGGGTGTGAAATGTTTTAACTGTCAAACCGAATCAAACCGGTTATACAATTTGGTTTTAACTCCACCGGTTTAGTTTCGGTTTGAAAAAATTCATAAACCATCAGTTCAATAAAATAAAACGAAAATACTACCGGTTTGGTTTCCGTTTTCAAGGGAAACCGACCCTAGAGGAAAACGTTCTATTTTCCTCTCTCTCTCTCTCGTGAATAACAAGTGCCTAGTGTACTTCATTCGTCCCTTCTTCTGTATTTTCTAAGGAATTGTCTGTGTCTGTGTCAGAAAAGCTTGGAAGCTTTTGCACTATATGACATCCATAGACACTCATCCTCTAATTATTACTAACGATCTACCTGTATTTTTGTACTGTGTAAAAGTTTGTACCTGATTGGTACAAAACATTTCTATCACCAGCTGGTGACATATATCACAAGTTCTCAACCAATCAATTTGCAGCTTGACTCATCCGAAAAAAGGAAAAACACTATTCAATCATACCTATATTTGAAAGGATTATTATCTCAATTAAGCATGCTGTGAAAAAAAAGAAAAACTCATTTTAGGTAGAACCAAACAAAGTCTATAAAAATCTAAGGCTGCATACAATTCAGGGAAGCTACAGGATCTCATAATGGCAATCCTAAGAAACTACTGACATGGCAATCCTAACAATCATTAATGGCACCAGCTCATCAGTCTTTTGACTCAGCAGCTTCTGGGCTTGACTCCACTGCTTCAATTTAATGGATGCTTTGACTCAACTGCTTCAGTTTAATGATTGAGAGTTAGTGAACTCTAGGGGTATGATTGATTGTGAGGATAATTGGAAGAAAATGAAAAAAAAAAAAAAAAAAGTGAGTAGTGAACATTTTTTTATTGTTTGATAAAAAAATTAAAAAAATAAGTGATTGATTTTTTTTCTTACATACATAAATCATAATTCTCTTAAATTAAGATAATTAAAAAATGACTGAAAGCTAAATTTTTTTTTTTATTTTCCTTGTCTCTTTTTTCCTCTTTCTTCTTTTACTTCCACTTTTATTCTCTAATCAATCAAAGCTTGAAAATTCGAAAATAACCATTAAACCAAGTGGCCAATCTTTATTTCTTTTGGTTCATATGTTCCTACAGTAATTAAAGATTATCAAAACACAAAACAAATATTGTTTGTTAAAAGCCTTGATGAAGAACCCAAATCATTGCTTCAGCACAATTAAGGGCAAGTCTATCAAAGGAGAGAGTACAAGTTGCATTGCCTTTGAACTTGAACTTAACTCAAATATCACAAAACATATCTAGAAATTCAAGAGCAAGTTCCAAAATCAGTGAGTATCTATATGATATTCTCCAATTCTTCGGGATATTTCCCTGCCAAAGTTTTGAGTAGACAGGTGTTTGATTTTTGAAAATTACTATTATGTAAAAGTAGCTTTCCCTGGTGATGAGTTGTTAGGCTTGTTGCATTTCCACCTAATGAGTCCAAGCCCCAAGCCAGGTAGCACTTTTATGGCACGTTTAGGCACCATCGGTTTATAGTTTTTAAATTGACTTTTTTTATATAAAATAAAAAAACCATTTAAAATTATTTTATGCTTGATAAAACAGTTTATCTATCTTTTAAAGTTTTTGATTCTTTAAAAAAAAAAAAAAACTGCTTTCGTAACTCGTTCAGATGTGTTGTGTCATCCAAATCTAATATCATGTGATCCTCACCTCTATACAAGCAAAATCCATTCATTTTTTATCAATCAATATCACTCACACAATCAGCAGTGTGTGGAAAAGTAGCATTCTGAATCAATGTACCCATCACAAACCAACCACTATCTCCCAGATCAAAAAGCTCATTTGGGATAGATTTTAGCTTCTTTACATTTCCAGCCATCAACAGATATCGCGATTTCAGTTCATATAAAAATCTATGCAAAACCTATGTCATACTAGAAACTATATGCAAAGCCAACAAACTTACCCAATTTCTACGATTTCCAAACGAGTGGGGCAATGTTAATGTGTCATCAAGATATGCGAGTCAACAGTATTTCACACAAAAGTAATCTAGATGCATACTCTTCCAACTTAAGTTGCAAAACTCTACAATATCATCAATCATCCGGGAATCCTAGAAACCTGTTTATAAGTCTGGCAACTGGCATGGCATCACCTGGAGTGTATGGAAGGAGAGACTCCAACTTCATATGAGCTACAGTCTGATGAAGTGTTTGAGGACGAGCACAATATAAATGTTTTCTCTCTGCTAATTCTTCTGCCAGTTCACTTTGATGATTGTCCATCAAGTCTTCATTCACAACCACAATTAACGGTTTACCAAGCCTTAAGGTCTCAAATATGCTCCCTGACCCTGCAACATAAGCAGAGCCAGTTACACTTGTTGTTTCAGATGTGTTTTGGACAATATTATGCTGGTGCCTTTGTTTTATATTTCCTATTCTATAACTTATGAAAACAAAGCAATTAAACTATCTCATGAAATAAGGACTATGAAAAAACATCCAGCCTGAAAAGGGTCTAAGATCTGGCTCAGAATCTGAATCACTTCAATTTTTCTTAGCTTTTCCATCATCTCCCATTTTTTTTTATTTAAGTTCAGAAAAGTGGGTACCCCTTAACAAGGAAGGGTAAGAGATTCACTGGTCCTTTACTAACAAGTCTCTACACTGCTATGGTACTCCCTCACACCCTAAACTAATAAACTCCAAGCAGCTTCAAGTGCTTGATAGTGCACTGTTGTCCCTAATCTACAGAATGGGCCCTGTTGCACGTTTGATACGCAACTTCCACAAAAGAGAAACGTGGTTGTGCATCATACATGTCTGGATGCGAGCAGAAAATAAAACAAAATAGGTGGTAGGAAATAAAAGTCCACCATCAAGAATTTACCAGCATGACTAATCACAAGAGATGCTGATTGCAGATGATCTGCTATGCTTGATGAAAAAGTGAAGTAGTCCACAATCAAAGACCCATCTTCTCCAACAGACTGGATTGATAAGAAAATCATAAGATACTTGACAGAAGCGTGAGTATGGAAACATATAATCAAAAGAGAAAAGGAATCTTCTAAGCAGAAATGAAGCATTTTTTATTTGATAAATATTTCTGTTGAAGCGCAACTCAATTTCTTCAAAGATAACTTATGCACCAAGAGAGCTAGGCAGATGCAAATGACTGAGTGCTAAATTTGAGCAGAAAAAACTAATATGTCTAAGATAAACAATTCATCTTTTTCCTCAAATCCTCCTTGTCAATATCAAATAAATCATTTTTCCCATCTTATATTGAGGAGTTTGAAATCCTTTGAATTGTTTCCAAGACCAGTTTTACCAGTTTTTATCTCAAAGTCCACTTTGGTTATGGTGCTTGTTGATGCTTATAAGAGTGAATAGCCTACAAACCCTAAGGTTAGTAGTTAGTAGTTAGTAGTCATATATATAGAGAGAGAACATAATAATTAGAAAATACATAAATACCCTTAACACTCCTAACCCTCCCCCTCAAGTTGGTGAGTTGGAGCATATACATGCACCAATTTGTTACAAATAAACTCATATCATAACAAATAGACTTATCCAATATGATAGGAATAAATCAAAACCCAAAAAACAACAAACCCATAAGAACAACTCGGGGTCAACAAGACCGACGACAAGAAGTTAAGCCACCATGACCTAGCGACATTGGATCAACATGATCCATGGACAATATCCACGGACAATGGATCAACAAGACTTTAACTTTGTCTTGCTTTACACTTTGACTTTGACTAAGACGGGCTATTTCACATGGGTTGGCTTTACCAAAATGGGTTAGATCGGGTCAACTTCAACAACACATGCCCAAATCCAGGTCGGGTCAACATATACGAACCTAAGAGACTTCAAACAGGTTGGATCAAACCAGAGGCTTCACTAGGTTGTTACCAGATCTGCTAGATCAAACCAGATTCACTGTTAGGTCTGGCAGTTACGCCGAAAAAAGAACTAGGGTCGTGCTGCAGATGGGAACCAAATTGCGCCAGAGATGCAGATGGATCGCGTCAGTGAAGCGCTGTGCGCGGAGTTGTTGTGCATGACGCCGAGGAAGATGAACGGAATTGAGCAGACGAACAGGCCGGAACGGCACCGGAGGAGACAGAAGGGCTTCGGAATCAAACCGAAGAAAGAAAGAGGTGAAGACAGAAGGTGTTTGGTGGGGTGATTGACAGTAGACCTATAGCTATATTAAAACTAGGGTTTCTATTGTTTTCTTTTTTTTGGAGCTTACTCGGGGTGACCACCAAGGTCCCAAGGATGCTCTGATACCATATTGATGTTTATAAGAGTGAAAATAGCCTACTAACCCTAAGGCTAGTAGAACATAATAATGAGAAAATACATAAATACCCTTAACACTCCTAAACCTAATACTCCTAACAGTGCTAAAACCTAACTTTAGACGGTGTCATTCTTGAGTCTAAAATATAATCCAACAGCACATGAAAAAGAATCAGTTGATGGTGAAATTCCAAAACCACTAAAAAGAACTCGAGGTGGGTGGCCATATATCCTAAAGGCAATCAGTCCTTTTTCCTTTTCCTTACATTTGTCTCTCAGTTTTGTTATTCTATTCATTGCATTTGCCTTAACTAACAGCTCAACTTCTTTTTCTAGATGACAAATAGATAATTTATCCGATAACCCAAACCCTACAGTTCCCAATATTAGAGCCCCAGAACCCTCATTTGAGAAAGATGCTACTGAGCCACTTAACCAACTTGACGATTCCAACTTCAATCACACATCTCTTTGAAAGGGCATATCAACAAAGCCTAGAAGCCTTATATATAAACAAACCCCCATCGGAAATGTTAGATAGCTTCCAACATTTTTTGTTCCAGTTAAATGTCAGCCGTATTAGAAACTTGAACGAGGTACTAGACAAACTTCTTGCAAAAGACACCAAGAATCCAAAAAATAACTTCCCAAGACACTTTTTAGATAATCTCTTCACCCTCTCTGTGAGATAAACTGCTTTGTTTCTATTCATGTCGTCTAAGCCAATTGATCCATAAATAATACTCATAGTGAGCTATCAAGACAATGAGGTGGAACTCTGAAAGAGACAGTAGTATCTCAAGCTTTCCCCTTGCAATCAGACCTGTAAGGGACTGTTTGTCGGATTATTAAAGTGGAGTACTCAGTCCACGACAAAAGGCAATAGTTGCCAACTGTCTTTGCTTTCGACATATAAGACTATAATATTGAAATTCATACTACAAGGAGAATGATACAAACAAGTGAGCGAAGTATGAACTACACGAATCCAGAAAGTGTGCATTCCATATGTTTAAGTAGAGGGGAGAACTAAATAGCAGCCGTCTTTCTCCACTCCAACTACTCATGACATTACTGCTGCATTACATTTGATTGGGAACAAGAACAACAAATAAAAAAACAATGTAAGAAAAGTTTGGAGATACCTTTGATGGAACATAAGATCCTCGACCCATTTGAATAAGGAGGTCGGTATACCCTCTTCTTAACAACTCATCTTTAACTTCTTGAGTATCCACCGCTTTAACAAGAGTATCAAAACATGTTGTTCCCACAGTTACAAAAACTGTTCTCTTTGGCTTCACACCATCCTCACTATCTCCCATTTAGAACTGTGTATGTTTGTCTGAATATGTAGACTACCTAAGATTGACCAAATCACAAGAAACAACACACAATAAGGAAATAACTATTACTTCAACTAAATAAATATTGAAAAATAAAAACAAAACGAAAAAGATAAAACTGAACCATAAATCAATTCGACAAATTGGATAAATTAAATAACATCACAAATCACAGCAACCCCATACTGGTTATAAATTTAATAAATATACAACAAAACAATAACTAATAGCAATCCTCTCTTCTTTTTTTCCTTTTTCTTGTGAAAAAACAAAAAGCCATTCAAACAGCAATGGAAATTAAATATACCATCAAAAGGAACACAATGAATCCATTGTTTGATAAATATATAGAGCGAAATATATCATTAATCCTTTAAGTTTAAAGAGTGTGTATAAGTAGTCCTTGACGTTATAACTGCATCAATGCTGTCCTTGGGTAACACCATTACGCAAAGCACTGAAGTTCATCAAAGATTCAAGAAACAAACAAATACTTGAGAAAATTCGGATATGACAGTAATCAGGAGCACTATCGCAAGTTCCTATTTGATAACAAGGAGCCCAAAGAAAGAGCATTAGTTTTCAAGTCTCAATCATCAACAACACCATGGAAAAATCACTTGCTCATATAATAACAAAAAGCTACTCCAAGGGAAAATCAAAACAATCCAAAATAAGCAAGCCTCAATATTTAAAGCTTATATAGGTTAATATCACCAAGACCTCGTGTGCCTATTAAAAGTTTCAAGTTTCAAGTTTGAACTTCAACACATACAAATCAATGTACTTATATATTTTTTAGCTGTTTAAGTTGGAATAACTGCAACTTGGTATCAGTTGAAGAAACCACCAGACGGTAGACAACAAGCATCTCCTCTTTAATTTTTGGCAAAAGTATGAGAAAAATTCAGAAAGATCACAAAATAATGCTATAAAGTAATGAACAACCAAACATCAACTACCAAGTGCCAACAACAAAATCATTACAAAATTGACCTGAAATCTGATGAATCTACCATAACATACCAAAGAAATCTAGTTAAATAAAAATCTAAAACCACACATGAATAAATATGACCATTTAAGTCATCCCTAAAAACACTACCAAGGATTTTCTCAACAAAGAATCAAACCAAGCCGCCGAAATCATATCCCCAAAAACCCATCTTAAAAGAACCAGAAATGGCAAACAATAAAATGGCTATTCATAAAATGTGAAAAAATTTGAGCAACCCAACGGACAAGTGATTCCGATCGAGTGAGTTAGCCTTCAAAGTCCTGGCTTTTGCACTGATAGGCTAAAACCACGATTGCCTCTGCCATTAGAAAATTCAGGGCTAATGATAGTAGTTTGCCTTGATATCTATGTATATCAGCACTGAAATTTCAAACTGGAGAAAACAAACGTACCTTTTGATTCACTTGTTTTGTCCACTGTTCTCACAGAGGATTTTGGGTCAGGCTTCAGTTCAGACTTCCGATAGAGAGAGAGATGGATAAGCAAAATGCACCGTTTTGTTCTTATAATTTTCATGGGCCTATAACCAGTAGCCTGTAGGTAGATTATATTGTAGGCCTGGACCAGGCCTTAGCCCAACAAGTGTCCAAAGCCCAGATCAAAGGTCCGGACAAACTTTTGTCCAAATCGACCCGTTGGAAAATGAAAACAAAAACCTCGAGGCCCACACATAACTTTGTTTCCGTATGTAAGCGATGTTTGAACTGTACAAAAAAACAAGAGCATTATTACTAATTATTTTTTGGTTTAATTATAAAAATATAATTTGTAATTGACTGTATTTTTCAAAAAATACTTTGAAGTTTTTTTTTTGACAAAAAACACGTTTTGATTGACTCTATTATCAAAAAATACCTTGAAAATTTTTTGTGGCAAAAAATACCATGTCGTATGGTTTTGTTAGTAAAACATACCATATAGTTGACAAAAAGAAATATATCACTAACTATTTTTGATTAACAGATACATACCACATGATTTTTTTTGTAAAAAAAAGTCTCAGGGTAATTTTTTTGAAAATAAAATCAACAACATGATTTTTTTTCCACAAAAAACTAAAGCATTTTTCAAAAATGCAACCAAAAAAGCAATAAAAAATTAAAAAAAAATTAATTATTATTTTAAACGTGATATAAACATGAGTATATTTCAAAATTCACCATTGATCGAAGTTAAGATCTTAAAATGCTAAAAACACACACATGCAAACAATTATATCATATCGTTAATGAAAAATTAGAACTTAACCCATAAACTTTTTTTTTATTTAATGGAGCAACTTAGCGACCTAATATATATATTGAACCTTATTTTTACTGTGTACTAAAACACAAGTTTATCCATTTAAATTCTTGATTCAATGTTAAATTTTAATCAAATCGATTCAATTTTTTGTTTTGGTAATCACTTTTTTTTTTATCCTTCATGTAAAGAATCGAATTTGATTAGATTTGAATACTTTGATATTGAAATTTTCTTTAATTGATGTTGTTTATAATTAGATAATATATTACCTCATTTAAAAATTTAATTTACGATAATAATTGCTCTCATTATTTATTTTTTAAAAATATTCATAGATGGGATAACTTAATAATAATTATTAACTTTATTTTTTTAATAAAATAACATATTAAAATTAAAAACATCAATTATGAAATATCCAACAACAACATATCCAAATCCGATTCCATTATCTTTCGCATCAATCTATCTAAAAAATCTTAGCCAAATCCCACATAATCTTAAGTGCCTTCTACCCTGATGGACACTTACGATAATTAACAAAAATAATTGCATGTATATTGGTGGAGTTGAAACGGCAACAAAATCCCAATCATCTTCCTGACAACTTCCCATATAAAATCACACTAAAAATTGTAGTTTATGCATTTTACGCCATTCTCTTGACTTTTCATGTTCCGCGTCTTTGACCTCTGGGAACTCCTATGTGGCTATACCCTCGATCCCTCTCCATAACGCCATGAACAAAACCTTCATTCTTCAACTGCAAAACCTTTCTTTTCTGACACTGAAATATGGGTCACTCCTTGAGCAAATACAGAATACATCATCACCAGAACCCTTCTCTCCCTCCTCCAAATCACCTAACTCCCTCTTCTTATTCTACACCACCACCACCACCACCACCACCAACAACAACAACTAATAATAACAACAGTAATAGCACTAATAATACTTCCACCATTTCAAGTACTCCTCAAGATGATCCAATTCCCTCTTCTTCCTCTCAATCATCACCATCAAACTCACAACCACCACCACCATTACAATCTAGTTATGCTTTTGCGGCCAATGCTCCATATCCCTCACTATCACCATCACCAATTCCCTCAAGTTCTTACAATACCCATATCTCCAATTGCTTAAATTACCCTCCTCCGATCGCTGGTTACTCCAATTACCATACCTACTACGCCAATCAGTCCAATGGGTGGGCCCCTTTTAGGCCTCCTATGGTTGTGCCGCCGATGCCGGTGCCCCGGGCAATAGCCCCGCCTCCCTATGTCGATCACAAGAGTGCCAAGAAGATCAAGAATGATGTGAATGTGCATAAGGATACCATAAAGGTTGTTTTGGATGAGAATAACTTGGGTTCTTATTTGGTTTCTTTCACTTTTGATGCTCTTGTTGATGGCAGGTACGTATTGGGTTATTGTTTTTAATTTTTCAAACTCATTTTGGTTTTTGTAATTGTGTCTCATTTATTTGTATTGCTTGTTTGGTAGCTTAAACGGGTATTGAGAGTTTGACTGTGTAAATGAGAATTCTTGTGTAAGGTAGCTGAAGGAAGATTGGAACTAAAGATTTTAATTTAGTAATTGGAGTATATAGGGATAATTATATAATAAAAAAATATTATGGGTGCTTAAGTGCAGTTAATTTTATTTGTCAGTTTCTTTATCGGATTAAAGTTAAGATCTTTATATAAGAGGTGTATTCATGTCATGTGATTTGAATAAAAAAAATGATTATTGAAATTAAACATTCTGGGATTGAGTAGTTATTTCGTGTCATGTGATTTGGTTGCGATTCCATGTGATTTGGATCAGTTTTATCTGTTATTGTTAGTTTATCTTTATCAAGTGGCATCTCAGCCTTAACTTGATCCCCACCACTCTCAAACACTCTGGGATTGAGTAGTTTCGCGCCATGTGATTCCATGTAATTTGAGAAGATCCATGTGATTTGGATCGGTTTTATTTGTTATTGTTAGTTTATCTATGAGTCTAAACTTAATCCACACCGCTCTGAAACACTCTGGGATTGAGTAGTTTCACGCCATGTTATTTGGTTGCGGTTCTTATGTGATTTGGATCGGTTTTTTATGTTATCGTTAGTTTATCTTTATTTTTTCCCTGATATACGTCATCAAATGGTATCAGAGCCTAAACTCGATCCCCAACACTTTCAAACACTCCACCCAAGCAATTCCTTAAGCCTGAAACAGCATCTAAACAAGACACATCCAAACAAGCCCTTAAACCAAAAGAGCATCCAAACAAGCCCTTACACCAAACAGTCCACAAGACACCAGATTTGACCAATTTCTGGGCACCATAAGCCTCTACTGCCGTCACCAGTCGCCTCACCGGGCCGGGGCGACCATAACCTGAGCTTCGCATGGCCTCCGCCATGCGCCACCATCGGAGCAGCCACCCGCCACAACCAGTCACCCTAACCTGACTGGAATCCTCTGATCTCCTAAAATCCGGAGTCCACGCGCCGAAATATTGATCGGATAACATTCAAAACCCACAAACTGAGTCGCATCAACCTCCACAACACCTCAGCCCAGATCCACCTCTTTCCGTCCACTCATCGCTTGCTTGGAAACCACCATCAGAACCCCAGCCTCCCGCGACCATCTCAGCTCACAGATGACGAACCGGTCGACAACCAACTTGATGTTGTTGTGCCGGTTGAACTCGTTCCTTGAGCAATTGACTTGGTTAAGCAAGTCTAGTAAGATTTTATTGAGCATATCGAAGAAGCTAAAAAGATTCAACACAAACAGGACAACAAGCTTAATGGTACGATTGAGTGTCGAGTTGACATACATGTCCTGGATGTTGATTTTATCCTACCTACCTAGTTTCACGCACCTTGCCAACAAGCATTTCCAATGCAAATTTTTTAACCTCCTATTGACTTCGGCTTCCATGAGTTTCGCGACTATGCCTTATTTATCCATCAATCTAAGTTGTTGATCCTCCTACACTTTTCAACTCAAAGACGAGTTATTTCTAAGTGGTGGAAAATGATGGGGAACACGAGGAAGATTAGAATTAGAGATTTTAATTTAGGAATTGGGGGATATGGAGATAATTATGTAATCAAAAAATATCACGAGTATCTAAGTGTAGTTAATTTCATTTGTCAGTTTCCTTTCATAATTCAGTTTCCTTATCGGACTAAAGTTAAAATCTCTATATAATAGGCGTCCCTAAGGCATTTGTAGTCAGCTTGGATTTGAATAAAAAAAGAGATTATTGAAATTAAACACTCTGTGATTGAGTAGTTGTTTCACGCCATATGATTTTGTTAAGGTTCCCATGTGATTTGGATCGGTTTTATCTGTTATTGTTAGTTTATCTTTATTTCTTCCCTACTGTATGTCATCGTTAACTTTCTTAATTTGCCCTATTTTCTTTATCATGCGGAACTTGTTGATATATATTGGTAATTTATGCTTATTAATGTGAATATTCTATACGATTGCTGAATGGAAATAATTGGTAGGTTTTTGGGTTAGATTATTGTTGGTTGAGGATAGTAAACTGTGTTTTGTTATGGAAATCAGAAGTGATCTACAATTGTGTGGTAATGACATCTTGTGTTGTTTCTAGTATAGAACTGTCTGTGTGGATTTGGGGTAAAAGTGAATTTCAAATACCAATGAATTTAAACACCTTCCAAAAGTTTTCTAGTTATAACTAAAATCAACTAGGAAAAAAGCAGGAATCAAACTAGGTGATGTCTATGAAAATTTAATGGAATGAATATCCTTTTGGTTTCTATAATAGTTTCTCTAATAACTTCAACATTTTGAAGTAAAATTTTTGGGAGTGTTTGACTGATGCTTGAAATGTGTAGTTATCGTATTGTTGGATACTTAGATGACATTGGATGCTGATGGCAACATGGGTTTAGGAGATATGACTTTTATGATCACAGAATATCCTCTTCTGTATGATATTCGCCATGTCTTTAGGCAGGCAGTTGATTGATTGTTTTTCCATTAATTTGGCCTTAAAATATTTTGAACCATTTAATTTTTTCTTATATAACTGAGAAGTATTCACAGAAGTGACATGCTTTGTGGAATGGTGCTGATTTTGACATTTTTTTACAGATGGAAATGGGTGCTTATGAGGGTAAATGTTAGATTACTTGGTAAGTAGCCTGTCTTTATGGTTAGGTTAAAACCCTAAAGGAAATGATTGAAAGAGTTGATGATGTAGTGCTAGCATAGAAAAGAAAGGATGAAAGTCCTCGGGACATTTGAGAAACTGGATTGTTGTGGGATCAAGTATACATCATGACATGCAATTGTGCCACACCCTCTATTTTTGTATCTCATATGGAAGGATAACACTTTGTTAATAGGTGTCATAGCGTTCCAGGCTTCGAAAAGGTTCTATCGAACTTTTTATTACAACCTTTTGCATCAACTTCATATTTGTTTGTTATGACACTGAAATTAAGGATGATTTTGTGCCTTTAAACTTCAGGAAATTAATTAAACAATTCGATATTAATTTAATTTTGGAGAGCAAATTTTATTTTATAAGATCCAAATTGACTCCTTTGCTGACTTGTTACAAGTTTTTCTGGGAATTCTGCTCTAGTATCTATAGGTTCGCAGACTCCCCCCCTCCCCCCTTTTTAGGGGACTGGGGGTGGGTGTTGGGAAATTGATAGATTTAGTGAGATATGTTTTGGTCATGTTGAGTAAAGACAGGTGAATGAAGTATCTTATATGTCTATATGAAGTGTCATATGTTTCCAACTTCAGTAATTACTGCAACCAGTTATTCAGCATGGCCAATTCTTCTTCAAACCAGTAAGTGTAATCTAGAGGGGTTATTATCAGATAAAGGTGCCTAGGAAGAACACAGATTGGTTAATTTTACTTTGGTTACTCATGTGACCTGAACCTTATTCACTAATGAATAACCCTCTCTGACCAAAAAATATTGTTGAATTTTTGTTGATATTTTGGTAAACTTTTTAAGAAATAGTACATTATTGGCTAAGAAAAGATATATGAGGGGATCAGTTCATGTATGAGTGAGTTGTTCTTGTCATGAATACAAGTTTTAGTTTAGGGGGGCTAAAGTTGAGTTCATAGAACTTGAAAAGTTTAGTGGTATGCTTCCTGGAATGGCAGAATCAATCAATTATCTACAGCAGATGAGACGGGGCTTTGAAGGATTTTAGGGAATGAGTTGGCATTTGAAAAAAAAATTCTTGGTTAGAATGAAAATAGCATGCCACGCCAAATATTCGTTTTGTGATTGTATTTTTTTATTGGTAATGGATTCATAGAAGGCCCTTATATTTTTCTTGGCCTGGTAGAGTTAGCTGCACCAGCTCATGAAACAAAAGGGTTTATTAAGGAGATCCTAAGAACGGGCCAATATGGTCATATGCTAAAGCATTTAGAGTTCTTTAAATAATTATTACTGGTAATCCCTTTCTTCATGCCAAATTGACTCCTAATGAAATTTTCAACGATAAAAGATTCTCTTTTTCCTTTAACATAAACATTATACAGCTTAAGGTCCATCGGATGAAAAGAGAACTATTGTGGTCCTTATTCTAATCATGAGTTTCATTTCCCTCTCAGTATCTCAGATCAGTGGTGGGTTCCATTTGACTCCCTTTCCAGTATAATAACTCATGACAGAGAATTGGTGAGACAAACTTATACTAGTAGTTTTCTGTTTCTTTCATTTATTGAGCCTTTGTGAATGAGTCTACGTAAACAAAAGATCTTATTTGGTTCAGTAGTTCTCAGATGTGAAACTAGTAGATTTCAAGCCCAATAGTTCCAAAAAATAGTCTTTTGAGAATGGAAACATATAGGACTGTGCCTTTGTTTGGGTTGTGGTGGTGATGGTCAGTGGCAGAGCCAGAAACTTTGGGCAGTGGGGTCAATTAAATAAATCCAGACAGGGGTCTTTTTTTCTTAATCTTTTTGATAATACTAATTGCATTGATACTGGTTCTCTTAGTTAAGGAGATACTGCAAAAACTTCTTTTTTCATCTAAATATACAAATCATAAAAAAGAAATAAATGGTGCATATAAAAAGATCCAAGCTTTTTGTTGAAAGATTAATTGCGATAATCTTAGCCTGTTAGTCTTGGTGATGCTACCATGAATGACACAATTTTCCTCCAAAGAAAGAGATGAATATGAGAAATAAAAAAAATAGAAAACAAATTTCTAAGGATGGAATATTCAACTCTATAAATCAATGATGAAATACGATTTAAGGCGTATAAGTCTCAAAAATATTTACGTTATCTATTATATATTTTTGTGACAAAGAGATAATAGAAATTGTCTTTCTCATGTGAATGTAATTTTTTTTCTAGAACTTTTATTGATCCCATTTTTTTGGGAGAAATCCTTAGGTAGACTTGATCTACCATGTCACTATATACTAAGCCAATGAGAAAATACTCCATGTGTACTTGTTTGATTAATGAAACTTGATAAACTATGGTGAGAGAGTTGGTTTCTTTCTAATTGAGTTGGCATCAAAAAACATCTACCTAAAAATTTCTCCTTACTTAGGAACCAGTGGGGTCAATTAAAAGTTTTTTTTTTTTTGAAAATTCTTAAATGCCTATTCATTATAATAAACTTTTGAAATTCCAGTGGGGGCAATTGCCCCCACTCAATTCATTATGGCTCTGCCTCTGGTGATGGTGTGATTGTTTGGTTCTGTTGACTTGATGATGATGTGACAGCAGCAGCACGTTGATGGTGGTGGTTCTTTCATTTTGGTTGTTTGGTCATGATGTTGAGGCCTTTTGGCATTAGTCACATGATGTTTGTTATGGGGCCTGTATTTTGGTGATGATGGTCGCGTGGTCTTATTGCTGTGGCAGGTTAGATGAAAGGATGGCTTACTGCTGTTTTCGTGGTTATGGAGATGGCAATTGAGTGTCGACAGTGGTGGTAGGACTAGGTGGCTGTTGTTGGCTTTGGTGGTGGTGGTGGGGTTCGTCTAGGTGTTGGCGGTGATTCTAGTAATGATGGTTGCAGTGACAACACTGATAGGATACGCCTCATAATTCGAAGATTCTTGTTAATATGATATGTAATGTACTAATTTCAGTAGTTTATCTTCTCCTATGTGCATTAGACTTTGATGCTTGATATTAATCCAAATTCAAGTGCCTTAATGAAGGAGATGGACTGCCTTTACATCCTCATGTTTTCTTGGGGATAGGATTAGTTAATGGCATTTTGTTCTGCAAACTATCTGGTATGAAGTGCTGAGAACTGTGTATTCATGTCTCTGCTGTCAATTATATCGTGCAGTTCTAGAAAAAAGGCTAATTTACTATGATATTCATGAGGAGTTGCTCAGAGAAACAAATCAGAAATTACTTTTTGCCTTTTCCCTTAGTTTTTTTATGGGCCTGTTAACTGCAGACTTCAATTTGCCCATCTTTTGGTTGCTTGACCTTATTTTTTGTGTTTGATTTATTTGTTGCAAGTAACTCGGCGTAAACCATTAGACTGGTTAATGCTTAATATGTCTGACAGCTTTCCCTTTTTTTCTTTCATCACAGTATCACTATATTTTACTTTGCCAAAGAAGGTGCCAACTGTACATTCACACCACTGTACCCTGAAATCTATATGCCAAGGAGAATCCCCTTTCATAGAGGACTGGGGCAGAAATTTTCTCAGCCCTCAGGAACTAGTATTGACCTGGGCTTCTTTGAATTGAATGACCTATCAAACCCCTCCCCAAAAGAAGATATTTTCCCCCTTGTAATATATGCAGATACGTGCTTGACATCTCTGGGTACAGAGGTGGATCAGCCTCTGCCGCTAATGTCTCCTCATGCACAAATCACTCAGGCTGTCCTGGAAAAGAATGACGAGGGCCATTTTCAAGTGAGAGTAATCAAGCAGATACTCTGGATAGATGAAGTTCGCTATGAACTGCGTGAGATATATGGAATTAACAATTCAAGTGAAGTAGGCTTTGATGATAGTGAGCCAGGGAAAGAATGTGTTATTTGCATGACTGAGCCAAAGGACACAGCTGTTTTGCCTTGTCGACATATGGTGAGAGCTTTGAGCCTTTGATTACATGCCATTTTATTGGTTCATTTTTTCTCTAGAAAATTTATGGTATAACTAGTGTGGATATGTTCTTAGTTTTGTGACAACAAAGCATGCCTGGTGCATCCTTTAAAACGTTGGAGCTAAGACCAATGCTTTACCTTTCTATTGGGCTCTTTATGACATTCCATGTTGGGGTTTTGAACTACTTGGTCTCGGAATTGAAACAATCAAGAAGCCTATACTGTCTGTTATACTGTTTTAACCAACCACATTGTATGAACTCGTAGTAGACTGTTTAACCAAAATAATCCATTAAGACCCCAATTAAAGCTAGTTGCAGAAAAGAAAAGCTCCTGATCACTGGGTAACTGTTGAACCAAATTGTTCCACTATTGTGCTAAAATCAGGTTTCAGTTCAGTGTGCATATGCTTTTTTCTCTTCCCTCATCCTTTTTAATCTGAACATTAGCGTTGCTTTTCCAGTGTATGTGCAGTGGGTGTGCAAAAGAATTGAGGTTTCAATCAAACAATTGTCCCATATGTCGCCAGCCCATTCAGGAACTTATTGAGATAAAGGTTAAGGAAGGTAAGAATTGAGAAAACTTCTCTTCTTACGGGCTTTGCATTGACCGCCTTTCCATTATCTTTTGAATGAATTTTGCAATATGCACATAAGCAATTCTTTTCCCTCACATGCTTTACATTTCTGTTTGCAGAATCGTCCTAAGCTAAAATTTTTGGCAAGATCTTTCCTTTCATGAATAATTCGTAGGACTCATTTTTGCTGATTGTTTATACAGCTTTTCAGCAGAGCGCCAAATATAAGAGCTCCGTTGGTTTCTCGCGAGTGTTTTATAGTTTGATGTTCAATTTTTCTCTACACAAGGTTGATATAGTTTCTTACGGTTTGCTTTTGTATCTATATATGAAATTGTGATATAGTTTTCATAACATTGGTACAGTTACATATATTGATAAAAGAAAATAGTCATAATTCCCATTTTCTGTTCTTCCTTTATACTGATTGTATCAAATTTTACGGGAACAATTGAATGGTATTTTTTTTATTATATTTGCATTGAAGCCCATTGTCTCAAAGGACACTTTTATCAGTCTTAAATGTTGCTTTCTTGTTCTCTCTCTCTGAGGCTAGTAGAGGAGAAAAAGGATGGGAATATTTGCATTGCAAGTTAGAGCACGAGGGAAAAGTGAGCTTGGAATATCTAAAGTTTTGATATGATTGTGGATGTTGTGAGAAGAAGGGGACAAAATGTAGTCTCCAGTCTTGAAATAGTGTCTAAAAGTGAAAAGGAATCACTGATTATGCTCATTGTTTGGGGATGTGAATCTTTGTTGGGTTTGTTCTTTACATATCAATTTATAGGTTTCAATGTTATCATTTCATTTTCAGCTTTTGTATTTGAATTGCATAGGGACCTCTCTCTCTCTCTCTCTCTCTCACAGACACACAATAGTTTTTTTTTTTGGGTTGTGCGTTCTGGGTGATTGGTATCTCTGACAGAGGAGCCTGGAGGCATATGTTCATATGTCGTCCTTATAAGATTTAAAGAATGTTAAATTGCAATAATCTTAAAATAGACCAAAAATGGCACATGCTCTTATGTTGGTTGTTGTTGGAGGAATTTCCCTGGCCTACCCCTTTTCTCTAGTCAGGCTTCAAGATCTTCTCCATAAAAACAAAATAAATACTATGATCACACATGGTTATCTTTTATGATTATATTAAAAGTTAATGTATGTAAAACAATAGGGAAAAATTCATTGCGGTTTATGAGATTTCATGAACGTTTTTAATTTATTTTTTATGTTTCAATTTGCGTAGGTTGAATTTGAACTTTATGAGTTCTTTCAAATGTCTTCTTTCAAATTATTTTTGGTTAAATGTTTTCTTTAAATCACGCATAAAAAATGTGTTATCATCAGAGATAAAATATTATTTAATTTTTATGATAATTTAGCTTTTAATGAAAGCACAAATGTGTTTTACGTGATTTAAAAAAAAAAATCGAATGGAATTGATAAAAAAATATTAAAATAATTTGTAAAGTTTAAAATTTAATAGACGCAAATTGAAGACAATAAAGAGAGCTGTTGGTGATGGGTCCACCATGGGTTGGCTTTATCAGGTCAAGTACTCGCTCTGATCGTCACCAGCCAACCACCATCATCATCTTATCTGAAATAAAGGAGCCCTGAGCCCTGCAAAGAGAGCTGAGGTCATTCTCCCATCAAGTAAGGGGTTAGGGTTTATTCCTTGAATACCCAACTGAGCTTGTGAAGACAATAAAGAGAGCTGTTGATGATTGTCCATCGGGGAGTTTTGTAGGTGACCCAACTTTGGCTGTCAAGTCCACACTACCAGCTGTTAACATGTCAGTATCCATCCCTCTTCAATATCTTTCTGCATATACCTTAGACTTAGTACCAGTGTTTTTTTAACTAAATTACCAACAATTTACTAGGGAAAAAGTGATAGTAGTTTAAAGAGTAAAGCTTCACAATCATTTATTTTGTATTCATTATTCAAAGACCCAGTCAATGAAAAGATGTTGCATCTGAAGTTTTCGTTTTTGCTCATCCTTTTTTTTTTTAATCATAATTATTATTTGAACATGTATAACTGTTCAAATCTAATTGAAATGAGTGACAAAATCATCGAGAGGCTTCTCTTGTATGTGTCGTATTGATTTAAAAAACAACCTAAATGACAAATTTGCTTAAATCAATCTTGAAAAAGCCCAAACTATCAGCCGAAATAACCTGCATGGTGCAGTGTAGTATTTTATCATCTTTATGATTTTCATCAATCTTCCGAGATCACCTGCCTCCCTTTAAACCTCTGATGTATGTTCACGTGTCATTCTGAACATTTATGGCAATGTGATGTACTCTGTGAATTGGCTTTAAGTTTTTGTTTCTTATAAACGAGGACAGCGAGTAAGTCCATCTCACTTAGGGTTTCGAAAGCCGGGTCGATTCGAGTTTTATAAGTAAAAAATCAATAAAGTAAAAAAGTATTTATTTTTTTTAATGAGTTTTATTTTTTATGTTTATTTTATCAATTTAGATGAAAAAAAAATATTCAAACTTAGTCTTACAAATCAACGGATACAAATTAAAAATATTTGTTTTCGAATAAATCTTATTTTTAATGTTTATATGCGTGTTTTAACATGCAAATAACGAGTTAAAAATGAAATTAACTTATAATCTCTTGAGTAAACTAATCTTGGCAAGTTAGAATGGCGTAATATATATTTTTTAATCTCTACATGTTACTAGCGAATTTACTTGAAGATATCACATGGAAGAGAACTGAGAAAGAGAGGAGATTGTCAATGCGAGAGAGAAATAAAGGTTAAAAAATGACAAGTCTTTAAATGTGATTTACGGAAATTCTGCAAAGTGATTTATGAGACTTTTATGATTAACATAATGTTGATTTTAATAAGTGTGTCTGAATTAAGATAAAAAATTAATTTATATAAATTAGAAAACAGTAAAATCTGCTTTACCTTAACCAACAATAATATTAAAATAAATAATACTTAAAATGAAAATAAGAAACATAAACCCCTTACAAGTTCCAACCAAAAACAGGTATTAAGTGTCTCATTGTCTATTAAAAGGGTATTAAGCCCGACAAGGTTTAACATGGTTGGTAAATCTATAAAAAAAACAACCAAAAAAAATTGTTGGCAAAGATTTGACTTTTGTATTTTAGCACATCATATTTGGTCCATAATTTAATGTTATGTACAGACTACATCAATAATTGAACCATTTTATAATTCATATTTTAAAGAAATAGAGAAATTGATTTGTCAAAGTTTTGTACTGCAGAAGATAATTTGTGGCTGAACCCCATTATCCCATAAAGTATTTTTATAAAGGGTAGTTTTTTTAATAATAAAAAAATTTGGGTTTGTACCCTATAGTGGGGGACCTTTTTTGTCACCATTCAAACGTCTTTTGCATGGAAAAAGGAAATATAGAGAAATTGTGAGGACAACATTTCTCCTCGTGGGTTAGGCTTTTAAGGAGGGCAAACAATACTTTTGGTGGCTAATGAATGGTCCAAAATCAGAGAAAATGATTACTGAACAACTTAATTTCCGTGTTTTTCTTCACTCTAGTGCCTTGTCTTGTTTCTAAGTGCAACTTATAGAGCACTTTGCTTTCATAATCTGGATTACTCAGACTTGGTTTAACTGTAATTTCAATTTTCATTTTTTTTAAACAGTTTCTGTTAAAATAATTATGAAATAAAAAACTGATTTTTAGCATTTAGTGAAACAATTGTGGAGTTTTTATATATGTGATGAATTTTACTTTTTAAAATCTATTTTTCAGTTCTAATTTTTCTTAATTTTTTTTTTGTGTTCAGCATGATTATGTTTTTTTAAAGTTAAAAACTTTTTTTGAAAGATAGACTAAATAGTAATTCGATTTGCTTAAAAAAAAAAGGGTATAATAGTCATACCTGGATTAAACCCAAAAAAATAGTCAAGAATATCAATTTAAAGAAACTTGAGAGACTTTGATAATAATAATGAAAAATGTTCAATTTATATCTTATATAAAAATATATATATCTTTTTTTTTATTTTGAGATGAGATGGTAGACCCTCCGTTTTTCCGCATGGCTTCACCTCGGATTAAAACCACGGTCAATAATAAAAAATTGCAAACTTGATTGAGTATTGATTAAAAGAAAATAAATTCTAATTGTAATCTTTATTGCAAATGGAAATTTTGATCCTAAAAAATATTTTTGGCATAGGATTTTTAAAAGTGGTTTGATGAACAAGATGATAGAAAATATATGATGAGATAAATAAGTAAGAGAATGGAATGTCTCATTCTATCGTAACGATCCAGTGACTTGGTTCTGTCACCAATAAATGATAATTATTTGTTAATCTTATCGTCCCCTCATTTTAATTCTGTATACCGAACATCATTAAAATTATCTTGTCATTCTTCATCTTATTTATCAAACACATTTAAAAGTATAGTAATTTGAAGTCAAATTTAAGTGAATTTAAATGATTAAAACAATTTTTATCTTAAAAACGATTTAAATAAATTGATTTAAATTTCTTTATATCTATTTCAAACATGAATATTGTTTTCTCACTGCTTAATATTCTTTTATCCTTTTGTTAATAATTTTCTAGTCATGATCTACTATAAGTTTATTTAATCTAAATCATCAGTCTCACATCTCCCTGTAATTTCCTTGTGCAAGCAGTCAAAGGAGCCAAGTCTCCCTTAAAAAATGGATAAAAGCATCTCTCCCATTGCTCAGTCCAGAGCTTGAGCTTGCTGCTTTCATGTCTATAGATTTTGACCCACCTTTTTGGCTTGTTTGTAAGATTAAACTAAAACCCATGTCAGTATCGTACTATATGTATAATCACTTCCAATACAGAATGGTACCATAAATTTTAACGAACATATTGTAATTTTCTAATATAAAACCATTTATTCTTATCTAGAAATATATAAAAATAAATTCTGAATGGATAAATATTTTTTTTTTCATTTTCTGAAATTGATTTTGTTAGATGTAAAAAATAAAAAAAAATAAAACGTACATTGTTTTATCCATTTGAGAAAAGATAAAGATAATAAACAAACAAAACTAAGATAGTGATTCAAGTATTTTGCGTTTCGAGCTGGCCCAATGAACCAATGTACCTGGAAGAAGGTCAGTCCACCAATTATGTCAAAAGATAGTCTTAGCTAGTGACCAGCCTGTCTCATGGACCCTTAAACACAAAGCCCATTTGTCATAAATAAATCTTCTTTTTTTATATCTGAAATCTTCTTTAAATCTAACGTTATTATTATAATCATTATAAAAAAAACACATTACTATTAAAATCAGCTCCCTAATGCTAAGCGAGGCTGTAATACACTTTAAGCTTCATCATTATAATTATCTAGCAATATAAAGCCATGTGAAGGCTAGAAAATATCTGGTTCGACCTGTTTTATAATTGTAAGAAACCTTGCCGCCTCTCTCTCTCTCTCTCTCTCTCTCGTATAAAAGTGTGAAACAACATAGAAAGCCTTGAAATAGAGAAAAGAAGCTAATAAAAGAGCAAGTGTTTATTGCCCAACAACCGCCTTTAGATCTTTTCTTGCTTTAACCCTTGTAGTAGTAGGAGTATCCCTTATTCTTACTTCACAAGCAAAAAACCCTTTTGCTCTTCTCTCTCCTGTCTCTGTCTCTCTCTCCCCTTCAATACAGCTTCTCTGTTGAAATTCATTTTAATTACTTCACAGATCTTTTATTGAGACCAACTTCTGTGTCTTAAATGATGAGTAAACAAGAGTTCATGAAGCTGCAGGTAACTATCTTAATCTATAGTATATTTATTTTTCTTTTTATGTTCTTTAGTATATTTATTTTTCTTTTCATGGTCTTTAAACAAGTTAAGAGGGAACCCTGTTCCTCTTTGTTTCTGTTTGTCACAGTACACATAGTTACAAACAACTTTAATGAAGTTCCTGTTTGTTTTTTATAGTTCTGTTTTGTTGCTTATTTTTGCTTTTTGTTGCAGACTTGTGTTCTGAAAGTGAATATAGAATGTCACTGTGATGGCTGTAAACAGAGAGTAAAGAAACAGTTGCAGAAGATTGATGGTATGTTGAATAAAAAGTTGTTCTTTTATGTTGTCTATAATTTTACCTTAATATACTGGTTTAATCTATGATGTTTGGGAATGATTGCTCGAATTTTATTGGGTAATTAATTTCTTTTGTTTATGTTAATTGGGTATTTATTTTTTGGGGTATAATTTTGTTGGCTAGGCGTGTATTCTACCCATGTAGATGCAGAGCAAGGAAAAGTGACAGTAACAGGAAATGTTGATCCAGCTTTACTAATCGAGAAGCTTGTTAAGTCGGGGAAGCATGCAGAGCTATGGGTAGCACAGAAAGGTTTCCCAAATCCAAACAATTTCCAAAACAATCTCAACAATCAGTTCAACAAGAATATGCAAATTGGTAATGTCAAGGGAGGAAAAGACAACAAATCTCAGAAGGGTGGAAAAGACCAACCAATGGGAGGCCAACAGTTAACCCCACAACAACTTATGCAAATGCAACAAATGATGAAAGGGTCCAAAGATCTCCAGGTACCATCTAAAAATCAAAAATCTGTTAAATTTAACTTGCCTGATGATGATTTTGATGCAAGTGATGATGGGTTTGGTGAATTTGATGAGTTTGATGAGTATGATGATGAATTTGATGATGACGATGATGATGAGTTCAGCCATGGACAAGGTCATGGTCATGGTCATCATTTACCCAACAAGATGGTCCCCATGATGGGTAATGGGCCACATGGGCCTAATGGTATGATGATGAATGGGCCTGCAATGAATGGTAAAAAAGGAGGAGGTGGTGATATTGGCAAGAAAGGAGGTGCTTTTGATATACCTGTACAAATTAAGGGTATGAATGGTAAAAATGATTTCAAGAATGGCAATGAAGGAAAGAAAGGAGGTGGTGGTGGTAAGGGTGGAGAGAAGAATAACAAAGGAGGGAAACAGAATCAAGGGGGTGGAGATCATAAAAAGGGTGGCAAGAAGAGTGATAAAAAGGGTGGTAAAAGTAAAAGTGGAGGTGGGTTATTTGGATTTTTTAAGAAGGGTAAAAGTGGAAAGGATAGTGGTACTAATAAGGGTGCCAATAAGGGCAGTGCAGGTGGAAACAATAATGGCAATGGGCCTAAAAAAGGTGGGGGCAAGGGAAAGAATGATGGGGCCCATGAAATGCCAAACAAAATGAAAGATGGGTTCCATGATTTAGATATCAGTAATCATGGCAAAGGTGGTGGATTTAATCATGGTAAAGGTGGTAATGGCGGTGGTGGTGGTGGAGGTGGAGGTAAGAATATGGGTCAGATGGGTCAAATGGGCGCAATGGGTAATATGGGTCAACTGGGCCTAATGGGTAATATGGGCCAACTGGGTCAGATGGGTAATATGGGCCAAATGGGTCAGATGGGTAATGTTTCTGCAGTGCAAGGTCTACCTGCAGCTCCTCCCCCAGTAGCAATGAACGGTGGATATTATCAAGGGATGGGCCCAGGGAATCCTTACAATCAGCAATATATGCAAATGATGATGAATCAACAGCGTCCAAATGGGAATGATATGTATCAACCGATGATGTATGCAAGGCCATATCCAGCTGTAAACTACGCGCATCCACCGCAGATGCCACCACATCATCCGTCTGATTCCTACACCCACGCCTTCAGTGATGAGAACACCGAGAGTTGCAGTGTCATGTAATAGTATTAGTAAATTCCAGAATAGTAATAGTAGTAATTGGTTATGTTTTTTTGCTTTTACTTTTGGGTATGTGCTTTAGTTTTGATGCGGTGCTTATAATCCTTATATAATACTGTACAAGAGCGCACACTTGAAACTACATTGCCTCCCTTGCTCTGAGTAAACCTTTTTTTTTTTTTTTTTTTGTGTTCATCCTTTTTTCTTTTCCTTTCCTTTTGAACTCTCTTTTCCCTTTTATAATCGGCACTTTGATATTAGTATTAGATAATCTGACACTTTAAAAGCAACCACGCAATTACATTAGTGAAAGTTTAAAAAGAAAATACAGAATGGGTTTTGATCTCACGTACTTGTATTCACTTTTTTATTAGTAAAAAAAAAAAAAAAAACAGAAAATGTGATTTGATCTCATATATTTGCGATCACGAGGTAATCACTATTGTAATTCTTAAACGAAGGAAAGTTGTTATCATATTATACAATTTTTTAGACAAAAATATTAAAAACTCTCTCAATTCTAACCCAATGTACCACAACCATTGAATTTTGTAAAAAACTATTCTTGTTTAAGAAATAAAATGAGATATTACATTTCTTAACTCTTATATTTATATCTTTCAGAATTTGCCGATCAAGATATTTGCTGACAACATATCTTGCTTTTAAGTTGTTGTTTGTTCTCCAATCAAGTAACTTCGAGACTCACACAAAAAATTATGAACAAAAAAATTTCAATACCGATTAAGTTATGTAACTTCTTAGATCAAGTTTACCTTCACGTGATCAGAGTTGTAATCGAACCTTCTATATCGTTTAATCAAATCTTTGATTTAATCCCAACACTTGAGTTAATTTGAATATTTGAGGGTTTAAAGTATCATTTGATCTAGCTGCACTTTTGGATTATAATTATTAGAATGGTTTTTAATTAGTTTTTCAGTAAAATAACTGTGAAAAGATATTTTTCGGTATGATTTGGCTTAGCAATATTCTCGATTTATGACTAATTAAAATAATTTTCGAATATTTTGATAAAATAACAATCAAATTAAAAATTATACTTGATAAAACAGTTATGAACCTAACTTATTTCAAACAAATTCTATTTCTTTTAAAAATTTTTATAAACCATTTGATCAATATTTTATAAAAAATTTCAAACTGTATCTCTACTTCAATTTTTTTTATATAAAAAAAATCTCTTTTTAAATTGTTTAATGTTAATGTCTAGTTTATGTAAACTTTTTGATAAAATAATAATGTGATATTATTGGCTCCATAAAAATCTAACGCAGATATCTTCCGGAAAGAAAGAGATCTAATGTGAAGGGCAACTTGCATTATTCAACAAAGTGATGGTAGATCTGCAGCTTTTCTCAAAAGATGTACCTGTTGAAGTACTTTAAAATGTTTAGTTTCAAATATGAAACATGTTTTGGCATCAATCCCCATCAATTCCCATCAAAAAGGGTCTATTTTGATTTCACCTTTTGACTTTCACAATTTTGAATTCTTCGTTAAATTCCAAAAATGGTTATGATCATATGGGGCGCACTGTGACATTTACTGTATGACTTGTCGTTTGCTACCGTAAGCTTTCTAATTTATTGGTAGCTCATGGGTCGGTTTGATCGATCTATTTTGGATCGTGAATTCGGCTACTTAACAGGGGCCACGCCGGCCACACCAATTAAGAATGTGATCGTTTTGGTAAGCAAATATCAACATTCTTGTGGGTAAATTGTGAGCAAAACTACTTGTCATCAACATACCCACGCCCCTCCTTGCCACTCAACTCTGGAGCCAACAGTCATCAATGTCACACTTGTTCCTTCAAGGCTAGATAGGGTGCCATGACAATACGTGAGCTTATGTCAATGAACCCAATGACTCACCAAATTGCAATGGGTGAGCTTGCTCAATATGTGCTCACAATTCTATCCATCAAAGGATCAAACCCATCTGGTCATGACCAAATGGTCACAATCCCTCATTTCCTCTTTGCTTGTGCACCTTCTCTTTTATTGCAAAAAGGGTTACCGAATTATGTTCCAAGGGATAGCTGGATTAGGCCATGCCCCTATTTTTCTACCAACACAAGTATCCTCTCACTTTGGTTTTCCAAACAATTTGGCCTTGTATCCTGCTTCCTCTACTAAAAGCAATGGTGCTATTTTCTTTGGTGAAGGGTCTTATCCTTCACATCTGTAGGGTATACTCCCTTAACCATTAGCCCACAAGGAGAATGTTACATACAAGTGAGATCAATCAAAAAATGAGAAGCTTGTTCCACTTAAAAACACACAAAAAGGCATTGCGGGAGGAACAAAAATCAGCACAGCCTAGCCTTATGCAATCCTTGAGCACTCAATTTACAATTTGCAGAACTTTTACTCAAATTTTCACTAAAGAAATCTCTAAAATACCCCAAGTAAAACCTGTGAAACCATCATTTGGGGTATCCTATGACACCCTAAAAAATTAGTGGCACAGGTGTCCCTGACATTGACCTTGTGTTGCATAAACAAAATGTTTATTAGAGGATTTTTGGTGCAAATTCAATGGTACAAGCAAGGCCTCGGGTTACGTGTTTGGGATATGTAGATGGAGGGTTGCATCCTAGGGATTCAACTGTAATTCTATTTGATCTTGCTAGATCAAGGCTTGGGTTTAGCTTTTCACTTTTGCTAAGCAAAACTAGTTTGCATATTATACTATTTTTATATAACTAGTTTGCTCAGCCTAGTTTTTTTTATATAAAATTGCTTCAATAAAAAAATATTATATTATTTTTATATAACATTGTTTCAAATAAAGTATTCAAAACTGTTGAAGAATATAAGATATTTACAAACAAGTTCAAAGTGTGCATTTATTATTTGAGTGAGAGATGGATACCTACAAAAAGCGGGTTGAGGTTTTTTTTTTTTTTTTTTTTAAATGGGAATGAGTAATCATGATCGAGTTGACTCATATTCGATTCGAAGTTGTTATTATTAATTTTTAAAAAAGTGAGTTGGGCCAAAAGTGGGACGGTAACTCTATGATTAGGGGTGGATTCGAGTCGAATCAAACCTGAATATTAAGGTATTCGAGCTTGGTTCAAGCTTAAATGAACATACTCGAATTCAAACTCGAAAATTGGGCTTGAGTTAGAGTTTAATAAATTTTATGAAGATTCAAGCTCGATAACAATCGAGTCTATTCGAGCTTGAAAGCTTAAGCCTGTGCCTTGAATTGTCCATTCGAGCTCGAGCCCGAACAATAATTTTAATAAATAACAATATTAAAGAAAATTGGTTCGAGTTCGAGTTCAAGCCCGAATTATAATCTTAATAAATATTGGTTCGAGCTCGATAATACCTTATTGAACTGTTTAAGAGCCTTTCGAGCCAAAGTTTAAGGCATTCGAGCCTAAGTTTCAAGCTCGAGTTGGAGCTCGAGCTCGATCGAGTTAAGCTTTGACTGAGCTCGAGCTTAATAGTTCAATAAAAATTCGACTCGATTCTAATCCTATTTGTAACCTCGATTGCGAAGAATGAAATTAGTGAAGTACCGCCATAAATTTTTGAAGTGAACTTGACATAAATAAACTACTAAGATTTTAGTTTAGAATTTTGATAACTATAAGAGAACGACGAGATTAAAAAATAAGATAATAATGGTTTAATATTAACGAGTAAGTTATCAAAAGAGAGTTGAGGTTTGTAAGTATTTAGGGTTTAATTTATCATTATATATGGTTTAGGTGGTGTTGATGGGGGAGAGATATAGACTTTCCATCCACTTTCATAACGGAAGTTTGTCATGGGTCTTAGATTGATGACCAAAGTAATTTTGGAGAACTACGTTTTATTTGATAAGGGATCAAAACTGTAATTTAGCGTTAATTTTTTTTGTCTTGGTTTTTGCTCAGTTAAATCTTTTGATATTTTTCTGTATATTTTAGTGAAATTGTTTAGAATGGAAAGTACGTAATTGATGATATATTAATCTTCATGCTATTTGGGAGTTATTATTTTCAGACAAGAAGTGAAAAAACACGCTATTTATTTTCCACGTAAGTCAATTCCACGTGTGCCACATCAGCAGCTTGGCCCATCACATGTTGCCTAACCTACGTGTGTTGTCCAATCACAGAGCAGCATTCTAATTTGCTTAAAAAAAGGAATAAAAGAAAAAGAAAATCAAACGCCCATTTTCGTCTCTCGGGCCAAAACCGAAGAAGAAAGAGCAACACAGTCTTAACAGAGTTGTAGCAGCATCGAAACCAAAATACATAATAAAAACACAAAAGAGAAAAGAGATAAAGGGGAAAAAATGCATTCATTTGGGTACAGAGCAAATGCTTTGCTAACATTTGCAGTGACGATTCTGGCGTTTATGTGCGCAATCGCCTCTCTCTCCGACGACTTCAACGCTCACTCTTCCTCTGCCCAAATCCAGGTTTTTCATTCCCTTCACATATATACATACACCTATATATAACTATATTTATATATGTATTATATGTTTATGTGCCTTGTATAGATCTATGGCTCTCTGGTCTTTGATTTTGTTTATGATTTTTTAAACCCTAGCTAACTATTGATTTGGGTTTTTGGGTGGTGATTGTAGATATTAAATATTAATTGGTTTCAGAAGCAACAGCATGGGAATGACGAGGTAAAAATTGTCTCTTTTTCTCTTTTTGTTTATTTTGTTAAAGTAATTTATACATTTTAGCCTGTGATGCACTTGAAACGCAATATATTTCTATTTTTTTGTTCTGATAATTCTAATTGTGAAAGTGATCTGGTATAATTAAGTTGCCGTGGTGGTATTATCGTGTGTTTTTATGCCAGTTGTTTTAAAAGATTTGTCTCTTTGGGGATATCTGTGCATATGTGCATTAGGGGACTCTAAGATTCAGGGTTCAGCGGTTTTTTTTTTAAAAAAAAATTGTTGGGAATTTAGTGCATGGTTTATTTCATCTGATTCATTCATTTGAATTTTATATATTCAGTCAGTTGTAGAAGATACAGAAATATCATCTATTGTATGCATGCTTAGCCACAAGAAATCAAAGTTTTGAATGATTTCTTCTTTTTGAGGTTGGATGGGTAAATTAGTTGCCGAAATCTTTAAGATGTGTATTTTGGGACAATTTCAAATATAGATGAGACCTACCTTGTGCGAGTTTTATTCAAGAAAAACCTTGAACTTCTTGTCTCCATTCTACATCTTCTCGTCAATCATCATTTCTCGTTCACCTGTTGTACAACTTCAATGAAGTTTTTTTTGATATGTAGTGGATTTCTTTTGGTTTGATGAGCATCGATTTATCTTACCCACTGTTTGATATAGTTTCATACATTTTGCATAGGAATGATAACAATCCTGAAATTTATTCATGAAGCATTTCTTATATTGTATGAGCACCTAAAGATGGAAGAAATTTATTTTTGAACACTGATTTCTAGTCCTCTCAAAGAACTCGGTTGGCAACTCGGGCCTTAAATTATTGCATTCAAATGGATACATATTTGTTCTGTTTAGTGTGCTGTGTTTTATGATGTTTCAGCTGATGCCCTTAACTATGTATCCTTTTAACTTAAGATATCATTCATTTTTCTTCCTTGGGCAATCTAGGAGCCCATTTGGTTTATTGAGTCATATGTTAATGTTTAATTTGGAGCAGTAACATGTATAAGTTTCACAATGGCTGACCTACTAGAACACTATTTTGACGAAACATGGCAATATATTGAAAATGGATTTGTTCCTTAAGACTAATTTGATTATCCAGTAGTTTTAAATTTTAAGAGATTAGTTCCCAATGATTTTAGTCTTAAGATTATATTGACGAGGGATGAGTCTCTCTTTCCTCATCCTCTGATACTGTTGTTATGTTATGCTGCACATGCTGATTCTAACTATTGGCCTATGCTTTGACTTCTAACGGAGTCTGATTTCCATTATCCAATAGTAGACTTGCTATTGTGAAGAGAGAGAGCTAGACAAGACAGAGAGAGTCAGAGATATTAACATTCCTGGTTTCATGGAAGCCACTGTCTTCACCATAGTCTGGATAATCTTGGAGACTTGCTATTGTGGCAGCCAAAAAGATTTGTAACACTATAATAATCTTGGAACGACCTACAAGCCTCTGATAAGTCTAGATAACATCATAGTTAATAGATGAGAAGAATGTTGATTGACAATTTAAGGCTTCTTGTCCACAGTTAAGTTTGACCAACATAAACTGGGGTGGGTGGGTGGGTGGGGGGGGGGGGGGGGGGTTTCCTCTTATATTGTTTGATTTTGTGAATTTTCCTCTTCTATTTACTTTTTGTGTAATAAGTTCACACTGAGGCTTTTGTATTTCTCTGTGATTATTATTTACCTGCTACCTGTTGGTTTGGTTCTAAGTAAAGTGCCTCTTATGTTTTGTAGGTCAGCCTGACATTGAACATAACAGCCGACTTACAGTCATTGTTTACGTGGAACACAAAGCAGGTTTTCTGTTTGACAGATCCTCATGTTTTTCTTTCGTGATATCAAATTTTATTGCTAATATGAAGTATTTTTGGTGGGTGCTTTGGTGCTATGTTAGTATGTAATAAGTTTTTTTTTTACGGATAGACTTTCAAGAAATTTCAATTTTATAGGTGAATATTTTTTCCCTTTGCGAGTGTCTATTTCTTGTGCATTCCTCTTTTGTGTTTTCCAAATTCTATTTTCAGAAAACATAATAGGATGGTCCCATGTCAACTGGATCTCAAATATGCTGGTCTCTCACTCTCTCTTTAGTTGTACAAGTCAGCTGCTCTTGTGCAGTCATTATACATAAACGTTCAACTGATTTGGAGCCAATTATTGCAGGTTTTCATATTTGTAGCTGCTGAGTATGAAACCCCTAAGAATTCCTTGAACCAGGTAAGCTTCAGAGCATCTGAATGTATATGTTGATGCTTATGGTGCTTGATCTTTTATGTTGTTTATTTTGATCCAGTTGATTCTGTAAGGTAATCATGGGGCTAGAATTACATTGGCTTTGCATTTTTCCTGTTGCTCATACATTTATGCTGCACTATTTATCACATTCAGAAAATGATATCGAAATTGGATCTCGCCAAAACCGATTTACTATCAATTTTGGGTTTGGTTTATTCATAGATGCTAAAAGTGTGCCTCAGGTGCATCTAGGCTCAAGGCTCACCTAGGCTCACCTAGGCTCCAGGCTGCGCCGGACTAATCTCAGTCGAGGCGACCTTCATCAGGCGCATGCCTCAGAGCGCGTTGGTCCAGACGCAGTGCTCTAAAAAAGCACGCCTCATACATATGTCCATTTCTTTGATAAGTTTTATTTATTATTTAATTTCAATAATTGTGTGTATGATAAATGAACATATGAGGGTCAAATGGGAACATGTCCCAAGTCCAAACGTAAATAAAAAAGTAGAAAATGATTCTAGATATGCCCTATTTCTGATGCATACGTCCTTTCTCTGTCAAGCCTTAAGATTTCAATCAACGTCTCTTTCTCAAGACCAAGCCAGCCCCTCTCTCGATCTTCTTCTCTCTTTCCTCCATGTTTCTATGTCCCCACTTTTTCCCCCTTTTCTCCCATTTTCTCTTCTTCTTTCTACATTCTTTCTCAGTCATCTCTTTCTTTTTCCCCTTTCTACCCTTTTTCTCACTCTTGGTCTCTCCCCTACTTCTTTCTCTATGTCAGCTATATCTTCCCAAAAATAGTTGTTGCTTTTTAAAAAAAAAAATATTTGTTCAGTTGTCGGCTGCATTTTCGGTCAAAGTTGGCTAAATATTTTGAGCTCTGAAGGTGGCTGCAATTTCTTGAAATATGTTTTAATAGCTGCAATCAGCAATGCATTCTATTTCTAAGATATTTTTTTGGCCGTTTGTCCTGCTTTGTCTGGCTGGAGAGAATCAGTTATACAGTAAAGATATTTTTAATATGTTTGCATTAAAATAGTAGTGATAAGTTATTTAGAAATTAGAAACCCATGATATCTTAATATAATTTGTTTCATATGAATTATAAGCATTCTATACATATTTTAGTAAATTTGGGCCTTGCCTAAAGCCCTCTGCGCTTTTAACAACTATGGGTTTATTACAGATCTGATTTTGGAACAAGTTCTTTTTAATGGAAATTTGTATATATAAAAAAAAGCATATGTTTAAAATCTCTTGGTCCTCAGCTGAAACTGTGTTCCCACAGCTTGATTGTTTCCAAAATGTCATTTGATAGGTCTCCCTTTGGGATGCCATAATACCTGCCAAAGAGCATGCAAAGTTTTGGATTCAAACCTCGAATAAATACCGTTTTGTTGATCAGGTATGCTGTCATCATCCTATTCGTTTTTTCGGACTATGCACGTGTGCAAATCAACTTGGGTCTTTTCTTGCTAAACGAGAATTAATCTTTTCCCTTGTGCAGGGACACAATCTCCGTGGCAAAGAATTCAACTTGACATTGCATTGGCATGTTATGCCCAAGACTGGGAAGATGCTTGCTGACAAAATAGTTATGTCTGGATACCGTTTTCCAGAGGAATATAGATGATGATGTAGGTTTTTGCTGTAACTTCAGTCTTTCCGATACTGGAATGTTATCAAATGTCAAGCAGGAAACAGGAAAAATCTTTTTTTTTTTTGTGAGAAAATGAATTTTCTTTTTTTTTTTTTGTTTGGCACCAACTTTTGGATTCTGACCCTTTCCTTGGAGGAATCTCTTAATTGAAAAATGAGGGCTTAGAGATTGTTTCTGTTTAAGAGTTCCCCCATGTATGCATGTGCAGAAGAATTTGTTAGCAATTAGCAAAGCAAACAAGTCTTAACTAACGTCAAGATCATAATGCTTTGAGGCATTTTCATTATACATGGATGTTGGCTTGCTTGATTTTACTGTGGAATTCAAGTTAATGCAGAAGTGCCGTGCCCTTGAAGTATGTGTTTTTATGATTGATATATTTAACTCCCGTTTTACATCTGGGCAGTCTTAGACTTAGTTTAGATGCTTTCAATTCGTCCCATGTCTTGATTGCTGTCATTGAAACCTTACGCCCCATTCTATCCGAGAATCTGCACGGGACCTCACTAGCAATAGCAATAGAGAACCAGAAGATAAGGGAGAGTCTTCTTGACGTGGAGGCGACTCGTTTCATTACTCCTCTCATTTTGTAATGAAACGACATGCGTAAAAGCTTGACTTATGATTTATCATTTTAACCTTTAATAATCACGGTTGTAAGTTATCATTGAATTTTGATTGGTCTCTAGTAACGAGTGACATTCATAAAAGCTTGGTTTGTAATTTATCATTTTAATTTTATTATAACATCATCCTAACGAGTCATTCTTAAATTTTGTTTAGTTCATATTGAAGTGTTAAAATAGGAGTCAATCGAGTCGAAGGTGTTGAAATATTTTTACTGAGTATCACAGTTACTTCTAAGTTTTGAAATTGGACCTCTTTTTCCTTTAGTTATCTTTTGATCATTTTTTTATTGATAAACATAAGAGCTCAAATTTCTCTTATACTAGGTTTTTTCTTTGTAATTATATACCAAACAAAGAATTTGACGAAATTAATGAGTAGTTGATAGATTATAAAGATAAGTGTCATATCGACTGGATAAATGATACAGTAATAAATATTTTACTGTCAATCAATTTTTTTACCTATCAAATATTTAAAATCTATTTATTGCATTTCTCGAAAGAAATTTTTTTTATTAATTTTAACATGGTTGAGGATATTTTTATAAGAAATAAGTATGTTTCTACGGTAAATTTTTTGTAAACATAAATTTTCGGTATCAAAAGTTTTCTTTCATGCTAATAAATACCATGCAAGCACACTTAACGAAAATTCGATATTCTTCAATTCGTTAGAGATGAATATGAAGGTGATTTTATTTCCGTGAGGATGGAGATGAAGATTTTTACATGAAATTTCTTTTAAGGCTTGATTGATTTGTTATTTGTTGATACAAATGTGAGTTTAATTAAATTGTGGAGAGAAGAGAGAAAAGAGACAGAGCTGGAGAGAGCATGTTTTGTAATTGTTAAAATTCACAAACGTTAGTCTTTATATAATAAAATTAACAAACTAAATATTTAATGTTTTTATCTTCTTGTTTTGTTTCTATTCTATCTTAATTTTTCTGATGTAAAGAGATATTGCAATGTTGAGGGAAGGCCATGATTTGAGAATTAGAACAAGGAATTAGTTTTTTTGAACTGTAAACTATAATCTTTTGCAAATAATTTAAGGGTTAACAAAATAAAATTGGTTCATGTGGCTCTCTCTCTCTCTCTCTTACTAAAAAAAATTTAGATTTTCTTCTCACAATTTTTTTTTTACTAATTCAATTAACTAGGGTTTACGTGAAATAAAAAAACTATTGCATGAAGTGGACGTAAAATTTATTTGTCTTACTTATGTAAGTTTCATATTTTGGAGTACACAGATTTTTATTAATAGAAGTCTCGATTAATACAATAATTTTTCCTTACAACAACGTTATAAGTTAGTAACTTATGACATCGATTTCCTCTTTTATTGAGTAAATTTTTTCGCACCAACTTAGTATTTTTGGGTTCATTTTTACTTTTTTATTCTTTTTACATATTTTATGAATAAAAAAAATATTAAAAAAGTATTTTTCAAAAACTTGTGATGTTGCATACAATACAAATATAATAAAAAAGGTATGGATACTTAATTAATTTAACATTGATAAAAAAATCAATCATTTAATTAGGTAGATATGCCAAATGACAAAAAAAAAAGATTAAAAATTTGTTGAACTCAATGTTTTTCTTTTCGTTGCATTGGATAAGATTGATAGTTTACTCATAGTTGGATGACTATTGACAAAGAGCTTTTTCCATATTTGGATTGAGCGGAAAGATGAGATATGGGAAACACCTCTTCAAAAATTTTTGGATGGTTCAAGTTTAGTTTGGATAAGTTAAAAATTTTATTATTAATTTTGAAAAGTTTCATTTATAATATCAATATAAGTGTGAGACTTAAAAATTAACATTATTAATAAAATTTTTAAAATTATCAGTAGAGTTTCTAGTTGATCTAAACAATTGGATTTAGACTCGAACCAGCCAAAAATTTCACCTATCTCTTTATTTTTGAAAATTCTTAAATATAAATAAAAGAAGTGGAAGAAGAACATGTATACACTTTTTATGTTCATCCAAATCCTCGTTTTTTAATTTCTCAAATTTACATGATTTCGAGGGAGAACGTATTTTTTTTTTAATTTTTGTTGCATTCATAATGTATCATTTTTATGATATTTTTCTTTATAATGAGGGACATATTAGTAAAATACATTACAATCTTTAATTTTTCTTCCATTTTTTTGAAGATAAATTTCTTTTTTTGACATTCAAACAATAGGTATATATAACTCTCTAATTTTTTTCTCATTTCTTTTCCCTTCATATATTTTTCTTTCCTTTCCTCCAAAAGTTTCAATAAAAATAAATTATATTTTGAGCTTTAATACGATAATAAAAATATAATTGGGGCAACTTTTCTTAACCTAAAAAATTGAGGTGATTTTTTTATAAAGTTTAAATGGTTAGAAATAAAATCAATTTTTATATTTATGTCTTAACAATATTAAGAATGATATATGTTTGGTTAAAATAATAAGACATTAAGAATGAAGACAAAAGTAAGGTAAAATTGGATTAAAATAAAGATATCTATGGGATGAGACGTTGATTCTAAAATAGTAATAAATTAATGACAAAACTTTACATTGTTTTTTAACTAAACAAGATTTTACATTGGCAATGTTTGGGTGCTTAAATCAGTATCCAACGTTATCAATTAAAATATTATTTTTCAGATGAAATTGTAGGGTTTTCTACAAAATATTTTCTATTTTTTTACATGAGATAAATTTTTTTTTTAGTATTAGCTAATAAAATTTCATGCAAATAATAAGAATAAATTGAGTTAAACTGGTCAAGGAGCAACCCAATTCCGTGCCACCAATATGTTTGTCCCACCAGCCAAACAGAGCGGAGAGCCTCTCCCGTAATTCCATTGACACTTCGGCGACAATTTCAATCTCGCAGACTTCTCTTCTACTTTTCTCTATTCTCCGGCGCAAAAATCACAGGTACCGTACCCTTACGTATATGCACATATACTTTATTTTTTTATATAAACGTAATAACATATGATGTGTATAAATATAAGACATGCTTGATTTTTTTCTCCTGTTTTCCTTCAAGTTTTCTCATTGAACAAACAGAGGGCTTAGGTATTTAATATCTTCTCAATAATCCAAATTTTAAGAAGATTTTCAGCTCAGATTGTGCGATTACTTTTTGCATTTTGCTTGATTTGACATCACTGCTTTTAGCACTTGAGTGTGAATCAATAGCTCTGCGCATTTTGAAATTGTCTTGTTTGCTTTATGGTTAACACACTGCAACTTGTGTAATCTTAGTTTGATTATGAACTCGTGAGCTCGCAGTATAATATTTGTTAGTTCTCTATGCGTTATGCTTATTCTCGTGTTTTTTTTTAATTGTTGCATTGTTAAGCCCTCTTTGTACCTGTCTTAGTTGTGTAATCTTTGTCAATATCACGTCCATTTTAAGCTACAAATATATGGATTGATAATGTTTCAGTACTTGCATCATTTTTAAACTTGGTTAGAATGTTTTGCAACACATGGATTTAGAGTTGTGATAGTGAGCGATGGCATTCATTACAAGAAATTCGTTGTAGACTTTTGTGTTGAGGTATTTTTGTTTTTCATTTCAACTTCAGGAGTTAATTTATGCACGTCCTGTTGACTATGTTGAGCTACTTCATATGAATCTTTGGTTACAATATTGTTCTCGGTATTGCAGGGAAAGAAATGGGCAGCCAAAACCCTACAAGTAGTGACCGGACGAGGACAAACTGGACGGCAAAAATGGAACGGTACTTTATTGACCTTATGTTGGATCAGTTGCACAGGGGCAATAGAGTAGGGCATACATTCAATAAACAAGCTTGGACTGATATGTTGACATGGTTCAATGCAAAATTTGAGTGTAAATATGATAGAGATACCTTGAAAAGTCATTATACGATTTTGTGGAAGCAATTTAATGATGTGAAGAATCTTCTCGATCAAAATGTGTTTTCATGGGATGATGTTCGTAAAATGGTCGTAGCTGATGCTCATGTCTGGGATTCTTATATCAAGGTGCGCCTGCTAATTCTTGAATTCTTTTTTTGTATCTTTTATCTGCCCTTCTTTAGAAAGTAATTTGAATTGACTATTGACTTGATGTATGTACAGGCTAAGCCAGATGCACAAATCTACAGGAACAAGGCTTTGGTGAATTTCAATGATTTGTGCTTAATATATGCATATACAAAGGCAGATGGAAGATACAGCCGCTCTAGTCATGACATAGACGTCGATGATGACATTCAAGGGCTGATTACTGGTGTGTTTTTAGTCCTCGTTAAGAGACCTAAAGTGAAGTTGCGCATATCATTGGCATTTAATATTATTTTTGCTTGTTTCTGGCTCATAGAAGTGGATCATGCAAAGCTTAGTCTTAAATTTAAGAGAAAATTTGTAGCAAGAAGAAGGTAGATGACAACCTCTTTTTTTTGACAACCTCTTATGATTATGGTTAATGAGTCTATTAAGATATTGACATAATTCCATTGTTGCTAGAATTTCATAATTTTGAGAAAGTCTGTGTATCATTTCCAAAACTTTAGACCATAATGTCAAATGTTAGCCATTTTTTAGGCGATTACCATAGGCTTGTATTGTAGCCAATATGCTTACAGTTTATTTGAAGCTAGCCAGATACGCCTTGATAGCCCTCTCATATTAACAGCCATATTATATTTCATATTGAAAGGAAAGAGCATGAGATGGTGTTCTATTTTATTGAGAATTGACTTCATTCCAGAAGTTAATTGTCATAATCTAAGTTAACAAGGGATGTGCAGTGAGACTCTGTTTAATTTTGTTTATTCTCTACTAGTTAGTTGTTTTTGCATATTTCAACAAGCATTGCATGTTCTTTATGAAGAAATAACTGCTTTACTAATTGCCAATTTTAGGTGCTGGAACTGGTAGCATTGCCCCGACAACTCTTGAGCGTTCAAAATCAGATCGGACAGCAGCTATGGACCAATACTTTATTGAGCTTATGTTGGCCCAAATTAAAAAAGGAAATATAAGTAATAATACAATTAGCAAACAAGCATGGAAAGAGATGCTCGCGTCATTCAATACAAAATTTTGTTCTCAATACGGTAAAAGTTTCTTACGACATCGTTATAAGAAACTGTTGAAGTACTATACAGATTTACGGAGTCTACTTGAACAAAAAGGATTCTCTTGGGACAAAAAGCAACAAATTATAGTGGCTGATGACGTTGTCTGGGATAAGTGTATCAAGGTATGTTACCATTTCCGTCTGATGTACATATTCAGATTGATTGTATTTTGTGCTTACTATTGTGGATTTAGGCGCACCCAGATGCTCGATCATACAGAAACAGGACATTGCTGAACTATCAAGATTTGTGTTTGATGTATAGAAATGGAAGCAGCAATGGATTTTGGGGTCATATGTATCTTGATAACAACTTTGAGGATAAAATCTTACCAGCCAAGACCGGTGAGCTTCATTTTTATATGAGCAAGTTAGGTTTTATTGGTTGTGACTTGTGAATTAGAAATTAGATTGTCTTCAGGAATCCTATCATTAAGAGAGTTTGTAATACTAATTTTATCTGACATGATTTAATTTGAGAAATAGGCAGGTGGAAGACTTATTATCATTTTTCTGTAATGTTAAATATCCTTTGAATTTTCCTAACCATGGTTCTACACCTGACACCCATTTATCAATTTCTTTTTTGAGATTATCAGTCATTATAATAAATAAGTTTTGGGGGACCATAAAAGTCACTGGAGTTTCATTCATTTGAAAGATCCTGCTGTGTTTGGGATCATTGATATGACCTACAATTCTAATGTCAATGATTTATCCTGTGTCTATGATAACATACTCTACATTTGAACTCCTAGTTCTAATGATTGAATAGTTTCACAGAAAATTGGATTTTATGATTCATGTAGGTAAAGAAAAGGTAGGCCATTTCTCTATTCGAAGTAACATTCCAAAAGTATGCTGGAGACGACCTATGGATCGTTATCTGATTGACTTGTTGCTAGACCAAGCACTTAGAGGGAATAAAATTGGTCATAAATTCATAACTGAGGCGTGGACTGAAATGGTGATGATGTTCAACACAAAATTTGGATCTCACTATGATAGTGATATTTTGAGGAGTCGGTACAAATATTTGAGGAGGCAATATAATGACATAAAGAATCTGCTTGAGCAGAGTGGGTTTTATTGGGATGACGCTCGGGAAATGGTAACAGCTGAAGATTACGTTTGGGATTCTTATGTCAAGGTGAATCGTGACAACCTAATTTATTGTAGTATCTGGAATTTGTGTTTGTAGCTATAGTGGTCATGTGTTGATTTTTGCAGGAACATCCTGAAGCTCAATCATATATAAACAAATCCGTGCCTAGCTATCACAAGCTATGTGTTATATATGGCCAAGAAAGTTCTAATGGAAGATGCAGCCGTTTGGCTCATAATGTAGATCTTGACAGCGAAGGCCCAGATTTGATGAATGGTACATTTATTTTTCAGCCAACAAGATTAGGGTAATTTTTTCTGTGCTGGATGGTCCAAAGAGTTTATCTGCCTCTCAAATTAAGCTTGAATTAGGGCAATGGAGCATGCTGCTTCTATAACATTGCTAGGAAAAGTGTAGCTTTCATTGCTTGTCCCCCTCCCACTTCCCACTTCCCCGTCCCCAGTCCCCACCCTTTTCCTGGGTTTGAGTTTGAAGTTGAACCAGCTCTTCCGCCTTTTTTCTGAAAGGGGCCCCATCATCGTTGGCAGGAATCATTGAGCAAGTATATTTTTGATAAGTGAAATCACTGAGAAAGTATTGAATTTTCTACTCTTTACTTCAAGAATATTTTGAATATTGGGAAAGTTCTTAATTTGTGTTACTTATTCAAATATGTGATCATTTGCATTTTATATATTAGCAACATTGTACTCTCTCCGTCCCATTTATTTTGGTATGCAAAGAAAACCCAACCTTTTAAGGAGGCATAATAATTATTGTTACATCTCATTAAATAATAACTTACTTTCCAGAAATACCCTTATTTAATACCTAGACTTAAATGGTAGTCTTTTAGGAAACCTAAACTTAAGGGTAATTTAGAAAACTTAACTAAAGTTGAAGATTGACTTTTCAAAGTAGACAAACAATATGGGACAAAATGGAATACTTGCCAAAATAAATGAGACGGAGGGAGTGATATTTATTAATCTTTGGTATATGGTGCATAACTCTTGGAATTGTTGCTATAGTCGTTCTTTGCATTCCAAATTAGCATTTGTAAAAATTGTTAATTTATTAAAATCTAAAGGGAAATATAAAATTATGAGCTGTATGGATGTATTCTTGGAATAATAATTTAAGAGGTTATATTGTTTGTAGAAGTGGAGATCCGGTCCCATGCAAATAGTGATTATTTGAGGGAATATTGGACACCTTCGATGGATCGTTGTCTTATTGACCTAATGTTAGAGCAAGTTCATAAAGGGAATAGGGTTGATTACTCTTTCAACAATGAAGCATGGATAGATATGGCTGTGTCATTCGTGGAAAGATTTGGAGTGCTGCATGACAAGGATCATTTGAGGAGTCGTCATAAATATTTAGGGAAACTATACAATGATATGAAGAATCTTCTTGACCAGAGAGGATTTTCTTGGGATGAAAAACGGCAGATGGTCACTGCATATAATGATGTTTGGGATGCCTATATCAAGGTGCTTTACTTGTTTATTTGGTCTTAAATGTTAATTTCTATTACAAGTGGCTAACCTATGGTGAATGTAGGAACACCCAGATGCAAAATCATACAGAACCAAATCTAAGCCAAACTACAATGATTTGTGCTTGATTTATGGAAATTCAACTTCTTGTGGAAGGGTCAACAAAACAGCTCAAAATATTCCTTATAATGGTGATGGTGAGTTTGCTATTTCATTGAGCTTATCAGTAGTTACAGGGAGTGTTCAATTATTTGGACTTCAGTCACTGAGGAATTTGTAACTGGTTAATGTCTGCCTGCCTGCACTGAATGAGTTTGCAAGATAATTTCTATGTCATGAATTATCTTGATGAAATGTATTACTAGCCATAATTAGCTCTTGTAATTGTCAAAATCGATCTGTAATTTAATCCGTATTGGTGAGCGTGAGACTGATGGAACTTTTTCTCCCTTTCATTTTTTAATTTCTGTTTTTAAATTTGTTGAAGGTACCAAACTTAACAATGGGTATTTCCAGAGGACTGATTGGACACCATCAATGGACCGATATTTCATCGATTTGATGCTGGAACAAGTTCGTCAAGGAAACATGTGGGATAAAAAATTCAACAAACAAACCTGGGAAGATATGGTTGCAAAGTTTAGTGCAGAATTTGGGTCTCAGCATGATAAAGATGTCTTAAAGAGTCGTTTTATGAATTTGAGGAAGAGATTCAATGATATGAACAATTTACTTGACCAGAGTGGGTTTGCTTGGGATGAAATGAGTCAGATGGTGACTGCAGATGATAGTCTCTGGGATGCTTATGTCAAGGTGACATTTAATTGAATTTTCTGGTGCATAAGGATTTTTAAGTTCTTAGTAGCTTACATATGGTTTGTACAGGAACATCCTGAAGCACGATTGTACCGTGATAGAACTCTCCCTAATTATAATGATTTGTTCCTGATATATGGAAATGCAAATGCTAATGGAATGGAAAATCATTCATGTCATTCTATGGACTCTGCAAAATTTGCCCTGGGAGTAAACATTGGTGTGCTTTCTCTTTCTCCCTCTCTCTGAAGCTTATTATTTGCTATGCATGGAAAGTATTGATGTTATCAAATTAGGACTCAATCAGAACATTTTATGAGTACAACCATGAATGCATATTTAACCTCAAAGTGTTATACTAGTGCAGATATAGACTTTATTGCAAAATTTGGAAAATAGTGTTGTAAGAGTAACATAGAATTGCGTTAAGTTCGATCTGTCACAAAGTGTTGTAACTATTACTTAAATAGATACAACTGAATATGCCCGCTTCATGTAATATAGAGGGACAGAAACCTCATTGGATGGCATGTATTACAGATTAAAATATTTCATTTTTCTTGGGTACCACATAAAACTTGCCTTTATTGACAGTTGTTTTGAGTCTGTAGGTGAAGAGGATGACCAATCCCCTGTTAGTAGTGGTCTTTTGCGAATACAGTGGACACGGCCAATGGACCAGTATTTCATTGACCTATTGTTAGAGCAGGTGTGTGGAGGGAATAAGATTGGTCATACATTCAGTGAAGAAGCCTGGGCCTGGATGGCTGCATCATTCAATGAAAAATTTGGGCCTCTTTGTGAGAAAGATGTTCTAGAAAGGAAGTATCTAAGATTGATGAAGGAATATAGCATTATCACAGATCTTCTCAATCGTAACGGCTTTGCATGGGATGAAATTTATCAAACAGTGACAGCTGATGATGATCTTTGGGAAGCTTGTATCAAGGTGTGATTCTTTCTCTATCATAACTCGCTAAAAGAAATTCTGTTTATTATTTACTGTACCTCACAGCTTTGCATGGAGGGGATTGAACTTCATTGACCAGTAAAAGGGGAATAAGGAGAATATTTGATTATCTTACATTTTGATGAAATGATTATTGTCTCTTTCCATAGACAGACTGTATTAGATGGTGTGGAACTCACCTTTGAATATTGACCTGATAAATTCAAGTTGCACTCATGTGATGATGATGTTCTGCAGGAGTGTCCAGAAGCAATCACATACAGAGATAGAAGCTTGGATACTTACAAAGATTTGTGCATGATTTTTGGTAACCAAATTCCGGTTCGAAGATCAAGTAGTATAGGTATAGAAAGGGAGATTGACTATAATGCCCTAGATATGGGGGTCAGCGGTATCTTTGGAGATTTGCAATTTCCAGCTTTGGAGTTTGAAGCTTCCAGTCGAAGAAAAAGGCGAAAATCTGCATCTTCATCAATATCAGCTTGTCGTAGGAAAGTTTGGAGACCCAACAGGGAGATGCATGAAACACCTGACGAGAAGCCAGTTGGGGTCAAGAAATCAGTGGGTTATGAAGAGGATGAAGACTACAGCTCAATCGAAAGCATTGTTGATGCTCTTCAAGGTATACCAGGCATGAATGATGAACTTTTCTTGGATGCTTGTAAACTCCTAGAAGATGAGAGACAAGTCAAGATGTTTATGGCAATGGATGTCAATCAACGAAGGAAATGGTTATTGAGAAAGCTTCGACGATAGCATCCAGTTATCTTTGTTTTTGTATGGTATTAAGCTGTTTCACATTGAGATCATGTCAATGTAAAATAGTTGAAATGTTAATGGAAAGATGTTCTTCAGATGATCCCTTAATCTGAGTTATATACTGTTGGCCAGTTGATTCATTGCCATGATTATAATTGGGATATGACTGAGATTATAATGAGATGAGATTACAAAAGATTAAAGTGATAATATTTTAATCTATGTTTGGTTTATGAAATTGGTTAATTGGTATTAAAGTAGGATGATAAATCAAAATGTCATATTATCTTCTTGATCCTAATTCTCAAATTCTTCACAAATTTTAAAATTTTATTTTCATTATTATGATTACTAGCATTTCAACACTTGTTACACTTGTAGATCTGATCTTTTATGTGATAAAATAATATGTTAACAATTATATTTGGATCACGATAATTGAATGACACATTGATAAATTCGAATTTGAATATTTTCCATTTGACGATGGCATTTAATCTCGGTGTAAACTTGACTCCAAGTATAATGATCACATATTCTTTATTAGAAAATTGAACATGCAAATAAAACCAAAGGAAGAACAATCCGGTTAGAATCAATAAAAAGAAATAAGAATAAATGAAAATGTGGAGAATTTAAGAACATGAGTTGAAGAGAAGAGATAAGGAGGGTGGATAAGTTAAGTATGAGTGGGATAGTGAGAGAGATAATGAGGGTGGATAAGTTAAGTTTGAGTGAAATAATTGAAAAGAAAAACAGGGAGAAAGATGTAACGAGCTAAAGTGAATTGAGTTACATATATAATATTATTTAAATATTTGATTTATATATTTATGTACAGGTTTATGAAGCATTTTGAGTGGTAGACACCAAATGGAGGTTTTAACTTTATTAATAACAAGCATAAATGATTATTACAATTATAATTCTTATTGTTACTATTTTAATTATTATAATAATAACATTATTATTCTGATTATTTTTATTAATAATTATAATAAATGTTATTATAATTATTATTATCATTACAATAAATAATATCATCATTTTTTAATTATTATTGTAAAATTAATTATTATTACAATTATTAAAAGCTGGTGTGTATTTGATAAAATATTAGCGAAAACCAGTTATTTAATACAATTCAATTTCTTTAAGAATTCTTTTCGGTTTTTAATTTTTTCCACAAACCATTTGTATTTTGGTTACGGAACTTAAGCCTATTTTATAATCTCTACAAACGGTCCCCAAAGTTAAATACCGGCAAATCTAGTTCTCAAAAACGCGTTCACGTCAATGAAGTGGTTGAAAAATGAAAATGATAGATCAAATCCAAGAATATTCTCCTTACTCTCACTCTTTGACTCATGCAACATCTAGAGATGCCCAAACACTAGAGTGTAAGCAGTGAAATACCCAATCATTAAGCAGCACACGAAGCAACAAACACAAAAAAGTGACAAAAAAAGCAGGCTTTTTGGGCATGGCATGGCATTGATTTCGTCCTCTCTCATCTCTGTTTTCAAAGCATCAGCTCTCTCTCTAATCCTCCTCTCCACCTTGCTCTTCTTCCTCACCACTCCTAAGATCCTCCTTCCTTCCCCAAACTACCCTTTATCTTTTCCCATAATCCCTAATAGGTCCCTCTTAACCACTACCACCATAACAGAAAACAAGCCTATCTTTCTTCTCTCTCAAAACCCACAGCACCAACGACAACAATGGCATTATCAACTATTACTCTCTCCATTTTTGCCTCTTCAACCAAAACCCACTTCTCTCCATCTCTTCGCTCTCATTGGTCATCATCCTCTATTTCTACATACTCATCAAGACCGCACAGACCCATTTCTCCACAGTCACCACCAAGCTCTCATCTCTACTAAACCTCTCTCCAAGCATGGCTGCGGTGACCCTTTTGGCACTAGGGAACGACGCGCCCGATGTTTTCGCCTTTGTCACCGTGCTTCGTGGAGCCCAGTACCGAACTGGGTTCGGCACCTTTGTATCGGCCTTGGTGGTCGGTTTCGTTGTGATTTACGCGGGGCCGTTTAAGGTTGACGCAGGGTCTTTTGTGAGGGATGTGTTGTGTTAATGCATGTGTTTCCTAAGTTGGAGGCCGGGCCTTGATAGGTGCTTAAATATTCATATTTTAAGCCCCTTAATTTACATTTGTTAAGCTCTTTGTCCATATGTTTTAGTCTATTTTACTTCACTTTTGTGTTTCACACGTTTTTATAGGGTCTTGGAGAAAAAGAAGTATTTTTTGGCACTTGGAAGAAATCTGAAAATCCTGGAGTAGCTGCTGACTAGAGTGCAATCGAGCGCACTCCTCTGTGCGATCGAGCACACCAGCGATCGAGCGCACCACGCATGCGATCGAGTGTACGGGCGTGAACAGTAAAGCGGCAGAACCAGTTTTGAAAATAAAGGAGTTTTATGTTTTAGGAAAGTTTAGGGTTCCTGAGCCTTCTAGGATTATTCACCCCCTATAAATACACCTGTAAAACACACACAATGGACATCATCAAATCCCTTCTTTTATCTTTTAATCTCCTTTTGGAGTAGATCTCCCTTTTGGGGGATCAAGCTCCCTTTTAGTTTTAGTTTTTGTTCGGGGAGGCCGAAGGCCTGACGAGCCCAAAGGAAGAGATTGTGGAGACGAATGATGACTCTTCTCCATAATGTTTTCGGGTTTCTTCTTTCCTTTTTATTTTATTATGTTTAACTAATTTTCTAGTAGGGCTTGGTTGAAGCCCTAATTATGTTTACTCAATAAATTTAGTATTGGCGCCTTTACGATATTTATGTTGTGTTGCTTAACTTGATTAATACCTGCTTTTATTTAAATTCCTCATATGTATATGTCTGATCAATATGTGCATGTGGTATGGACTTGTTAGTTAGATCAATTTGGATGACTGAGTCCTGGGTCTGACATTAGTAACAAAAGATATCCACACCGGATTCTTGGGTTAATTAACATGGGAAACCGGGAGTAGATACCATGCCCTAGGTCCTATGTAGTTGTCGATTTTCATAGGTCCTATGCTCTCTTAAGGAACAACTCAGCAGATACCATGCTGAATCCCTTAAGAAAGAAAAGAGTTAGAGTAGATACCATGCCTAACTCGTTGCTCTGGGAGATCAATAACTTAAGCAGTAGATACCATGCCCTTACGTTGACAAACATTAGGTATTCATGACATGAGTAGAGCATTTGCATATTGTTTTATCGTGGTAACATGATTAGTGGTGGATATCAAGTCCCTACGCCTTTATCTTTATTATTTTCGACTCAATATTTATTTCTCTTGTTTTTATTTTATTATTGCGAAACTAATTCTAAAGTGAAATTTACCAATCCCTGTGGAGATGATTTTGCATTTGCACACTATGCTACTGTTGACCTTGTGCACTTGCAAGTAAAACAAGTATGATTATTTGCTTATTTAAATAGGTAGATAATCGCACAACAAGTTTTTGGCACCGTTGCCGGGGATTGTGCTAAATTTCTTTTTGGTATTATTTTTGTTATTTTTATTTTATTTTGTTTTATTTAATTTTATTCCGTTCCGCTTTATTTTTAGTTTTATCAAAAATCAGATTTATTCTTTCTTTCCGTTTTCTTTTGTTCAGGTGTACAGCAGAGGAGTTTCTGTCCTCATTGCGATCGAGCGCAGTGCCTTGTGTAATCGAGCGCACATCTGCGATCGAGTGCAGTTCAGTGTGCCCTCGAGCACAAAATCTCCAGAGAGTACCCGAGCAGCAGTACTGAAACTACTACACTGAAGCTTTTCAACAAATTCATTCAAGGGAGAAGTACCAATGACGGAAGCTCGATATGCTTGTCTAGATGCTATGGAGAGGAAGCTAGATATGCTCATTAACGCCATGACTACTCAAAATATATCACCTAGTCCGTGAAGCAAACCACTCCAGGTATGTGCTATATGTTCTCGTTTTGATCACACTACTAACACTTGCCCTTTATATTCATATGCAGATCAAGAGCAAGCAAATTGTGTGGGACTGAAAAACTACAATATATATGCAAATACCTATAATCATGGATGGCGAAACCACCCTAACTTCGTAAGAAACTCCCAACCAGCATCCCAAACAGTTCCGAAATCAAAGACAAATGACCTAGAGAGTCTTGTGATGCAGTTGGCCACTCAGCAACAACAATTGATGACCTCACAAGATCAGTTTGTGGCAGAGGAAAAGAAATTTCGAACTGAGATAAGACAAACCACTGCACGGCATGAACAAGCCATTCAAAGATTGGGAGTACAAGTGGGGTAATTGGCTAAAGAGCTAAGTGAGCAAAAGCAAGGTGTTGTTGAGCAAGTTTTTCATCACATTGATCCATTGGAGACCACTCTCACCCATTATTTCAAAGGATCAGATATTGAGCCAAAATCTGAAGATGTTATCGATGACATTATTAAAACTATGCACCTTCTAGAGGCCCCTCCAAAGCATCTAAGTAAGTACATCGATCCATTTGACCCTTATGTGCCTACTAATACTATTTTCCTTTTTATTGTACAGGCACCTAACTTGGAATTCAAGCAGTTGCCAAAGCATTTACCTTATGCTCATATGGGAGAGAATAAGACACTTCCTATGCTAGCTGCTACCACTCTTAGTTTTGGGGAAAAATAAGGCTTGGTCCGACTGAAGACGTTAAACTTAGCACTCATGGGAGGTACCCCACAGCTTATCTTTTTTATTTTTATTGTTGTTCATATTTATTATTATTTATTTACTTTTAGTACTTTTTGTTTTCCCGTATTACGTTAGTTTTTCTTTTTTAGGGACAATGTGTGCATCCGTTCAAGTTTGGGGGTGTGCTATGAGCCATGCCGGCCCAGTTAATTTTCCATCTCCCAAGTTTGATCTTTCCATGTTATTCACATATTGGGGACAATGTGTAATTTAAGTTTGGTGGTATGGGAGACACATTCACACACTTTGTCCTAGTTTTTTGTTTAAAAGATAAATATATGTTCATTTTGTTCTAAAAATTTTGGTTGATCTAAACGAATAGTATGATTTGACTTCATAAGTGAACTTGAAACCGTGAACACATGGTCTAATAATTGAGTTTTAAACTTTAATTACTCACTTTTAGGTATTTAAGGATTCACAAGTTTGATCTAAACCGACACGAGCACATTAGCACATAATTGTGTGGGGTATGACATGTAGCTTTAATTGGTATGTTTCCATGGTTTAACTGTAACTTGAAGACTTGTTAGATGAACACTTTGGCATAGGGAAATAAAAAAAAGATTATTATTACGCAAAAAAGAGAAAATAAAGTGCTCCTAAAGATTATTAAACAAACTTTCCACTGAGTAACTGGGCCTTTTGCCTCAGTAAGTATTGAGTGTTCACGTCAAAAGGTGAGAATTTTGCCCATAATGATCATTAAAAGAACTTTCCACTAAGTAACTAGGCCTCTTACCTCAGTAAGCATTGAGTGTTCACGTCAAAAGGTGGGAATTTCTGCTTGGTAGCATTAAGACCAGTTAGTTTCGTAGCCTTTTTGACTCGAGTTAGTAAGTCCTTAAGGGTGTCTTTACACCTAATTCCCTAAAATCATCTGGTTTGGGAGTCATTGGCTAAACACTCGTTACATGAGTCAAATAGAGAGCTTAAGGGAACTCAACTTGGCAAAAATCTCACAATAAAAAAAAAAAAAATAAAACTATGCCGTTGTTTGTTCATTCTGATAGGAAATTTGGTGAATCTTGAGATACTGAAACACTACACATTAGAGTTATTTGGAAACTTAAATCTTTATGTGCTAATTCACCACACACTAAAAATCATACTTGTGATGCCGTAACCTACCTCATGTAAGTAATCAACGTTTAAAACTCGTATTCATTACGAAGATGTGTTTGTATTTTTAAGCTTGTTCATGAATGCACGTTATGGTTTTGTGCGATACTTAAACTTTTGTGGACACCATGAACAGTGGATTTATCTATGTATCTTTATTTTTCATTTAATTTTTAGTTTTGTATTGCTAACAGACTAGCAATATATAAGTTTGGGGGTGTGATAGGTGCTTAAATATATTTAAGCACCCTTAATTTACATTTGTTAAGCTCTCTGTCTATATGTTTATTCTATTTTACTTCACTTTTGTGTTTTACATGTTTCTATAGGGTCTTGGAGAAAAAGAAGCATTTTTTGGCACTTAAAGGAAGAAATCTGGAAATCCTGGAGCAGCTGTTGGCTAGAGTGCGATCGAGCGCACTCCTTTGTGCAATCGAGTGCACCAGCGATCGAGCGAACCACGCATGCGATCGAGCGCATATGTACGGGCATGAACAGTAAAGTGGCAGAACCAGTTTTGGAAATAAAGAAGTTTTATGTTTTAGGAAAGTTTAGGGTTCCTGAGCCTTCTAGGATTTTTCACCCCCTATAAATACACCTGTAAAATACACACAATGGACATCATCGAATCCCTTCTTTTATCTTTTAATCTCCTTTTGGAGTAGATCTCCCTTTTGGGGGATCAAGCTCTTTTTTAGTTTTAGTTTTTGTTCGGGGAGGCCGGAGGCCAGACGAGCCTGAAGAAAAAGATTGTGGAGACGAATTGACGACTCTTCTCCATAATGTTTTTAGGTTTCTTATTTCCTTTTTATTTTATTATGTTTAACTAATTTTCTAGTAGGGCTTGGTTGAAGCCCTAATTATGTTTACTCAATAAATTTAGTATTGGTGCCTTTGCGATATTTATGTTGTGTTGCTTAACTTGATTAATACATACTTTTATTTAAATTTCTCATATGTATATGTCTGATCAATGTGTGCATGTGGTATGGACTTGTTAGTTAGATCAATTTGGATGACCGAGTCCTGGGTCTGACATTAGTAACAAAAGATATCCACACCAGATTCTTGGGTTAATTAACATGGGAAACCGGGAGTAGATACCATGCCCTAGATCCTATGTAGTTGTCGATTTCCATAGGTCCTATGCTCTCTTAAGGAACAACTCAGCAGATACCATGCTGAATCCTTTAAGAAAGAAAAGAGTTAGAGTAGATACCATGCCTAACTTGTTGCTTAGGGAGATCAATAGCTTAAGGAGTAGATACCATGCCCTTAGGTGGACAAACGTTAGGTATATATGACATGAGTAGAGCATTGACATACCGTTTTATTGTGGTAACATGATTAGTGGTGGTTATCAAGTCCCTACGCCTTTATCTTTATTATTTCCAACTCAATATTTATTTCTTTTGTTTTTATTTTATTATTGCGAAACTAATTCTAAAATGAAATTTACCAATCCCTGTGGAGATGATCTTGCATTCGCACACTATGCTACTGTTGACCTTGTGCACTTGCAAGTAAAACAAGTACGATTATTTGCTTATTTATTTAGGTAGATAATCGCACAACAGGCCTTGAGGAAGCCTGCACAGAGGATAAAAGGTGAGTTAGGGGTCGCCGGAGGGAATGCCTCCGAGGATGCTTCGAAGCTTTTATTGGTGTATGATGTGAATAACGACGTTCTCTTTTGTGGTCCCCTTGAATTTGTCCTTTTGGAATGCGCACTTGAGTTTTTTATAGGGTTTTGAGGCGGCCTTTCGTCCAAGATGGTGGTGACATGGATGCCCAGCTGCATGGCGTTGCTGTCTTGGTTATGGGTTATCCACGCATGAGGTGACCTTTGTGTTAAGGGCGGTGTGACCTGGAGGGCGGTGATTACCTGGGATCCAGCTGTCTGGGCCTAGGTCATCCGCGTGTCACCCTGCTGTCTAGCTTTGGGATAGTCCACGTGTCGTATTTCTATTGGGTGTGTGTGTTTTTAGCAGTATCAGAGGCCCCCCACTTCATTGAGTATATTTATGTGCTTAAGGAAGTATCGTTGGGTTCAGTCTTTAGTAAAAAGGGTTAGTGCACCGAGTTTTGATAGTGCCGAGCTGAGTGTGTGTGGAGCGATTCATCTGCTCGGACCTTGGAACTAGTGGACCGAGCATGTGTGGAGCAATTCATCTGCTCCGCCTTGGAGACATAAGTCCGAGCATGTGTGGAGCAATCTATCTGCTCGACCTTGGAGACATGAGTCCGAGCATGTGTGGAACGATCAATCTGCTCGGACCTTGGAGCTAGTGGGCCGAGCATTTGTGGAGCAATCCATCTACTCTGCCTTAGAGACATGAGTCCGAGCATGTGTGGAGCAATCCATCTGTTCGAACCTTGGAGATAGTGGGCCAAGCATGTGTGGAGCAATCCATCTGCTTGACCTTAGAGACATGAGTCCGAACATGTGCGGAACGATCCATCTGCTCGGACCTTGGAGCTAGTGGGCCGAGCATGTGTGGAGCAATCAATCTGTTCGGCCTTTGGGGACATGAGTCCGAGTATGTGTGGAGCAATTCATCTGCTTGGACTTGGAGACATGATTCCAAGTATGCATGGAGTAATCCATGTGCTCGGACCTTGGAGCTAGTGGGCCGAGCATGCGTGGAGCAATCCATTTGCTCGGTCTTGGAGGAATCTAAGATTTCAGGGAGATCTTTGGGTTTCCTTTTTTTAGGCCCATAAAGGATGCGTTTTGCGATCCATATATGTTTTTGGGCTTTCTTTTTGGGGCCCAACTCTTGGACACAATTAGGCCTTTAGTGACACATGGCGCGTGTCAGCCTTCTTTAAATGCTAGCAGTCGTTTTTATGAGTGACGGTGCTCATTAACGATTGAAGCTTTTGGGAAGTGGGACGGTGCCTAGGGGAGAGGAATGATGCTTGGGGGAACGAGACGTCTCTTAGGCTTAATCATGTGCTGCCTAGCTTATGGCGGTGGACTCTTTTGGGAAGTGTGAAAGTAGCCTCGAGCTGCTGAAGGGTCACTTCCTCAACCGTCCTCTTAAATGCCCTTGCTTACCATGCCCGTTTTCCCTATATAAGGAGGCCTTCACTTCAATTTATAGTGAGTTTTGCAAAGAGAGATTTTTGAGAGCCTTCGTCCTTATCCCTTATTTTCTGAGAGTGTTCGTCCCCGTTCCATCTTTCTGAGAGCTTTTTTACCCAAATTTTGAGAGCCTTCGTCCAAATTTGTGAGAGTCTTCATGTCGAATTTTTCTGAGTCTCAGTGTTCGGTGCCTGCTGGTGGTTCGGGCTTCCGTCCTGGTCTCTGGTCGTTCGATGGTGCGAGTGCCTAGTTGACGCGGTGTTTGGACGTTTTTTGGAGAAAGGAGTTCCTGAAGAGTGTGATTTACAAGGGTAACGGAGTCTGAATCCTTCAGACTTTTGGTGAGTTACGCCCTCCATATCTTTTAAATATGTCTTCCTTTGATAAGTATCATGATCAGCCTAGTAATGTTAGTGGTAGCAGTAAAAGTAGCGTAGGTAAAAGCAATAGTGATAGTACCGAGGAGTCGGGGTCGATCACATCCTCTTCTAGGAGTGCGACCCCGTAAAGGGTTATGGTGAGGGAAGGCTCCTTGGCAATGGTGCCATACATCCCCGTAGTGGAGGAGTATGAAGAGGACTCCTCTTCTGGGGACAAGGTCCTAGCTGATATTAGGGGGACCTCGGCTACAAATGAAAGGTAGAAGTGGAATTATGCTGCCAATGAGGTCTCTAATCAATTAAAGAAGGAGGACCTAGAGGTGATCCGAAAAATGTACCGCATTGTGTGCTGGTATGCCCTCCGGCTGGCTGAGGCAGGGGAGAGAGCTTGCGACCCTCTTTCGAGCCGTGCACCCAACGAATTGTGCGTGTATGAAAACCATATGAGGGCCGGGCTTCGGTTCCCCTTTCACCCTTTCTTCTGTGCCATTTTACGGTACTTTGGTATTGCGCTGTGTCAGTTGGTGCTGAGCTCGGTATGGCTGATTACGGCCTTTATCTGTGTCTGCTCGGAAATGGGCGGGCCAATGAACATGGATATTTTCAAGGCCCACTTCCTGATTAGTAGGCACGGCCAGACCGAATGGGTGGTTTTTAGCACCCGGGCTAATAGGAAGCTGCTGAAGAAGACTCCATTGTCAATCAAGAGATGGAAGAAAAACTTTTTCTTCATCTGGTCTGCCGAAGACTTCGACCTTCCCAGCTCGTGGAGTATGGACCCAATCGAGAAATGTAAGAAAACGGGTCTTCATCCACGTGAGCAAGAGGTCATGGATGCCATGGTGGCCTCGCCGCTAGATGTTGAAGTCCTCTACAACAATGAGGAGTTGGTGAAGCACGGTCTATGCTCTCTATGCACCTAGTCTTCGCTCGAGAACAGTAAAAATCCGTGCCCTTAATAGTTGGACATTTTTCTTTCTTTTGTGCTGAGCATAGATGGACGCCACGACACGTGCTTGGGAGCAGGTGAAGAAACTCGCCCTGGAGAGAACAACTTATAAGGTATTACAATATTGGCCTAATTTGTTTAAAGATACCTTCTCATTTTGCAGTTCGTGTGATAGATGCCAGACGACAGGTAACATCTCGTCCTGAAATCAGATGCCCTTACAAAATATTCATATAGTAGAACTTTTTGATGTATGGGGCATCGATTTCATGGGTCCATTTCCTAACTCCTATGGTTATTTATATATTCTTATGAGTGTGGATTATGTGTCCAAATGGGTCAAGGCTGTCTCCTCAAAGATTAATGATCATAAAGTGGTTGTGAAGTTTCTACAGGATAATATCTTTACTCGGTTTGGGACTCCAAGAGCAATCATTAGTGATAGCGACAACCACTTTCATCATCACTTTTTTACCGTACTAATAAGAAAATATGGGATCACCCATAAAGTTGGCACTCCATATCATCCTCAGACCAGTGGCCAAGTGGAGATAAGTAATCGTGAGATCAAAGGCATCCTGGAGAGGACTGTGAACCCTAGTAGGAAGGATTGGTCTTTGCGTCTAAATGATGCTCTGTGGGCATATAGGACAGCTTACAAGACACCAATTGGCATGTCTCCATACCACTTAGTGTTTGGGAAAGCATACCATCTGTCGGTGGAGTTAGAGCATCGAGCATATTGGGCCATAAAACAGTTCAATTTTGACATGAAACAAGAGAGTGAGAAGAGGAAGCTGCACTTAAATGAGCTGGAAGAATTACGATATGATGCATATGATAACGCCAAGCTCTACAAAGAAAAGATAAAAGCCTATCATGATAAACAACTGGTTAGGAAACAGTTTCATGTGGGACAAAAGGTGTTACTTTACAACTCAAGATTAAGACTATTTCCAGGCAAACTAAAGTCCCGATGGTCTGGTCCTTATGTGGTCACCAAGGTCTTTCCCCATGGTGCTTTGGAGATTCATGGTTCAAACGGAAATCAGACATTCACGGTAAATGGACACAGAGTCAAGCCATATCTTGAAATTAACTTACCACCTAGAGATGAAGATTTGGCACTACAATCTGTCCAGCATGCAGTAGAACCGAGAGCACTTGAGTCACATGAGGTGGACTTTAAGTGCCCCATTCCAAGAGAGTAGCACTGAAGCTACTATAGAGAGCTTTTGAGTAGTTCTGACTTTGATAAATGTGTAGCTCAAGCGCCTCTGTTAAGGTCAATGGTACTGAGGCTACTAAGTATGGTACATTGATACTTTTGTTCTTATTTTTATTATTTTTTACTTTTTCTAACTGTCCATAGTCCAGTTTGTCATTTAGTATAGTCTGCCCTTACGATCGAGTGTATGTTATAGTGCGCTCGAGCGAAGAATCGCCATGCGCCCAATAGCGCGCCAGTGCACACACACACACATACACACACTTGCGAACAAGTGAGATTGAGCACACTTCAGAGTGCGATCGAGCTCACTCGGGGCAGACAATCACGTGTTTATTTTAAATACACTTCCCTCACTTATCACACTTCACGCTTTCACTCTACACTTTCTCTCTCACGCAGCAGCTATTAGCTTCGACACTTAAGCTCTCACCACCCACTCTCACCGTCCATCACCACCACCCCACCACCACAAAACGCCACCTCCTCCACCGTACGGTACATAGCCCTACTCCATTCTTTCCTTCTTACATTTTGTTTCCCATTTCCCCCTACATTACATATATAAATCCGATTTTAATACATTCTAACCATAATTATTTGCATATACACTTGGTTTTCTCGTTCTGTGGTTGTTTTGGGTGATTTGCAAAGGGTTAGACCAACTTTGGAGTCCTCCCCTTTCAATTGGTTTTTAGGTTGCTCACAACCTGTTTGATCATTTTCCTGACTCAATGCGCTCAAGCGTAAGGCATCTGTGATCGAGCGCAGGATAACAGTGCGATCAAGCGCACATCATTGTGATCGAGGGTAAATACTACAGAAACTTCATTCATAATGCCTAAACAGACAACTTCTACCTCTCGTGCCTCAAGTAGCCGTACCTAGTAATCCTGGCCCAGTTTGGAATAATGAGAGATCTTATTCGAAACCATATTCGACATTGATGCTGACTTCAAGAGCTTGGAAACCACTCGATGGGCGGTTCAAGAATTCAAGCATCGGGGACTAAAAAGGTCGTTCAAGCCTATTTGTTCTACTGCTTACACCCGGTTTGTGGTCCAGTTCTACGAGAGCCTATTATTCGACTGAAACAGACCGGTGGTCTTGTCTTCATTGGTCCAGGACAAGTTTATGGAGGTGACCTCTGCTGACATAGCTGCTGCTCTTCACTGTTGTGATGAGTCCCCTTCTGAGGACACCCAGATGGGAGAACAGCTGGAGTCTTTTCCCTTGTCCTCCATCATTGAGGATATGTGTACTGGCCAGTACGCCGATCGGCACAACAACGTTGGGAGCCGGTCCAAGTTACTTCTACGACTCTGGCTCGTGGATTCCATCTTCCAGCAGAATGTGTGCCAATTGGGGCACAAGACCCAGAGGAGGGACCAGTTCTTACAGGCCTTATATGCTTTCCACAGAGGCCACTGGTACTTGATAGGAGCTTAAATTTCATATTTAAGCCCTTTAATTTACATTTTTTAAGCCCTAGTTTATGTTATTTTAGTCTATTTTACTTCATTTCTGTGTTTTACATGGTTTTTATAGATCTATGAAGAAAAAGAAGCATTTTGGAAGCTTTTGGAGCTTAAAAGGAAAAAAACTGGAAAACCTGGAGCAGATACAGTCTGGAGTGCGATCAAGCGCACCAGGAAGGGTGATCTAGCGTACTCTGCTAGCAATCGAGCGCACATGTACGGGCGTGAACAGTAAAAACGGTAGCACCTGTTTAGGAAATAAAATAAGTTTTTGTGTTTCAATAAGATTAGGATTCCAGGGTCTTCTAAGGTTATTACACCCCTATAAATAGGCTTGTAAACATAGAAATAAGGAGATATTCAATTCCAGAGAAGAATCGAAGAAGTTGGAATTGGCCAAAAAGAGCTTAATGGGGGATCCCTAGGGGATAATCCCAAAAAGGGGAGGAAGCTTGAGAAGGAGACCGCAGAGACGAATTGACGACTCTTCTCCATAGTGTTTTGGGTTTCTTCTTTCCTTTACTTTTAATTTATGATAATGTGTAATTAAATACTTACTAGGGCTCGATTGAAGCCCTAAGGAAGAATTCTAATTGGTTTGGAAAAAGTAGTTTTCTATTTTATAGTTAGATGTTCTAGTAGAAGTAGTACTAGTTTCCTAATAGATTATTCTTTGCACGAATAGTAGTTGTAGTCTACTGTGATGTTGCTATTCTTTACCTAATAGTATTAGAAAAATATCTTCTATATAAAGGGGGTCCTATAGAAGGTTTGAGGCACCCTCATAATTCCAATATACTTTGTAAATCAGAACGATTTACAATTAGAGTTAGGATGAGAGCTTTGGATGTTTTGGGGATTTTGGGTTATGAGGTTGTCAGGGTAATAATTTCATTTTTCCTAAAGTTGTTGCTAAGGATTAATAAAATTGTGAGTTTATTGGTGGCGTAGGCAAAGAGGTTGTTGAAGCACATTAAATTGTTGTGCTTGATATTTGTTTGTTTATTTGCCTACTTTAATATTGTAAGTTTTTGTAGGTATATTTTAGAGATAAAATCCCAATAAGTGGTTTCATAGCCTGCTTATCTATTTGAAGAAATCATGCGTTACTATTTGTTGTGTTTGCTCCATCATATCAATGGGCATACCTAAATTTGAGATTCCTTTATTTAATGGAAGAAATAATTGTATTCTGTGGCGAGTACAATTCGAGATCTTTTAGTGCAACAAGATCTTAATTAGGCTTTAGGGGAAGAAAAGACAGAAGAGGTGACTGATAGGAATTGACAATCGATTTAAAGGCTATGAGCTCTTACTCTCGAGATTGAATGAAGGAAACTACATTCAAGAGTTTGTGGGATAAGCTCGAGAGATTCTATGTGTCAAATTTTCAATCAGTGGAAATTTCTTGATTTACATGTGGTGCAGCCAAGAATTCCCCGGTCTGCAGTCAACTTAAATTTATTGTGAACCAAATATTATTAGGTTTTATAAGGAAGAAGTTAAATAAATATAAAGACAACGCTTGGATTGAATTTACCCCAGTTTTAAGTACAGTTTTTTTAAATCTCTTCGAGACAAATTTTATTCTAAAAAGATTTAAGAAACTGCATTTAATCACCAAACATCACCGAAGAAATGCAGAACTCAAAAGTGATTTGATTCACGTGTATTCATGAATCATGTGAGAGTGTGATGTAGGAGGATACGAGTAAGATGATGTTGAGTTGTCAGATAGCACATTGTTGGCACTGAGATACCTTGAGTTAGCAGATCAGTGCAAAGATGGCAAGTGGATTACTTAAAATGGTTTACACCGTTTAGCAGGCCACAGGCTCGGATCGGGCCCCGTAGACCTCAGTCTGATTAGAAACGGGCCTCCGGTCAAAACATAGGATTTTAACCTGAGCATCGTTGTTTTTAAACCAAAAAACGACGTTTAGGCCTTCAATTTTACAGTTTTCAGTTTTTAGGAAACTTTTCATTTTCGATTTCATTTCAGAATTAGTATTTTCCATAATTTTTCCCCAAATTTATGTTTTCGGGGATTTTTGCTTTTTTTAGCTTTGGCCTTATAAATAAGGAATTCACGTACGGAAAAAATGTTATTATTAGTACTTGCATAATTTTAAATTAAACATCAGAGGTGTTTCTCAGTGTTTTTAGGGTTTCTTTTGTGTTTTTCCCTGTGAAATATCTGTTGAAACTAGCCTGCAGAATAATCAATACTATGCCCGGCGTCAGAGTGAGAGATATATAAAAGAGTTAGATACTTGGGTCATGATTAGTACATAAGAAAAATAGAAGAAAGGACGATGGAGAAGGAAAAAAAAGCGAATATGAAAGCAATTTGGCTATGGCTTTTAAGGTTTGGGGATCTTGCACTTTCATACACATGTTTTTAATTTTGACACATTAACATGAGTTTTTAACACAAGGCTTGTAAGAGAAATAAGAAAAAGGAGAAAAACATTAGTTACATGTGTTTGTTTTAATGAGTAAAGTATCGAAAGATCTACAACAAATACTTTCATAATTTGGAGGAGAACTTTAAAATGTATTCAACAGTCGGTGTATTTGGTAAAAATTAAGAATGATGACAAAAATCATTTGAAAAATCTCATGCATAACATGAGTACATAAACTAATAGTAATACATAATAAAGAGGCTTTCGAGAGTGCTTTCGCGTTTTTGCTGTCGTTTTCGCTCCACGTATTGTTCCAGAACTTGATCATTTAGGTAAAAGTTTGATACCCAAGGGAGACAAACTGATAAAATGAAGATTTTACAATTAAAAAAACACGGTAACTAATGAGGACGATAAAATCACATAAAAAAAAATGAGTGAAATGGTTTCTTTAATTGGTAGGTATATTTTAAGGGGGTATCTGTATATTTTGAAACTACGGATTCTTATATGTAGGATAGACTAAACAACAGGCTGTATAATATGAGACAAAAGTAAATTGTTATTTCCTCTTACTAATTTTCAAATGCAATATGCAACTTTTTCCGAGAGATTATATTAAATTAAATCTTTAAACCTGGGTTTACTGGGTAAATTATTCCTTCATTTTTCCAAAGATCCTCACATAAATCAAGCAGCTTATTTACTCGGTTTTAAGGCATTCCCATAATGATATGCAGAATGACAAAATTAAACTCTTACGTAATTCAAAAGAAGATAATCATAATAGATTGTTTTTATAATTATTCTTGGGGCCAACTAGGCACACTTTCTTGTACAAATCCTGTAATAACTATTCCAAGAAAGGTTTATTCAAAAGAAACTACCTCCAAGAACACAATAATAGCCTTCCCTAGGTCGTCATTTGACCTTTATTACATCATATGATTTATTCAAAAGCAATACTACCTCCAGGAATACCTTTTATGGATAAACCTCAATAAGGGACCTTAAACCAAAAATGGGTGTTATCTTGTAGTGACTGAAACCTGCCTCCAAGAATAGCTTTTCCCATTCTTTCTCAGTTCTCTCTTTCCCGCTAACCAAAACCATCATCAACATGTCATAGTAAAGCTTTGCTTCAGTCAAATCATGTTCATCTTTCTCCTCATCGATCACAATATCAATGATAATCACCTTTCCTCCCTCACCTTGGCTTGCATTAATAGCTTCTCTGCATTTCTTCAGAATCTTCCTGCACTCCTCATCGTTACACGCATGTAAAACCAACTGCCAATAACAGCTCATTTAAACTATCAGAAAACTTAAAAAAGGCACAATTTAGTGTATAGATTACTAGTTCAACAAGAAAATTAATATGGCATTTTTATCAATTACTCCCATGAATAAGATTTCTAACATCTATGATTGTCGATTACAGAAACAATTATTAGTCAAAAACTAACATGCTATCATTGAAGAATACAAAAGTACCCATTAGTCATGAAGTTAAGAGGAGGAGCTAAAAGTTATAAAGAAGTCAGAGATTGAAAAATCTGATTCTTGATTTAAAAAAAAAAAAAAAAAACCAAATGAGTGGTATATGCATCATCCGGACGGGTTTTAATTGAAAATAAATGCTACTAGAGGGTAAACTAGTTTTTACAAGTCACTACAAGAAACCAACAGAATTTTGATCAAGGAGGAAAAAGTCCATACCCTAAGTAGAATGGAATCTGCAGAAGGGATATTCTGAAACATATCACCTCCAACAAATTTCAAGTTCTCACTGTCTGGCAAGTTAGCTACAACATGTGGAAGGTCAAAGACTGTGCATTTTAATTGAGGGAAAGCCTCACATAAGATCTTGGAAATTGATCCTATGCCACCCCCAACATCGACGAGTGAACGCGCCCCCTCAAAAATTGGTTTGCAGTCTCTAATAACCAACTTCATCATCTGAGAATCATTGGCCATCGCATCATTGAAAAGTTTGTTAAAATCCGGGTTCTGATTCGTATAGCCCCAAAACTCCACACCATGTTCTGTCTCAAAGGCCGTGAGCTTATTCCCGCGAAACCAATCTCCCAAGAGATGCCATGGGGTCACTACAGCTGGATCAAGGGCTGCAAGAAGAAGATGTGACAAACAATTGGCCTTATTCTTGAGAAGCAAAGTAGAACGTGGTGTGAGAACATACGCTTCTTCTTGATCATCATCAGGAATTTTTGTTGCAGCAAAGATGCCCGAGAGAACTAGTACGCGCATAAGCCGGTATACATAACTGGTTTTAACTGGGTGAATCTCAAGTGCTGAGATCAATTCAGGAAGAGTAATGGGCTGACCATGTTTGTGGATTATATCTGGTATTCCTAGCTGAACTGCACACTTGAGTGACATTGAACTTATGTAGTTGAAAACATGCTTATACAAATGAGATTGAGCTTGGAACATTTCACTTGCTGCCTCACCATGAAAGAGTTCCATGATTTTGCTGATCCCTCAAGTGCCTCACAGAAAAGTACTCCTCAATTCCCTGGTTGTGTGGTGGGAGATTGTTATCAGATATTTATCGTTTCAACCTTTCACATGATCGTGGTTTCTAGAGTTAAAAAGAAAAGTTGCTTAGGGAAAACGTTTTTCATATGGCTCTTGACAAATGGAAGCATACTCAGCAGGCCTTTCACATGATCGTGGTTTCTAGAGTTAAAAAGAAAAGTTGCCTAGGGAAAACGTTTTTCATATGGCTCTTGACAAATGGAAGCATACTCAGCAGGCCATGAATAAATTAAATGAAAATTAGGTGAGAATCAAGCCAAGTTCACTAAAAATGGGAAAATATATATAGTTTTTGTCTCAGCAACCCTCAAGTCCCTCACAGAAAACGAAAAGTTCTGCGTGTTTGCTTGTACGGGGGAGAGATTTTTATATCATTAAAATTTTCCATTTTAATATTACACATAAGCCCACTCTACTTGACCAGTAAATGACAGAGCTGGCAATAATCTTATAATTCAAATTTTTTTAAGACTTAATACTGCCATTTTAAGTTTAGTTGGTTGGGTCCTGAAATCAGTTTCAGATTATTGTTATGAAAAACTATGTTTGCATGGTTTTCAAGTTTATAATTTTTTATTTTCTATATAGGTTTCGATAATTTTTATGAAACTATGTCTATTAGAAAATCACATGTTGCATTAATACTAAAAATTATTTTAAAATTGAATAAATTTGCATAAATTAATTTGTTTTTAGAGATAATATTTTAAAAACAAACTAAATTAATTTACAACCTAACATTCCTTTTACTTCTTTTCCATTTTACCATTTACATAGAGAATTAAAAATAAAAAAAAAAACCTATAAGTATTAGTCACTGATAGGATTTTGACTCAAATCCTCGTAAGAAAGAATTCTAATTGGTTTGAAAAAAGTAGTTTTCTACTTTATAGTTAATTGTTCTAGTAGAAGTAGTACTAGTTTCTTAATGGATTATTTTTTTGTACAAATAGTAGTTGCAGTCTACTGTGATGTTGCTATTCTTTACCTAATAGTATTAGAAAAATATCTTCTACATAAAAGGGGTCCTATAGAAGGTTTGAGGCACACTTATAATTCTAATATACTTTTTAAACCAGAACGATTTACAATTAGAGTTAGGTTGAGAGCTTTGGGTGTATTGGAGATTTTGGGTTATGAGGTTGTCAGGGTAATAATTTTATTTTTCCTAAAGTTGTTGCTAAGGATTAATAAAATTGTGAGTTTATTGGTGGCGTAGGCAAAGAGGTTGTTGGAGCACATTAAATTGTTGTGCTTGATATTTGTTTGTTTATTTGCCTACTTTAATATTGTAAGTTTTTGTAGGTATATTTTAGAGGAAAAATCCCAATAAGTGGTTTCAGAGCCTGCTCATCTATTTGAAGAAATTGTGTATTACTATTTGTTGCGTCTGCACCATCATATCAACGGATATACCTAAATTTGAGATTCTTTTATTTAATGGAAGAAATAATTGTACTCTGTGGCGAGTACAATTCGAGATCTTTTAGTGCAACAAGATCTTGATTAGGCTTTAGAAGAAGAAAAGACAGAAGAGGTGACTGATAGAAATTGACAATCGATTCAAAGGCTATGAGCTCTTACTCTCGAGATCAAATGAAGGAAACTACACCCAATAGTTTTTGGGATAAGCTTGAGAGATTCTATGCGTCAAATTTTCAATCAGTGGAAATTTCTTGATTTACATGCGGTGCAGCCAAGAATTCCCCGGCCTGCAGTCCACTTAAGTTTATTGTGAACAAAATATTATTAGGTTTTATAAGAAAGGAGTTAAATAAATATAAAGACAACTCTTGGATTGAATTTAATCCAGTTTTAGGTCCATTTTTTTTTTTATAAAACTCTTCAAGACAAATTTTACTCTAAAGAGATTTAAGAAACTGCATTTAATCACCAAACGTCATCGAAGAAATGCAGAACTCAAAAGTGATTTGATTCACGTGTATTCATGAATCATGTGAGAGTGTGATGCAGGAGGATACGAGTCAGATGATGCTGAGTTGTCAGACAGCACATTGTTGGCACTGAGATACCTTGAGTTGACAGATCAGTGCAAAGATGGCAAGTGGATTACCTAGAATGGTTTACATCGTTTAGCGGGCCACAGGCTCGGATCGGGCCCCGGAGACCCCAGTCTGATTGGAAACGGGCCTCCGGGCAAAATGCCGGATTTTAACCTGAGCATCGTTGTTTTTAAGCCAAAAAACGACGTTTAGGCCTTCAATTTTACAGTTTTCAGTTTTTAGGAAACTTTCCATTTTCGATTTCATTTCAGAATTAGTATTTTCCATAATTTTTCCCCAAATTTATGTTTTCGGTGATTTTTGCTTTTTTTAGCTTTGGCCTTATAAATAAGAATTCACGTACGGAAAAAATATTATTATTGGTACTTGCATAATTTTAAATTAAACATCAGAGGTGTTTCTCAGTGTTTTTAGGGTTTCTTTTGTGTTTTCCCTGTGAAATATCTGTTGAAACTAGCCTGCAGAATAATCGCTATTATGCCCGGCGTCAGAGTGAGAGATATATAAAAGAGTTAAATACTTGGGTCATGATTAGTACAAAAGAAAAATAGAAGAAAGGACGACGGAGAAGGATAAAAAGCGAAGATGAAAGCAATTTGGCTATGGCTTTTAAGGTTTGGGGATCTTGCACTTTAATACACATGTTTTTAATTTTGACACATTAACATGAGTTTTTAACACAAGGCTTGTAAGAGAAATAAGAAAAAGGAGAAAAACATTAGTCACATGTGTTTGTTTTAATGAGTAAAGTATCGAAAGATCTACGACAAATACTTTCATAATTTGGAGGAGAACTTTAAAATGTATTCAACAGTCGGTGTATTTGGTAAAAATTAAGAATGATGACAAAAATCATTTGAAAAATCTCATGCATAACATGAGTACATAAACTAATAGTAATACATAATAAAGAGGCTTTCGAGAGTGCTTTCGCGTTTTTGCTGTCGTTTTCGCTCCACGTATTGTTCCAGAACTTGATCATTTAGGTAAAAGTTTGATACCCAAGGGAGACAAACTGAAGATTTTACAATTAAAAAACACGGTAACTAATGAGGACGATAAAATCACATAAAAAAAATGAGTGAAATGGTTTCTTTAATTGGTAGGTATATTTTAAGGGGGTATCTGTATATTTTGAAACAACGAATTCTTATATGTAGGATAGACTAAACAACAGGCTGTATAATATGAGACAAAAGTAAATTGTTATTTCCTCTTACTAATTTTCAAATGCAAGATGCAACTTTCTCCGAGAGATTATATTAAATTAAATCTTTAAACCTGGGTTTGCTGGGTAAATTATTCCTTCATTTTTCCAAAGATCCTCACATAAACCAAGCAGCTTATTTACTCGGTTTTAAGGCATTCCCATAATGATATGCAGAATGACAAAATTAAACTCTTACGTAATTCAAAAGAAGATAATCATAATAGATTGTTTTTATAATTATTCTTGGGGCCAACTAGGCACACTTTCTTGTACAAATCCTGTAATAACTATTCCAAGAAAGGTTTATTCAAAAGAAACTACCTCCAAGAACACAATAATAGCCTTCCCTAGGTCGTCATTTGACCTTTATTACATCATATGATTTATTCAAAAGCAATACTACCTCCAGGAATACCTTTTATGGATAAACCTCAATAACGGACCTTAAACCAAAAATGGGTGTTATCTTGTAGTGACTGAAACCTGCCTCCAAGAATAGCTTTTCCCATTCTTTCTCAGTTCTCTCTTTCCCGCTAACCAAAACCATCATCAACATGTCATAGTAAAGCTTTGCTTCAGTCAAATCATGTTCATCTTTCTCCTCATCGATCACAATATCAATGATAATCACCTTTCCTCCCTCACCTTGGCTTGCATTAATAGCTTCTCTGCATTTCTTCAGAATCTTCCTGCACTCCTCATCGTTACACGCATGTAAAACCAACTGCCAATAACAGCTCATTTAAACTATCAGAAAACTAAAAAAAGGCACAATTTAGTGTATAGATTACTAGTTCAACAAGAAAATTAATATGGCATTTTTATCAATTACTCCCATGAATAAGATTTCTAACATCTATGATTGTCGATTACAGAAACAATTATTAGTCAAAAACTAACATGCTATCATTGAAGAATACAAAAGTACCCATTAGTCATGAAGTTAAGAGGAGGAGCTAAAAGTTATAAAGAAGTCAGAGATTGAAAAATCTGATTCTTGATTTAAAAAAAAAAAAAAAAAACCAAATGAGTGGTATATGCATCATCCGGACGGGTTTTAATTGAAAATAAATGCTACTAGAGGGTAAACTAGTTTTTACAAGTCACTACAAGAAACCAACAGAATTTTGATCAAGGAGGAAAAAGTCCATACCCTAAGTAGAATGGAATCTGCAGAAGGGATATTCTGAAACATATCACCTCCAACAAATTTCAAGTTCTCACTGTCTGGCAAGTTAGCTACAACATGTGGAAGGTCAAAGACTGTGCATTTTAATTGAGGGAAAGCCTCACATAAGATCTTGGAAATTGATCCTATGCCACCCCCAACATCGACGAGTGAACGCGCCCCCTCAAAAATTGGTTTGCAGTCTCTAATAACCAACTTCATCATCTGAGAATCATTGGCCATCGCATCATTGAAAAGTTTGTTAAAATCCGGGTTCTGATTCGTATAGCCCCAAAACTCCACACCATGTTCTGTCTCAAAGGCCGTGAGCTTATTCCCGCGAAACCAATCTCCCAAGAGATGCCATGGGGTCACTACAGCTGGATCAAGGGCTGCAAGAAGAAGATGTGACAAACAATTGGCCTTATTCTTGAGAAGCAAAGTAGAACGTGGTGTGAGAACATACGCTTCTTCTTGATCATCATCAGGAATTTTTGTTGCAGCAAAGATGCCCGAGAGAACTAGTACGCGCATAAGCCGGTATACATAACTGGTTTTAACTGGGTGAATCTCAAGTGCTGAGATCAATTCAGGAAGAGTAATGGGCTGACCATGTTTGTGGATTATATCTGGTATTCCTAGCTGAACTGCACACTTGAGTGACATTGAACTTATGTAGTTGAAAACATGCTTATACAAATGAGATTGAGCTTGGAACATTTCACTTGCTGCCTCACCATGAAAGAGTTCCATGATTTTGCTGATCCCTCAAGTGCCTCACAGAAAAGTACTCCTCAATTCCCTGGTTGTGTGGTGGGAGATTGTTATCAGATATTTATCGTTTCAACCTTTCACATGATCGTGGTTTCTAGAGTTAAAAAGAAAAGTTGCTTAGGGAAAACGTTTTTCATATGGCTCTTGACAAATGGAAGCATACTCAGCAGGCCTTTCACATGATCGTGGTTTCTAGAGTTAAAAAGAAAAGTTGCCTAGGGAAAACGTTTTTCATATGGCTCTTGACAAATGGAAGCATACTCAGCAGGCCATGAATAAATTAAATGAAAATTAGGTGAGAATCAAGCCAAGTTCACTAAAAATGGGAAAATATATATAGTTTTTGTCTCAGCAACCCTCAAGTCCCTCACAGAAAACGAAAAGTTCTGCGTGTTTGCTTGTACGGGGGAGAGATTTTTATATCATTAAAATTTTCCATTTTAATATTACACATAAGCCCACTCTACTTGACCAGTAAATGACAGAGCTGGCAATAATCTTATAATTCAAATTTTTTTAAGACTTAATACTGCCATTTTAAGTTTAGTTGGTTGGGTCCTGAAATCAGTTTCAGATTATTGTTATGAAAAACTATGTTTGCATGGTTTTCAAGTTTATAATTTTTTATTTTCTATATAGGTTTCGATAATTTTTATGAAACTATGTCTATTAGAAAATCACATGTTGCATTAATACTAAAAATTATTTTAAAATTGAATAAATTTGCATAAATTAATTTGTTTTTAGAGATAATATTTTAAAAACAAACTAAATTAATTTACAACCTAACATTCCTTTTACTTCTTTTCCATTTTACCATTTACATAGAGAATTAAAAATAAAAAAAAAAACCTATAAGTATTAGTCACTGATAGGATTTTGACTCAAATCCTCGTAAGAAAGAATTCTAATTGGTTTGAAAAAAGTAGTTTTCTACTTTATAGTTAATTGTTCTAGTAGAAGTAGTACTAGTTTCTTAATGGATTATTTTTTTGTACAAATAGTAGTTGCAGTCTACTGTGATGTTGCTATTCTTTACCTAATAGTATTAGAAAAATATCTTCTACATAAAAGGGGTCCTATAGAAGGTTTGAGGCACACTTATAATTCTAATATACTTTTTAAACCAGAACGATTTACAATTAGAGTTAGGTTGAGAGCTTTGGGTGTATTGGAGATTTTGGGTTATGAGGTTGTCAGGGTAATAATTTTATTTTTCCTAAAGTTGTTGCTAAGGATTAATAAAATTGTGAGTTTATTGGTGGCGTAGGCAAAGAGGTTGTTGGAGCACATTAAATTGTTGTGCTTGATATTTGTTTGTTTATTTGCCTACTTTAATATTGTAAGTTTTTGTAGGTATATTTTAGAGGAAAAATCCCAATAAGTGGTTTCAGAGCCTGCTCATCTATTTGAAGAAATTGTGTATTACTATTTGTTGCGTCTGCACCATCATATCAACGGATATACCTAAATTTGAGATTCTTTTATTTAATGGAAGAAATAATTGTACTCTGTGGCGAGTACAATTCGAGATCTTTTAGTGCAACAAGATCTTGATTAGGCTTTAGAAGAAGAAAAGACAGAAGAGGTGACTGATAGAAATTGACAATCGATTCAAAGGCTATGAGCTCTTACTCTCGAGATCAAATGAAGGAAACTACACCCAATAGTTTTTGGGATAAGCTTGAGAGATTCTATGCGTCAAATTTTCAATCAGTGGAAATTTCTTGATTTACATGCGGTGCAGCCAAGAATTCCCCGGCCTGCAGTCCACTTAAGTTTATTGTGAACAAAATATTATTAGGTTTTATAAGAAAGGAGTTAAATAAATATAAAGACAACTCTTGGATTGAATTTAATCCAGTTTTAGGTCCATTTTTTTTTTTATAAAACTCTTCAAGACAAATTTTACTCTAAAGAGATTTAAGAAACTGCATTTAATCACCAAACGTCATCGAAGAAATGCAGAACTCAAAAGTGATTTGATTCACGTGTATTCATGAATCATGTGAGAGTGTGATGCAGGAGGATACGAGTCAGATGATGCTGAGTTGTCAGACAGCACATTGTTGGCACTGAGATACCTTGAGTTGACAGATCAGTGCAAAGATGGCAAGTGGATTACCTAGAATGGTTTACATCGTTTAGCGGGCCACAGGCTCGGATCGGGCCCCGGAGACCCCAGTCTGATTGGAAACGGGCCTCCGGGCAAAATGCCGGATTTTAACCTGAGCATCGTTGTTTTTAAGCCAAAAAACGACGTTTAGGCCTTCAATTTTACAGTTTTCAGTTTTTAGGAAACTTTCCATTTTCGATTTCATTTCAGAATTAGTATTTTCCATAATTTTTCCCCAAATTTATGTTTTCGGTGATTTTTGCTTTTTTTAGCTTTGGCCTTATAAATAAGAATTCACGTACGGAAAAAATATTATTATTGGTACTTGCATAATTTTAAATTAAACATCAGAGGTGTTTCTCAGTGTTTTTAGGGTTTCTTTTGTGTTTTCCCTGTGAAATATCTGTTGAAACTAGCCTGCAGAATAATCGCTATTATGCCCGGCGTCAGAGTGAGAGATATATAAAAGAGTTAAATACTTGGGTCATGATTAGTACAAAAGAAAAATAGAAGAAAGGACGACGGAGAAGGATAAAAAGCGAAGATGAAAGCAATTTGGCTATGGCTTTTAAGGTTTGGGGATCTTGCACTTTAATACACATGTTTTTAATTTTGACACATTAACATGAGTTTTTAACACAAGGCTTGTAAGAGAAATAAGAAAAAGGAGAAAAACATTAGTCACATGTGTTTGTTTTAATGAGTAAAGTATCGAAAGATCTACGACAAATACTTTCATAATTTGGAGGAGAACTTTAAAATGTATTCAACAGTCGGTGTATTTGGTAAAAATTAAGAATGATGACAAAAATCATTTGAAAAATCTCATGCATAACATGAGTACATAAACTAATAGTAATACATAATAAAGAGGCTTTCGAGAGTGCTTTCGCGTTTTTGCTGTCGTTTTCGCTCCACGTATTGTTCCAGAACTTGATCATTTAGGTAAAAGTTTGATACCCAAGGGAGACAAACTGAAGATTTTACAATTAAAAAACACGGTAACTAATGAGGACGATAAAATCACATAAAAAAAATGAGTGAAATGGTTTCTTTAATTGGTAGGTATATTTTAAGGGGGTATCTGTATATTTTGAAACAACGAATTCTTATATGTAGGATAGACTAAACAACAGGCTGTATAATATGAGACAAAAGTAAATTGTTATTTCCTCTTACTAATTTTCAAATGCAAGATGCAACTTTCTCCGAGAGATTATATTAAATTAAATCTTTAAACCTGGGTTTGCTGGGTAAATTATTCCTTCATTTTTCCAAAGATCCTCACATAAACCAAGCAGCTTATTTACTCGGTTTTAAGGCATTCCCATAATGATATGCAGAATGACAAAATTAAACTCTTACGTAATTCAAAAGAAGATAATCATAATAGATTGTTTTTATAATTATTCTTGGGGCCAACTAGGCACACTTTCTTGTACAAATCCTGTAATAACTATTCCAAGAAAGGTTTATTCAAAAGAAACTACCTCCAAGAACACAATAATAGCCTTCCCTAGGTCGTCATTTGACCTTTATTACATCATATGATTTATTCAAAAGCAATACTACCTCCAGGAATACCTTTTATGGATAAACCTCAATAAGGGACCTTAAACCAAAAATGGGTGTTATCTTGTAGTGACTGAAACCTGCCTCCAAGAATAGCTTTTCCCATTCTTTCTCAGTTCTCTCTTTCCCGCTAACCAAAACCATCATCAACATGTCATAGTAAAGCTTTGCTTCAGTCAAATCATGTTCATCTTTCTCCTCATCGATCACAATATCAATGATAATCACCTTTCCTCCCTCACCTTGGCTTGCATTAATAGCTTCTCTGCATTTCTTCAGAATCTTCCTGCACTCCTCATCGTTACACGCATGTAAAACCAACTGCCAATAACAGCTCATTTAAACTATCAGAAAACTAAAAAAAGGCACAATTTAGTGTATAGATTACTAGTTCAACAAGAAAATTAATATGGCATTTTTATCAATTACTCCCATGAATAAGATTTCTAACATCTATGATTGTCGATTACAGAAACAATTATTAGTCAAAAACTAACATGCTATCATTGAAGAATACAAAAGTACCCATTAGTCATGAAGTTAAGAGGAGGAGCTAAAAGTTATAAAGAAGTCAGAGATTGAAAAATCTGATTCTTGATTTAAAAAAAAAAAAAAAAAAACCAAATGAGTGGTATATGCATCATCCGGACGGGTTTTAATTGAAAATAAATGCTACTAGAGGGTAAACTAGTTTTTACAAGTCACTACAAGAAACCAACAGAATTTTGATCAAGGAGGAAAAAGTCCATACCCTAAGTAGAATGGAATCTGCAGAAGGGATATTCTGAAACATATCACCTCCAACAAATTTCAAGTTCTCACTGTCTGGCAAGTTAGCTACAACATGTGGAAGGTCAAAGACTGTGCATTTTAATTGAGGGAAAGCCTCACATAAGATCTTGGAAATTGATCCTATGCCACCCCCAACATCGACGAGTGAACGCGCCCCCTCAAAAATTGGTTTGCAGTCTCTAATAACCAACTTCATCATCTGAGAATCATTGGCCATCGCATCATTGAAAAGTTTGTTAAAATCCGGGTTCTGATTCGTATAGCCCCAAAACTCCACACCATGTTCTGTCTCAAAGGCCGTGAGCTTATTCCCGCGAAACCAATCTCCCAAGAGATGCCATGGGGTCACTACAGCTGGATCAAGGGCTGCAAGAAGAAGATGTGACAAACAATTGGCCTTATTCTTGAGAAGCAAAGTAGAACGTGGTGTGAGAACATACGCTTCTTCTTGATCATCATCAGGAATTTTTGTTGCAGCAAAGATGCCCGAGAGAACTAGTACGCGCATAAGCCGGTATACATAACTGGTTTTAACTGGGTGAATCTCAAGTGCTGAGATCAATTCAGGAAGAGTAATGGGCTGACCATGTTTGTGGATTATATCTGGTATTCCTAGCTGAACTGCACACTTGAGTGACATTGAACTTATGTAGTTGAAAACATGCTTATACAAATGAGATTGAGCTTGGAACATTTCACTTGCTGCCTCACCATGAAAGAGTTCCATGATTTTGCTGATCCCTCAAGTGCCTCACAGAAAAGTACTCCTCAATTCCCTGGTTGTGTGGTGGGAGATTGTTATCAGATATTTATCGTTTCAACCTTTCACATGATCGTGGTTTCTAGAGTTAAAAAGAAAAGTTGCTTAGGGAAAACGTTTTTCATATGGCTCTTGACAAATGGAAGCATACTCAGCAGGCCTTTCACATGATCGTGGTTTCTAGAGTTAAAAAGAAAAGTTGCCTAGGGAAAACGTTTTTCATATGGCTCTTGACAAATGGAAGCATACTCAGCAGGCCATGAATAAATTAAATGAAAATTAGGTGAGAATCAAGCCAAGTTCACTAAAAATGGGAAAATATATATAGTTTTTGTCTCAGCAACCCTCAAGTCCCTCACAGAAAACGAAAAGTTCTGCGTGTTTGCTTGTACGGGGGAGAGATTTTTATATCATTAAAATTTTCCATTTTAATATTACACATAAGCCCACTCTACTTGACCAGTAAATGACAGAGCTGGCAATAATCTTATAATTCAAATTTTTTTAAGACTTAATACTGCCATTTTAAGTTTAGTTGGTTGGGTCCTGAAATCAGTTTCAGATTATTGTTATGAAAAACTATGTTTGCATGGTTTTCAAGTTTATAATTTTTTATTTTCTATATAGGTTTCGATAATTTTTATGAAACTATGTCTATTAGAAAATCACATGTTGCATTAATACTAAAAATTATTTTAAAATTGAATAAATTTGCATAAATTAATTTGTTTTTAGAGATAATATTTTAAAAACAAACTAAATTAATTTACAACCTAACATTCCTTTTACTTCTTTTCCATTTTACCATTTACATAGAGAATTAAAAAAAAAAAAAAAAACCTATAAGTATTAGTCACTGATAGGATTTTGACTCAAATCCTCGTAAGAAAGAATTCTAATTGGTTTGGAAAAAGTAGTTTTCTACTTTATAGTTAATTGTTCTAGTAGAAGTAGTACTAGTTTCTTAATGGATTATTTTTTTGTACAAATAGTAGTTGCAGTCTACTGTGATGTTGCTATTCTTTACCTAATAGTATTAGAAAAATATCTTCTACATAAAGGGGGTCCTATAGAAGGTTTGAGGCACACTTATAATTCTAATATACTTTTTAAACCAGAACGATTTACAATTAGAGTTAGGTTGAGAGCTTTGGGTGTATTGGAGATTTTGGGTTATGAGGTTGTCAGGGTAATAATTTTATTTTTCCTAAAGTTGTTGCTAAGGATTAATAAAATTGTGAGTTTATTGGTGGCGTAGGCAAAGAGGTTGTTGGAGCACATTAAATTGTTGTGCTTGATATTTGTTTGTTTATTTGCCTACTTTAATATTGTAAGTTTTTGTAGGTATATTTTAGAGGAAAAATCCCAATAAGTGGTTTCAGAGCTTGCTCATCTATTTGAAGAAATTGTGTATTACTATTTGTTGCGTCTGCACCATCATATCAACGGATATACCTAAATTTGAGATTCTTTTATTTAATGGAAGAAATAATTGTACTCTGTGGCGAGTACAATTCGAGATCTTTTAGTGCAACAAGATCTTGATTAGGCTTTAGAAGAAGAAAAGACAGAAGAGGTGACTGATAGAAATTGACAATCGATTCAAAGGCTATGAGCTCTTACTCTCGAGATCAAATGAAGGAAACTACACCCAATAGTTTTTGGGATAAGCTTGAGAGATTCTATGCGTCAAATTTTCAATCAGTGGAAATTTCTTGATTTACATGCGGTGCAGCCAAGAATTCCCCGGCCTGCAGTCCACTTAAGTTTATTGTGAACAAAATATTATTAGGTTTTATAAGAAAGGAGTTAAATAAATATAAAGACAACTCTTGGATTGAATTTAATCCAGTTTTAGGTCCATTTTTTTTTTTATAAAACTCTTCAAGACAAATTTTACTCTAAAGAGATTTAAGAAACTGCATTTAATCACCAAACGTCATCGAAGAAATGCAGAACTCAAAAGTGATTTGATTCACGTGTATTCATGAATCATGTGAGAGTGTGATGCAGGAGGATACGAGTCAGATGATGCTGAGTTGTCAGACAGCACATTGTTGGCACTGAGATACCTTGAGTTGACAGATCAGTGCAAAGATGGCAAGTGGATTACCTAGAATGGTTTACATCGTTTAGCGGGCCACAGGCTCGGATCGGGCCCCGGAGACCCCAGTCTGATTGGAAACGGGCCTCCGGGCAAAATGCCGGATTTTAACCTGAGCATCGTTGTTTTTAAGCCAAAAAACGACGTTTAGGCCTTCAATTTTACAGTTTTCAGTTTTTAGGAAACTTTCCATTTTCGATTTCATTTCAGAATTAGTATTTTCCATAATTTTTCCCCAAATTTATGTTTTCGGTGATTTTTGCTTTTTTTAGCTTTGGCCTTATAAATAAGAATTCACGTACGGAAAAAATATTATTATTGGTACTTGCATAATTTTAAATTAAACATCAGAGGTGTTTCTCAGTGTTTTTAGGGTTTCTTTTGTGTTTTCCCTGTGAAATATCTGTTGAAACTAGCCTGCAGAATAATCGCTATTATGCCCGGCGTCAGAGTGAGAGATATATAAAAGAGTTAAATACTTGGGTCATGATTAGTACAAAAGAAAAATAGAAGAAAGGACGACGGAGAAGGATAAAAAGCGAAGATGAAAGCAATTTGGCTATGGCTTTTAAGGTTTGGGGATCTTGCACTTTAATACACATGTTTTTAATTTTGACACATTAACATGAGTTTTTAACACAAGGCTTGTAAGAGAAATAAGAAAAAGGAGAAAAACATTAGTCACATGTGTTTGTTTTAATGAGTAAAGTATCGAAAGATCTACGACAAATACTTTCATAATTTGGAGGAGAACTTTAAAATGTATTCAACAGTCGGTGTATTTGGTAAAAATTAAGAATGATGACAAAAATCATTTGAAAAATCTCATGCATAACATGAGTACATAAACTAATAGTAATACATAATAAAGAGGCTTTCGAGAGTGCTTTCGCGTTTTTGCTGTCGTTTTCGCTCCACGTATTGTTCCAGAACTTGATCATTTAGGTAAAAGTTTGATACCCAAGGGAGACAAACTGAAGATTTTACAATTAAAAAACACGGTAACTAATGAGGACGATAAAATCACATAAAAAAAATGAGTGAAATGGTTTCTTTAATTGGTAGGTATATTTTAAGGGGGTATCTGTATATTTTGAAACAACGAATTCTTATATGTAGGATAGACTAAACAACAGGCTGTATAATATGAGACAAAAGTAAATTGTTATTTCCTCTTACTAATTTTCAAATGCAAGATGCAACTTTCTCCGAGAGATTATATTAAATTAAATCTTTAAACCTGGGTTTGCTGGGTAAATTATTCCTTCATTTTTCCAAAGATCCTCACATAAACCAAGCAGCTTATTTACTCGGTTTTAAGGCATTCCCATAATGATATGCAGAATGACAAAATTAAACTCTTACGTAATTCAAAAGAAGATAATCATAATAGATTGTTTTTATAATTATTCTTGGGGCCAACTAGGCACACTTTCTTGTACAAATCCTGTAATAACTATTCCAAGAAAGGTTTATTCAAAAGAAACTACCTCCAAGAACACAATAATAGCCTTCCCTAGGTCGTCATTTGACCTTTATTACATCATATGATTTATTCAAAAGCAATACTACCTCCAGGAATACCTTTTATGGATAAACCTCAATAAGGGACCTTAAACCAAAAATGGGTGTTATCTTGTAGTGACTGAAACCTGCCTCCAAGAATAGCTTTTCCCATTCTTTCTCAGTTCTCTCTTTCCCGCTAACCAAAACCATCATCAACATGTCATAGTAAAGCTTTGCTTCAGTCAAATCATGTTCATCTTTCTCCTCATCGATCACAATATCAATGATAATCACCTTTCCTCCCTCACCTTGGCTTGCATTAATAGCTTCTCTGCATTTCTTCAGAATCTTCCTGCACTCCTCATCGTTACACGCATGTAAAACCAACTGCCAATAACAGCTCATTTAAACTATCAGAAAACTAAAAAAAGGCACAATTTAGTGTATAGATTACTAGTTCAACAAGAAAATTAATATGGCATTTTTATCAATTACTCCCATGAATAAGATTTCTAACATCTATGATTGTCGATTACAGAAACAATTATTAGTCAAAAACTAACATGCTATCATTGAAGAATACAAAAGTACCCATTAGTCATGAAGTTAAGAGGGGGAGCTAAAAGTTATAAAGAAGTCAGAGATTGAAAAATCTGATTCTTGATTTAAAAAAAAAAAAAAAAAAACCAAATGAGTGGTATATGCATCATCCGGACGGGTTTTAATTGAAAATAAATGCTACTAGAGGGTAAACTAGTTTTTACAAGTCACTACAAGAAACCAACAGAATTTTGATCAAGGAGGAAAAAGTCCATACCCTAAGTAGAATGGAATCTGCAGAAGGGATATTCTGAAACATATCACCTCCAACAAATTTCAAGTTCTCACTGTCTGGCAAGTTAGCTACAACATGTGGAAGGTCAAAGACTGTGCATTTTAATTGAGGGAAAGCCTCACATAAGATCTTGGAAATTGATCCTATGCCACCCCCAACATCGACGAGTGAACGCGCCCCCTCAAAAATTGGTTTGCAGTCTCTAATAACCAACTTCATCATCTGAGAATCATTGGCCATCGCATCATTGAAAAGTTTGTTAAAATCCGGGTTCTGATTCGTATAGCCCCAAAACTCCACACCATGTTCTGTCTCAAAGGCCGTGAGCTTATTCCCGCGAAACCAATCTCCCAAGAGATGCCATGGGGTCACTACAGCTGGATCAAGGGCTGCAAGAAGAAGATGTGACAAACAATTGGCCTTATTCTTGAGAAGCAAAGTAGAACGTGGTGTGAGAACATACGCTTCTTCTTGATCATCATCAGGAATTTTTGTTGCAGCAAAGATGCCCGAGAGAACTAGTACGCGCATAAGCCGGTATACATAACTGGTTTTAACTGGGTGAATCTCAAGTGCTGAGATCAATTCAGGAAGAGTAATGGGCTGACCATGTTTGTGGATTATATCTGGTATTCCTAGCTGAACTGCACACTTGAGTGACATTGAACTTATGTAGTTGAAAACATGCTTATACAAATGAGATTGAGCTTGGAACATTTCACTTGCTGCCTCACCATGAAAGAGTTCCATGATTTTGCTGATCCCTCAAGTGCCTCACAGAAAAGTACTCCTCAATTCCCTGGTTGTGTGGTGGGAGATTGTTATCAGATATTTATCGTTTCAACCTTTCACATGATCGTGGTTTCTAGAGTTAAAAAGAAAAGTTGCTTAGGGAAAACGTTTTTCATATGGCTCTTGACAAATGGAAGCATACTCAGCAGGCCTTTCACATGATCGTGGTTTCTAGAGTTAAAAAGAAAAGTTGCCTAGGGAAAACGTTTTTCATATGGCTCTTGACAAATGGAAGCATACTCAGCAGGCCATGAATAAATTAAATGAAAATTAGGTGAGAATCAAGCCAAGTTCACTAAAAATGGGAAAATATATATAGTTTTTGTCTCAGCAACCCTCAAGTCCCTCACAGAAAACGAAAAGTTCTGCGTGTTTGCTTGTACGGGGGAGAGATTTTTATATCATTAAAATTTTCCATTTTAATATTACACATAAGCCCACTCTACTTGACCAGTAAATGACAGAGCTGGCAATAATCTTATAATTCAAATTTTTTTAAGACTTAATACTGCCATTTTAAGTTTAGTTGGTTGGGTCCTGAAATCAGTTTCAGATTATTGTTATGAAAAACTATGTTTGCATGGTTTTCAAGTTTATAATTTTTTATTTTCTATATAGGTTTCGATAATTTTTATGAAACTATGTCTATTAGAAAATCACATGTTGCATTAATACTAAAAATTATTTTAAAATTGAATAAATTTGCATAAATTAATTTGTTTTTAGAGATAATATTTTAAAAACAAACTAAATTAATTTACAACCTAACATTCCTTTTACTTCTTTTCCATTTTACCATTTACATAGAGAATTAAAAATAAAAAAAAAAACCTATAAGTATTAGTCACTGATAGGATTTTGACTCAAATCCTCGTAAGAAAGAATTCTAATTGGTTTGGAAAAAGTAGTTTTCTACTTTATAGTTAATTGTTCTAGTAGAAGTAGTACTAGTTTCTTAATGGATTATTTTTTTGTACAAATAGTAGTTGCAGTCTACTGTGATGTTGCTATTCTTTACCTAATAGTATTAGAAAAATATCTTCTACATAAAGGGGGTCCTATAGAAGGTTTGAGGCACACTTATAATTCCAATATACTTTTTAAACCAGAACGATTTACAATTAGAGTTAGGTTGAGAGCTTTGGGTGTATTGGAGATTTTGGGTTATGAGGTTGTCAGGGTAATAATTTTATTTTTCCTAAAGTTGTTGCTAAGGATTAATAAAATTGTGAGTTTATTGGTGGCGTAGGCAAAGAGGTTGTTGGAGCACATTAAATTGTTGTGCTTGATATTTGTTTGTTTATTTGCCTACTTTAATATTGTAAGTTTTTGTAGGTATATTTTAGAGGAAAAATCCCAATAAGTGGTTTCAGAGCCTGCTCATCTATTTGAAGAAATTGTGTATTACTATTTGTTGCGTCTGCACCATCATATCAACGGATATACCTAAATTTGAGATTCTTTTATTTAATGGAAGAAATAATTGTACTCTGTGGCGAGTACAATTCGAGATCTTTTAGTGCAACAAGATCTTGATTAGGCTTTAGAAGAAGAAAAGACAGAAGAGGTGACTGATAGAAATTGACAATCGATTCAAAGGCTATGAGCTCTTACTCTCGAGATCAAATGAAGGAAACTACACCCAATAGTTTTTGGGATAAGCTTGAGAGATTCTATGCGTCAAATTTTCAATCAGTGGAAATTTCTTGATTTACATGCGGTGCAGCCAAGAATTCCCCGGCCTGCAGTCCACTTAAGTTTATTGTGAACAAAATATTATTAGGTTTTATAAGAAAGGAGTTAAATAAATATAAAGACAACTCTTGGATTGAATTTAATCCAGTTTTAGGTCCATTTTTTTTTTTATAAAACTCTTCAAGACAAATTTTACTCTAAAGAGATTTAAGAAACTGCATTTAATCACCAAACGTCATCGAAGAAATGCAGAACTCAAAAGTGATTTGATTCACGTGTATTCATGAATCATGTGAGAGTGTGATGCAGGAGGATACGAGTTAGATGATGCTGAGTTGTCAGACAGCACATTGTTGGCACTGAGATACCTTGAGTTGACAGATCAGTGCAAAGATGGCAAGTGGATTACCTAGAATGGTTTACATCGTTTAGCGGGCCACAGGCTCGGATCGGGCCCCGGAGACCCCAGTCTGATTGGAAACGGGCCTCCGGGCAAAATGCCGGATTTTAACCTGAGCATCGTTGTTTTTAAGCCAAAAAACGACGTTTAGGCCTTCAATTTTACAGTTTTCAGTTTTTAGGAAACTTTCCATTTTCGATTTCATTTCAGAATTAGTATTTTCCATAATTTTTCCCCAAATTTATGTTTTCGGTGATTTTTGCTTTTTTTAGCTTTGGCCTTATAAATAAGAATTCACGTACGGAAAAAATATTATTATTGGTACTTGCATAATTTTAAATTAAACATCAGAGGTGTTTCTCAGTGTTTTTAGGGTTTCTTTTGTGTTTTCCCTGTGAAATATCTGTTGAAACTAGCCTGCAGAATAATCGCTATTATGCCCGGCGTCAGAGTGAGAGATATATAAAAGAGTTAAATACTTGGGTCATGATTAGTACAAAAGAAAAATAGAAGAAAGGACGACGGAGAAGGATAAAAAGCGAAGATGAAAGCAATTTGGCTATGGCTTTTAAGGTTTGGGGATCTTGCACTTTAATACACATGTTTTTAATTTTGACACATTAACATGAGTTTTTAACACAAGGCTTGTAAGAGAAATAAGAAAAAGGAGAAAAACATTAGTCACATGTGTTTGTTTTAATGAGTAAAGTATCGAAAGATCTACGACAAATACTTTCATAATTTGGAGGAGAACTTTAAAATGTATTCAACAGTCGGTGTATTTGGTAAAAATTAAGAATGATGACAAAAATCATTTGAAAAATCTCATGCATAACATGAGTACATAAACTAATAGTAATACATAATAAAGAGGCTTTCGAGAGTGCTTTCGCGTTTTTGCTGTCGTTTTCGCTCCACGTATTGTTCCAGAACTTGATCATTTAGGTAAAAGTTTGATACCCAAGGGAGACAAACTGAAGATTTTACAATTAAAAAACACGGTAACTAATGAGGACGATAAAATCACATAAAAAAAATGAGTGAAATGGTTTCTTTAATTGGTAGGTATATTTTAAGGGGGTATCTGTATATTTTGAAACAACGAATTCTTATATGTAGGATAGACTAAACAACAGGCTGTATAATATGAGACAAAAGTAAATTGTTATTTCCTCTTACTAATTTTCAAATGCAAGATGCAACTTTCTCCGAGAGATTATATTAAATTAAATCTTTAAACCTGGGTTTGCTGGGTAAATTATTCCTTCATTTTTCCAAAGATCCTCACATAAACCAAGCAGCTTATTTACTCGGTTTTAAGGCATTCCCATAATGATATGCAGAATGACAAAATTAAACTCTTACGTAATTCAAAAGAAGATAATCATAATAGATTGTTTTTATAATTATTCTTGGGGCCAACTAGGCACACTTTCTTGTACAAATCCTGTAATAACTATTCCAAGAAAGGTTTATTCAAAAGAAACTACCTCCAAGAACACAATAATAGCCTTCCCTAGGTCGTCATTTGACCTTTATTACATCATATGATTTATTCAAAAGCAATACTACCTCCAGGAATACCTTTTATGGATAAACCTCAATAAGGGACCTTAAACCAAAAATGGGTGTTATCTTGTAGTGACTGAAACCTGCCTCCAAGAATAGCTTTTCCCATTCTTTCTCAGTTCTCTCTTTCCCGCTAACCAAAACCATCATCAACATGTCATAGTAAAGCTTTGCTTCAGTCAAATCATGTTCATCTTTCTCCTCATCGATCACAATATCAATGATAATCACCTTTCCTCCCTCACCTTGGCTTGCATTAATAGCTTCTCTGCATTTCTTCAGAATCTTCCTGCACTCCTCATCGTTACACGCATGTAAAACCAACTGCCAATAACAGCTCATTTAAACTATCAGAAAACTAAAAAAAGGCACAATTTAGTGTATAGATTACTAGTTCAACAAGAAAATTAATATGGCATTTTTATCAATTACTCCCATGAATAAGATTTCTAACATCTATGATTGTCGATTACAGAAACAATTATTAGTCAAAAACTAACATGCTATCATTGAAGAATACAAAAGTACCCATTAGTCATGAAGTTAAGAGGGGGAGCTAAAAGTTATAAAGAAGTCAGAGATTGAAAAATCTGATTCTTGATTTAAAAAAAAAAAAAAAAAACCAAATGAGTGGTATATGCATCATCCGGACGGGTTTTAATTGAAAATAAATGCTACTAGAGGGTAAACTAGTTTTTACAAGTCACTACAAGAAACCAACAGAATTTTGATCAAGGAGGAAAAAGTCCATACCCTAAGTAGAATGGAATCTGCAGAAGGGATATTCTGAAACATATCACCTCCAACAAATTTCAAGTTCTCACTGTCTGGCAAGTTAGCTACAACATGTGGAAGGTCAAAGACTGTGCATTTTAATTGAGGGAAAGCCTCACATAAGATCTTGGAAATTGATCCTATGCCACCCCCAACATCGACGAGTGAACGCGCCCCCTCAAAAATTGGTTTGCAGTCTCTAATAACCAACTTCATCATCTGAGAATCATTGGCCATCGCATCATTGAAAAGTTTGTTAAAATCCGGGTTCTGATTCGTATAGCCCCAAAACTCCACACCATGTTCTGTCTCAAAGGCCGTGAGCTTATTCCCGCGAAACCAATCTCCCAAGAGATGCCATGGGGTCACTACAGCTGGATCAAGGGCTGCAAGAAGAAGATGTGACAAACAATTGGCCTTATTCTTGAGAAGCAAAGTAGAACGTGGTGTGAGAACATACGCTTCTTCTTGATCATCATCAGGAATTTTTGTTGCAGCAAAGATGCCCGAGAGAACTAGTACGCGCATAAGCCGGTATACATAACTGGTTTTAACTGGGTGAATCTCAAGTGCTGAGATCAATTCAGGAAGAGTAATGGGCTGACCATGTTTGTGGATTATATCTGGTATTCCTAGCTGAACTGCACACTTGAGTGACATTGAACTTATGTAGTTGAAAACATGCTTATACAAATGAGATTGAGCTTGGAACATTTCACTTGCTGCCTCACCATGAAAGAGTTCCATGATTTTGCTGATCCCTCAAGTGCCTCACAGAAAAGTACTCCTCAATTCCCTGGTTGTGTGGTGGGAGATTGTTATCAGATATTTATCGTTTCAACCTTTCACATGATCGTGGTTTCTAGAGTTAAAAAGAAAAGTTGCTTAGGGAAAACGTTTTTCATATGGCTCTTGACAAATGGAAGCATACTCAGCAGGCCTTTCACATGATCGTGGTTTCTAGAGTTAAAAAGAAAAGTTGCCTAGGGAAAACGTTTTTCATATGGCTCTTGACAAATGGAAGCATACTCAGCAGGCCATGAATAAATTAAATGAAAATTAGGTGAGAATCAAGCCAAGTTCACTAAAAATGGGAAAATATATATAGTTTTTGTCTCAGCAACCCTCAAGTCCCTCACAGAAAACGAAAAGTTCTGCGTGTTTGCTTGTACGGGGGAGAGATTTTTATATCATTAAAATTTTCCATTTTAATATTACACATAAGCCCACTCTACTTGACCAGTAAATGACAGAGCTGGCAATAATCTTATAATTCAAATTTTTTTAAGACTTAATACTGCCATTTTAAGTTTAGTTGGTTGGGTCCTGAAATCAGTTTCAGATTATTGTTATGAAAAACTATGTTTGCATGGTTTTCAAGTTTATAATTTTTTATTTTCTATATAGGTTTCGATAATTTTTATGAAACTATGTCTATTAGAAAATCACATGTTGCATTAATACTAAAAATTATTTTAAAATTGAATAAATTTGCATAAATTAATTTGTTTTTAGAGATAATATTTTAAAAACAAACTAAATTAATTTACAACCTAACATTCCTTTTACTTCTTTTCCATTTTACCATTTACATAGAGAATTAAAAATAAAAAAAAAAACCTATAAGTATTAGTCACTGATAGGATTTTGACTCAAATCCTCGTAAGAAAGAATTCTAATTGGTTTGGAAAAAGTAGTTTTCTACTTTATAGTTAATTGTTCTAGTAGAAGTAGTACTAGTTTCTTAATGGATTATTTTTTTGTACAAATAGTAGTTGCAGTCTACTGTGATGTTGCTATTCTTTACCTAATAGTATTAGAAAAATATCTTCTACATAAAGGGGGTCCTATAGAAGGTTTGAGGCACACTTATAATTCTAATATACTTTTTAAACCAGAACGATTTACAATTAGAGTTAGGTTGAGAGCTTTGGGTGTATTGAAGATTTTGGGTTATGAGGTTGTCAGGGTAATAATTTTTTTTTTCCTAAAGTTGTTGCTAAGGATTAATAAAATTGTGAGTTTATTGGTGGCGTAGGCAAAGAGGTTGTTGGAGCACATTAAATTGTTGTGCTTGATATTTGTTTGTTTATTTGCTTACTTTAATATTGTAAGTTTTTGTAGGTATATTTTAGAGGAAAAATCCCAATAAGTGGTTTCAGAGCCTGCTCATCTATTTGAAGAAATTGTGTATTACTATTTGTTGCGTCTGCACCATCATATCAACGGATATACCTAAATTTGAGATTCTTTTATTTAATGGAAGAAATAATTGTACTCTGTGGCGAGTACAATTCGAGATCTTTTAGTGCAACAAGATCTTGATTAGGCTTTAGAAGAAGAAAAGACAGAAGAGGTGACTGATAGAAATTGACAATCGATTCAAAGGCTATGAGCTCTTACTCTCGAGATCAAATGAAGGAAACTACACCCAATAGTTTTTGGGATAAGCTTGAGAGATTCTATGCGTCAAATTTTCAATCAGTGGAAATTTCTTGATTTACATGCGGTGCAGCCAAGAATTCCCCGGCCTGCAGTCCACTTAAGTTTATTGTGAACAAAATATTATTAGGTTTTATAAGAAAGGAGTTAAATAAATATAAAGACAACTCTTGGATTGAATTTAATCCAGTTTTAGGTCCATTTTTTTTTTTATAAAACTCTTCAAGACAAATTTTACTCTAAAGAGATTTAAGAAACTGCATTTAATCACCAAACGTTTTGCAAAGAGAGATTTTTGAGAGCCTTCGTCCTTATCCCTTATTTTCTGAGAGTGTTCGTCCCCGTTCCATCTTTCTGAGAGCTTTTTTACCCAAATTTTGAGAGCCTTCGTCCAAATTTGTGAGAGTCTTCATGTCGAATTTTTCTGAGTCTCAGTGTTCGGTGCCTGCTGGTGGTTCGGGCTTCCGTCCTGGTCTCTGGTCGTTCGATGGTGCGAGTGCCTAGTTGACGCGGTGTTTGGACGTTTTTTGGAGAAAGGAGTTCCTGAAGAGTGTGATTTACAAGGGGAACGGAGTCTGAATCCTTCAGACTTTTGGTGAGTTACGCCCTCCATATCTTTTAAATATGTCTTCCTTTGATAAGTATCATGATCAGCCTAGTAATGTTAGTGGTAGCAGTAAAAGTAGCGTAGGTAAAAGCAATAGTGATAGTACCGAGGAGTCGGGGTCGATCACATCCTCTTCTAGGAGTGCGACCCCGTAAAGGGTTATGGTGAGGGAAGGCTCATTGGCAATGGTGCCATACATCCCCGTAGTGGAGGAGTATGAAGAGGACTCCTCTTCTGGGGACAAGGTCCTAGCTGATATTATGGGGACCTCGGCTACAAATGAAAGGTAGAAGTGGAATTATGCTGCCAATGAGGTCTCTAATCAATTAAAGAAGGAGGACCTAGAGGTGATCCGAAAAATGTACCGCATTGTGTGCTGGTATGCCCTCCGGCTGGCTGAGGCAGGGGAGAGAGCTTGCGACCCTCTTTCGAGCCGTGCACCCAACGAATTGTGCGTGTATGAAAACCATATGAGGGCCGGGCTTCGGTTCCCCTTTCACCCTTTCTTCTGTGCCATTTTACGGTACTTTGGTATTGCGCTGTGTCAGTTGGTGCTGAGCTCGGTATGGCTGATTACGGCCTTTATCTGTGTCTGCTCGGAAATGGGCGGGCCAATGAACATGGATATTTTCAAGGCCCACTTCCTGATTAGTAGGCACGGCCAGACCGAATGGGTGGTTTTTAGCACCCGGGCTAATAGGAAGCTGCTGAAGAAGACTCCATTGTCAATCAAGAGATGGAAGAAAAACTTTTTCTTCATCTGGTCTGCCGAAGACTTCGACCTTCCCAGCTCGTGGAGTATGGACCCAATCGAGAAATGTAAGAAAACGGGTCTTCATCCACGTGAGCAAGAGGTCATGGATGCCATGGTGGCCTCGCCGCTAGATGTTGAAGTCCTCTACAACAATGAGGAGTTGGTGAAGCACGGTCTATGCTCTCTATGCACCTAGTCTTCGCTCGAGAACAGTAAAAATCCGTGCCCTTAATAGTTGGGCATTTTTCTTTCTTTTGTGCTGAGCATAGATGGACGCCACGACACGTGCTTGGGAGCAGGTGAAGAAACTCGCCCTGGAGAGAACAACTTATAAGGTATTACAATATTGGCCTAATTTGTTTAAAGATACCTTCTCATTTTGCAGTTCGTGTGATAGATGCCAGACGACAGGTAACATCTCGTCCTGAAATCAGATGCCCTTACAAAATATTCATATAGTAGAACTTTTTGATGTATGGGGCATCGATTTCATGGGTCCATTTCCTAACTCCTATGGTTATTTATATATTCTTATGAGTGTGGATTATGTGTCCAAATGGGTCAAGGCTGTCTCCTCAAAGATTAATGATCATAAAGTGGTTGTGAAGTTTCTACAGGATAATATCTTTACTCGGTTTGGGACTCCAAGAGCAATCATTAGTGATAGCGACAACCACTTTCATCATCACTTTTTTACCGTACTAATAAGAAAATATGGGATCACCCATAAAGTTGGCACTCCATATCATCCTCAGACCAGTGGCCAAGTGGAGATAAGTAATCGTGAGATCAAAGGCATCCTGGAGAGGACTGTGAACCCTAGTAGGAAGGATTGGTCTTTGCGTCTAAATGATGCTCTGTGGGCATATAGGACAGCTTACAAGACACCAATTGGCATGTCTCCATACCACTTAGTGTTTGGGAAAGCATACCATCTGTCGGTGGAGTTAGAGCATCGAGCATATTGGGCCATAAAACAGTTCAATTTTGACATGAAACAAGAGAGTGAGAAGAGGAAGCTGCACTTAAATGAGCTGGAAGAATTACGATATGATGCATATGATAACGCCAAGCTCTACAAAGAAAAGATAAAAGCCTATCATGATAAACAACTGGTTAGGAAACAGTTTCATGTGGGACAAAAGGTGTTACTTTACAACTCAAGATTAAGACTATTTCCAGGCAAACTAAAGTCCCGATGGTCTGGTCCTTATGTGGTCACCAAGGTCTTTCCCCATGGTGCTTTGGAGATTCATGGTTCAAACGGAAATCAGACATTCACGGTAAATGGACACAGAGTCAAGCCATATCTTGAAATTAACTTACCACCTAGAGATGAAGATTTGGCACTACAATCTGTCCAGCATGCAGTAGAACCGAGAGCACTTGAGTCACATGAGGTGGACTTTAAGTGCCCCATTCCAAGAGAGTAGCACTGAAGCTACTATAGAGAGCTTTTGAGTAGTTCTGACTTTGATAAATGTGTAGCTCAAGCGCCTCTGTTAAGGTCAATGGTACTGAGGCTACTAAGTATGGTACATTGATACTTTTGTTCTTATTTTTATTATTTTTTACTTTTTCTAACTGTCCATAGTCCAGTTTGTCATTTAGTATAGTCTGCCCTTACGATCGAGTGTATGTTATAGTGCGCTCGAGCGAAGAATCGCCATGCGCCCAATAGCGCGCCAGTGCACACACACACACATACACACACTTGCGAACAAGTGAGATTGAGCACACTTCAGAGTGCGATCGAGCTCACTCGGGGCAGACAATCACGTGTTTATTTTAAATACACTTCCCTCACTTATCACACTTCACGCTTTCACTCTACACTTTCTCTCTCACGCAGCAGCTATTAGCTTCGACACTTAAGCTCTCACCACCCACTCTCACCGTCCATCACCACCACCCCACCACCACAAAACGCCACCTCCTCCACCGTACGGTACATAGCCCTACTCCATTCTTTCCTTCTTACATTTTGTTTCCCATTTCCCCCTACATTACATATATAAATCCGATTTTAATACATTCTAACCATAATTATTTGCATATACACTTGGTTTTCTCGTTCTGTGGTTGTTTTGGGTGATTTGCAAAGGGTTAGACCAACTTTGGAGTCCTCCCCTTTCAATTGGTTTTTAGGTTGCTCACAACCTGTTTGATCATTTTCCTGACTCAATGCGCTCAAGCGTAAGGCATCTGTGATCGAGCGCAGGATAACAGTGCGATCAAGCGCACATCATTGTGATCGAGGGTAAATACTACAGAAACTTCATTCATAATGCCTAAACAGACAACTTCTACCTCTCGTGCCTCAAGTAGCCGTACCTAGTAATCCTGGCCCAGTTTGGAATAATGAGAGATCTTATTCGAAACCATATTCGACATTGATGCTGACTTCAAGAGCTTGGAAACCACTCGATGGGCGGTTCAAGAATTCAAGCATCGGGGACTAAAAAGGTCGTTCAAGCCTATTTGTTCTACTGCTTACACCCGGTTTGTGGTCCAGTTCTACGAGAGCCTATTATTCGACTGAAACAGACCGGTGGTCTTGTCTTCATTGGTCCAGGACAAGTTTATGGAGGTGACCTCTGCTGACATAGCTGCTGCTCTTCACTGTTGTGATGAGTCCCCTTCTGAGGACACCCAGATGGGAGAACAGCTGGAGTCTTTTCCCTTGTCCTCCATCATTGAGGATATGTGTACTGGCCAGTACGCCGATCGGCACAACAACGTTGGGAGCCGGTCCAAGTTACTTCTACGACTCTGGCTCGTGGATTCCATCTTCCAGCAGAATGTGTGCCAATTGGGGCACAAGACCCAGAGGAGGGACCAGTTCTTACAGGCCTTATATGCTTTCCACAGAGGCCACTGGTACTTGATAGGAGCTTAAATTTCATATTTAAGCCCTTTAATTTACATTTTTTAAGCCCTAGTTTATGTTATTTTAGTCTATTTTACTTCATTTCTGTGTTTTACATGGTTTTTATAGATCTATGAAGAAAAAGAAGCATTTTGGAAGCTTTTGGAGCTTAAAAGGAAAAAAACTGGAAAACCTGGAGCAGATACAGTCTGGAGTGCGATCAAGCGCACCAGGAAGGGTGATCTAGCGTACTCTGCTAGCAATCGAGCGCACATGTACGGGCGTGAACAGTAAAAACGGTAGCACCTGTTTAGGAAATAAAATAAGTTTTTGTGTTTCAATAAGATTAGGATTCCAGGGTCTTCTAAGGTTATTATACCCCTATAAATAGGCTTGTAAACATAGAAATAAGGAGATATTCAATTCCAGAGAAGAATCGAAGAAGTTGGAATTGGCCAAAAAGAGCTTAATGGGGGATCCCTAGGGGATAATCCCAAAAAGGGGAGGAAGCTTGAGAAGGAGACCGCAGAGACGAATTGACGACTCTTCTCCATAGTGTTTTGGGTTTCTTCTTTCCTTTACTTTTAATTTATGATAATGTGTAATTAAATACTTACTAGGGCTCGATTGAAGCCCTAAGGAAGAATTCTAATTGGTTTGGAAAAAGTAGTTTTCTATTTTATAGTTAGATGTTCTAGTAGAAGTAGTACTAGTTTCCTAATAGATTATTCTTTGCACGAATAGTAGTTGTAGTCTACTGTGATGTTGCTATTCTTTACCTAATAGTATTAGAAAAATATCTTCTATATAAAGGGGGTCCTATAGAAGGTTTGAGGCACCCTCATAATTCCAATATACTTTGTAAATCAGAACGATTTACAATTAGAGTTAGGATGAGAGCTTTGGATGTTTTGGGGATTTTGGGTTATGAGGTTGTCAGGGTAATAATTTCATTTTTCCTAAAGTTGTTGCTAAGGATTAATAAAATTGTGAGTTTATTGGTGGCGTAGGCAAAGAGGTTGTTGAAGCACATTAAATTGTTGTGCTTGATATTTGTTTGTTTATTTGCCTACTTTAATATTGTAAGTTTTTGTAGGTATATTTTAGAGATAAAATCCCAATAAGTGGTTTCATAGCCTGCTTATCTATTTGAAGAAATCATGCGTTACTATTTGTTGTGTTTGCTCCATCATATCAATGGGCATACCTAAATTTGAGATTCCTTTATTTAATGGAAGAAATAATTGTATTCTGTGGCGAGTACAATTCGAGATCTTTTAGTGCAACAAGATCTTAATTAGGCTTTAGGGGAAGAAAAGACAGAAGAGGTGACTGATAGGAATTGACAATCGATTTAAAGGCTATGAGCTCTTACTCTCGAGATTGAATGAAGGAAACTACATTCAAGAGTTTGTGGGATAAGCTCGAGAGATTCTATGTGTCAAATTTTCAATCAGTGGAAATTTCTTGATTTACATGTGGTGCAGCCAAGAATTCCCCGGTCTGCAGTCAACTTAAATTTATTGTGAACCAAATATTATTAGGTTTTATAAGGAAGAAGTTAAATAAATATAAAGACAACGCTTGGATTGAATTTACCCCAGTTTTAAGTACAGTTTTTTTAAATCTCTTCGAGACAAATTTTATTCTAAAAAGATTTAAGAAACTGCATTTAATCACCAAACATCACCGAAGAAATGCAGAACTCAAAAGTGATTTGATTCACGTGTATTCATGAATCATGTGAGAGTGTGATGTAGGAGGATACGAGTAAGATGATGTTGAGTTGTCAGATAGCACATTGTTGGCACTGAGATACCTTGAGTTAGCAGATCAGTGCAAAGATGGCAAGTGGATTACTTAAAATGGTTTACACCGTATAGCAGGCCACAGGCTCGGATCGGGCCCCGTAGACCTCAGTCTGATTAGAAACGGGCCTCCGGTCAAAACATAGGATTTTAACCTGAGCATCGTTGTTTTTAAACCAAAAAACGACGTTTAGGCCTTCAATTTTACAGTTTTCAGTTTTTAGGAAACTTTTCATTTTCGATTTCATTTCAGAATTAGTATTTTCCATAATTTTTCCCCAAATTTATGTTTTCGGGGATTTTTTCTTTTTTTAGCTTTGGCCTTATAAATAAGGAATTCACGTACGGAAAAAATGTTATTATTAGTACTTGCATAATTTTAAATTAAACATCAGAGGTGTTTCTCAGTGTTTTTAGGGTTTCTTTTGTGTTTTTCCCTGTGAAATATCTGTTGAAACTAGCCTGCAGAATAATCAATACTATGCCCGGCGTCAGAGTGAGAGATATATAAAAGAGTTAGATACTTGGGTCATGATTAGTACATAAGAAAAATAGAAGAAAGGACGATGGAGAAGGAAAAAAAAGCGAATATGAAAGCAATTTGGCTATGGCTTTTAAGGTTTGGGGATCTTGCACTTTCATACACATGTTTTTAATTTTGACACATTAACATGAGTTTTTAACACAAGGCTTGTAAGAGAAATAAGAAAAAGGAGAAAAACATTAGTCACATGTGTTTGTTTTAATGAGTAAAGTATCGAAAGATCTACAACAAATACTTTCATAATTTGGAGGAGAACTTTAAAATGTATTCAACAGTCGGTGTATTTGGTAAAAATTAAGAATGATGACAAAAATCATTTGAAAAATCTCATGCATAACATGAGTACATAAACTAATAGTAATACATAATAAAGAGGCTTTCGAGAGTGCTTTCGCGTTTTTGCTGTCGTTTTCGCTCCACGTATTGTTCCAGAACTTGATCATTTAGGTAAAAGTTTGATACCCAAGGGAGACAAACTGATAAAATGAAGATTTTACAATTAAAAAAACACGGTAACTAATGAGGACGATAAAATCACATAAAAAAAAATGAGTGAAATGGTTTCTTTAATTGGTAGGTATATTTTAAGGGGGTATCTGTATATTTTGAAACTACGGATTCTTATATGTAGGATAGACTAAACAACAGGCTGTATAATATGAGACAAAAGTAAATTGTTATTTCCTCTTACTAATTTTCAAATGCAATATGCAACTTTTTCCGAGAGATTATATTAAATTAAATCTTTAAACCTGGGTTTACTGGGTAAATTATTCCTTCATTTTTCCAAAGATCCTCACATAAATCAAGCAGCTTATTTACTCGGTTTTAAGGCATTCCCATAATGATATGCAGAATGACAAAATTAAACTCTTACGTAATTCAAAAGAAGATAATCATAATAGATTGTTTTTATAATTATTCTTGGGGCCAACTAGGCACACTTTCTTGTACAAATCCTGTAATAACTATTCCAAGAAAGGTTTATTCAAAAGAAACTACCTCCAAGAACACAATAATAGCCTTCCCTAGGTCGTCATTTGACCTTTATTACATCATATGATTTATTCAAAAGCAATACTACCTCCAGGAATACCTTTTATGGATAAACCTCAATAAGGGACCTTAAACCAAAAATGGGTGTTATCTTGTAGTGACTGAAACCTGCCTCCAAGAATAGCTTTTCCCATTCTTTCTCAGTTCTCTCTTTCCCGCTAACCAAAACCATCATCAACATGTCATAGTAAAGCTTTGCTTCAGTCAAATCATGTTCATCTTTCTCCTCATCGATCACAATATCAATGATAATCACCTTTCCTCCCTCACCTTGGCTTGCATTAATAGCTTCTCTGCATTTCTTCAGAATCTTCCTGCACTCCTCATCGTTACACGCATGTAAAACCAACTGCCAATAACAGCTCATTTAAACTATCAGAAAACTAAAAAAAGGCACAATTTAGTGTATAGATTACTAGTTCAACAAGAAAATTAATATGGCATTTTTATCAATTACTCCCATGAATAAGATTTCTAACATCTATGATTGTCGATTACAGAAACAATTATTAGTCAAAAACTAACATGCTATCATTGAAGAATACAAAAGTACCCATTAGTCATGAAGTTAAGAGGAGGAGCTAAAAGTTATAAAGAAGTCAGAGATTGAAAAATCTGATTCTTGATTTAAAAAAAAAAAAAAAAAACCAAATGAGTGGTATATGCATCATCCGGACGGGTTTTAATTGAAAATAAATGCTACTAGAGGGTAAACTAGTTTTTACAAGTCACTACAAGAAACCAACAGAATTTTGATCAAGGAGGAAAAAGTCCATACCCTAAGTAGAATGGAATCTGCAGAAGGGATATTCTGAAACATATCACCTCCAACAAATTTCAAGTTCTCACTGTCTGGCAAGTTAGCTACAACATGTGGAAGGTCAAAGACTGTGCATTTTAATTGAGGGAAAGCCTCACATAAGATCTTGGAAATTGATCCTATGCCACCCCCAACATCGACGAGTGAACGCGCCCCCTCAAAAATTGGTTTGCAGTCTCTAATAACCAACTTCATCATCTGAGAATCATTGGCCATCGCATCATTGAAAAGTTTGTTAAAATCCGGGTTCTGATTCGTATAGCCCCAAAACTCCACACCATGTTCTGTCTCAAAGGCCGTGAGCTTATTCCCGCGAAACCAATCTCCCAAGAGATGCCATGGGGTCACTACAGCTGGATCAAGGGCTGCAAGAAGAAGATGTGACAAACAATTGGCCTTATTCTTGAGAAGCAAAGTAGAACGTGGTGTGAGAACATACGCTTCTTCTTGATCATCATCAGGAATTTTTGTTGCAGCAAAGATGCCCGAGAGAACTAGTACGCGCATAAGCCGGTATACATAACTGGTTTTAACTGGGTGAATCTCAAGTGCTGAGATCAATTCAGGAAGAGTAATGGGCTGACCATGTTTGTGGATTATATCTGGTATTCCTAGCTGAACTGCACACTTGAGTGACATTGAACTTATGTAGTTGAAAACATGCTTATACAAATGAGATTGAGCTTGGAACATTTCACTTGCTGCCTCACCATGAAAGAGTTCCATGATTTTGCTGATCCCTCAAGTGCCTCACAGAAAAGTACTCCTCAATTCCCTGGTTGTGTGGTGGGAGATTGTTATCAGATATTTATCGTTTCAACCTTTCACATGATCGTGGTTTCTAGAGTTAAAAAAGAAAAGTTGCTTAGGGAAAACGTTTTTCATATGGCTCTTGACAAATGGAAGCATACTCAGCAGGCCTTTCACATGATCGTGGTTTCTAGAGTTAAAAAGAAAAGTTGCCTAGGGAAAACGTTTTTCATATGGCTCTTGACAAATGGAAGCATACTCAGCAGGCCATGAATAAATTAAATGAAAATTAGGTGAGAATCAAGCCAAGTTCACTAAAAATGGGAAAATATATATAGTTTTTGTCTCAGCAACCCTCAAGTCCCTCACAGAAAACGAAAAGTTCTGCGTGTTTGCTTGTACGGGGGAGAGATTTTTATATCATTAAAATTTTCCATTTTAATATTACACATAAGCCCACTCTACTTGACCAGTAAATGACAGAGCTGGCAATAATCTTATAATTCAAATTTTTTTAAGACTTAATACTGCCATTTTAAGTTTAGTTGGTTGGGTCCTGAAATCAGTTTCAGATTATTGTTATGAAAAACTATGTTTGCATGGTTTTCAAGTTTATAATTTTTTATTTTCTATATAGGTTTCGATAATTTTGATGAAACTATGTCTATTAGAAAATCACATGTTGCATTAATACTAAAAATTATTTTAAAATTGAATAAATTTGCATAAATTAATTTGTTTTTAGAGATAATATTTTAAAAACAAACTAAATTAATTTACAACCTAACATTCCTTTTACTTATTTTCCATTTTACCATTTACATAGAGAATTAAAAATAAAAAAAAAAAACCTATAAGTATTAGTCACTGATAGGATTTTGACTCAAATCCTCGTAAGAAAGAATTCTAATTGGTTTGGAAAAAGTAGTTTTCTACTTTATAGTTAATTGTTCTAGTAGAAGTAGTACTAGTTTCTTAATGGATTATTTTTTTGTACAAATAGTAGTTGCAGTCTACTGTGATGTTGCTATTCTTTACCTAATAGTATTAGAAAAATATCTTCTACATAAAGGGGGTCCTATAGAAGGTTTGAGGCACACTTATAATTCTAATATACTTTTTAAACCAGAACGATTTACAATTAGAGTTAGGTTGAGAGCTTTGGGTGTATTGGAGATTTTGGGTTATGAGGTTGTCAGGGTAATAATTTTATTTTTCCTAAAGTTGTTGCTAAGGATTAATAAAATTGTGAGTTTATTGGTGGCGTAGGCAAAGAGGTTGTTGGAGCACATTAAATTGTTGTGCTTGATATTTGTTTGTTTATTTGCCTACTTTAATATTGTAAGTTTTTGTAGGTATATTTTAGAGGAAAAATCCCAATAAGTGGTTTCAGAGCCTGCTCATCTATTTGAAGAAATTGTGTATTACTATTTGTTGCGTCTGCACCATCATATCAACGGATATACCTAAATTTGAGATTCTTTTATTTAATGGAAGAAATAATTGTACTCTGTGGCGAGTACAATTCGAGATCTTTTAGTGCAACAAGATCTTGATTAGGCTTTAGAAGAAGAAAAGACAGAAGAGGTGACTGATAGAAATTGACAATCGATTCAAAGGCTATGAGCTCTTACTCTCGAGATCAAATGAAGGAAACTACACCCAATAGTTTTTGGGATAAGCTTGAGAGATTCTATGCGTCAAATTTTCAATCAGTGGAAATTTCTTGATTTACATGCGGTGCAGCCAAGAATTCCCCGGCCTGCAGTCCACTTAAGTTTATTGTGAACAAAATATTATTAGGTTTTATAAGAAAGGAGTTAAATAAATATAAAGACAACTCTTGGATTGAATTTAATCCAGTTTTAGGTCCATTTTTTTTTTTATAAAACTCTTCAAGACAAATTTTACTCTAAAGAGATTTAAGAAACTGCATTTAATCACCAAACGTCATCGAAGAAATGCAGAACTCAAAAGTGATTTGATTCACGTGTATTCATGAATCATGTGAGAGTGTGATGCAGGAGGATACGAGTCAGATGATGCTGAGTTGTCAGACAGCACATTGTTGGCACTGAGATACCTTGAGTTGACAGATCAGTGCAAAGATGGCAAGTGGATTACCTAGAATGGTTTACATCGTTTAGCGGGCCACAGGCTCGGATCGGGCCCCGAAGACCCCAGTCTGATTGGAAACGGGCCTCCGGGCAAAATGCCGGATTTTAACCTGAGCATCGTTGTTTTTAAGCCAAAAAACGACGTTTAGGCCTTCAATTTTACAGTTTTCAGTTTTTAGGAAACTTTCCATTTTCGATTTCATTTCAGAATTAGTATTTTCCATAATTTTTCCCCAAATTTATGTTTTCGGTGATTTTTGCTTTTTTTAGCTTTGGCCTTATAAATAAGAATTCACGTACGGAAAAAATATTATTATTGGTACTTGCATAATTTTAAATTAAACATCAGAGGTGTTTCTCAGTGTTTTTAGGGTTTCTTTTGTGTTTTCCCTGTGAAATATCTGTTGAAACTAGCCTGCAGAATAATCGCTATTATGCCCGGCGTCAGAGTGAGAGATATATAAAAGAGTTAAATACTTGGGTCATGATTAGTACAAAAGAAAAATAGAAGAAAGGACGACGGAGAAGGATAAAAAGCGAAGATGAAAGCAATTTGGCTATGGCTTTTAAGGTTTGGGGATCTTGCACTTTAATACACATGTTTTTAATTTTGACACATTAACATGAGTTTTTAACACAAGGCTTGTAAGAGAAATAAGAAAAAGGAGAAAAACATTAGTCACATGTGTTTGTTTTAATGAGTAAAGTATCGAAAGATCTACGACAAATACTTTCATAATTTGGAGGAGAACTTTAAAATGTATTCAACAGTCGGTGTATTTGGTAAAAATTAAGAATGATGACAAAAATCATTTGAAAAATCTCATGCATAACATGAGTACATAAACTAATAGTAATACATAATAAAGAGGCTTTCGAGAGTGCTTTCGCGTTTTTGCTGTCGTTTTCGCTCCACGTATTGTTCCAGAACTTGATCATTTAGGTAAAAGTTTGATACCCAAGGGAGACAAACTGAAGATTTTACAATTAAAAAACACGGTAACTAATGAGGACGATAAAATCACATAAAAAAAATGAGTGAAATGGTTTCTTTAATTGGTAGGTATATTTTAAGGGGGTATCTGTATATTTTGAAACAACGAATTCTTATATGTAGGATAGACTAAACAACAGGCTGTATAATATGAGACAAAAGTAAATTGTTATTTCCTCTTACTAATTTTCAAATGCAAGATGCAACTTTCTCCGAGAGATTATATTAAATTAAATCTTTAAACCTGGGTTTGCTGGGTAAATTATTCCTTCATTTTTCCAAAGATCCTCACATAAACCAAGCAGCTTATTTACTCGGTTTTAAGGCATTCCCATAATGATATGCAGAATGACAAAATTAAACTCTTACGTAATTCAAAAGAAGATAATCATAATAGATTGTTTTTATAATTATTCTTGGGGCCAACTAGGCACACTTTCTTGTACAAATCCTGTAATAACTATTCCAAGAAAGGTTTATTCAAAAGAAACTACCTCCAAGAACACAATAATAGCCTTCCCTAGGTCGTCATTTGACCTTTATTACATCATATGATTTATTCAAAAGCAATACTACCTCCAGGAATACCTTTTATGGATAAACCTCAATAAGGGACCTTAAACCAAAAATGGGTGTTATCTTGTAGTGACTGAAACCTGCCTCCAAGAATAGCTTTTCCCATTCTTTCTCAGTTCTCTCTTTCCCGCTAACCAAAACCATCATCAACATGTCATAGTAAAGCTTTGCTTCAGTCAAATCATGTTCATCTTTCTCCTCATCGATCACAATATCAATGATAATCACCTTTCCTCCCTCACCTTGGCTTGCATTAATAGCTTCTCTGCATTTCTTCAGAATCTTCCTGCACTCCTCATCGTTACACGCATGTAAAACCAACTGCCAATAACAGCTCATTTAAACTATCAGAAAACTAAAAAAAGGCACAATTTAGTGTATAGATTACTAGTTCAACAAGAAAATTAATATGGCATTTTTATCAATTACTCCCATGAATAAGATTTCTAACATCTATGATTGTCGATTACAGAAACAATTATTAGTCAAAAACTAACATGCTATCATTGAAGAATACAAAAGTACCCATTAGTCATGAAGTTAAGAGGAGGAGCTAAAAGTTATAAAGAAGTCAGAGATTGAAAAATCTGATTCTTGATTTAAAAAAAAAAAAAAAAAAACCAAATGAGTGGTATATGCATCATCCGGACGGGTTTTAATTGAAAATAAATGCTACTAGAGGGTAAACTAGTTTTTACAAGTCACTACAAGAAACCAACAGAATTTTGATCAAGGAGGAAAAAGTCCATACCCTAAGTAGAATGGAATCTGCAGAAGGGATATTCTGAAACATATCACCTCCAACAAATTTCAAGTTCTCACTGTCTGGCAAGTTAGCTACAACATGTGGAAGGTCAAAGACTGTGCATTTTAATTGAGGGAAAGCCTCACATAAGATCTTGGAAATTGATCCTATGCCACCCCCAACATCGACGAGTGAACGCGCCCCCTCAAAAATTGGTTTGCAGTCTCTAATAACCAACTTCATCATCTGAGAATCATTGGCCATCGCATCATTGAAAAGTTTGTTAAAATCCGGGTTCTGATTCGTATAGCCCCAAAACTCCACACCATGTTCTGTCTCAAAGGCCGTGAGCTTATTCCCGCGAAACCAATCTCCCAAGAGATGCCATGGGGTCACTACAGCTGGATCAAGGGCTGCAAGAAGAAGATGTGACAAACAATTGGCCTTATTCTTGAGAAGCAAAGTAGAACGTGGTGTGAGAACATACGCTTCTTCTTGATCATCATCAGGAATTTTTGTTGCAGCAAAGATGCCCGAGAGAACTAGTACGCGCATAAGCCGGTATACATAACTGGTTTTAACTGGGTGAATCTCAAGTGCTGAGATCAATTCAGGAAGAGTAATGGGCTGACCATGTTTGTGGATTATATCTGGTATTCCTAGCTGAACTGCACACTTGAGTGACATTGAACTTATGTAGTTGAAAACATGCTTATACAAATGAGATTGAGCTTGGAACATTTCACTTGCTGCCTCACCATGAAAGAGTTCCATGATTTTGCTGATCCCTCAAGTGCCTCACAGAAAAGTACTCCTCAATTCCCTGGTTGTGTGGTGGGAGATTGTTATCAGATATTTATCGTTTCAACCTTTCACATGATCGTGGTTTCTAGAGTTAAAAAGAAAAGTTGCTTAGGGAAAACGTTTTTCATATGGCTCTTGACAAATGGAAGCATACTCAGCAGGCCTTTCACATGATCGTGGTTTCTAGAGTTAAAAAGAAAAGTTGCCTAGGGAAAACGTTTTTCATATGGCTCTTGACAAATGGAAGCATACTCAGCAGGCCATGAATAAATTAAATGAAAATTAGGTGAGAATCAAGCCAAGTTCACTAAAAATGGGAAAATATATATAGTTTTTGTCTCAGCAACCCTCAAGTCCCTCACAGAAAACGAAAAGTTCTGCGTGTTTGCTTGTACGGGGGAGAGATTTTTATATCATTAAAATTTTCCATTTTAATATTACACATAAGCCCACTCTACTTGACCAGTAAATGACAGAGCTGGCAATAATCTTATAATTCAAATTTTTTTAAGACTTAATACTGCCATTTTAAGTTTAGTTGGTTGGGTCCTGAAATCAGTTTCAGATTATTGTTATGAAAAACTATGTTTGCATGGTTTTCAAGTTTATAATTTTTTATTTTCTATATAGGTTTCGATAATTTTTATGAAACTATGTCTATTAGAAAATCACATGTTGCATTAATACTAAAAATTATTTTAAAATTGAATAAATTTGCATAAATTAATTTGTTTTTAGAGATAATATTTTAAAAACAAACTAAATTAATTTACAACCTAACATTCCTTTTACTTATTTTCCATTTTACCATTTACATAGAGAATTAAAAATAAAAAAAAAAAACCTATAAGTATTAGTCACTGATAGGATTTTGACTCAAATCCTCGTAAGAAAGAATTCTAATTGGTTTGGAAAAAGTAGTTTTCTACTTTATAGTTAATTGTTCTAGTAGAAGTAGTACTAGTTTCTTAATGGATTATTTTTTTGTACAAATAGTAGTTGCAGTCTACTGTGATGTTGCTATTCTTTACCTAATAGTATTAGAAAAATATCTTCTACATAAAGGGGGTCCTATAGAAGGTTTGAGGCACACTTATAATTCTAATATACTTTTTAAACCAGAACGATTTACAATTAGAGTTAGGTTGAGAGCTTTGGGTGTATTGGAGATTTTGGGTTATGAGGTTGTCAGGGTAATAATTTTATTTTTCCTAAAGTTGTTGCTAAGGATTAATAAAATTGTGAGTTTATTGGTGGCGTAGGCAAAGAGGTTGTTGGAGCACATTAAATTGTTGTGCTTGATATTTGTTTGTTTATTTGCCTACTTTAATATTGTAAGTTTTTGTAGGTATATTTTAGAGGAAAAATCCCAATAAGTGGTTTCAGAGCCTGCTCATCTATTTGAAGAAATTGTGTATTACTATTTGTTGCGTCTGCACCATCATATCAACGGATATACCTAAATTTGAGATTCTTTTATTTAATGGAAGAAATAATTGTACTCTGTGGCGAGTACAATTCGAGATCTTTTAGTGCAACAAGATCTTGATTAGGCTTTAGAAGAAGAAAAGACAGAAGAGGTGACTGATAGAAATTGACAATCGATTCAAAGGCTATGAGCTCTTACTCTCGAGATCAAATGAAGGAAACTACACCCAATAGTTTTTGGGATAAGCTTGAGAGATTCTATGCGTCAAATTTTCAATCAGTGGAAATTTCTTGATTTACATGCGGTGCAGCCAAGAATTCCCCGGCCTGCAGTCCACTTAAGTTTATTGTGAACAAAATATTATTAGGTTTTATAAGAAAGGAGTTAAATAAATATAAAGACAACTCTTGGATTGAATTTAATCCAGTTTTAGGTCCATTTTTTTTTTTATAAAACTCTTCAAGACAAATTTTACTCTAAAGAGATTTAAGAAACTGCATTTAATCACCAAACGTCATCGAAGAAATGCAGAACTCAAAAGTGATTTGATTCACGTGTATTCATGAATCATGTGAGAGTGTGATGCAGGAGGATACGAGTCAGATGATGCTGAGTTGTCAGACAGCACATTGTTGGCACTGAGATACCTTGAGTTGACAGATCAGTGCAAAGATGGCAAGTGGATTACCTAGAATGGTTTACATCGTTTAGCGGGCCACAGGCTCGGATCGGGCCCCGAAGACCCCAGTCTGATTGGAAACGGGCCTCCGGGCAAAATGCCGGATTTTAACCTGAGCATCGTTGTTTTTAAGCCAAAAAACGACGTTTAGGCCTTCAATTTTACAGTTTTCAGTTTTTAGGAAACTTTCCATTTTCGATTTCATTTCAGAATTAGTATTTTCCATAATTTTTCCCCAAATTTATGTTTTCGGTGATTTTTGCTTTTTTTAGCTTTGGCCTTATAAATAAGAATTCACGTACGGAAAAAATATTATTATTGGTACTTGCATAATTTTAAATTAAACATCAGAGGTGTTTCTCAGTGTTTTTAGGGTTTCTTTTGTGTTTTCCCTGTGAAATATCTGTTGAAACTAGCCTGCAGAATAATCGCTATTATGCCCGGCGTCAGAGTGAGAGATATATAAAAGAGTTAAATACTTGGGTCATGATTAGTACAAAAGAAAAATAGAAGAAAGGACGACGGAGAAGGATAAAAAGCGAAGATGAAAGCAATTTGGCTATGGCTTTTAAGGTTTGGGGATCTTGCACTTTAATACACATGTTTTTAATTTTGACACATTAACATGAGTTTTTAACACAAGGCTTGTAAGAGAAATAAGAAAAAGGAGAAAAACATTAGTCACATGTGTTTGTTTTAATGAGTAAAGTATCGAAAGATCTACGACAAATACTTTCATAATTTGGAGGAGAACTTTAAAATGTATTCAACAGTCGGTGTATTTGGTAAAAATTAAGAATGATGACAAAAATCATTTGAAAAATCTCATGCATAACATGAGTACATAAACTAATAGTAATACATAATAAAGAGGCTTTCGAGAGTGCTTTCGCGTTTTTGCTGTCGTTTTCGCTCCACGTATTGTTCCAGAACTTGATCATTTAGGTAAAAGTTTGATACCCAAGGGAGACAAACTGAAGATTTTACAATTAAAAAACACGGTAACTAATGAGGACGATAAAATCACATAAAAAAAATGAGTGAAATGGTTTCTTTAATTGGTAGGTATATTTTAAGGGGGTATCTGTATATTTTGAAACAACGAATTCTTATATGTAGGATAGACTAAACAACAGGCTGTATAATATGAGACAAAAGTAAATTGTTATTTCCTCTTACTAATTTTCAAATGCAAGATGCAACTTTCTCCGAGAGATTATATTAAATTAAATCTTTAAACCTGGGTTTGCTGGGTAAATTATTCCTTCATTTTTCCAAAGATCCTCACATAAACCAAGCAGCTTATTTACTCGGTTTTAAGGCATTCCCATAATGATATGCAGAATGACAAAATTAAACTCTTACGTAATTCAAAAGAAGATAATCATAATAGATTGTTTTTATAATTATTCTTGGGGCCAACTAGGCACACTTTCTTGTACAAATCCTGTAATAACTATTCCAAGAAAGGTTTATTCAAAAGAAACTACCTCCAAGAACACAATAATAGCCTTCCCTAGGTCGTCATTTGACCTTTATTACATCATATGATTTATTCAAAAGCAATACTACCTCCAGGAATACCTTTTATGGATAAACCTCAATAAGGGACCTTAAACCAAAAATGGGTGTTATCTTGTAGTGACTGAAACCTGCCTCCAAGAATAGCTTTTCCCATTCTTTCTCAGTTCTCTCTTTCCCGCTAACCAAAACCATCATCAACATGTCATAGTAAAGCTTTGCTTCAGTCAAATCATGTTCATCTTTCTCCTCATCGATCACAATATCAATGATAATCACCTTTCCTCCCTCACCTTGGCTTGCATTAATAGCTTCTCTGCATTTCTTCAGAATCTTCCTGCACTCCTCATCGTTACACGCATGTAAAACCAACTGCCAATAACAGCTCATTTAAACTATCAGAAAACTAAAAAAAGGCACAATTTAGTGTATAGATTACTAGTTCAACAAGAAAATTAATATGGCATTTTTATCAATTACTCCCATGAATAAGATTTCTAACATCTATGATTGTCGATTACAGAAACAATTATTAGTCAAAAACTAACATGCTATCATTGAAGAATACAAAAGTACCCATTAGTCATGAAGTTAAGAGGAGGAGCTAAAAGTTATAAAGAAGTCAGAGATTGAAAAATCTGATTCTTGATTTAAAAAAAAAAAAAAAAAACCAAATGAGTGGTATATGCATCATCCGGACGGGTTTTAATTGAAAATAAATGCTACTAGAGGGTAAACTAGTTTTTACAAGTCACTACAAGAAACCAACAGAATTTTGATCAAGGAGGAAAAAGTCCATACCCTAAGTAGAATGGAATCTGCAGAAGGGATATTCTGAAACATATCACCTCCAACAAATTTCAAGTTCTCACTGTCTGGCAAGTTAGCTACAACATGTGGAAGGTCAAAGACTGTGCATTTTAATTGAGGGAAAGCCTCACATAAGATCTTGGAAATTGATCCTATGCCACCCCCAACATCGACGAGTGAACGCGCCCCCTCAAAAATTGGTTTGCAGTCTCTAATAACCAACTTCATCATCTGAGAATCATTGGCCATCGCATCATTGAAAAGTTTGTTAAAATCCGGGTTCTGATTCGTATAGCCCCAAAACTCCACACCATGTTCTGTCTCAAAGGCCGTGAGCTTATTCCCGCGAAACCAATCTCCCAAGAGATGCCATGGGGTCACTACAGCTGGATCAAGGGCTGCAAGAAGAAGATGTGACAAACAATTGGCCTTATTCTTGAGAAGCAAAGTAGAACGTGGTGTGAGAACATACGCTTCTTCTTGATCATCATCAGGAATTTTTGTTGCAGCAAAGATGCCCGAGAGAACTAGTACGCGCATAAGCCGGTATACATAACTGGTTTTAACTGGGTGAATCTCAAGTGCTGAGATCAATTCAGGAAGAGTAATGGGCTGACCATGTTTGTGGATTATATCTGGTATTCCTAGCTGAACTGCACACTTGAGTGACATTGAACTTATGTAGTTGAAAACATGCTTATACAAATGAGATTGAGCTTGGAACATTTCACTTGCTGCCTCACCATGAAAGAGTTCCATGATTTTGCTGATCCCTCAAGTGCCTCACAGAAAAGTACTCCTCAATTCCCTGGTTGTGTGGTGGGAGATTGTTATCAGATATTTATCGTTTCAACCTTTCACATGATCGTGGTTTCTAGAGTTAAAAAGAAAAGTTGCTTAGGGAAAACGTTTTTCATATGGCTCTTGACAAATGGAAGCATACTCAGCAGGCCTTTCACATGATCGTGGTTTCTAGAGTTAAAAAGAAAAGTTGCCTAGGGAAAACGTTTTTCATATGGCTCTTGACAAATGGAAGCATACTCAGCAGGCCATGAATAAATTAAATGAAAATTAGGTGAGAATCAAGCCAAGTTCACTAAAAATGGGAAAATATATATAGTTTTTGTCTCAGCAACCCTCAAGTCCCTCACAGAAAACGAAAAGTTCTGCGTGTTTGCTTGTACGGGGGAGAGATTTTTATATCATTAAAATTTTCCATTTTAATATTACACATAAGCCCACTCTACTTGACCAGTAAATGACAGAGCTGGCAATAATCTTATAATTCAAATTTTTTTAAGACTTAATACTGCCATTTTAAGTTTAGTTGGTTGGGTCCTGAAATCAGTTTCAGATTATTGTTATGAAAAACTATGTTTGCATGGTTTTCAAGTTTATAATTTTTTATTTTCTATATAGGTTTCGATAATTTTTATGAAACTATGTCTATTAGAAAATCACATGTTGCATTAATACTAAAAATTATTTTAAAATTGAATAAATTTGCATAAATTAATTTGTTTTTAGAGATAATATTTTAAAAACAAACTAAATTAATTTACAACCTAACATTCCTTTTACTTCTTTTCCATTTTACCATTTACATAGAGAATTAAAAATAAAAAAAAAAACCTATAAGTATTAGTCACTGATAGGATTTTGACTCAAATCCTCGTAAGAAAGAATTCTAATTGGTTTGGAAAAAGTAGTTTTCTACTTTATAGTTAATTGTTCTAGTAGAAGTAGTACTAGTTTCTTAATGGATTATTTTTTTGTACAAATAGTAGTTGCAGTCTACTGTGATGTTGCTATTCTTTACCTAATAGTATTAGAAAAATATCTTCTACATAAAGGGGGTCCTATAGAAGGTTTGAGGCACACTTATAATTCTAATATACTTTTTAAACCAGAACGATTTACAATTAGAGTTAGGTTGAGAGCTTTGGGTGTATTGAAGATTTTGGGTTATGAGGTTGTCAGGGTAATAATTTTATTTTTCCTAAAGTTGTTGCTAAGGATTAATAAAATTGTGAGTTTATTGGTGGCGTAGGCAAAGAGGTTGTTGGAGCACATTAAATTGTTGTGCTTGATATTTGTTTGTTTATTTGCTTACTTTAATATTGTAAGTTTTTGTAGGTATATTTTAGAGGAAAAATCCCAATAAGTGGTTTCAGAGCCTGCTCATCTATTTGAAGAAATTGTGTATTACTATTTGTTGCGTCTGCACCATCATATCAACGGATATACCTAAATTTGAGATTCTTTTATTTAATGGAAGAAATAATTGTACTCTGTGGCGAGTACAATTCGAGATCTTTTAGTGCAACAAGATCTTGATTAGGCTTTAGAAGAAGAAAAGACAGAAGAGGTGACTGATAGAAATTGACAATCGATTCAAAGGCTATGAGCTCTTACTCTCGAGATCAAATGAAGGAAACTACACCCAATAGTTTTTGGGATAAGCTTGAGAGATTCTATGCGTCAAATTTTCAATCAGTGGAAATTTCTTGATTTACATGCGGTGCAGCCAAGAATTCCCCGGCCTGCAGTCCACTTAAGTTTATTGTGAACAAAATATTATTAGGTTTTATAAGAAAGGAGTTAAATAAATATAAAGACAACTCTTGGATTGAATTTAATCCAGTTTTAGGTCCATTTTTTTTTTTATAAAACTCTTCAAGACAAATTTTACTCTAAAGAGATTTAAGAAACTGCATTTAATCACCAAACGTTTTGCAAAGAGAGATTTTTGAGAGCCTTCGTCCTTATCCCTTATTTTCTGAGAGTGTTCGTCCCCGTTCCATCTTTCTGAGAGCTTTTTTACCCAAATTTTGAGAGCCTTCGTCCAAATTTGTGAGAGTCTTCATGTCGAATTTTTCTGAGTCTCAGTGTTCGGTGCCTGCTGGTGGTTCGGGCTTCCGTCCTGGTCTCTGGTCGTTCGATGGTGCGAGTGCCTAGTTGACGCGGTGTTTGGACGTTTTTTGGAGAAAGGAGTTCCTGAAGAGTGTGATTTACAAGGGGAACGGAGTCTGAATCCTTCAGACTTTTGGTGAGTTACGCCCTCCATATCTTTTAAATATGTCTTCCTTTGATAAGTATCATGATCAGCCTAGTAATGTTAGTGGTAGCAGTAAAAGTAGCGTAGGTAAAAGCAATAGTGATAGTACCGAGGAGTCGGGGTCGATCACATCCTCTTCTAGGAGTGCGACCCCGTAAAGGGTTATGGTGAGGGAAGGCTCCTTGGCAATGGTGCCATACATCCCCGTAGTGGAGGAGTATGAAGAGGACTCCTCTTCTGGGGACAAGGTCCTAGCTGATATTATGGGGACCTCGGCTACAAATGAAAGGTAGAAGTGGAATTATGCTGCCAATGAGGTCTCTAATCAATTAAAGAAGGAGGACCTAGAGGTGATCCGAAAAATGTACCGCATTGTGTGCTGGTATGCCCTCCGGCTGGCTGAGGCAGGGGAGAGAGCTTGCGACCCTCTTTCGAGCCGTGCACCCAACGAATTGTGCGTGTATGAAAACCATATGAGGGCCGGGCTTCGGTTCCCCTTTCACCCTTTCTTCTGTGCCATTTTACGGTACTTTGGTATTGCGCTGTGTCAGTTGGTGCTGAGCTCGGTATGGCTGATTACGGCCTTTATCTGTGTCTGCTCGGAAATGGGCGGGCCAATGAACATGGATATTTTCAAGGCCCACTTCCTGATTAGTAGGCACGGCCAGACCGAATGGGTGGTTTTTAGCACCCGGGCTAATAGGAAGCTGCTGAAGAAGACTCCATTGTCAATCAAGAGATGGAAGAAAAACTTTTTCTTCATCTGGTCTGCCGAAGACTTCGACCTTCCCAGCTCGTGGAGTATGGACCCAATCGAGAAATGTAAGAAAACGGGTCTTCATCCACGTGAGCAAGAGGTCATGGATGCCATGGTGGCCTCGCCGCTAGATGTTGAAGTCCTCTACAACAATGAGGAGTTGGTGAAGCACGGTCTATGCTCTCTATGCACCTAGTCTTCGCTCGAGAACAGTAAAAATCCGTGCCCTTAATAGTTGGGCATTTTTCTTTCTTTTGTGCTGAGCATAGATGGACGCCACGACACGTGCTTGGGAGCAGGTGAAGAAACTCGCCCTGGAGAGAACAACTTATAAGGTATTACAATATTGGCCTAATTTGTTTAAAGATACCTTCTCATTTTGCAGTTCGTGTGATAGATGCCAGACGACAGGTAACATCTCGTCCTGAAATCAGATGCCCTTACAAAATATTCATATAGTAGAACTTTTTGATGTATGGGGCATCGATTTCATGGGTCCATTTCCTAACTCCTATGGTTATTTATATATTCTTATGAGTGTGGATTATGTGTCCAAATGGGTCAAGGCTGTCTCCTCAAAGATTAATGATCATAAAGTGGTTGTGAAGTTTCTACAGGATAATATCTTTACTCGGTTTGGGACTCCAAGAGCAATCATTAGTGATAGCGACAACCACTTTCATCATCACTTTTTTACCGTACTAATAAGAAAATATGGGATCACCCATAAAGTTGGCACTCCATATCATCCTCAGACCAGTGGCCAAGTGGAGATAAGTAATCGTGAGATCAAAGGCATCCTGGAGAGGACTGTGAACCCTAGTAGGAAGGATTGGTCTTTGCGTCTAAATGATGCTCTGTGGGCATATAGGACAGCTTACAAGACACCAATTGGCATGTCTCCATACCACTTAGTGTTTGGGAAAGCATACCATCTGTCGGTGGAGTTAGAGCATCGAGCATATTGGGCCATAAAACAGTTCAATTTTGACATGAAACAAGAGAGTGAGAAGAGGAAGCTGCACTTAAATGAGCTGGAAGAATTACGATATGATGCATATGATAACGCCAAGCTCTACAAAGAAAAGATAAAAGCCTATCATGATAAACAACTGGTTAGGAAACAGTTTCATGTGGGACAAAAGGTGTTACTTTACAACTCAAGATTAAGACTATTTCCAGGCAAACTAAAGTCCCGATGGTCTGGTCCTTATGTGGTCACCAAGGTCTTTCCCCATGGTGCTTTGGAGATTCATGGTTCAAACGGAAATCAGACATTCACGGTAAATGGACACAGAGTCAAGCCATATCTTGAAATTAACTTACCACCTAGAGATGAAGATTTGGCACTACAATCTGTCCAGCATGCAGTAGAACCGAGAGCACTTGAGTCACATGAGGTGGACTTTAAGTGCCCCATTCCAAGAGAGTAGCACTGAAGCTACTATAGAGAGCTTTTGAGTAGTTCTGACTTTGATAAATGTGTAGCTCAAGCGCCTCTGTTAAGGTCAATGGTACTGAGGCTACTAAGTATGGTACATTGATACTTTTGTTCTTATTTTTATTATTTTTTACTTTTTCTAACTGTCCATAGTCCAGTTTGTCATTTAGTATAGTCTGCCCTTACGATCGAGTGTATGTTATAGTGCGCTCGAGCGAAGAATCGCCATGCGCCCAATAGCGCGCCAGTGCACACACACACACATACACACACTTGCGAACAAGTGAGATTGAGCACACTTCAGAGTGCGATCGAGCTCACTCGGGGCAGACAATCACGTGTTTATTTTAAATACACTTCCCTCACTTATCACACTTCACGCTTTCACTCTACACTTTCTCTCTCACGCAGCAGCTATTAGCTTCGACACTTAAGCTCTCACCACCCACTCTCACCGTCCATCACCACCACCCCACCACCACAAAACGCCACCTCCTCCACCGTACGGTACATAGCCCTACTCCATTCTTTCCTTCTTACATTTTGTTTCCCATTTCCCCCTACATTACATATATAAATCCGATTTTAATACATTCTAACCATAATTATTTGCATATACACTTGGTTTTCTCGTTCTGTGGTTGTTTTGGGTGATTTGCAAAGGGTTAGACCAACTTTGGAGTCCTCCCCTTTCAATTGGTTTTTAGGTTGCTCACAACCTGTTTGATCATTTTCCTGACTCAATGCGCTCAAGCGTAAGGCATCTGTGATCGAGCGCAGGATAACAGTGCGATCAAGCGCACATCATTGTGATCGAGGGTAAATACTACAGAAACTTCATTCATAATGCCTAAACAGACAACTTCTACCTCTCGTGCCTCAAGTAGCCGTACCTAGTAATCCTGGCCCAGTTTGGAATAATGAGAGATCTTATTCGAAACCATATTCGACATTGATGCTGACTTCAAGAGCTTGGAAACCACTCGATGGGCGGTTCAAGAATTCAAGCATCGGGGACTAAAAAGGTCGTTCAAGCCTATTTGTTCTACTGCTTACACCCGGTTTGTGGTCCAGTTCTACGAGAGCCTATTATTCGACTGAAACAGACCGGTGGTCTTGTCTTCATTGGTCCAGGACAAGTTTATGGAGGTGACCTCTGCTGACATAGCTGCTGCTCTTCACTGTTGTGATGAGTCCCCTTCTGAGGACACCCAGATGGGAGAACAGCTGGAGTCTTTTCCCTTGTCCTCCATCATTGAGGATATGTGTACTGGCCAGTACGCCGATCGGCACAACAACGTTGGGAGCCGGTCCAAGTTACTTCTACGACTCTGGCTCGTGGATTCCATCTTCCAGCAGAATGTGTGCCAATTGGGGCACAAGACCCAGAGGAGGGACCAGTTCTTACAGGCCTTATATGCTTTCCACAGAGGCCACTGGTACTTGATAGGAGCTTAAATTTCATATTTAAGCCCTTTAATTTACATTTTTTAAGCCCTAGTTTATGTTATTTTAGTCTATTTTACTTCATTTCTGTGTTTTACATGGTTTTTATAGATCTATGAAGAAAAAGAAGCATTTTGGAAGCTTTTGGAGCTTAAAAGGAAAAAAACTGGAAAACCTGGAGCAGATACAGTCTGGAGTGCGATCAAGCGCACCAGGAAGGGTGATCTAGCGTACTCTGCTAGCAATCGAGCGCACATGTACGGGCGTGAACAGTAAAAACGGTAGCACCTGTTTAGGAAATAAAATAAGTTTTTGTGTTTCAATAAGATTAGGATTCCAGGGTCTTCTAAGGTTATTATACCCCTATAAATAGGCTTGTAAACATAGAAATAAGGAGATATTCAATTCCAGAGAAGAATCGAAGAAGTTGGAATTGGCCAAAAAGAGCTTAATGGGGGATCCCTAGGGGATAATCCCAAAAAGGGGAGGAAGCTTGAGAAGGAGACCGCAGAGACGAATTGACGACTCTTCTCCATAGTGTTTTGGGTTTCTTCTTTCCTTTACTTTTAATTTATGATAATGTGTAATTAAATACTTACTAGGGCTCGATTGAAGCCCTAAGGAAGAATTCTAATTGGTTTGGAAAAAGTAGTTTTCTATTTTATAGTTAGATGTTCTAGTAGAAGTAGTACTAGTTTCCTAATAGATTATTCTTTGCACGAATAGTAGTTGTAGTCTACTGTGATGTTGCTATTCTTTACCTAATAGTATTAGAAAAATATCTTCTATATAAAGGGGGTCCTATAGAAGGTTTGAGGCACCCTCATAATTCCAATATACTTTGTAAATCAGAACGATTTACAATTAGAGTTAGGATGAGAGCTTTGGATGTTTTGGGGATTTTGGGTTATGAGGTTGTCAGGGTAATAATTTCATTTTTCCTAAAGTTGTTGCTAAGGATTAATAAAATTGTGAGTTTATTGGTGGCGTAGGCAAAGAGGTTGTTGAAGCACATTAAATTGTTGTGCTTGATATTTGTTTGTTTATTTGCCTACTTTAATATTGTAAGTTTTTGTAGGTATATTTTAGAGATAAAATCCCAATAAGTGGTTTCATAGCCTGCTTATCTATTTGAAGAAATCATGCGTTACTATTTGTTGTGTTTGCTCCATCATATCAATGGGCATACCTAAATTTGAGATTCCTTTATTTAATGGAAGAAATAATTGTATTCTGTGGCGAGTACAATTCGAGATCTTTTAGTGCAACAAGATCTTAATTAGGCTTTAGGGGAAGAAAAGACAGAAGAGGTGACTGATAGGAATTGACAATCGATTTAAAGGCTATGAGCTCTTACTCTCGAGATTGAATGAAGGAAACTACATTCAAGAGTTTGTGGGATAAGCTCGAGAGATTCTATGTGTCAAATTTTCAATCAGTGGAAATTTCTTGATTTACATGTGGTGCAGCCAAGAATTCCCCGGTCTGCAGTCAACTTAAATTTATTGTGAACCAAATATTATTAGGTTTTATAAGGAAGAAGTTAAATAAATATAAAGACAACGCTTGGATTGAATTTACCCCAGTTTTAAGTACAGTTTTTTTAAATCTCTTCGAGACAAATTTTATTCTAAAAAGATTTAAGAAACTGCATTTAATCACCAAACATCACCGAAGAAATGCAGAACTCAAAAGTGATTTGATTCACGTGTATTCATGAATCATGTGAGAGTGTGATGTAGGAGGATACGAGTAAGATGATGTTGAGTTGTCAGATAGCACATTGTTGGCACTGAGATACCTTGAGTTAGCAGATCAGTGCAAAGATGGCAAGTGGATTACTTAAAATGGTTTACACCGTATAGCAGGCCACAGGCTCGGATCGGGCCCCGTAGACCTCAGTCTGATTAGAAACGGGCCTCCGGTCAAAACATAGGATTTTAACCTGAGCATCGTTGTTTTTAAACCAAAAAACGACGTTTAGGCCTTCAATTTTACAGTTTTCAGTTTTTAGGAAACTTTTCATTTTCGATTTCATTTCAGAATTAGTATTTTCCATAATTTTTCCCCAAATTTATGTTTTCGGGGATTTTTTCTTTTTTTAGCTTTGGCCTTATAAATAAGGAATTCACGTACGGAAAAAATGTTATTATTAGTACTTGCATAATTTTAAATTAAACATCAGAGGTGTTTCTCAGTGTTTTTAGGGTTTCTTTTGTGTTTTTCCCTGTGAAATATCTGTTGAAACTAGCCTGCAGAATAATCAATACTATGCCCGGCGTCAGAGTGAGAGATATATAAAAGAGTTAGATACTTGGGTCATGATTAGTACATAAGAAAAATAGAAGAAAGGACGATGGAGAAGGAAAAAAAAGCGAATATGAAAGCAATTTGGCTATGGCTTTTAAGGTTTGGGGATCTTGCACTTTCATACACATGTTTTTAATTTTGACACATTAACATGAGTTTTTAACACAAGGCTTGTAAGAGAAATAAGAAAAAGGAGAAAAACATTAGTCACATGTGTTTGTTTTAATGAGTAAAGTATCGAAAGATCTACAACAAATACTTTCATAATTTGGAGGAGAACTTTAAAATGTATTCAACAGTCGGTGTATTTGGTAAAAATTAAGAATGATGACAAAAATCATTTGAAAAATCTCATGCATAACATGAGTACATAAACTAATAGTAATACATAATAAAGAGGCTTTCGAGAGTGCTTTCGCGTTTTTGCTGTCGTTTTCGCTCCACGTATTGTTCCAGAACTTGATCATTTAGGTAAAAGTTTGATACCCAAGGGAGACAAACTGATAAAATGAAGATTTTACAATTAAAAAAACACGGTAACTAATGAGGACGATAAAATCACATAAAAAAAAATGAGTGAAATGGTTTCTTTAATTGGTAGGTATATTTTAAGGGGGTATCTGTATATTTTGAAACTACGGATTCTTATATGTAGGATAGACTAAACAACAGGCTGTATAATATGAGACAAAAGTAAATTGTTATTTCCTCTTACTAATTTTCAAATGCAATATGCAACTTTTTCCGAGAGATTATATTAAATTAAATCTTTAAACCTGGGTTTACTGGGTAAATTATTCCTTCATTTTTCCAAAGATCCTCACATAAATCAAGCAGCTTATTTACTCGGTTTTAAGGCATTCCCATAATGATATGCAGAATGACAAAATTAAACTCTTACGTAATTCAAAAGAAGATAATCATAATAGATTGTTTTTATAATTATTCTTGGGGCCAACTAGGCACACTTTCTTGTACAAATCCTGTAATAACTATTCCAAGAAAGGTTTATTCAAAAGAAACTACCTCCAAGAACACAATAATAGCCTTCCCTAGGTCGTCATTTGACCTTTATTACATCATATGATTTATTCAAAAGCAATACTACCTCCAGGAATACCTTTTATGGATAAACCTCAATAAGGGACCTTAAACCAAAAATGGGTGTTATCTTGTAGTGACTGAAACCTGCCTCCAAGAATAGCTTTTCCCATTCTTTCTCAGTTCTCTCTTTCCCGCTAACCAAAACCATCATCAACATGTCATAGTAAAGCTTTGCTTCAGTCAAATCATGTTCATCTTTCTCCTCATCGATCACAATATCAATGATAATCACCTTTCCTCCCTCACCTTGGCTTGCATTAATAGCTTCTCTGCATTTCTTCAGAATCTTCCTGCACTCCTCATCGTTACACGCATGTAAAACCAACTGCCAATAACAGCTCATTTAAACTATCAGAAAACTAAAAAAAGGCACAATTTAGTGTATAGATTACTAGTTCAACAAGAAAATTAATATGGCATTTTTATCAATTACTCCCATGAATAAGATTTCTAACATCTATGATTGTCGATTACAGAAACAATTATTAGTCAAAAACTAACATGCTATCATTGAAGAATACAAAAGTACCCATTAGTCATGAAGTTAAGAGGAGGAGCTAAAAGTTATAAAGAAGTCAGAGATTGAAAAATCTGATTCTTGATTTAAAAAAAAAAAAAAAAAACCAAATGAGTGGTATATGCATCATCCGGACGGGTTTTAATTGAAAATAAATGCTACTAGAGGGTAAACTAGTTTTTACAAGTCACTACAAGAAACCAACAGAATTTTGATCAAGGAGGAAAAAGTCCATACCCTAAGTAGAATGGAATCTGCAGAAGGGATATTCTGAAACATATCACCTCCAACAAATTTCAAGTTCTCACTGTCTGGCAAGTTAGCTACAACATGTGGAAGGTCAAAGACTGTGCATTTTAATTGAGGGAAAGCCTCACATAAGATCTTGGAAATTGATCCTATGCCACCCCCAACATCGACGAGTGAACGCGCCCCCTCAAAAATTGGTTTGCAGTCTCTAATAACCAACTTCATCATCTGAGAATCATTGGCCATCGCATCATTGAAAAGTTTGTTAAAATCCGGGTTCTGATTCGTATAGCCCCAAAACTCCACACCATGTTCTGTCTCAAAGGCCGTGAGCTTATTCCCGCGAAACCAATCTCCCAAGAGATGCCATGGGGTCACTACAGCTGGATCAAGGGCTGCAAGAAGAAGATGTGACAAACAATTGGCCTTATTCTTGAGAAGCAAAGTAGAACGTGGTGTGAGAACATACGCTTCTTCTTGATCATCATCAGGAATTTTTGTTGCAGCAAAGATGCCCGAGAGAACTAGTACGCGCATAAGCCGGTATACATAACTGGTTTTAACTGGGTGAATCTCAAGTGCTGAGATCAATTCAGGAAGAGTAATGGGCTGACCATGTTTGTGGATTATATCTGGTATTCCTAGCTGAACTGCACACTTGAGTGACATTGAACTTATGTAGTTGAAAACATGCTTATACAAATGAGATTGAGCTTGGAACATTTCACTTGCTGCCTCACCATGAAAGAGTTCCATGATTTTGCTGATCCCTCAAGTGCCTCACAGAAAAGTACTCCTCAATTCCCTGGTTGTGTGGTGGGAGATTGTTATCAGATATTTATCGTTTCAACCTTTCACATGATCGTGGTTTCTAGAGTTAAAAAGAAAAGTTGCTTAGGGAAAACGTTTTTCATATGGCTCTTGACAAATGGAAGCATACTCAGCAGGCCTTTCACATGATCGTGGTTTCTAGAGTTAAAAAGAAAAGTTGCCTAGGGAAAACGTTTTTCATATGGCTCTTGACAAATGGAAGCATACTCAGCAGGCCATGAATAAATTAAATGAAAATTAGGTGAGAATCAAGCCAAGTTCACTAAAAATGGGAAAATATATATAGTTTTTGTCTCAGCAACCCTCAAGTCCCTCACAGAAAACGAAAAGTTCTGCGTGTTTGCTTGTACGGGGGAGAGATTTTTATATCATTAAAATTTTCCATTTTAATATTACACATAAGCCCACTCTACTTGACCAGTAAATGACAGAGCTGGCAATAATCTTATAATTCAAATTTTTTTAAGACTTAATACTGCCATTTTAAGTTTAGTTGGTTGGGTCCTGAAATCAGTTTCAGATTATTGTTATGAAAAACTATGTTTGCATGGTTTTCAAGTTTATAATTTTTTATTTTCTATATAGGTTTCGATAATTTTTATGAAACTATGTCTATTAGAAAATCACATGTTGCATTAATACTAAAAATTATTTTAAAATTGAATAAATTTGCATAAATTAATTTGTTTTTAGAGATAATATTTTAAAAACAAACTAAATTAATTTACAACCTAACATTCCTTTTACTTCTTTTCCATTTTACCATTTACATAGAGAATTAAAAATAAAAAAAAAACCTATAAGTATTAGTCACTGATAGGATTTTGACTCAAATCCTCGTAAGAAAGAATTCTAATTGGTTTGGAAAAAGTAGTTTTCTACTTTATAGTTAATTGTTCTAGTAGAAGTAGTACTAGTTTCTTAATGGATTATTTTTTTGTACAAATAGTAGTTGCAGTCTACTGTGATGTTGCTATTCTTTACCTAATAGTATTAGAAAAATATCTTCTACATAAAGGGGGTCCTATAGAAGGTTTGAGGCACACTTATAATTCTAATATACTTTTTAAACCAGAACGATTTACAATTAGAGTTAGGTTGAGAGCTTTGGGTGTATTGGAGATTTTGGGTTATGAGGTTGTCAGGGTAATAATTTTATTTTTCCTAAAGTTGTTGCTAAGGATTAATAAAATTGTGAGTTTATTGGTGGCGTAGGCAAAGAGGTTGTTGGAGCACATTAAATTGTTGTGCTTGATATTTGTTTGTTTATTTGCCTACTTTAATATTGTAAGTTTTTGTAGGTATATTTTAGAGGAAAAATCCCAATAAGTGGTTTCAGAGCCTGCTCATCTATTTGAAGAAATTGTGTATTACTATTTGTTGCGTCTGCACCATCATATCAACGGATATACCTAAATTTGAGATTCTTTTATTTAATGGAAGAAATAATTGTACTCTGTGGCGAGTACAATTCGAGATCTTTTAGTGCAACAAGATCTTGATTAGGCTTTAGAAGAAGAAAAGACAGAAGAGGTGACTGATAGAAATTGACAATCGATTCAAAGGCTATGAGCTCTTACTCTCGAGATCAAATGAAGGAAACTACACCCAATAGTTTTTGGGATAAGCTTGAGAGATTCTATGCGTCAAATTTTCAATCAGTGGAAATTTCTTGATTTACATGCGGTGCAGCCAAGAATTCCCCGGCCTGCAGTCCACTTAAGTTTATTGTGAACAAAATATTATTAGGTTTTATAAGAAAGGAGTTAAATAAATATAAAGACAACTCTTGGATTGAATTTAATCCAGTTTTAGGTCCATTTTTTTTTTTATAAAACTCTTCAAGACAAATTTTACTCTAAAGAGATTTAAGAAACTGCATTTAATCACCAAACGTCATCGAAGAAATGCAGAACTCAAAAGTGATTTGATTCACGTGTATTCATGAATCATGTGAGAGTGTGATGCAGGAGGATACGAGTCAGATGATGCTGAGTTGTCAGACAGCACATTGTTGGCACTGAGATACCTTGAGTTGACAGATCAGTGCAAAGATGGCAAGTGGATTACCTAGAATGGTTTACATCGTTTAGCGGGCCACAGGCTCGGATCGGGCCCCGGAGACCCCAGTCTGATTGGAAACGGGCCTCCGGGCAAAATGCCGGATTTTAACCTGAGCATCGTTGTTTTTAAGCCAAAAAACGACGTTTAGGCCTTCAATTTTACAGTTTTCAGTTTTTAGGAAACTTTCCATTTTCGATTTCATTTCAGAATTAGTATTTTCCATAATTTTTCCCCAAATTTATGTTTTCGGTGATTTTTGCTTTTTTTAGCTTTGGCCTTATAAATAAGAATTCACGTACGGAAAAAATATTATTATTGGTACTTGCATAATTTTAAATTAAACATCAGAGGTGTTTCTCAGTGTTTTTAGGGTTTCTTTTGTGTTTTCCCTGTGAAATATCTGTTGAAACTAGCCTGCAGAATAATCGCTATTATGCCCGGCGTCAGAGTGAGAGATATATAAAAGAGTTAAATACTTGGGTCATGATTAGTACAAAAGAAAAATAGAAGAAAGGACGACGGAGAAGGATAAAAAGCGAAGATGAAAGCAATTTGGCTATGGCTTTTAAGGTTTGGGGATCTTGCACTTTAATACACATGTTTTTAATTTTGACACATTAACATGAGTTTTTAACACAAGGCTTGTAAGAGAAATAAGAAAAAGGAGAAAAACATTAGTCACATGTGTTTGTTTTAATGAGTAAAGTATCGAAAGATCTACGACAAATACTTTCATAATTTGGAGGAGAACTTTAAAATGTATTCAACAGTCGGTGTATTTGGTAAAAATTAAGAATGATGACAAAAATCATTTGAAAAATCTCATGCATAACATGAGTACATAAACTAATAGTAATACATAATAAAGAGGCTTTCGAGAGTGCTTTCGCGTTTTTGCTGTCGTTTTCGCTCCACGTATTGTTCCAGAACTTGATCATTTAGGTAAAAGTTTGATACCCAAGGGAGACAAACTGAAGATTTTACAATTAAAAAACACGGTAACTAATGAGGACGATAAAATCACATAAAAAAAATGAGTGAAATGGTTTCTTTAATTGGTAGGTATATTTTAAGGGGGTATCTGTATATTTTGAAACAACGAATTCTTATATGTAGGATAGACTAAACAACAGGCTGTATAATATGAGACAAAAGTAAATTGTTATTTCCTCTTACTAATTTTCAAATGCAAGATGCAACTTTCTCCGAGAGATTATATTAAATTAAATCTTTAAACCTGGGTTTGCTGGGTAAATTATTCCTTCATTTTTCCAAAGATCCTCACATAAACCAAGCAGCTTATTTACTCGGTTTTAAGGCATTCCCATAATGATATGCAGAATGACAAAATTAAACTCTTACGTAATTCAAAAGAAGATAATCATAATAGATTGTTTTTATAATTATTCTTGGGGCCAACTAAGCACACTTTCTTGTACAAATCCTGTAATAACTATTCCAAGAAAGGTTTATTCAAAAGAAACTACCTCCAAGAACACAATAATAGCCTTCCCTAGGTCGTCATTTGACCTTTATTACATCATATGATTTATTCAAAAGCAATACTACCTCCAGGAATACCTTTTATGGATAAACCTCAATAAGGGACCTTAAACCAAAAATGGGTGTTATCTTGTAGTGACTGAAACCTGCCTCCAAGAATAGCTTTTCCCATTCTTTCTCAGTTCTCTCTTTCCCGCTAACCAAAACCATCATCAACATGTCATAGTAAAGCTTTGCTTCAGTCAAATCATGTTCATCTTTCTCCTCATCGATCACAATATCAATGATAATCACCTTTCCTCCCTCACCTTGGCTTGCATTAATAGCTTCTCTGCATTTCTTCAGAATCTTCCTGCACTCCTCATCGTTACACGCATGTAAAACCAACTGCCAATAACAGCTCATTTAAACTATCAGAAAACTAAAAAAAGGCACAATTTAGTGTATAGATTACTAGTTCAACAAGAAAATTAATATGGCATTTTTATCAATTACTCCCATGAATAAGATTTCTAACATCTATGATTGTCGATTACAGAAACAATTATTAGTCAAAAACTAACATGCTATCATTGAAGAATACAAAAGTACCCATTAGTCATGAAGTTAAGAGGAGGAGCTAAAAGTTATAAAGAAGTCAGAGATTGAAAAATCTGATTCTTGATTTAAAAAAAAAAAAAAAAAACCAAATGAGTGGTATATGCATCATCCGGACGGGTTTTAATTGAAAATAAATGCTACTAGAGGGTAAACTAGTTTTTACAAGTCACTACAAGAAACCAACAGAATTTTGATCAAGGAGGAAAAAGTCCATACCCTAAGTAGAATGGAATCTGCAGAAGGGATATTCTGAAACATATCACCTCCAACAAATTTCAAGTTCTCACTGTCTGGCAAGTTAGCTACAACATGTGGAAGGTCAAAGACTGTGCATTTTAATTGAGGGAAAGCCTCACATAAGATCTTGGAAATTGATCCTATGCCACCCCCAACATCGACGAGTGAACGCGCCCCCTCAAAAATTGGTTTGCAGTCTCTAATAACCAACTTCATCATCTGAGAATCATTGGCCATCGCATCATTGAAAAGTTTGTTAAAATCCGGGTTCTGATTCGTATAGCCCCAAAACTCCACACCATGTTCTGTCTCAAAGGCCGTGAGCTTATTCCCGCGAAACCAATCTCCCAAGAGATGCCATGGGGTCACTACAGCTGGATCAAGGGCTGCAAGAAGAAGATGTGACAAACAATTGGCCTTATTCTTGAGAAGCAAAGTAGAACGTGGTGTGAGAACATACGCTTCTTCTTGATCATCATCAGGAATTTTTGTTGCAGCAAAGATGCCCGAGAGAACTAGTACGCGCATAAGCCGGTATACATAACTGGTTTTAACTGGGTGAATCTCAAGTGCTGAGATCAATTCAGGAAGAGTAATGGGCTGACCATGTTTGTGGATTATATCTGGTATTCCTAGCTGAACTGCACACTTGAGTGACATTGAACTTATGTAGTTGAAAACATGCTTATACAAATGAGATTGAGCTTGGAACATTTCACTTGCTGCCTCACCATGAAAGAGTTCCATGATTTTGCTGATCCCTCAAGTGCCTCACAGAAAAGTACTCCTCAATTCCCTGGTTGTGTGGTGGGAGATTGTTATCAGATATTTATCGTTTCAACCTTTCACATGATCGTGGTTTCTAGAGTTAAAAAGAAAAGTTGCTTAGGGAAAACGTTTTTCATATGGCTCTTGACAAATGGAAGCATACTCAGCAGGCCTTTCACATGATCGTGGTTTCTAGAGTTAAAAAGAAAAGTTGCCTAGGGAAAACGTTTTTCATATGGCTCTTGACAAATGGAAGCATACTCAGCAGGCCATGAATAAATTAAATGAAAATTAGGTGAGAATCAAGCCAAGTTCACTAAAAATGGGAAAATATATATAGTTTTTGTCTCAGCAACCCTCAAGTCCCTCACAGAAAACGAAAAGTTCTGCGTGTTTGCTTGTACGGGGGAGAGATTTTTATATCATTAAAATTTTCCATTTTAATATTACACATAAGCCCACTCTACTTGACCAGTAAATGACAGAGCTGGCAATAATCTTATAATTCAAATTTTTTTAAGACTTAATACTGCCATTTTAAGTTTAGTTGGTTGGGTCCTGAAATCAGTTTCAGATTATTGTTATGAAAAACTATGTTTGCATGGTTTTCAAGTTTATAATTTTTTATTTTCTATATAGGTTTCGATAATTTTTATGAAACTATGTCTATTAGAAAATCACATGTTGCATTAATACTAAAAATTATTTTAAAATTGAATAAATTTGCATAAATTAATTTGTTTTTAGAGATAATATTTTAAAAACAAACTAAATTAATTTACAACCTAACATTCCTTTTACTTATTTTCCATTTTACCATTTACATAGAGAATTAAAAATAAAAAAAAAACCTATAAGTATTAGTCACTGATAGGATTTTGACTCAAATCCTCGTAAGAAAGAATTCTAATTGGTTTGGAAAAAGTAGTTTTCTACTTTATAGTTAATTGTTCTAGTAGAAGTAGTACTAGTTTCTTAATGGATTATTTTTTTGTACAAATAGTAGTTGCAGTCTACTGTGATGTTGCTATTCTTTACCTAATAGTATTAGAAAAATATCTTCTACATAAAGGGGGTCCTATAGAAGGTTTGAGGCACACTTATAATTCTAATATACTTTTTAAACCAGAACGATTTACAATTAGAGTTAGGTTGAGAGCTTTGGGTGTATTGGAGATTTTGGGTTATGAGGTTGTCAGGGTAATAATTTTATTTTTCCTAAAGTTGTTGCTAAGGATTAATAAAATTGTGAGTTTATTGGTGGCGTAGGCAAAGAGGTTGTTGGAGCACATTAAATTGTTGTGCTTGATATTTGTTTGTTTATTTGCCTACTTTAATATTGTAAGTTTTTGTAGGTATATTTTAGAGGAAAAATCCCAATAAGTGGTTTCAGAGCCTGCTCATCTATTTGAAGAAATTGTGTATTACTATTTGTTGCGTCTGCACCATCATATCAACGGATATACCTAAATTTGAGATTCTTTTATTTAATGGAAGAAATAATTGTACTCTGTGGCGAGTACAATTCGAGATCTTTTAGTGCAACAAGATCTTGATTAGGCTTTAGAAGAAGAAAAGACAGAAGAGGTGACTGATAGAAATTGACAATCGATTCAAAGGCTATGAGCTCTTACTCTCGAGATCAAATGAAGGAAACTACACCCAATAGTTTTTGGGATAAGCTTGAGAGATTCTATGCGTCAAATTTTCAATCAGTGGAAATTTCTTGATTTACATGCGGTGCAGCCAAGAATTCCCCGGCCTGCAGTCCACTTAAGTTTATTGTGAACAAAATATTATTAGGTTTTATAAGAAAGGAGTTAAATAAATATAAAGACAACTCTTGGATTGAATTTAATCCAGTTTTAAGTCCATTTTTTTTTTTATAAAACTCTTCAAGACAAATTTTACTCTAAAGAGATTTAAGAAACTGCATTTAATCACCAAACGTCATCGAAGAAATGCAGAACTCAAAAGTGATTTGATTCACGTGTATTCATGAATCATGTGAGAGTGTGATGCAGGAGGATACGAGTCAGATGATGCTGAGTTGTCAGACAGCACATTGTTGGCACTGAGATACCTTGAGTTGACAGATCAGTGCAAAGATGGCAAGTGGATTACCTAGAATGGTTTACATCGTTTAGCGGGCCACAGGCTCGGATCGGGCCCCGGAGACCCCAGTCTGATTGGAAACGGGCCTCCGGGCAAAACGCCGGATTTTAACCTGTGCATCGTTGTTTTTAAGCCAAAAAACGACGTTTAGGCCGTCAATTTTACAGTTTTCAGTTTTTAGGAAACTTTCCATTTTCGATTTCATTTCAGAATTAGTATTTTCCATAATTTTTCCCCAAATTTATGTTTTCGGTGATTTTTGCTTTTTTTAGCTTTGGCCTTATAAATAAGAATTCACGTACGGAAAAAATATTATTATTGGTACTTGCATAATTTTAAATTAAACATCAGAGGTGTTTCTCAGTGTTTTTAGGGTTTCTTTTGTGTTTTCCCTGTGAAATATCTGTTGAAACTAGCCTGCAGAATAATCGCTATTATGCCCGGCGTCAGAGTGAGAGATATATAAAAGAGTTAAATACTTGGGTCATGATTAGTACAAAAGAAAAATAGAAGAAAGGACGACGGAGAAGGATAAAAAGCGAAGATGAAAGCAATTTGGCTATGGCTTTTAAGGTTTGGGGATCTTGCACTTTAATACACATGTTTTTAATTTTGACACATTAACATGAGTTTTTAACACAAGGCTTGTAAGAGAAATAAGAAAAAGGAGAAAAACATTAGTCACATGTGTTTGTTTTAATGAGTAAAGTATCGAAAGATCTACGACAAATACTTTCATAATTTGGAGGAGAACTTTAAAATGTATTCAACAGTCGGTGTATTTGGTAAAAATTAAGAATGATGACAAAAATCATTTGAAAAATCTCATGCATAACATGAGTACATAAACTAATAGTAATACATAATAAAGAGGCTTTCGAGAGTGCTTTCGCGTTTTTGCTGTCGTTTTCGCTCCACGTATTGTTCCAGAACTTGATCATTTAGGTAAAAGTTTGATACCCAAGGGAGACAAACTGAAGATTTTACAATTAAAAAACACGGTAACTAATGAGGACGATAAAATCACATAAAAAAAATGAGTGAAATGGTTTCTTTAATTGGTAGGTATATTTTAAGGGGGTATCTGTATATTTTGAAACAACGAATTCTTATATGTAGGATAGACTAAACAACAGGCTGTATAATATGAGACAAAAGTAAATTGTTATTTCCTCTTACTAATTTTCAAATGCAAGATGCAACTTTCTCCGAGAGATTATATTAAATTAAATCTTTAAACCTGGGTTTGCTGGGTAAATTATTCCTTCATTTTTCCAAAGATCCTCACATAAACCAAGCAGCTTATTTACTCGGTTTTAAGGCATTCCCATAATGATATGCAGAATGACAAAATTAAACTCTTACGTAATTCAAAAGAAGATAATCATAATAGATTGTTTTTATAATTATTCTTGGGGCCAACTAGGCACACTTTCTTGTACAAATCCTGTAATAACTATTCCAAGAAAGGTTTATTCAAAAGAAACTACCTCCAAGAACACAATAATAGCCTTCCCTAGGTCGTCATTTGACCTTTATTACATCATATGATTTATTCAAAAGCAATACTACCTCCAGGAATACCTTTTATGGATAAACCTCAATAAGGGACCTTAAACCAAAAATGGGTGTTATCTTGTAGTGACTGAAACCTGCCTCCAAGAATAGCTTTTCCCATTCTTTCTCAGTTCTCTCTTTCCCGCTAACCAAAACCATCATCAACATGTCATAGTAAAGCTTTGCTTCAGTCAAATCATGTTCATCTTTCTCCTCATCGATCACAATATCAATGATAATCACCTTTCCTCCCTCACCTTGGCTTGCATTAATAGCTTCTCTGCATTTCTTCAGAATCTTCCTGCACTCCTCATCGTTACACGCATGTAAAACCAACTGCCAATAACAGCTCATTTAAACTATCAGAAAACTAAAAAAAGGCACAATTTAGTGTATAGATTACTAGTTCAACAAGAAAATTAATATGGCATTTTTATCAATTACTCCCATGAATAAGATTTCTAACATCTATGATTGTCGATTACAGAAACAATTATTAGTCAAAAACTAACATGCTATCATTGAAGAATACAAAAGTACCCATTAGTCATGAAGTTAAGAGGAGGAGCTAAAAGTTATAAAGAAGTCAGAGATTGAAAAATCTGATTCTTGATTTAAAAAAAAAAAAAAAAAACCAAATGAGTGGTATATGCATCATCCGGACGGGTTTTAATTGAAAATAAATGCTACTAGAGGGTAAACTAGTTTTTACAAGTCACTACAAGAAACCAACAGAATTTTGATCAAGGAGGAAAAAGTCCATACCCTAAGTAGAATGGAATCTGCAGAAGGGATATTCTGAAACATATCACCTCCAACAAATTTCAAGTTCTCACTGTCTGGCAAGTTAGCTACAACATGTGGAAGGTCAAAGACTGTGCATTTTAATTGAGGGAAAGCCTCACATAAGATCTTGGAAATTGATCCTATGCCACCCCCAACATCGACGAGTGAACGCGCCCCCTCAAAAATTGGTTTGCAGTCTCTAATAACCAACTTCATCATCTGAGAATCATTGGCCATCGCATCATTGAAAAGTTTGTTAAAATCCGGGTTCTGATTCGTATAGCCCCAAAACTCCACACCATGTTCTGTCTCAAAGGCCGTGAGCTTATTCCCGCGAAACCAATCTCCCAAGAGATGCCATGGGGTCACTACAGCTGGATCAAGGGCTGCAAGAAGAAGATGTGACAAACAATTGGCCTTATTCTTGAGAAGCAAAGTAGAACGTGGTGTGAGAACATACGCTTCTTCTTGATCATCATCAGGAATTTTTGTTGCAGCAAAGATGCCCGAGAGAACTAGTACGCGCATAAGCCGGTATACATAACTGGTTTTAACTGGGTGAATCTCAAGTGCTGAGATCAATTCAGGAAGAGTAATGGGCTGACCATGTTTGTGGATTATATCTGGTATTCCTAGCTGAACTGCACACTTGAGTGACATTGAACTTATGTAGTTGAAAACATGCTTATACAAATGAGATTGAGCTTGGAACATTTCACTTGCTGCCTCACCATGAAAGAGTTCCATGATTTTGCTGATCCCTCAAGTGCCTCACAGAAAAGTACTCCTCAATTCCCTGGTTGTGTGGTGGGAGATTGTTATCAGATATTTATCGTTTCAACCTTTCACATGATCGTGGTTTCTAGAGTTAAAAAGAAAAGTTGCTTAGGGAAAACGTTTTTCATATGGCTCTTGACAAATGGAAGCATACTCAGCAGGCCTTTCACATGATCGTGGTTTCTAGAGTTAAAAAGAAAAGTTGCCTAGGGAAAACGTTTTTCATATGGCTCTTGACAAATGGAAGCATACTCAGCAGGCCATGAATAAATTAAATGAAAATTAGGTGAGAATCAAGCCAAGTTCACTAAAAATGGGAAAATATATATAGTTTTTGTCTCAGCAACCCTCAAGTCCCTCACAGAAAACGAAAAGTTCTGCGTGTTTGCTTGTACGGGGGAGAGATTTTTATATCATTAAAATTTTCCATTTTAATATTACACATAAGCCCACTCTACTTGACCAGTAAATGACAGAGCTGGCAATAATCTTATAATTCAAATTTTTTTAAGACTTAATACTGCCATTTTAAGTTTAGTTGGTTGGGTCCTGAAATCAGTTTCAGATTATTGTTATGAAAAACTATGTTTGCATGGTTTTCAAGTTTATAATTTTTTATTTTCTATATAGGTTTCGATAATTTTTATGAAACTATGTCTATTAGAAAATCACATGTTGCATTAATACTAAAAATTATTTTAAAATTGAATAAATTTGCATAAATTAATTTGTTTTTAGAGATAATATTTTAAAAACAAACTAAATTAATTTACAACCTAACATTCCTTTTACTTCTTTTCCATTTTACCATTTACATAGAGAATTAAAAATAAAAAAAAAAACCTATAAGTATTAGTCACTGATAGGATTTTGACTCAAATCCTCGTAAGAAAGAATTCTAATTGGTTTGGAAAAAGTAGTTTTCTACTTTATAGTTAATTGTTCTAGTAGAAGTAGTACTAGTTTCTTAATGGATTATTTTTTTGTACAAATAGTAGTTGCAGTCTACTGTGATGTTGCTATTCTTTACCTAATAGTATTAGAAAAATATCTTCTACATAAAGGGGGTCCTATAGAAGGTTTGAGGCACACTTATAATTCTAATATACTTTTTAAACCAGAACGATTTACAATTAGAGTTAGGTTGAGAGCTTTGGGTGTATTGGAGATTTTGGGTTATGAGGTTGTCAGGGTAATAATTTTATTTTTCCTAAAGTTGTTGCTAAGGATTAATAAAATTGTGAGTTTATTGGTGGCGTAGGCAAAGAGGTTGTTGGAGCACATTAAATTGTTGTGCTTGATATTTGTTTGTTTATTTGCCTACTTTAATATTGTAAGTTTTTGTAGGTATATTTTAGAGGAAAAATCCCAATAAGTGGTTTCAGAGCCTGCTCATCTATTTGAAGAAATTGTGTATTACTATTTGTTGCGTCTGCACCATCATATCAACGGATATACCTAAATTTGAGATTCTTTTATTTAATGGAAGAAATAATTGTACTCTGTGGCGAGTACAATTCGAGATCTTTTAGTGCAACAAGATCTTGATTAGGCTTTAGAAGAAGAAAAGACAGAAGAGGTGACTGATAGAAATTGACAATCGATTCAAAGGCTATGAGCTCTTACTCTCGAGATCAAATGAAGGAAACTACACCCAATAGTTTTTGGGATAAGCTTGAGAGATTCTATGCGTCAAATTTTCAATCAGTGGAAATTTCTTGATTTACATGCGGTGCAGCCAAGAATTCCCCGGCCTGCAGTCCACTTAAGTTTATTGTGAACAAAATATTATTAGGTTTTATAAGAAAGGAGTTAAATAAATATAAAGACAACTCTTGGATTGAATTTAATCCAGTTTTAGGTCCATTTTTTTTTTTATAAAACTCTTCAAGACAAATTTTACTCTAAAGAGATTTAAGAAACTGCATTTAATCACCAAACGTCATCGAAGAAATGCAGAACTCAAAAGTGATTTGATTCACGTGTATTCATGAATCATGTGAGAGTGTGATGCAGGAGGATACGAGTCAGATGATGCTGAGTTGTCAGACAGCACATTGTTGGCACTGAGATACCTTGAGTTGACAGATCAGTGCAAAGATGGCAAGTGGATTACCTAGAATGGTTTACATCGTTTAGCGGGCCACAGGCTCGGATCGGGCCCCGGAGACCCCAGTCTGATTGGAAACGGGCCTCCGGGCAAAACGCCGGATTTTAACCTGTGCATCGTTGTTTTTAAGCCAAAAAACGACGTTTAGGCCGTCAATTTTACAGTTTTCAGTTTTTAGGAAACTTTCCATTTTCGATTTCATTTCAAAATTAGTATTTTCCATAATTTTTCCCCAAATTTATGTTTTCGGTGATTTTTGCTTTTTTTAGCTTTGGCCTTATAAATAAGAATTCACGTACGGAAAAAATATTATTATTGGTACTTGCATAATTTTAAATTAAACATCAGAGGTGTTTCTCAGTGTTTTTAGGGTTTCTTTTGTGTTTTCCCTGTGAAATATCTGTTGAAACTAGCCTGCAGAATAATCGCTATTATGCCCGGCGTCAGAGTGAGAGATATATAAAAGAGTTAAATACTTGGGTCATGATTAGTACAAAAGAAAAATAGAAGAAAGGACGACGGAGAAGGATAAAAAGCGAAGATGAAAGCAATTTGGCTATGGCTTTTAAGGTTTGGGGATCTTGCACTTTAATACACATGTTTTTAATTTTGACACATTAACATGAGTTTTTAACACAAGGCTTGTAAGAGAAATAAGAAAAAGGAGAAAAACATTAGTCACATGTGTTTGTTTTAATGAGTAAAGTATCGAAAGATCTACGACAAATACTTTCATAATTTGGAGGAGAACTTTAAAATGTATTCAACAGTCGGTGTATTTGGTAAAAATTAAGAATGATGACAAAAATCATTTGAAAAATCTCATGCATAACATGAGTACATAAACTAATAGTAATACATAATAAAGAGGCTTTCGAGAGTGCTTTCGCGTTTTTGCTGTCGTTTTCGCTCCACGTATTGTTCCAGAACTTGATCATTTAGGTAAAAGTTTGATACCCAAGGGAGACAAACTGAAGATTTTACAATTAAAAAACACGGTAACTAATGAGGACGATAAAATCACATAAAAAAAATGAGTGAAATGGTTTCTTTAATTGGTAGGTATATTTTAAGGGGGTATCTGTATATTTTGAAACAACGAATTCTTATATGTAGGATAGACTAAACAACAGGCTGTATAATATGAGACAAAAGTAAATTGTTATTTCCTCTTACTAATTTTCAAATGCAAGATGCAACTTTCTCCGAGAGATTATATTAAATTAAATCTTTAAACCTGGGTTTGCTGGGTAAATTATTCCTTCATTTTTCCAAAGATCCTCACATAAACCAAGCAGCTTATTTACTCGGTTTTAAGGCATTCCCATAATGATATGCAGAATGACAAAATTAAACTCTTACGTAATTCAAAAGAAGATAATCATAATAGATTGTTTTTATAATTATTCTTGGGGCCAACTAGGCACACTTTCTTGTACAAATCCTGTAATAACTATTCCAAGAAAGGTTTATTCAAAAGAAACTACCTCCAAGAACACAATAATAGCCTTCCCTAGGTCGTCATTTGACCTTTATTACATCATATGATTTATTCAAAAGCAATACTACCTCCAGGAATACCTTTTATGGATAAACCTCAATAAGGGACCTTAAACCAAAAATGGGTGTTATCTTGTAGTGACTGAAACCTGCCTCCAAGAATAGCTTTTCCCATTCTTTCTCAGTTCTCTCTTTCCCGCTAACCAAAACCATCATCAACATGTCATAGTAAAGCTTTGCTTCAGTCAAATCATGTTCATCTTTCTCCTCATCGATCACAATATCAATGATAATCACCTTTCCTCCCTCACCTTGGCTTGCATTAATAGCTTCTCTGCATTTCTTCAGAATCTTCCTGCACTCCTCATCGTTACACGCATGTAAAACCAACTGCCAATAACAGCTCATTTAAACTATCAGAAAACTAAAAAAAGGCACAATTTAGTGTATAGATTACTAGTTCAACAAGAAAATTAATATGGCATTTTTATCAATTACTCCCATGAATAAGATTTCTAACATCTATGATTGTCGATTACAGAAACAATTATTAGTCAAAAACTAACATGCTATCATTGAAGAATACAAAAGTACCCATTAGTCATGAAGTTAAGAGGAGGAGCTAAAAGTTATAAAGAAGTCAGAGATTGAAAAATCTGATTCTTGATTTAAAAAAAAAAAAAAAAAACCAAATGAGTGGTATATGCATCATCCGGACGGGTTTTAATTGAAAATAAATGCTACTAGAGGGTAAACTAGTTTTTACAAGTCACTACAAGAAACCAACAGAATTTTGATCAAGGAGGAAAAAGTCCATACCCTAAGTAGAATGGAATCTGCAGAAGGGATATTCTGAAACATATCACCTCCAACAAATTTCAAGTTCTCACTGTCTGGCAAGTTAGCTACAACATGTGGAAGGTCAAAGACTGTGCATTTTAATTGAGGGAAAGCCTCACATAAGATCTTGGAAATTGATCCTATGCCACCCCCAACATCGACGAGTGAACGCGCCCCCTCAAAAATTGGTTTGCAGTCTCTAATAACCAACTTCATCATCTGAGAATCATTGGCCATCGCATCATTGAAAAGTTTGTTAAAATCCGGGTTCTGATTCGTATAGCCCCAAAACTCCACACCATGTTCTGTCTCAAAGGCCGTGAGCTTATTCCCGCGAAACCAATCTCCCAAGAGATGCCATGGGGTCACTACAGCTGGATCAAGGGCTGCAAGAAGAAGATGTGACAAACAATTGGCCTTATTCTTGAGAAGCAAAGTAGAACGTGGTGTGAGAACATACGCTTCTTCTTGATCATCATCAGGAATTTTTGTTGCAGCAAAGATGCCCGAGAGAACTAGTACGCGCATAAGCCGGTATACATAACTGGTTTTAACTGGGTGAATCTCAAGTGCTGAGATCAATTCAGGAAGAGTAATGGGCTGACCATGTTTGTGGATTATATCTGGTATTCCTAGCTGAACTGCACACTTGAGTGACATTGAACTTATGTAGTTGAAAACATGCTTATACAAATGAGATTGAGCTTGGAACATTTCACTTGCTGCCTCACCATGAAAGAGTTCCATGATTTTGCTGATCCCTCAAGTGCCTCACAGAAAAGTACTCCTCAATTCCCTGGTTGTGTGGTGGGAGATTGTTATCAGATATTTATCGTTTCAACCTTTCACATGATCGTGGTTTCTAGAGTTAAAAAGAAAAGTTGCTTAGGGAAAACGTTTTTCATATGGCTCTTGACAAATGGAAGCATACTCAGCAGGCCTTTCACATGATCGTGGTTTCTAGAGTTAAAAAGAAAAGTTGCCTAGGGAAAACGTTTTTCATATGGCTCTTGACAAATGGAAGCATACTCAGCAGGCCATGAATAAATTAAATGAAAATTAGGTGAGAATCAAGCCAAGTTCACTAAAAATGGGAAAATATATATAGTTTTTGTCTCAGCAACCCTCAAGTCCCTCACAGAAAACGAAAAGTTCTGCGTGTTTGCTTGTACGGGGGAGAGATTTTTATATCATTAAAATTTTCCATTTTAATATTACACATAAGCCCACTCTACTTGACCAGTAAATGACAGAGCTGGCAATAATCTTATAATTCAAATTTTTTTAAGACTTAATACTGCCATTTTAAGTTTAGTTGGTTGGGTCCTGAAATCAGTTTCAGATTATTGTTATGAAAAACTATGTTTGCATGGTTTTCAAGTTTATAATTTTTTATTTTCTATATAGGTTTCGATAATTTTTATGAAACTATGTCTATTAGAAAATCACATGTTGCATTAATACTAAAAATTATTTTAAAATTGAATAAATTTGCATAAATTAATTTGTTTTTAGAGATAATATTTTAAAAACAAACTAAATTAATTTACAACCTAACATTCCTTTTACTTCTTTTCCATTTTACCATTTACATAGAGAATTAAAAATAAAAAAAAAAACCTATAAGTATTAGTCACTGATAGGATTTTGACTCAAATCCTCGTAAGAAAGAATTCTAATTGGTTTGGAAAAAGTAGTTTTCTACTTTATAGTTAATTGTTCTAGTAGAAGTAGTACTAGTTTCTTAATGGATTATTTTTTTGTACAAATAGTAGTTGCAGTCTACTGTGATGTTGCTATTCTTTACCTAATAGTATTAGAAAAATATCTTCTACATAAAGGGGGTCCTATAGAAGGTTTGAGGCACACTTATAATTCTAATATACTTTTTAAACCAGAACGATTTACAATTAGAGTTAGGTTGAGAGCTTTGGGTGTATTGGAGATTTTGGGTTATGAGGTTGTCAGGGTAATAATTTTATTTTTCCTAAAGTTGTTGCTAAGGATTAATAAAATTGTGAGTTTATTGGTGGCGTAGGCAAAGAGGTTGTTGGAGCACATTAAATTGTTGTGCTTGATATTTGTTTGTTTATTTGCCTACTTTAATATTGTAAGTTTTTGTAGGTATATTTTAGAGGAAAAATCCCAATAAGTGGTTTCAGAGCCTGCTCATCTATTTGAAGAAATTGTGTATTACTATTTGTTGCGTCTGCACCATCATATCAACGGATATACCTAAATTTGAGATTCTTTTATTTAATGGAAGAAATAATTGTACTCTGTGGCGAGTACAATTCGAGATCTTTTAGTGCAACAAGATCTTGATTAGGCTTTAGAAGAAGAAAAGACAGAAGAGGTGACTGATAGAAATTGACAATCGATTCAAAGGCTATGAGCTCTTACTCTCGAGATCAAATGAAGGAAACTACACCCAATAGTTTTTGGGATAAGCTTGAGAGATTCTATGCGTCAAATTTTCAATCAGTGGAAATTTCTTGATTTACATGCGGTGCAGCCAAGAATTCCCCGGCCTGCAGTCCACTTAAGTTTATTGTGAACAAAATATTATTAGGTTTTATAAGAAAGGAGTTAAATAAATATAAAGACAACTCTTGGATTGAATTTAATCCAGTTTTAGGTCCATTTTTTTTTTTATAAAACTCTTCAAGACAAATTTTACTCTAAAGAGATTTAAGAAACTGCATTTAATCACCAAACGTCATCGAAGAAATGCAGAACTCAAAAGTGATTTGATTCACGTGTATTCATGAATCATGTGAGAGTGTGATGCAGGAGGATACGAGTCAGATGATGCTGAGTTGTCAGACAGCACATTGTTGGCACTGAGATACCTTGAGTTGACAGATCAGTGCAAAGATGGCAAGTGGATTACCTAGAATGGTTTACATCGTTTAGCGGGCCACAGGCTCGGATCGGGCCCCGAAGACCCCAGTCTGATTGGAAACGGGCCTCCGGGCAAAATGCCGGATTTTAACCTGAGCATCGTTGTTTTTAAGCCAAAAAACGACGTTTAGGCCTTCAATTTTACAGTTTTCAGTTTTTAGGAAACTTTCCATTTTCGATTTCATTTCAGAATTAGTATTTTCCATAATTTTTCCCCAAATTTATGTTTTCGGTGATTTTTGCTTTTTTTAGCTTTGGCCTTATAAATAAGAATTCACGTACGGAAAAAATATTATTATTGGTACTTGCATAATTTTAAATTAAACATCAGAGGTGTTTCTCAGTGTTTTTAGGGTTTCTTTTGTGTTTTCCCTGTGAAATATCTGTTGAAACTAGCCTGCAGAATAATCGCTATTATGCCCGGCGTCAGAGTGAGAGATATATAAAAGAGTTAAATACTTGGGTCATGATTAGTACAAAAGAAAAATAGAAGAAAGGACGACGGAGAAGGATAAAAAGCGAAGATGAAAGCAATTTGGCTATGGCTTTTAAGGTTTGGGGATCTTGCACTTTAATACACATGTTTTTAATTTTGACACATTAACATGAGTTTTTAACACAAGGCTTGTAAGAGAAATAAGAAAAAGGAGAAAAACATTAGTCACATGTGTTTGTTTTAATGAGTAAAGTATCGAAAGATCTACGACAAATACTTTCATAATTTGGAGGAGAACTTTAAAATGTATTCAACAGTCGGTGTATTTGGTAAAAATTAAGAATGATGACAAAAATCATTTGAAAAATCTCATGCATAACATGAGTACATAAACTAATAGTAATACATAATAAAGAGGCTTTCGAGAGTGCTTTCGCGTTTTTGCTGTCGTTTTCGCTCCACGTATTGTTCCAGAACTTGATCATTTAGGTAAAAGTTTGATACCCAAGGGAGACAAACTGAAGATTTTACAATTAAAAAACACGGTAACTAATGAGGACGATAAAATCACATAAAAAAAATGAGTGAAATGGTTTCTTTAATTGGTAGGTATATTTTAAGGGGGTATCTGTATATTTTGAAACAACGAATTCTTATATGTAGGATAGACTAAACAACAGGCTGTATAATATGAGACAAAAGTAAATTGTTATTTCCTCTTACTAATTTTCAAATGCAAGATGCAACTTTCTCCGAGAGATTATATTAAATTAAATCTTTAAACCTGGGTTTGCTGGGTAAATTATTCCTTCATTTTTCCAAAGATCCTCACATAAACCAAGCAGCTTATTTACTCGGTTTTAAGGCATTCCCATAATGATATGCAGAATGACAAAATTAAACTCTTACGTAATTCAAAAGAAGATAATCATAATAGATTGTTTTTATAATTATTCTTGGGGCCAACTAGGCACACTTTCTTGTACAAATCCTGTAATAACTATTCCAAGAAAGGTTTATTCAAAAGAAACTACCTCCAAGAACACAATAATAGCCTTCCCTAGGTCGTCATTTGACCTTTATTACATCATATGATTTATTCAAAAGCAATACTACCTCCAGGAATACCTTTTATGGATAAACCTCAATAAGGGACCTTAAACCAAAAATGGGTGTTATCTTGTAGTGACTGAAACCTGCCTCCAAGAATAGCTTTTCCCATTCTTTCTCAGTTCTCTCTTTCCCGCTAACCAAAACCATCATCAACATGTCATAGTAAAGCTTTGCTTCAGTCAAATCATGTTCATCTTTCTCCTCATCGATCACAATATCAATGATAATCACCTTTCCTCCCTCACCTTGGCTTGCATTAATAGCTTCTCTGCATTTCTTCAGAATCTTCCTGCACTCCTCATCGTTACACGCATGTAAAACCAACTGCCAATAACAGCTCATTTAAACTATCAGAAAACTAAAAAAAGGCACAATTTAGTGTATAGATTACTAGTTCAACAAGAAAATTAATATGGCATTTTTATCAATTACTCCCATGAATAAGATTTCTAACATCTATGATTGTCGATTACAGAAACAATTATTAGTCAAAAACTAACATGCTATCATTGAAGAATACAAAAGTACCCATTAGTCATGAAGTTAAGAGGAGGAGCTAAAAGTTATAAAGAAGTCAGAGATTGAAAAATCTGATTCTTGATTTAAAAAAAAAAAAAAAAAACCAAATGAGTGGTATATGCATCATCCGGACGGGTTTTAATTGAAAATAAATGCTACTAGAGGGTAAACTAGTTTTTACAAGTCACTACAAGAAACCAACAGAATTTTGATCAAGGAGGAAAAAGTCCATACCCTAAGTAGAATGGAATCTGCAGAAGGGATATTCTGAAACATATCACCTCCAACAAATTTCAAGTTCTCACTGTCTGGCAAGTTAGCTACAACATGTGGAAGGTCAAAGACTGTGCATTTTAATTGAGGGAAAGCCTCACATAAGATCTTGGAAATTGATCCTATGCCACCCCCAACATCGACGAGTGAACGCGCCCCCTCAAAAATTGGTTTGCAGTCTCTAATAACCAACTTCATCATCTGAGAATCATTGGCCATCGCATCATTGAAAAGTTTGTTAAAATCCGGGTTCTGATTCGTATAGCCCCAAAACTCCACACCATGTTCTGTCTCAAAGGCCGTGAGCTTATTCCCGCGAAACCAATCTCCCAAGAGATGCCATGGGGTCACTACAGCTGGATCAAGGGCTGCAAGAAGAAGATGTGACAAACAATTGGCCTTATTCTTGAGAAGCAAAGTAGAACGTGGTGTGAGAACATACGCTTCTTCTTGATCATCATCAGGAATTTTTGTTGCAGCAAAGATGCCCGAGAGAACTAGTACGCGCATAAGCCGGTATACATAACTGGTTTTAACTGGGTGAATCTCAAGTGCTGAGATCAATTCAGGAAGAGTAATGGGCTGACCATGTTTGTGGATTATATCTGGTATTCCTAGCTGAACTGCACACTTGAGTGACATTGAACTTATGTAGTTGAAAACATGCTTATACAAATGAGATTGAGCTTGGAACATTTCACTTGCTGCCTCACCATGAAAGAGTTCCATGATTTTGCTGATCCCTCAAGTGCCTCACAGAAAAGTACTCCTCAATTCCCTGGTTGTGTGGTGGGAGATTGTTATCAGATATTTATCGTTTCAACCTTTCACATGATCGTGGTTTCTAGAGTTAAAAAGAAAAGTTGCTTAGGGAAAACGTTTTTCATATGGCTCTTGACAAATGGAAGCATACTCAGCAGGCCTTTCACATGATCGTGGTTTCTAGAGTTAAAAAGAAAAGTTGCCTAGGGAAAACGTTTTTCATATGGCTCTTGACAAATGGAAGCATACTCAGCAGGCCATGAATAAATTAAATGAAAATTAGGTGAGAATCAAGCCAAGTTCACTAAAAATGGGAAAATATATATAGTTTTTGTCTCAGCAACCCTCAAGTCCCTCACAGAAAACGAAAAGTTCTGCGTGTTTGCTTGTACGGGGGAGAGATTTTTATATCATTAAAATTTTCCATTTTAATATTACACATAAGCCCACTCTACTTGACCAGTAAATGACAGAGCTGGCAATAATCTTATAATTCAAATTTTTTTAAGACTTAATACTGCCATTTTAAGTTTAGTTGGTTGGGTCCTGAAATCAGTTTCAGATTATTGTTATGAAAAACTATGTTTGCATGGTTTTCAAGTTTATAATTTTTTATTTTCTATATAGGTTTCGATAATTTTTATGAAACTATGTCTATTAGAAAATCACATGTTGCATTAATACTAAAAATTATTTTAAAATTGAATAAATTTGCATAAATTAATTTGTTTTTAGAGATAATATTTTAAAAACAAACTAAATTAATTTACAACCTAACATTCCTTTTACTTATTTTCCATTTTACCATTTACATAGAGAATTAAAAATAAAAAAAAAACCTATAAGTATTAGTCACTGATAGGATTTTGACTCAAATCCTCGTAAGAAAGAATTCTAATTGGTTTGGAAAAAGTAGTTTTCTACTTTATAGTTAATTGTTCTAGTAGAAGTAGTACTAGTTTCTTAATGGATTATTTTTTTGTACAAATAGTAGTTGCAGTCTACTGTGATGTTGCTATTCTTTACCTAATAGTATTAGAAAAATATCTTCTACATAAAGGGGGTCCTATAGAAGGTTTGAGGCACACTTATAATTCTAATATACTTTTTAAACCAGAACGATTTACAATTAGAGTTAGGTTGAGAGCTTTGGGTGTATTGGAGATTTTGGGTTATGAGGTTGTCAGGGTAATAATTTTATTTTTCCTAAAGTTGTTGCTCAGGATTAATAAAATTGTGAGTTTATTGGTGGCGTAGGCAAAGAGGTTGTTGGAGCACATTAAATTGTTGTGCTTGATATTTGTTTGTTTATTTGCCTACTTTAATATTGTAAGTTTTTGTAGGTATATTTTAGAGGAAAAATCCCAATAAGTGGTTTCAGAGCCTGCTCATCTATTTGAAGAAATTGTGTATTACTATTTGTTGCGTCTGCACCATCATATCAACGGATATACCTAAATTTGAGATTCTTTTATTTAATGGAAGAAATAATTGTACTCTGTGGCGAGTACAATTCGAGATCTTTTAGTGCAACAAGATCTTGATTAGGCTTTAGAAGAAGAAAAGACAGAAGAGGTGACTGATAGAAATTGACAATCGATTCAAAGGCTATGAGCTCTTACTCTCGAGATCAAATGAAGGAAACTACACCCAATAGTTTTTGGGATAAGCTTGAGAGATTCTATGCGTCAAATTTTCAATCAGTGGAAATTTCTTGATTTACATGCGGTGCAGCCAAGAATTCCCCGGCCTGCAGTCCACTTAAGTTTATTGTGAACAAAATATTATTAGGTTTTATAAGAAAGGAGTTAAATAAATATAAAGACAACTCTTGGATTGAATTTAATCCAGTTTTAGGTCCATTTTTTTTTTTATAAAACTCTTCAAGACAAATTTTACTCTAAAGAGATTTAAGAAACTGCATTTAATCACCAAACGTCATCGAAGAAATGCAGAACTCAAAAGTGATTTGATTCACGTGTATTCATGAATCATGTGAGAGTGTGATGCAGGAGGATACGAGTCAGATGATGCTGAGTTGTCAGACAGCACATTGTTGGCACTGAGATACCTTGAGTTGACAGATCAGTGCAAAGATGGCAAGTGGATTACCTAGAATGGTTTACATCGTTTAGCGGGCCACAGGCTCGGATCGGGCCCCGGAGACCCCAGTCTGATTGGAAACGGGCCTCCGGGCAAAACGCCGGATTTTAACCTGTGCATCGTTGTTTTTAAGCCAAAAAACGACGTTTAGGCCGTCAATTTTACAGTTTTCAGTTTTTAGGAAACTTTCCATTTTCGATTTCATTTCAGAATTAGTATTTTCCATAATTTTTCCCCAAATTTATGTTTTCGGTGATTTTTGCTTTTTTTAGCTTTGGCCTTATAAATAAGAATTCACGTACGGAAAAAATATTATTATTGGTACTTGCATAATTTTAAATTAAACATCAGAGGTGTTTCTCAGTGTTTTTAGGGTTTCTTTTGTGTTTTCCCTGTGAAATATCTGTTGAAACTAGCCTGCAGAATAATCGCTATTATGCCCGGCGTCAGAGTGAGAGATATATAAAAGAGTTAAATACTTGGGTCATGATTAGTACAAAAGAAAAATAGAAGAAAGGACGACGGAGAAGGATAAAAAGCGAAGATGAAAGCAATTTGGCTATGGCTTTTAAGGTTTGGGGATCTTGCACTTTAATACACATGTTTTTAATTTTGACACATTAACATGAGTTTTTAACACAAGGCTTGTAAGAGAAATAAGAAAAAGGAGAAAAACATTAGTCACATGTGTTTGTTTTAATGAGTAAAGTATCGAAAGATCTACGACAAATACTTTCATAATTTGGAGGAGAACTTTAAAATGTATTCAACAGTCGGTGTATTTGGTAAAAATTAAGAATGATGACAAAAATCATTTGAAAAATCTCATGCATAACATGAGTACATAAACTAATAGTAATACATAATAAAGAGGCTTTCGAGAGTGCTTTCGCGTTTTTGCTGTCGTTTTCGCTCCACGTATTGTTCCAGAACTTGATCATTTAGGTAAAAGTTTGATACCCAAGGGAGACAAACTGAAGATTTTACAATTAAAAAACACGGTAACTAATGAGGACGATAAAATCACATAAAAAAAATGAGTGAAATGGTTTCTTTAATTGGTAGGTATATTTTAAGGGGGTATCTGTATATTTTGAAACAACGAATTCTTATATGTAGGATAGACTAAACAACAGGCTGTATAATATGAGACAAAAGTAAATTGTTATTTCCTCTTACTAATTTTCAAATGCAAGATGCAACTTTCTCCGAGAGATTATATTAAATTAAATCTTTAAACCTGGGTTTGCTGGGTAAATTATTCCTTCATTTTTCCAAAGATCCTCACATAAACCAAGCAGCTTATTTACTCGGTTTTAAGGCATTCCCATAATGATATGCAGAATGACAAAATTAAACTCTTACGTAATTCAAAAGAAGATAATCATAATAGATTGTTTTTATAATTATTCTTGGGGCCAACTAGGCACACTTTCTTGTACAAATCCTGTAATAACTATTCCAAGAAAGGTTTATTCAAAAGAAACTACCTCCAAGAACACAATAATAGCCTTCCCTAGGTCGTCATTTGACCTTTATTACATCATATGATTTATTCAAAAGCAATACTACCTCCAGGAATACCTTTTATGGATAAACCTCAATAAGGGACCTTAAACCAAAAATGGGTGTTATCTTGTAGTGACTGAAACCTGCCTCCAAGAATAGCTTTTCCCATTCTTTCTCAGTTCTCTCTTTCCCGCTAACCAAAACCATCATCAACATGTCATAGTAAAGCTTTGCTTCAGTCAAATCATGTTCATCTTTCTCCTCATCGATCACAATATCAATGATAATCACCTTTCCTCCCTCACCTTGGCTTGCATTAATAGCTTCTCTGCATTTCTTCAGAATCTTCCTGCACTCCTCATCGTTACACGCATGTAAAACCAACTGCCAATAACAGCTCATTTAAACTATCAGAAAACTAAAAAAAGGCACAATTTAGTGTATAGATTACTAGTTCAACAAGAAAATTAATATGGCATTTTTATCAATTACTCCCATGAATAAGATTTCTAACATCTATGATTGTCGATTACAGAAACAATTATTAGTCAAAAACTAACATGCTATCATTGAAGAATACAAAAGTACCCATTAGTCATGAAGTTAAGAGGAGGAGCTAAAAGTTATAAAGAAGTCAGAGATTGAAAAATCTGATTCTTGATTTAAAAAAAAAAAAAAAAAACCAAATGAGTGGTATATGCATCATCCGGACGGGTTTTAATTGAAAATAAATGCTACTAGAGGGTAAACTAGTTTTTACAAGTCACTACAAGAAACCAACAGAATTTTGATCAAGGAGGAAAAAGTCCATACCCTAAGTAGAATGGAATCTGCAGAAGGGATATTCTGAAACATATCACCTCCAACAAATTTCAAGTTCTCACTGTCTGGCAAGTTAGCTACAACATGTGGAAGGTCAAAGACTGTGCATTTTAATTGAGGGAAAGCCTCACATAAGATCTTGGAAATTGATCCTATGCCACCCCCAACATCGACGAGTGAACGCGCCCCCTCAAAAATTGGTTTGCAGTCTCTAATAACCAACTTCATCATCTGAGAATCATTGGCCATCGCATCATTGAAAAGTTTGTTAAAATCCGGGTTCTGATTCGTATAGCCCCAAAACTCCACACCATGTTCTGTCTCAAAGGCCGTGAGCTTATTCCCGCGAAACCAATCTCCCAAGAGATGCCATGGGGTCACTACAGCTGGATCAAGGGCTGCAAGAAGAAGATGTGACAAACAATTGGCCTTATTCTTGAGAAGCAAAGTAGAACGTGGTGTGAGAACATACGCTTCTTCTTGATCATCATCAGGAATTTTTGTTGCAGCAAAGATGCCCGAGAGAACTAGTACGCGCATAAGCCGGTATACATAACTGGTTTTAACTGGGTGAATCTCAAGTGCTGAGATCAATTCAGGAAGAGTAATGGGCTGACCATGTTTGTGGATTATATCTGGTATTCCTAGCTGAACTGCACACTTGAGTGACATTGAACTTATGTAGTTGAAAACATGCTTATACAAATGAGATTGAGCTTGGAACATTTCACTTGCTGCCTCACCATGAAAGAGTTCCATGATTTTGCTGATCCCTCAAGTGCCTCACAGAAAAGTACTCCTCAATTCCCTGGTTGTGTGGTGGGAGATTGTTATCAGATATTTATCGTTTCAACCTTTCACATGATCGTGGTTTCTAGAGTTAAAAAGAAAAGTTGCTTAGGGAAAACGTTTTTCATATGGCTCTTGACAAATGGAAGCATACTCAGCAGGCCTTTCACATGATCGTGGTTTCTAGAGTTAAAAAGAAAAGTTGCCTAGGGAAAACGTTTTTCATATGGCTCTTGACAAATGGAAGCATACTCAGCAGGCCATGAATAAATTAAATGAAAATTAGGTGAGAATCAAGCCAAGTTCACTAAAAATGGGAAAATATATATAGTTTTTGTCTCAGCAACCCTCAAGTCCCTCACAGAAAACGAAAAGTTCTGCGTGTTTGCTTGTACGGGGGAGAGATTTTTATATCATTAAAATTTTCCATTTTAATATTACACATAAGCCCACTCTACTTGACCAGTAAATGACAGAGCTGGCAATAATCTTATAATTCAAATTTTTTTAAGACTTAATACTGCCATTTTAAGTTTAGTTGGTTGGGTCCTGAAATCAGTTTCAGATTATTGTTATGAAAAACTATGTTTGCATGGTTTTCAAGTTTATAATTTTTTATTTTCTATATAGGTTTCGATAATTTTTATGAAACTATGTCTATTAGAAAATCACATGTTGCATTAATACTAAAAATTATTTTAAAATTGAATAAATTTGCATAAATTAATTTGTTTTTAGAGATAATATTTTAAAAACAAACTAAATTAATTTACAACCTAACATTCCTTTTACTTATTTTCCATTTTACCATTTACATAGAGAATTAAAAATAAAAAAAAAACCTATAAGTATTAGTCACTGATAGGATTTTGACTCAAATCCTCGTAAGAAAGAATTCTAATTGGTTTGGAAAAAGTAGTTTTCTACTTTATAGTTAATTGTTCTAGTAGAAGTAGTACTAGTTTCTTAATGGATTATTTTTTTGTACAAATAGTAGTTGCAGTCTACTGTGATGTTGCTATTCTTTACCTAATAGTATTAGAAAAATATCTTCTACATAAAGGGGGTCCTATAGAAGGTTTGAGGCACACTTATAATTCTAATATACTTTTTAAACCAGAACGATTTACAATTAGAGTTAGGTTGAGAGCTTTGGGTGTATTGGAGATTTTGGGTTATGAGGTTGTCAGGGTAATAATTTTATTTTTCCTAAAGTTGTTGCTAAGGATTAATAAAATTGTGAGTTTATTGGTGGCGTAGGCAAAGAGGTTGTTGGAGCACATTAAATTGTTGTGCTTGATATTTGTTTGTTTATTTGCCTACTTTAATATTGTAAGTTTTTGTAGGTATATTTTAGAGGAAAAATCCCAATAAGTGGTTTCAGAGCCTGCTCATCTATTTGAAGAAATTGTGTATTACTATTTGTTGCGTCTGCACCATCATATCAACGGATATACCTAAATTTGAGATTCTTTTATTTAATGGAAGAAATAATTGTACTCTGTGGCGAGTACAATTCGAGATCTTTTAGTGCAACAAGATCTTGATTAGGCTTTAGAAGAAGAAAAGACAGAAGAGGTGACTGATAGAAATTGACAATCGATTCAAAGGCTATGAGCTCTTACTCTCGAGATCAAATGAAGGAAACTACACCCAATAGTTTTTGGGATAAGCTTGAGAGATTCTATGCGTCAAATTTTCAATCAGTGGAAATTTCTTGATTTACATGCGGTGCAGCCAAGAATTCCCCGGCCTGCAGTCCACTTAAGTTTATTGTGAACAAAATATTATTAGGTTTTATAAGAAAGGAGTTAAATAAATATAAAGACAACTCTTGGATTGAATTTAATCCAGTTTTAAGTCCATTTTTTTTTTTATAAAACTCTTCAAGACAAATTTTACTCTAAAGAGATTTAAGAAACTGCATTTAATCACCAAACGTCATCGAAGAAATGCAGAACTCAAAAGTGATTTGATTCACGTGTATTCACGAATCATGTGAGAGTTTGATGCAGGAGGATACGAGTCAGATGATGCTGAGTTGTCAGACAGCACATTGTTGGCACTGAGATACCTTGAGTTGACAGATCAGTGCAAAGATGGCAAGTGGATTACCTAGAATGGTTTACATCGTTTAGCGGGCCACAGGCTCGGATCGGGGCCCCGGAGATCCCAGTCTGATTGGAAACGGGCCTCCGGGCAAAATGCCGGATTTTAACCTGAGCATCGTTGTTTTTAAGCCAAAAAACGACGTTTAGGCCTTCAATTTTACAGTTTTCAGTTTTTAGGAAACTTTCCATTTTCGATTTCATTTCAGAATTAGTATTTTCCATAATTTTTCCCCAAATTTATGTTTTCGGTGATTTTTGCTTTTTTTAGCTTTGGCCTTATAAATAAGAATTCATGTACGGAAAAAATATTATTATTGGTACTTGCATAATTTTAAATTAAACATCAGAGGTGTTTCTCAGTGTTTTTAGGGTTTCTTTTGTGTTTTCCCTGTGAAATATCTGTTGAAACTAGCCTGCAGAATAATCGCTATTATGCCCGGCGTCAGAGCGAGAGATATATAAAAGAGTTAAATACTTGGGTCATGATTAGTACAAAAGAAAAATAGAAGAAAGGACGACGGAGAAGGATAAAAAGCGAAGATGAAAGCAATTTGGCTATGGCTTTTAAGGTTTGGGGATCTTGCACTTTAATACACATGTTTTTAATTTTGACACATTAACATGAGTTTTTAACACAAGGCTTGTAAGAGAAATAAGAAAAAGGAGAAAAACATTAGTCACATGTGTTTGTTTTAATGAGTAAAGTATCGAAAGATCTACAACAAATACTTTCATAATTTGGAGGAGAACTTTAAAATGTATTCAACAGTCGGTGTATTTGGTAAAAATTAAGAATGATGACAAAAATCATTTGAAAAATCTCATGCATAACATGAGTACATAAACTAATAGTAATACATAATAAAGAGGCTTTCGAAAGTGCTTTCGCGTTTTTGTTGTCGTTTTCGCTCCACGTATTGTTCCAGAACTTGATCATTTAGGTAAAAGTTTGATACCCAAGGGAGACAAACTGAAGATTTTACAATTAAAAAACACGGTAACTAATGAGGACGATAAAATCACATAAAAAAAATGAGTGAAATGGTTTCTTTAATTGGTAGGTATATTTTAAGGGGGTATCTGTATATTTTGAAACAACGAATTCTTATATGTAGGATAGACTAAACAACAGGCTGTATAATATGAGACAAAAGTAAATTGTTATTTCCTCTTACTAATTTTCAAATGCAAGATGCAACTTTCTCCGAGAGATTATATTAAATTAAATCTTTAAACTTGGGTTTGCTGGGTAAATTATTCCTTCATTTTTCCAAAGATCCTCACATAAACCAAGCAGCTTATTTACTCGGTTTTAAGGCATTCCCATAATGATATGCAGAATGACAAAATTAAACTCTTACGTAATTCAAAAGAAGATAATCATAATAGATTGTTTTTATAATTATTCTTGGGGCCAACTAGGCACACTTTCTTGTACAAATCCTGTAATAACTATTCCAAGAAAGGTTTATTCAAAAGAAACTACCTCCAAGAACACAATAATAGCCTTCCCTAGGTCGTCATTTGACCTTTATTACATCATATGATTTATTCAAAAGCAATACTACCTCCAGGAATACCTTTTATGGATAAACCTCAATAAGGGACCTTAAACCAAAAATGGGTGTTATCTTGTAGTGACTGAAACCTGCCTCCAAGAATAGCTTTTCCCATTCTTTCTCAGTTCTCTCTTTCCCGCTAACCAAAACCATCATCAACATGTCATAGTAAAGCTTTGCTTCAGTCAAATCATGTTCATCTTTCTCCTCATCGATCACAATATCAATGATAATCACCTTTCCTCCCTCACCTTGGCTTGCATTAATAGCTTCTCTGCATTTCTTCAGAATCTTCCTGCACTCCTCATCGTTACACGCATGTAAAACCAACTGCCAATAACAGCTCATTTAAACTATCAGAAAACTAAAAAAAGGCACAATTTAGTGTATAGATTACTAGTTCAACAAGAAAATTAATATGGCATTTTTATCAATTACTCCCATGAATAAGATTTCTAACATCTATGATTGTCGATTACAGAAACAATTATTAGTCAAAAACTAACATGCTATCATTGAAGAATACAAAAGTACCCATTAGTCATGAAGTTAAGAGGAGGAGCTAAAAGTTATAAAGAAGTCAGAGATTGAAAAATCTGACTCTTGATTTAAAAAAAAAAAAAAAAACCAAATGAGTGGTATATGCATCATCCGGACGGGTTTTAATTGAAAATAAATGCTACTAGAGGGTAAACTAGTTTTTACAAGTCACTACAAGAAACCAACAGAATTTTGATCAAGGAGGAAAAAGTCCATACCCTAAGTAGAATGGAATCTGCAGAAGGGATATTCTGAAACATATCACCTCCAACAAATTTCAAGTTCTCACTGTCTGGCAAGTTAGCTACAACATGTGGAAGGTCAAAGACTGTGCATTTTAATTGAGGGAACGCCTCACATAAGATCTTGGAAATTGATCCTATGCCACCCCCAACATCGACGAGTGAACGCGCCCCCTCAAAAATTGGTTTGCAGTCTCTAATAACCAACTTCATCATCTGAGAATCATTGGCCATCGCATCATTGAAAAGTTTGTTAAAATCCGGGTTCTGATTCGTATAGCCCCAAAACTCCACACCATGTTCTGTCTCAAAGGCCGTGAGCTTATTCCCGCGAAACCAATCTCCCAAGAGATGCCATGGGGTCACTACAGCTGGATCAAGCGCTGCAAGAAGAAGATGTGACAAACAATTGGCCTTATTCTTGAGAAGCAAAGTAGAACGTGGTGTGAGAACATACGCTTCTTCTTGATCATCATCAGGAATTTTTGTTGCAGCAAAGATGCCCGAGAGAACTAGTACGCGCATAAGCCGGTATACATAACTGGTTTTAACTGGGTGAATCTCAAGTGCTGAGATCAATTCAGGAAGAGTAATGGGCTGACCATGTTTGTGGATTATATCTGGTATTCCTAGCTGAACTGCACACTTGAGTGACATTGAACTTATGTAGTTGAAAACATGCTTATACAAATGAGATTGAGCTTGGAACATTTCACTTGCTGCCTCACCATGAAAGAGTTCCATGATTTTGCTGATCCCTCAAGTGCCTCACAGAAAAGTACTCCTCAATTCCCTGGTTGTGTGGTGGGAGATTGTTATCAGATATTTATCGTTTCAACCTTTCACATGATCGTGGTTTCTAGAGTTAAAAAGAAAAGTTGCTTAGGGAAAACGTTTTTTCATATGGCTCTTGACAAATGGAAGCATACTCAGCAGGCCTTTCACATGATCGTGGTTTCTAGAGTTAAAAAGAAAAGTTGCCTAGGGAAAACGTTTTTCATATGGCTCTTGACAAATGGAAGCATACTCAGCAGGCCATGAATAAATTAAATGAAAATTAGGTGAGAATCAAGCCAAGTTCACTAAAAATGGGAAAATATATATAGTTTTTGTCTCAGCAACCCTCAAGTCCCTCACAGAAAACGAAAAGTTCTGCGTGTTTGCTTGTACGGGGGAGAGATTTTTATATCATTAAAATTTTCCATTTTAATATTACACATAAGCCCACTCTACTTGACCAGTAAATGACAGAGCTGGCAATAATCTTATAATTCAAATTTTTTTAAGACTTAATACTGCCATTTTAAGTTTAGTTGGTTGGGTCCTGAAATCACTTTCAGATTATTGTTATGAAAAACTATGTTTGCATGGTTTTCAAGTTTATAATTTTTTATTTTCTATATAGGTTACGATAATTTTTATGAAACTATGTCTATTAGAAAATCACATGTTGCATTAATACTAAAAATTATTTTAAAATTGAATAAATTTGCATAAATTAATTTGTTTTTAGAGATAATATTTTAAAAACAAACTAAATTAATTTACAACCTAACATTCCTTTTACTTCTTTTCCATTTTACCATTTACATAGAGAATTAAAAATAAAAAAAAAACCTATAAGTATTAGTCACTGATAGGATTTTGACTCAAATCCTCGTAAGAAAGAATTCTAATTGGTTTGGAAAAAGTAGTTTTCTACTTTATAGTTAATTGTTCTAGTAGAAGTAGTACTAGTTTCTTAATGAATTATTTTTTTGTACAAATAGTAGTTGCAGTCTACTGTGATGTTGCTATTCTTTACCTAATAGTATTAGAAAAATATCTTCTACATAAAGGGGGTCCTATAGAAGGTTTGAGGCACCCTTATAATTCTAATATACTTTTTAAACCAGAACGATTTACAATTAGAGTTAGGTTGAGAGCTTTGGGTGTATTGGAGATTTTGGGTTATGAGGTTGTCAGGGTAATAATTTTATTTTTCCTAAAGTTGTTGCTAAGGATTAATAAAATTGTGAGTTTATTGGTGGCGTAGGCAAAGAGGTTGTTGAAGCACATTAAATTGTTGTGCTTGATATTTGTTTGTTTATTTGCCTACTTTAATATTGTAAGTTTTTGTAGGTATATTTTAGAGGAAAAATCCCAATAAGTGGTTTCAGAGCCTGCTCATCTATTTGAAGAAATTGTGTATTACTATTTGTTGCGTCTGCACCATCATATCAACGAATATACCTAAATTTGAGATTCTTTTATTTAATGGAAGAAATAATTGTACTCTGTGGCGAGTACAATTCGAGATCTTTTAGTGCAACAAGATCTTGATTAGGCTTTAGAAGAAGAAAAGACAGAAGAGGTGACTGATAGAAATTGACAATCGATTCAAAGGCTATGAGCTCTTACTCTCGAGATCAAATGAAGGAAACTACACCCAATAGTTTTTGGGATAAGCTTGAGAGATTCTATGCGTCAAAATTTTCAATCAGTGGAAATTTCTTGATTTACATGCGGTGCAGCCAAGAATTCCCCGGCCTGCAGTCCACTTAAGTTTTTTGTGAACAAAATATTATTAGGTTTTATAAGAAAGGAGTTAAATAAATATAAAGACAACTCTTGGATTGAATTTAATCCAGTTTTAGGTCCATTTTTTTTTTTATAAAACTCTTCAAGACAAATTTTACTCTAAAGAGATTTAAGAAACTGTATTTAATCACCAAACGTCATCGAAGAAATGCAGAACTCAAAAGTGATTTGATTCACGTGTATTCATGAATCATGTGAGAGTGTGATGCAGGAGGATACGAGTCAGATGATGCTGAGTTGTCAGACAGCACATTGTTGGCACTGAGATACCTTGAGTTGACAGATCAGTGCAAAGATGGCAAGTGGATTACCTAGAATGGTTTACATCGTTTAGCGGGCCACAGGCTCGGATCGGGCCCCGGAGACCCCAGTCTGATTAGAAACGGGCCTCCGGGCAAAACACCGGATTTTAACCTGAGCATCGTTGTTTTTAAGCCAAAAAACGACGTTTAGGCCTTCAATTTTACAGTTTTCAGTTTTTAGGAAACTTTCCATTTTCGATATCATTTCAGAATTAGTATTTTCCATAATTTTTCCCCAAATTTATGTTTTCGGTGATTTTTGCTTTTTTTAGCTTTGGCCTTATAAATAAGAATTCACGTACGGAAAAAATATTATTATTGGTACTTGCATAATTTTAAATTAAACATCAGAGGTGTTTCTCAGTGTTTTTAGGGTTTCTTTTGTGTTTTCCCTGTGAAATATCTGTTGAAACTAGCCTGCAGAATAATCGCTATTATGCCCGGCGTCAGAGTGAGAGATATATAAAAGAGTTAAATACTTGGGTCATGATTAGTACAAAATAAAAATAGAAGAAAGGACGACGGAGAAGGATAAAAAGCGAAGATGAAAGCAATTTGGCTATGGCTTTTAAGGTTTGGGGATCTTGCACTTTAATACACATGTTTTTAATTTTGACACATTAACATGAGTTTTTAACACAAGGCTTGTAAGAGAAATAAGAAAAAGGAGAAAAACATTAGTCACATGTGTTTGTTTTAATGAGTAAAGTATCGAAAGATCTACGACAAATACTTTCATAATTTGGAGGAGAACTTTAAAATGTATTCAACAGTCGGTGTATTTGGTAAAAATTAAGAATGATGACAAAAATCATTTGAAAAATCTCATGCATAACATGAGTACATAAACTAATAGTAATACATAATAAAGAGGCTTTCGAGAGTGCTTTCGCGTTTTTGCTGTCGTTTTCGCTCCACGTATTGTTCCAGAACTTGATCATTTAGGTAAAAGTTTGATACCCAAGGGAGACAAACTGAAGATTTTACAATTAAAAAACACGGTAACTAATGAGGACGATAAAATCACATAAAAAAAATGAGTGAAATGGTTTCTTTAATTGGTAGGTATATTTTAAGGGGGTATCTGTATATTTTGAAACAACGAATTCTTATATGTAGGATAGACTAAACAACAGGCTGTATAATATGAGACAAAAGTAAATTGTTATTTCCTCTTACTAATTTTCAAATGCAAGATGCAACTTTCTCCGAGAGATTATATTAAATTAAATCTTTAAACCTGGGTTTGCTGGGTAAATTATTCCTTCATTTTTCCAAAGATCCTCACATAAACCAAGCAGCTTATTTACTCGGTTTTAAGGCATTCCCATAATGATATGCAGAATGACAAAATTAAACTCTTACGTAATTCAAAAGAAGATAATCATAATAGATTGTTTTTATAATTATTCTTGGGGCCAACTAGGCACACTTTCTTGTACAAATCCTGTAATAACTATTCCAAGAAAGGTTTATTCAAAAGAAACTACCTCCAAGAACACAATAATAGCCTTCCCTAGGTCGTCATTTGACCTTTATTACATCATATGATTTATTCAAAAGCAATACTACCTCCAGGAATACCTTTTATGGATAAACCTCAATAAGGGACCTTAAACCAAAAATGGGTGTTATCTTGTAGTGACTGAAACCTGCCTCCAAGAATAGCTTTTCCCATTCTTTCTCAGTTCTCTCTTTCCCGCTAACCAAAACCATCATCAACATGTCATAGTAAAGCTTTGCTTCAGTCAAATCATGTTCATCTTTCTCCTCATCGATCACAATATCAATGATAATCACCTTTCCTCCCTCACCTTGGCTTGCATTAATAGCTTCTCTGCATTTCTTCAGAATCTTCCTGCACTCCTCATCGTTACACGCATGTAAAACCAACTGCCAATAACAGCTCATTTAAACTATCAGAAAACTAAAAAAAGGCACAATTTAGTGTATAGATTACTAGTTCAACAAGAAAATTAATATGGCATTTTTATCAATTACTCCCATGAATAAGATTTCTAACATCTATGATTGTCGATTACAGAAACAATTATTAGTCAAAAAACTAACATGCTATCATTGAAGAATACAAAAGTACCCATTAGTCATGAAGTTAAGAGGAGGAGCTAAAAGTTATAAAGAAGTCAGAGATTGAAAAATCTGATTCTTGATTTAAAAAAAAAAAAAAAAAACCAAATGAGTGGTATATGCATCATCCGGACGGGTTTTAATTGAAAATAAATGCTACTAGAGGGTAAACTAGTTTTTACAAGTCACTACAAGAAACCAACAGAATTTTGATCAAGGAGGAAAAAGTCCATACCCTAAGTAGAATGGAATCTGCAGAAGGGATATTCTGAAACATATCACCTCCAACAAATTTCAAGTTCTCACTGTCTGGCAAGTTAGCTACAACATGTGGAAGGTCAAAGACTGTGCATTTTAATTGAGGGAAAGCCTCACATAAGATCTTGGAAATTGATCCTATGCCACCCCCAACATCGACGAGTGAACGCGCCCCCTCAAAAATTGGTTTGCAGTCTCTAATAACCAACTTCATCATCTGAGAATCATTGGCCATCGCATCATTGAAAAGTTTGTTAAAATCCGGGTTCTGATTCGTATAGCCCCAAAACTCCACACCATGTTCTGTCTCAAAGGCCGTGAGCTTATTCCCGCGAAACCAATCTCCCAAGAGATGCCATGGGGTCACTACGGCTGGATCAAGGGCTGCAAGAAGAAGATGTGACAAACAATTGGCCTTATTCTTGAGAAGCAAAGTAGAACGTGGTGTGAGAACATACGCCTTCTTCTTGATCATCATCAGGAATTTTTGTTGCAGCAAAGATGCCCGAGAGAACTAGTACGCGCATAAGCCGGTATACATAACTGGTTTCAACTGGGTGAATCTCAAGTGCTGAGATCAATTCAGGAAGAGTAATGGGCTGACCATGTTTGTGGATTATATCTGGTATTCCTAGCTGAACTGCACACTTGAGTGACATTGAACTTATGTAGTTGAAAACATGCTTATACAAATGAGATTGAGCTTGGAACATTTCACTTGCTGCCTCACCATGAAAGAGTTCCATGATTTTGCTGATCCCTCAAGTGCCTCACAGAAAAGTACTCCTCAATTCCCTGGTTGTGTGGTGGGAGATTGTTATCAGATATTTATCGTTTCAACCTTTCACATGATCGTGGTTTCTAGAGTTAAAAAGAAAAGTTGCTTAGGGAAAACGTTTTTCATATGGCTCTTGACAAATGGAAGCATACTCAGCAGGCCTTTCACATGATCGTGGTTTCTAGAGTTAAAAAGAAAAGTTGCCTAGGGAAAACGTTTTTCATATGGCTCTTGACAAATGGAAGCATACTCAGCAGGCCATGAATAAATTAAATGAAAATTAGGTGAGAATCAAGCCAAGTTCACTAAAAATGGGAAAATATATATAGTTTTTGTCTCAGCAACCCTCAAGTCCCTCACAGAAAACGAAAAGTTCTGCGTGTTTGCTTGTACGGGGGAGAGATTTTTATATCATTAAAATTTTCCATTTTAATATTACACATAAGCCCACTCTACTTGACCAGTAAATGACAGAGCTGGCAATAATCTTATAATTCAAATTTTTTTAAGACTTAATACTGCCATTTTAAGTTTAGTTGGTTGGGTCCTGAAATCAGTTTCAGATTATTGTTATGAAAAACTATGTTTGCATGGTTTTCAAGTTTATAATTTTTTATTTTCTATATAGGTTTCGATAATTTTGATGAAACTATGTCTATTAGAAAATCACATGTTGCATTAATACTAAAAATTATTTTAAAATTGAATAAATTTGCATAAATTAATTTGTTTTTAGAGATAATATTTTAAAAACAAACTAAATTAATTTACAACCCTAACATTCCTTTTACTTCTTTTCCATTTTACCATTTACATAGAGAATTAAAAATAAAAATAAAAAACCTATAAGTATTAGTCACTGATAGGATTTTGACTCAAATCCTCGTAAGAAAGAATTCTAATTGGTTTGGAAAAAGTAGTTTTCTACTTTATAGTTAATTGTTCTAGTAGAAGTAGTACTAGTTTCTTAATGGATTATTTTTTTGTACAAATAGTAGTTGCAGTCTACTGTGATGTTGCTATTCTTTACCTAATAGTATTAGAAAAATATCTTCTACATAAAGGGGGTCCTATAGAAGGTTTGAGGCACCCTTATAATTCTAATATACCTTTTAAACCAGAACGATTTACAATTAGAGTTAGGTTGAGAGCTTTGGGTGTATTGGAGATTTTGGGTTATGAGGTTGTCAGGGTAATAATTTTATTTTTCCTAAAGTTGTTGCTAAGGATTAATAAAATTGTGAGTTTATTGGTGGCGTAGGCAAAGAGGTTGTTGAAGCACATTAAATTGTTGTGCTTGATATTTGTTTGTTTATTTGCCTACTTTAATATTGTAAGTTTTTGTAGGTATATTTTAGAGGAAAAATCCCAATAAGTGGTTTCAGAGCCTGCTCATCTATTTGAAGAAATTGTGTATTACTATTTGTTGCGTCTGCACCATCATATCAACGGATATACCTAAATTTGAGATTCTTTTATTTAATGGAAGAAATAATTGTACTCTGTGGCGAGTACAATTCGAGATCTTTTAGTGCAACAAGATCTTGATTAGGCTTTAGAAGAAGAAAAGACAGAAGAGGTGACTGATAGAAGTTGACAATCGATTCAAAGGCTATGAGCTCTTACTCTCGAGATCAAATGAAGGAAACTACACCCAATAGTTTTTGGGATAAGCTTGAGAGATTCTATGCGTCAAATTTTCAATCAGTGGAAATTTCTTGATTTACATGCGGTGCAGCCAAGAATTCCCCGGCCTGCAGTCCACTTAAGTTTATTGTGAACAAAATATTATTAGGTTTTATAAGAAAGGAGTTAAATAAATATAAAGACAACTCTTGGATTGAATTTAATCCAGTTTTAGGTCCATTTTTTTTTTTTATAAAACTCTTCAAGACAAATTTTACTCTAAAGAGATTTAAGAAACTGCATTTAATCACCAAACGTCATCGAAGAAATGCAGAACTCAAAAGTGATTTGATTCACGTGTATTCATGAATCATGTGAGAGTGTGATGCAGGAGGATACGAGTCAGATGATGCTGAGTTGTCAGACAGCACATTGTTGGCACTGAGATACCTTGAGTTGACGGATCAGTGCAAAGATGGCAAGTGGATTTCCTAGAATGGTTTACATCGTTTAGCGGGCCACAGGCTCGGATCGGGCCCCGGAGACCCCAATCTGATTAGAAACGGGCCTCCGGGCAAAACGCCGGATTTTAACCTGAGCATCGTTGTTTTTAAGCCAAAAAACGACGTTTAGGCCTTCAATTTTACAGTTTTCAGTTTTTAGGAAACTTTCCATTTTCGATTTCATTTCAGAATTAGTATTTTCCATAATTTTTCCCCAAATTTATGTTTTCGGTGATTTTTGCTTTTTTTAGCTTTGGCCTTATAAATAAGAATTCACGTACGGAAAAAATATTATTATTGGTACTTGCATAATTTTAAATTAAACATCAGAGGTGTTTCTCAGTGTTTTTAGGGTTTCTTTTGTGTTTTCCCTGTGAAATATCTGTTGAAACTAGCCTGCAGAATAATCGCTATTATGCCCGGCGTCAGTCAGAGTGAGAGATATATAAAAGAGTTAAATACTTGGGTCATGATTAGTACAAAAGAAAAATAGAAGAAAGGACGACGGAGAAGGATAAAAAGCGAAGATGAAAGCAATTTGGCTATGGCTTTTAAGGTTTGGGGATCTTGCACTTTAATACACATGTTTTTAATTTTGACACATTAACATGAGTTTTTAACACAAGGCTTGTAAGAGAAATAAGAAAAAGGAGAAAAACATTAGTCACATGTGTTTGTTTTAATGAGTAAAGTATCGAAAGATCTACGACAAATACTTTCATAATTTGGAGGAGAACTTTAAAATGTATTCAACAGTCGGTGTATTTGGTAAAAATTAAGAATGATGACAAAAATCATTTGAAAAATCTCATGCATAACATGAGTACATAAACTAATAGTAATACATAATAAAGAGGCTTTCGAGAGTGCTTTCGCGTTTTTGCTGTCGTTTTCGCTCCACGTATTGTTCCAGAACTTGATCATTTAGGTAAAAGTTTGATACCCAAGGGAGACAAACTGAAGATTTTACAATTAAAAAACACGGTAACTAATGAGGACGATAAAATCACATAAAAAAAATGAGTGAAATGGTTTCTTTAATTGTTAGGTATATTTTAAGGGGGTATCTGTATATTTTGAAACAACGAATTCTTATATGTAGGATAGACTAAACAACAGGCTGTATAATATGAGACAAAAGTAAATTGTTATTTCCTCTTACTAATTTTCAAATGCAAGATGCAACTTTCTCCGAGAGATTATATTAAATTAAATCTTTAAACCTGGGTTTGCTGGGTAAATTATTCCTTCATTTTTCCAAAGATCCTCACATAAACCAAGCAGCTTATTTACTCGGTTTTAAGGCATTCCCATAATGATATGCAGAATGACAAAATTAAACTCTTACGTAATTCAAAAGAAGATAATCATAATAGATTGTTTTTATAATTATTCTTGGGGCCAACTAGGCACACTTTCTTGTACAAATCCTGTAATAACTATTCCAAGAAAGGTTTATTCAAAAGAAACTACCTCCAAGAACACAATAATAGCCTTCCCTAGGTCGTCATTTGACCTTTATTACATCATATGATTTATTCAAAAGCAATACTACCTCCAGGAATACCTTTTATGGATAAACCTCAATAAGGGACCTTAAACCAAAAATGGGTGTTATCTTGTAGTGACTGAAACCTGCCTCCAAGAATAGCTTTTCCCATTCTTTCTCAGTTCTCTCTTTCCCGCTAACCAAAACCATCATCAACATGTCATAGTAAAGCTTTGCTTCAGTCAAATCATGTTCATCTTTCTCCTCATCGATCACAATATCAATGATAATCACCTTTCCTCCCTCACCTTGGCTTGCATTAATAGCTTCTCTGCATTTCTTCAGAATCTTCCTGCACTCCTCATCGTTACACGCATGTAAAACCAACTGCCAATAACAGCTCATTTAAACTATCAGAAAACTAAAAAAAGGCACAATTTAGTGTATAGATTACTAGTTCAACAAGAAAATTAATATGGCATTTTTATCAATTACTCCCATGAATAAGATTTCTAACATCTATGATTGTCGATTACAGAAACAATTATTAGTCAAAAACTAACATGCTATCATTGAAGAATACAAAAGTACCCATTAGTCATGAAGTTAAGAGGAGGAGCTAAAAAGTTATAAAGAAGTCAGAGATTGAAAAATCTGATTCTTGATTTAAAAAAAAAAAAAAAAAACCAAATGAGTGGTATATGCATCATCCGGACGGGTTTTAATTGAAAATAAATGCTACTAGAGGGTAAACTAGTTTTTACAAGTCACTACAAGAAACCAACAGAATTTTGATCAAGGAGGAAAAAGTCCATACCCTAAGTAGAATGGAATCTGCAGAAGGGATATTCTGAAACATATCACCTCCAACAAATTTCAAGTTCTCACTGTCTGGCAAGTTAGCTACAACATGTGGAAGGTCAAAGACTGTGCATTTTAATTGAGGGAAAGCCTCACATAAGATCTTGGAAATTGATCCTATGCCACCCCCAACATCGACGAGTGAACGCGCCCCCTCAAAAATTGGTTTGCAGTCTCTAATAACCAACTTCATCATCTGAGAATCATTGGCCATCGCATCATTGAAAAGTTTGTTAAAATCCGGGTTCTGATTCGTATAGCCCCAAAACTCCACACCATGTTCTGTCTCAAAGGCCGTGAGCTTATTCCCGCGAAACCAATCTCCCAAGAGATGCCATGGGGTCACTACAGCTGGATCAAGCGCTGCAAGAAGAAGATGTGACAAACAATTGGCCTTATTCTTGAGAAGCAAAGTAGAACGTGGTGTGAGAACATACGCTTCTTCTTGATCATCATCAGGAATTTTTGTTGCAGCAAAGATGCCCGAGAGAACTAGTACGCGCATAAGCCGGTATACATAACTGGTTTCAACTGGGTGAATCTCAAGTGCTGAGATCAATTCAGGAAGAGTAATGGGCTGACCATGTTTGTGGATTATATCTGGTATTCCTAGCTGAACTGCACACTTGAGTGACATTGAACTTATGTAGTTGAAAACATGCTTATACAAATGAGATTGAGCTTGGAACATTTCACTTGCTGCCTCACCATGAAAGAGTTCCATGATTTTGCTGATCCCTCAAGTGCCTCACAGAAAAGTACTCCTCAATTCCCTGGTTGTGTGGTGGGAGATTGTTATCAGATATTTATCGTTTCAACCTTTCACATGATCGTGGTTTCTAGAGTTAAAAAGAAAAGTTGCTTAGGGAAAACGTTTTTCATATGGCTCTTGACAAATGGAAGCATACTCAGCAGGCCTTTCACATGATCGTGGTTTCTAGAGTTAAAAAGAAAAGTTGCCTAGGGAAAACGTTTTTCATATGGCTCTTGACAAATGGAAGCATACTCAGCAGGCCATGAATAAATTAAATGAAAATTAGGTGAGAATCAAGCCAAGTTCACTAAAAATGGGAAAATATATATAGTTTTTGTCTCAGCAACCCTCAAGTCCCTCACAGAAAACGAAAAGTTCTGCGTGTTTGCTTGTACGGGGGAGAGATTTTTATATCATTAAAATTTTCCATTTTAATATTACACATAAGCCCACTCTACTTGACCAGTAAATGACAGAGCTGGCAATAATCTTATAATTCAAATTTTTTTAAGACTTAATACTGCCATTTTAAGTTTAGTTGGTTGGGTCCTGAAATCAGTTTCAGATTATTGTTATGAAAAACTATGTTTGCATGGTTTTCAAGTTTATAATTTTTTATTTTCTATATAGGTTTCGATAATTTTGATGAAACTATGTCTATTAGAAAATCACATGTTGCATTAATACTAAAAATTATTTTAAAATTGAATAAATTTGCATAAATTAATTTGTTTTTAGAGATAATATTTTAAAAACAAACTAAATTAATTTACAACCTAACATTCCTTTTACTTCTTTTCCATTTTACCATTTACATAGAGAATTAAAAATAAAAAAAAAAAACCTATAAGTATTAGTCACTGATAGGATTTTGACTCAAATCCTCGTAAGAAAGAATTCTAATTGGTTTGGAAAAAGTAGTTTTCTACTTTATAGTTAATTGTTCTAGTAGAAGTAGTACTAGTTTCTTAATGTATTATTTTTTTGTACAAATAGTAGTTGCAGTCTACTGTGATGTTGCTATTCTTTACCTAATAGTATTAGAAAAATATCTTCTACATAAAGGGGGTCCTATAGAAGGTTTGAGGCACCCTTATAATTCTAATATACTTTTTAAACCAGAACGATTTACAATTAGAGTTAGGTTGAGAGCTTTGGGTGTATTGGAGATTTTGGGTTATGAGGTTGTCAGGGTAATAATTTTATTTTTCCTAAAGTTGTTGCTAAGGATTAATAAAATTGTGAGTTTATTGGTGGCGTAGGCAAAGAGGTTGTTGAAGCACATTAAATTGTTGTGCTTGATATTTGTTTGTTTATTTGCCTACTTTAATATTGTAAGTTTTTGTAGGTATATTTTAGAGGAAAAATCCCAATAAGTGGTTTCAGAGCCTGCTCATCTATTTGAAGAAATTGTGTATTACTATTTGTTGCGTCTGCACCATCATATCAACGGATATACCTAAATTTGAGATTCTTTTATTTAATGGAAGAAGTAATTGTACTCTGTGGCGAGTACAATTCGAGATCTTTTAGTGCAACAAGATCTTGATTAGGCTTTAGAAGAAGAAAAGACAGAAGAGGTGACTGATAGAAGTTGACAATCGATTCAAAGGCTATGAGCTCTTACTCTCGAGATCAAATGAAGGAAACTACACCCAATAGTTTTTGGGATAAGCTTGAGAGATTCTATGCGTCAAATTTTCAATCAGTGGAAATTTCTTGATTTACATGCGGTGCAGCCAAGAATTCCCCGGCCTGCAGTCCACTTAAGTTTATTGTGAACAAAATATTATTAGGTTTTATAAGAAAGGAGTTAAATAAATATAAAGACAACTCTTGGATTGAATTTAATCCAGTTTTAGGTCCATTTTTTTTTTTTATAAAACTCTTCAAGACAAATTTTACTCTAAAGAGATTTAAGAAACTGCATTTAATCACCAAACGTCATCGAAGAAATGCAGAACTCAAAAGTGATTTGATTCACGTGTATTCATGAATCATGTGAGAGTGTGATGCAGGAGGATACGAGTCAGATGATGCTGAGTTGTCAGACAGCACATTGTTGGCACTGAGATACCTTGAGTTGACAGATCAGTGCAAAGATGGCAAGTGGATTACCTAGAATGGTTTACATCGTTTAGCGGGCCACAGGCTCGGATCGGGCCCCGTAGACCCCAGTCTGATTGGAAACGGGCCTCCGGGCAAAACGCCGGATTTTAACCTGAGCATCGTTGTTTTTAAGCCAAAAAACGACGTTTAGGCCTTCAATTTTACAGTTTTCAGTTTTTAGGAAACTTTCCATTTTCGATTTCATTTCAGAATTAGTATTTTCCATAATTTTTCCCCAAATTTATGTTTTCGGTGATTTTTGCTTTTTTTAGCTTTGGCCTTATAAATAAGAATTCACGTACGGAAAAAATATTATTATTGGTACTTGCATAATTTTAAATTAAACATCAGAGGTGTTTCTCAGTGTTTTTAGGGTTTCTTTTGTGTTTTCCCTGTGAAATATCTGTTGAAACTAGCCTGCAGAATAATCGCTATTATGCCCGGCGTCAGAGTGAGAGATATATAAAAGAGTTAAATACTTGGGTCATGATTAGTACAAAAGAAAAATAGAAGAAAGGACGACGGAGAAGGATAAAAAGCGAAGATGAAAGCAATTTGGCTATGGCTTTTAAGGTTTGGGGATCTTGCACTTTAATACACATGTTTTTAATTTTGACACATTAACATGAGTTTTTAACACAAGGCTTGTAAGAGAAATAAGAAAAAGGAGAAAAACATTAGTCACATGTGTTTGTTTTAATGAGTAAAGTATCGAAAGATCTACGACAAATACTTTCATAATTTGGAGGAGAACTTTAAAATGTATTCAACAGTCGGTGTATTTGGTAAAAATTAAGAATGATGACAAAAATCATTTGAAAAATCTCATGCATAACATGAGTACATAAACTAATAGTAATACATAATAAAGAGGCTTTCGAGAGTGCTTTCGCGTTTTTGCTGTCGTTTTCGCTCCACGTATTGTTCCAGAACTTGATCATTTAGGTAAAAGTTTGATACCCAAGGGAGACAAACTGAAGATTTTACAATTAAAAAACACGGTAACTAATGAGGACGATAAAATCACATAAAAAAAATGAGTGAAATGGTTTCTTTAATTGGTAGGTATATTTTAAGGGGGTATCTGTATATTTTGAAACAACGAATTCTTATATGTAGGATAGACTAAACAACAGGCTGTATAATATGAGACAAAAGTAAATTGTTATTTCCTCTTACTAATTTTCAAATGCAAGATGCAACTTTCTCCGAGAGATTATATTAAATTAAATCTTTAAACCTGGGTTTGCTGGGTAAATTATTCCTTCATTTTTCCAAAGATCCTCACATAAACCAAGCAGCTTATTTACTCGGTTTTAAGGCATTCCCATAATGATATGCAGAATGACAAAATTAAACTCTTACGTAATTCAAAAGAAGATAATCATAATAGATTGTTTTTATAATTATTCTTGGGGCCAACTAGGCACACTTTCTTGTACAAATCCTGTAATAACTATTCCAAGAAAGGTTTATTCAAAAGAAACTACCTCCAAGAACACAATAATAGCCTTCCCTAGGTCGTCATTTGACCTTTATTACATCATATGATTTATTCAAAAGCAATACTACCTCCAGGAATACCTTTTATGGATAAACCTCAATAAGGGACCTTAAACCAAAAATGGGTGTTATCTTGTAGTGACTGAAACCTGCCTCCAAGAATAGCTTTTCCCATTCTTTCTCAGTTCTCTCTTTCCCGCTAACCAAAACCATCATCAACATGTCATAGTAAAGCTTTGCTTCAGTCAAATCATGTTCATCTTTCTCCTCATCGATCACAATATCAATGATAATCACCTTTCCTCCCTCACCTTGGCTTGCATTAATAGCTTCTCTGCATTTCTTCAGAATCTTCCTGCACTCCTCATCGTTACACGCATGTAAAACCAACTGCCAATAACAGCTCATTTAAACTATCAGAAAACTAAAAAAAGGCACAATTTAGTGTATAGATTACTAGTTCAACAAGAAAATTAATATGGCATTTTTATCAATTACTCCCATGAATAAGATTTCTAACATCTATGATTGTCGATTACAGAAACAATTATTAGTCAAAAACTAACATGCTATCATTGAAGAATACAAAAGTACCCATTAGTCATGAAGTTAAGAGGAGGAGCTAAAAAGTTATAAAGAAGTCAGAGATTGAAAAATCTGATTCTTGATTTAAAAAAAAAAAAAAAAAACCAAATGAGTGGTATATGCATCATCCGGACGGGTTTTAATTGAAAATAAATGCTACTAGAGGGTAAACTAGTTTTTACAAGTCACTACAAGAAACCAACAGAATTTTGATCAAGGAGGAAAAAGTCCATACCCTAAGTAGAATGGAATCTGCAGAAGGGATATTCTGAAACATATCACCTCCAACAAATTTCAAGTTCTCACTGTCTGGCAAGTTAGCTACAACATGTGGAAGGTCAAAGACTGTGCATTTTAATTGAGGGAAAGCCTCACATAAGATCTTGGAAATTGATCCTATGCCACCCCCAACATCGACGAGTGAACGCGCCCCCTCAAAAATTGGTTTGCAGTCTCTAATAACCAACTTCATCATCTGAGAATCATTGGCCATCGCATCATTGAAAAGTTTGTTAAAATCCGGGTTCTGATTCGTATAGCCCCAAAACTCCACACCATGTTCTGTCTCAAAGGCCGTGAGCTTATTCCCGCGAAACCAATCTCCCAAGAGATGCCATGGGGTCACTACAGCTGGATCAAGCGCTGCAAGAAGAAGATGTGACAAACAATTGGCCTTATTCTTGAGAAGCAAAGTAGAACGTGGTGTGAGAACATACGCTTCTTCTTGATCATCATCAGGAATTTTTGTTGCAGCAAAGATGCCCGAGAGAACTAGTACGCGCATAAGCCGGTATACATAACTGGTTTCAACTGGGTGAATCTCAAGTGCTGAGATCAATTCAGGAAGAGTAATGGGCTGACCATGTTTGTGGATTATATCTGGTATTCCTAGCTGAACTGCACACTTGAGTGACATTGAACTTATGTAGTTGAAAACATGCTTATACAAATGAGATTGAGCTTGGAACATTTCACTTGCTGCCTCACCATGAAAGAGTTCCATGATTTTGCTGATCCCTCAAGTGCCTCACAGAAAAGTACTCCTCAATTCCCTGGTTGTGTGGTGGGAGATTGTTATCAGATATTTATCGTTTCAACCTTTCACATGATCGTGGTTTCTAGAGTTAAAAAGAAAAGTTGCTTAGGGAAAACGTTTTTCATATGGCTCTTGACAAATGGAAGCATACTCAGCAGGCCTTTCACATGATCGTGGTTTCTAGAGTTAAAAAGAAAAGTTGCCTAGGGAAAACGTTTTTCATATGGCTCTTGACAAATGGAAGCATACTCAGCAGGCCATGAATAAATTAAATGAAAATTAGGTGAGAATCAAGCCAAGTTCACTAAAAATGGGAAAATATATATAGTTTTTGTCTCAGCAACCCTCAAGTCCCTCACAGAAAACGAAAAGTTCTGCGTGTTTGCTTGTACGGGGGAGAGATTTTTATATCATTAAAATTTTCCATTTTAATATTACACATAAGCCCACTCTACTTGACCAGTAAATGACAGAGCTGGCAATAATCTTATAATTCAAATTTTTTTAAGACTTAATACTGCCATTTTAAGTTTAGTTGGTTGGGTCCTGAAATCAGTTTCAGATTATTGTTATGAAAAACTATGTTTGCATGGTTTTCAAGTTTATAATTTTTTATTTTCTATATAGGTTTCGATAATTTTGATGAAACTATGTCTATTAGAAAATCACATGTTGCATTAATACTAAAAATTATTTTAAAATTGAATAAATTTGCATAAATTAATTTGTTTTTAGAGATAATATTTTAAAAACAAACTAAATTAATTTACAACCTAACATTCCTTTTACTTCTTTTCCATTTTACCATTTACATAGAGAATTAAAAATAAAAAAAAAAAACCTATAAGTATTAGTCACTGATAGGATTTTGACTCAAATCCTCGTAAGAAAGAATTCTAATTGGTTTGGAAAAAGTAGTTTTCTACTTTATAGTTAATTGTTCTAGTAGAAGTAGTACTAGTTTCTTAATGGATTATTTTTTTGTACAAATAGTAGTTGCAGTCTACTGTGATGTTGCTATTCTTTACCTAATAGTATTAGAAAAATATCTTCTACATAAAGGGGGTCCTATAGAAGGTTTGAGGCACCCTTATAATTCTAATATACTTTTTAAACCAGAACGATTTACAATTAGAGTTAGGTTGAGAGCTTTGGGTGTATTGGAGATTTTGGGTTATGAGGTTGTCAGGGTAATAATTTTATTTTTCCTAAAGTTGTTGCTAAGGATTAATAAAATTGTGAGTTTATTGGTGGCGTAGGCAAAGAGGTTGTTGAAGCACATTAAATTGTTGTGCTTGATATTTGTTTGTTTATTTGCCTACTTTAATATTGTAAGTTTTTGTAGGTATATTTTAGAGGAAAAATCCCAATAAGTGGTTTCAGAGCCTGCTCATCTATTTGAAGAAATTGTGTATTACTATTTGTTGCGTCTGCACCATCATATCAACGGATATACCTAAATTTGAGATTCTTTTATTTAATGGAAGAAGTAATTGTACTCTGTGGCGAGTACAATTCGAGATCTTTTAGTGCAACAAGATCTTGATTAGGCTTTAGAAGAAGAAAAGACAGAAGAGGTGACTGATAGAAGTTGACAATCGATTCAAAGGCTATGAGCTCTTACTCTCGAGATCAAATGAAGGAAACTACACCCAATAGTTTTTGGGATAAGCTTGAGAGATTCTATGCGTCAAATTTTCAATCAGTGGAAATTTCTTGATTTACATGCGGTGCAGCCAAGAATTCCCCGGCCTGCAGTCCACTTAAGTTTATTGTGAACAAAATATTATTAGGTTTTATAAGAAAGGAGTTAAATAAATATAAAGACAACTCTTGGATTGAATTTAATCCAGTTTTAGGTCCATTTTTTTTTTTTATAAAACTCTTCAAGACAAATTTTACTCTAAAGAGATTTAAGAAACTGCATTTAATCACCAAACGTCATCGAAGAAATGCAGAACTCAAAAGTGATTTGATTCACGTGTATTCATGAATCATGTGAGAGTGTGATGCAGGAGGATACGAGTCAGATGATGCTGAGTTGTCAGACAGCACATTGTTGGCACTGAGATACCTTGAGTTGACAGATCAGTGCAAAGATGGCAAGTGGATTACCTAGAATGGTTTACATCGTTTAGCGGGCCACAGGCTCGGATCGGGCCCCGTAGACCCCAGTCTGATTGGAAACGGGCCTCCGGGCAAAACGCCGGATTTTAACCTGAGCATCGTTGTTTTTAAGCCAAAAAACGACGTTTAGGCCTTCAATTTTACAGTTTTCAGTTTTTAGGAAACTTTCCATTTTCGATTTCATTTCAGAATTAGTATTTTCCATAATTTTTCCCCAAATTTATGTTTTCGGTGATTTTTGCTTTTTTTAGCTTTGGCCTTATAAATAAGAATTCACGTACGGAAAAAATATTATTATTGGTACTTGCATAATTTTAAATTAAACATCAGAGGTGTTTCTCAGTGTTTTTAGGGTTTCTTTTGTGTTTTCCCTGTGAAATATCTGTTGAAACTAGCCTGCAGAATAATCGCTATTATGCCCGGCGTCAGAGTGAGAGATATATAAAAGAGTTAAATACTTGGGTCATGATTAGTACAAAAGAAAAATAGAAGAAAGGACGACGGAGAAGGATAAAAAGCGAAGATGAAAGCAATTTGGCTATGGCTTTTAAGGTTTGGGGATCTTGCACTTTAATACACATGTTTTTAATTTTGACACATTAACATGAGTTTTTAACACAAGGCTTGTAAGAGAAATAAGAAAAAGGAGAAAAACATTAGTCACATGTGTTTGTTTTAATGAGTAAAGTATCGAAAGATCTACGACAAATACTTTCATAATTTGGAGGAGAACTTTAAAATGTATTCAACAGTCGGTGTATTTGGTAAAAATTAAGAATGATGACAAAAATCATTTGAAAAATCTCATGCATAACATGAGTACATAAACTAATAGTAATACATAATAAAGAGGCTTTCGAGAGTGCTTTCGCGTTTTTGCTGTCGTTTTCGCTCCACGTATTGTTCCAGAACTTGATCATTTAGGTAAAAGTTTGATACCCAAGGGAGACAAACTGAAGATTTTACAATTAAAAAACACGGTAACTAATGAGGACGATAAAATCACATAAAAAAAATGAGTGAAATGGTTTCTTTAATTGGTAGGTATATTTTAAGGGGGTATCTGTATATTTTGAAACAACGAATTCTTATATGTAGGATAGACTAAACAACAGGCTGTATAATATGAGACAAAAGTAAATTGTTATTTCCTCTTACTAATTTTCAAATGCAAGATGCAACTTTCTCCGAGAGATTATATTAAATTAAATCTTTAAACCTGGGTTTGCTGGGTAAATTATTCCTTCATTTTTCCAAAGATCCTCACATAAACCAAGCAGCTTATTTACTCGGTTTTAAGGCATTCCCATAATGATATGCAGAATGACAAAATTAAACTCTTACGTAATTCAAAAGAAGATAATCATAATAGATTGTTTTTATAATTATTCTTGGGGCCAACTAGGCACACTTTCTTGTACAAATCCTGTAATAACTATTCCAAGAAAGGTTTATTCAAAAGAAACTACCTCCAAGAACACAATAATAGCCTTCCCTAGGTCGTCATTTGACCTTTATTACATCATATGATTTATTCAAAAGCAATACTACCTCCAGGAATACCTTTTATGGATAAACCTCAATAAGGGACCTTAAACCAAAAATGGGTGTTATCTTGTAGTGACTGAAACCTGCCTCCAAGAATAGCTTTTCCCATTCTTTCTCAGTTCTCTCTTTCCCGCTAACCAAAACCATCATCAACATGTCATAGTAAAGCTTTGCTTCAGTCAAATCATGTTCATCTTTCTCCTCATCGATCACAATATCAATGATAATCACCTTTCCTCCCTCACCTTGGCTTGCATTAATAGCTTCTCTGCATTTCTTCAGAATCTTCCTGCACTCCTCATCGTTACACGCATGTAAAACCAACTGCCAATAACAGCTCATTTAAACTATCAGAAAACTAAAAAAAGGCACAATTTAGTGTATAGATTACTAGTTCAACAAGAAAATTAATATGGCATTTTTATCAATTACTCCCATGAATAAGATTTCTAACATCTATGATTGTCGATTACAGAAACAATTATTAGTCAAAAACTAACATGCTATCATTGAAGAATACAAAAGTACCCATTAGTCATGAAGTTAAGAGGAGGAGCTAAAAAGTTATAAAGAAGTCAGAGATTGAAAAATCTGATTCTTGATTTAAAAAAAAAAAAAAAAAAACCAAATGAGTGGTATATGCATCATCCGGACGGGTTTTAATTGAAAATAAATGCTACTAGAGGGTAAACTAGTTTTTACAAGTCACTACAAGAAACCAACAGAATTTTGATCAAGGAGGAAAAAGTCCATACCCTAAGTAGAATGGAATCTGCAGAAGGGATATTCTGAAACATATCACCTCCAACAAATTTCAAGTTCTCACTGTCTGGCAAGTTAGCTACAACATGTGGAAGGTCAAAGACTGTGCATTTTAATTGAGGGAAAGCCTCACATAAGATCTTGGAAATTGATCCTATGCCACCCCCAACATCGACGAGTGAACGCGCCCCCTCAAAAATTGGTTTGCAGTCTCTAATAACCAACTTCATCATCTGAGAATCATTGGCCATCGCATCATTGAAAAGTTTGTTAAAATCCGGGTTCTGATTCGTATAGCCCCAAAACTCCACACCATGTTCTGTCTCAAAGGCCGTGAGCTTATTCCCGCGAAACCAATCTCCCAAGAGATGCCATGGGGTCACTACAGCTGGATCAAGCGCTGCAAGAAGAAGATGTGACAAACAATTGGCCTTATTCTTGAGAAGCAAAGTAGAACGTGGTGTGAGAACATACGCTTCTTCTTGATCATCATCAGGAATTTTTGTTGCAGCAAAGATGCCCGAGAGAACTAGTACGCGCATAAGCCGGTATACATAACTGGTTTCAACTGGGTGAATCTCAAGTGCTGAGATCAATTCAGGAAGAGTAATGGGCTGACCATGTTTGTGGATTATATCTGGTATTCCTAGCTGAACTGCACACTTGAGTGACATTGAACTTATGTAGTTGAAAACATGCTTATACAAATGAGATTGAGCTTGGAACATTTCACTTGCTGCCTCACCATGAAAGAGTTCCATGATTTTGCTGATCCCTCAAGTGCCTCACAGAAAAGTACTCCTCAATTCCCTGGTTGTGTGGTGGGAGATTGTTATCAGATATTTATCGTTTCAACCTTTCACATGATCGTGGTTTCTAGAGTTAAAAAGAAAAGTTGCTTAGGGAAAACGTTTTTCATATGGCTCTTGACAAATGGAAGCATACTCAGCAGGCCTTTCACATGATCGTGGTTTCTAGAGTTAAAAAGAAAAGTTGCCTAGGGAAAACGTTTTTCATATGGCTCTTGACAAATGGAAGCATACTCAGCAGGCCATGAATAAATTAAATGAAAATTAGGTGAGAATCAAGCCAAGTTCACTAAAAATGGGAAAATATATATAGTTTTTGTCTCAGCAACCCTCAAGTCCCTCACAGAAAACGAAAAGTTCTGCGTGTTTGCTTGTACGGGGGAGAGATTTTTATATCATTAAAATTTTCCGTTTTAATATTACACATAAGCCCACTCTACTTGACCAGTAAATGACAGAGCTGGCAATAATCTTATAATTCAAATTTTTTTAAGACTTAATACTGCCATTTTAAGTTTAGTTGGTTGGGTCCTGAAATCAGTTTCAGATTATTGTTATGAAAAACTATGTTTGCATGGTTTTCAAGTTTATAATTTTTTATTTTCTATATAGGTTTCGATAATTTTTATGAAACTACGTCTATTAGAAAATCACATGTTGCATTAATACTAAAAATTATTTTAAAATTGAATAAATTTGCATAAATTAATTTGTTTTTAGAGATAATGTTTTAAAAACAAACTAAATTAATTTACAACCTAACATTCCTTTTACTTCTTTTCCATTTTACCATTTACATAGAGAATTAAAAATCAAAAAAAAAAAACCTATAAGTATTAGTCACTGATAGGATTTTGACTCAAATCCTCGTAAGGAAGAATTCTAATTGGTTTGGAAAAAGTAGTTTTCTATTTTATAGTTAATTGTTCTAGTAGCAGTAGTACTAGTTTCCTAATGGATTATTTTTTTGTACAAATAGTAGTTGTAGTCTACTGTGATGTTGCTATTCTTTACCTAATAGTATTAGAAAAATATCTTCTACATAAAGGGGGTCCTATAGAAGGTTTGAGGCACCCTTATAATTCTAATATACTTTTTAAACCAGAACGATTTACAATTAGAGTTAGGTTGAGAGCTTTGGGTGTATTGGAGATTTTGGGTTACGAGGTTGTCAGGGTAATAATTTTATTTTTCCTAAAGTTGTTGCTAAGGATTAATAAAATTGTGAGTTTATTGGTGGCGTAGGCAAAGAGGTTGTTGAAGCACATTAAATTGTTGTGCTTGATATTTGTTTGTTTATTTGCCTACTTTAATATTGTAAGTTTTTGTAGGTATATTTTAGAGGTAAAATCCCAATAAGAGGTTTCAGAGCCTGCTCATCTATTTGAAGAAATTGTGTGTTACTATTTGTTGCGTCTGCACCATCATATCAACGGATATACCTAAATTTGAGATTCTTTTATTTAATAGAAGAAATAATTGTACTCTGTGACGAGTACAATTCGAGATCTTTTAGTGCAACAAGATCTTGATTAGGCTTTAGAAGAAGAAAAGACAGAAGAGGTGACTGATAGAAATTGACAATCGATTCAAAGGCTATGAGCTCTTACTCTCGAGATCAAATGAAGGAAACTACACCAAATAGTTTGTAGGATAAGCTTGATAGATTCTATGCGTCAAATTTTCAATCAGTGGAAATTTCTTGATTTACATGCGGTGCAGCCAAGAATTCCCCGGCCTGCAGTCCACTTAAGTTTATTGTGAACAAAATATTATTAGGTTTTATAAGAAAGGAGTTAAATAAATATAAAGACAACTCTTGGATTGAATTTAATCCAGTTTTAGGTCCATTTTTTTTTTTATAAAACTCTTCAAGACAAATTTTACTCTAAAGAGATTTAAGAAACTGCATTTAATCACCAAACGTCATCGAAGAAATGCAGAACTCAAAAGTGATTTGATTCACGTGTATTCATGAATCATGTGAGAGTGTGATGCAGGAGGATACGAGTCAGATGATGCTGAGTTGTCAGACAGCACATTGTTGGCACTGAGATACCTTGAGTTGACAGATCAGTGCAAAGATGGCAAGTGGATTACCTAGAATGGTTTACATCGTTTAGCGGGCCACAGGCTCGGATCGGGCCCCGGAGACCCCAGTCTGAATGAAAACGGGCCTCCGGGCAAAATGCCGGATTTTAACCTGAGCATCGTTGTTTTTAAGCCAAAAAACGACGTTTAGGCCTTCAATTTTACAGTTTTCAGTTTTTAGGAAACTTTCTATTTTCGATTTCATTTCAGAGTCAGTATTTTCCATAATTTTTCCTCAAATTTATGTTTTCGGGGATTTGTGCTTTTTTTAGCTTTGGCCTTATAAATAAGGAATTCACGTACGGAAAAAAATATTATTATTGGTATTTGCATAATTTTAAATTAAACATCAGAGGTGTTTCTCAGTGTTTTTAGGGTTTCTTTTGTGTTTTTCCCTGATAGGATTAGTCACTGATAACCTATAAGTATTAGTCACTAATAAGATTTTGACTCAAATCCTCATAAGGAAGAATTCTAATTGGTTTGGAAAAAGTAGTTTTCTATTTTTTCGTTAGTTATTCTAGTAGAAGTAGTACTAGTTTCCTAATAGATTATTTTATTTGTACAAATAGTAGTTGTAGTCTACTGTGATGTTGCTATTCTTTACCTAATAGTATTAGAAAAATATCTTCTACATAAAGGGGGTCCTATAGAAGGTTTGAGGCACCATTATAATTCTAATATACTTTTTAAACCAGAACGATTTACAATTAGAGTTAGGTTGAGAGCTTTGGGTGTATTAGAGATTTTGGGTTATGAGGTTGTCAGGGTAATAATTTTATTTTTCCTAAAGTTTTTGCTAAGGATTAATAAAATTGTGAGTTTATTGGTGGCGTAGGCAAAGAGGTTGTTGAACCACATTAAATTGTTGTGCTTGATATTTGTTTGTTTATTTGCCTACTTTAATATTGTAAGTTTTTGTAGGTATATTTTAGAGGTAAAATCCCAATAAGTGGTTTAATAGCCTGCTCATCTATTTGAAGAAATTGTGTGTTACTATTTGTTGCGTCTGCACCATCATATCAACGGATATACCTAAATTTGAGATTCTTTTATTTAATGGAAGAAATAATTGTACTCTGTGGCGAGTACAATTCGAGATCTTTTAGTGCAACAAGATCTTGATTAGGATTTAGAAGAAGAAAAGACAGAAGTGGTGACTGATAGAAATTGACAATCGATTCAAAGGCTATGAGCTCTTACTCTCGAGATCAAATGAAGGAAACTACATTCAAGAGTTTGTGGGATAAGCTCAAGAGATTCTATGTGTCAAATTTTCAATCAGTGGAAATTTCTTGATTTACATGCGGTGCAGCCAAGAATTCCCCGGTCTGCAGTCCACTTAAGTTTATTGTGAACCAAATATTATTAGGTTTTATAAGGAAGAAGTTAAATAAATATAAAGACAACGCTTGGATTGAATTTACTCTAGTTTTATGTCCAGTTTTTTTAAATCTCTTCGAGACAAATTTTACTCTAAAGAGATTTAAGAAACTGCATTTAATCACCAAACGTCATCGAAGAAATGCAGAACTCAAAAGTGATTGGATTCACGTGTATTCATGAATCATGTGAGAGTGTGATGCAGGAGGATACGAGTCAGATGATGCTGAGTTGTCAGATAGCACATTGTTGGCACTGAGATACCTTGAGTTGATAGATCAGTGCAAAGATGGCAAGTGGATTACCTAGAAATGCTTACATCATTTAGCGAGCCACAGGCTCGGATCGGTCCCCGGAGACCCCAGTCTGATTGGAAACGGGCCTCCGGGCAAAACACAGGATTTTAACCTGAGCATCGTTGTTTTTAAGCCAAAAAACGACGTCTAGGCCTTCAATTTTACAGTTTTCAATTTTTAGGAAACTTTCTATTTTCGATTTCATTTCAGAGTTAGTATTTTCCATAATTTTTCCCCAAATTTATGTTTTTGGGGATTTGTGCTTTTTTTTAGCTTTGGCCTTATAAATAAGGAATTCAGGTACGGAAAAAATATTATTATTGGTATTTGCATAATTTTAAATTAAACATCAGAGGTGTTTCTCAGTGTTTTTAGCGTTTCTTTTGTGTTTTTCCCTGATAGGATTAGTCACTGATAACCTATAAGTATTAGTCACTAATAAGATTTTGACTCAAATCCTCATAAGGAAGAATTCTAATCGGTTTGGAAAAAGTAGTTTTCTATTTTTTCGTTAGTTGTTCTAGTAGAAGTAGCACTAGTTTCCTAATAGATTATTTTTTTTGTACAAATAGTAGTTGTAGTCTACTGTGATGTTGCTATTCTTTACCTAATAGTATTAAAAAAATATCTTCTATATAAAGAGGGTCCTATAGAAGGTTTGAGGCACCCTTATAATTCCAATATACTTTGTAAACCAGAACGATTTACAATTAGAGTTAGGTTGAGAGCTTTGGGTGTATTGGGGATTTTGGGTTTTGAGGTTGTCAGGGTAATAATTTTATTTTTCCTAAAGTTTTTGCTAAGGATTAATAAAATTGTGAGTTTATTGGTGGCGTAGGCAAAGAGGTTGTTGAACCACATTAAATTGTTGTGCTTGATATTTGTTTGTTTATTTGCCTACTTTAATATTGTAAGTTTTTGTAGGAATATTTTAGAGGTAAAACCCCAATAAGTGGTTTCAGAGCCTGCTCATCTAGTTGAAGAAATTGTGTGTTACTATTTGTTGCGTCTGCACCATCATATCAACGGGTATACCGAAATTTGAGATTCTTTTATTTAATGGAAGAAATAATTGTACTCTGTGGCGAGTACAATTCGAGATCTTTTAGTGCAACAAGATCTTGATTAGGTTTTAGAGGAAGAAAAGACAGAAGTGGTGACTGATAGAAATTGACAATCGATTTAAAGGCTATGAGCTCTTACTCTCGAGATTGAATGAAGGAAACTACATTCAAGAGTTTGTGGGATAAGCTCGAGAGATTCTATGTGTCAAATTTTCAATCAGTGGAAATTTCTTGATTTACATGCGGTGCAGCCAAGAATTCCCCGGTATGCAGTCAACTTAAGTTTATTGTGAACCAAATATTATTAGGTTTTATAAGGAAGAAGTTAAATAAATATAAAGACAACGCTTGGATTGAATTTACCCCAGTTTTAAGTACATTTTTTTAAATCTCTTCGAGACAAATTTTACTCTAAAAAGATTTAAGAAACTGCATTTAATCACAAAACATCACCGAAGAAATGCAGAACTCAAAAGTGATTTGATTCACGTGTATTCATGAATCATGTGAGAGTGTGATGCAGGAGGATACGAGTCAGATGATGCTGAGTTGTCAGATAGCACATTGTTGGCACTGAGATACCTTGAGTTGACAGATCAGTGCAAAGATGGCAAGTGGATTACCTAGAATGGTTTACATCGTTTAGCGGGCCACAGGCTCGGATCGGGCCCCGGAGACCCCAGTCTGATTGGAAACGGGCCTCCGGGCAAAATACCGGATTTTAACCTGAGCATCGTTGTTTTTAAGCCAAAAAACGACGTCTAGGCCTTCAATTTTACAGTTTTCAGTTTTTAGGAAACTTTCCATTTTCGATTTCATTTCAGAATTAGTATTTTCCATAATTTTTCCCCAAATTTATGTTTTCGGTGATTTTTGCTTTTTTTAGCTTTGGCCTTATAAATAAGAATTCACGTACGGAAAAAATATTATTATTGGTACTTGCATAATTTTAAATTAAACATCAGAGGTTTTTCTCAGTGTTTTTAGGGTTTCTTTTGTGTTTTCCCTGTGAAATATCTGTTGAAACTAGCCTGCAGAATAATCGCTATTATGCCCGGCGTCAGAGTGAGAGATATATAAAAGAGTTAAATACTTGGGTCATGATTAGTACAAAAGAAAAATAGAAGAAAGGACGACGGAGAAGGATAAAAAGCGAAGATGAAAGCAATTTGGCTATGGCTTTTAAGGTTTGGGGATCTTGCACTTTAATACACATGTTTTTAATTTTGACACATTAACATGAGTTTTTAACACAAGGCTTGTAAGAGAAATAAGAAAAAGGAGAAAAACATTAGTCACATGTGTTTGTTTTAATGAGTAAAGTATCGAAAGATCTACGACAAATACTTTCATAATTTGGAGGAGAACTTTAAAATGTATTCAACAGTCGGTGTATTTGGTAAAAATTAAGAATGATGACAAAAATCATTTGAAAAATCTCATGCATAACATGAGTACATAAACTAATAGTAATACATAATAAAGAGGCTTTCGAGAGTGCTTTCGCGTTTTTGCTGTCGTTTTCGCTCCACGTATTGTTCCAGAACTTGATCATTTAGGTAAAAGTTTGATACCCAAGGGAGACAAACTGATAAAATGAAGATTTTACAATTAAAAAAACACGGTAACTAATGAGGACGATAAAATCACATAAAAAAAATGAGTGAAATGGTTTCTTTAATTGGTAGGTATATTTTAAGGGGGTATCTGTATATTTTGAAACTACAGATTCTTATATGTAGGATAGACTAAACAACAGGCTGTATAATATGAGACAAAAGTAAATTGTTATTTCCTCTTACTAATTTTCAAATGCAAGATGCAACTTTTTCCGAGAGATTATATTAAATTAAATCTTTAAACCTGGGTTTGCTGGGTAAATTATTCCTTCATTTTTCCAAAGATCCTCACATAAACCAAGCAGCTTATTTACTCGGTTTTAAGGCATTCCCATAATGATATGCAGAATGACAAAATTAAACTCTTACGTAATTCAAAAGAAGATAATCATAATAGATTGTTTTTATAATTATTCTTGGGGCCAACTAGGCCCACTTTCTTGTACAAATCCTGTAATAACTATTCCAAGAAAGGTTTATTCAAAAGAAACTACCTCCAAGAACACAATAATAGCCTTCCCTAGGTCGTCATTTGACCTTTATTACATCATATGATTTATTCAAAAGCAATACTACCTCCAGGAATACCTTTTATGGATAAACCTCAATAAGGGACCTTAAACCAAAAATGGGTGTTATCTTGTAGTGACTGAAACCTGCCTCCAAGAATAGCTTTTCCCATTCTTTCTCAGTTCTCTCTTTCCCGCTAACCAAAACCATCATCAACATGTCATAGTAAAGCTTTGCTTCAGTCAAATCATGTTCATCTTTCTCCTCATCGATCACAATATCAATGATAATCACCTTTCCTCCCTCACCTTGGCTTGCATTAATAGCTTCTCTGCATTTCTTCAGAATCTTCCTGCACTCCTCATCGTTACACGCATGTAAAACCAACTGCCAATAACAGCTCATTTAAACTATCAGAAAACTAAAAAAAGGCACAATTTAGTGTATAGATTACTAGTTCAACAAGAAAATTAATATGGCATTTTTATCAATTACTCCCATGAATAAGATTTCTAACATCTATGATTGTCGATTACAGAAACAATTATTAGTCAAAAACTAACATGCTATCATTGAAGAATACAAAAGTACCCATTAGTCATGAAGTTAAGAGGAGGAGCTAAAAGTTATAAAGAAGTCAGAGATTGAAAAATCTGATTCTTGATTTAAAAAAAAAAAAAAAAAACCAAATGAGTGGTATATGCATCATCCGGACGGGTTTTAATTGAAAATAAATGCTACTAGAGGGTAAACTAGTTTTTACAAGTCACTACAAGAAACCAACAGAATTTTGATCAAGGAGGAAAAAGTCCATACCCTAAGTAGAATGGAATCTGCAGAAGGGATATTCTGAAACATATCACCTCCAACAAATTTCAAGTTCTCAGTGTCTGGCAAGTTAGCTACAACATGTGGAAGGTCAAAGACTGTGCATTTCAATTGAGGGAAAGCCTCACATAAGATCTTGGAAATTGATCCTATGCCACCCCCAACATCGACGAGTGAACGCGCCCCCTCAAAAATTGGTTTGCAGTCTCTAATAACCAACTTCATCATCTGAGAATCATTGGCCATCGCATCATTGAAAAGTTTGTTAAAATCCGGGTTCCGATTCGTATAGCCCCAAAACTCCACACCATGTTCTGTCTCAAAGGCCGTGAGCTTATTCCCGCGAAACCAATCTCCCAAGAGATGCCATGGGGTCACTACAGCTGGATCAAGCGCTGCAAGAAGAAGATGTGACAAACAATTGGCATTATTCTTGAGAAGCAAAGTAGAACGTGGTGTGAGAACATACGCTTCTTCTTGATCATCATCATGAATTTTTGTTGCAGCAAAGATGCCCGAGAGAACTAGTACGCGCATAAGCCGGTATACATAACTGGTTTTAACTGGGTGAATCTCAAGTGCTGAGATCAATTCAGGAAGAGTAATGGGCTGACCATGTTTGTGGATTATATCTGGTATTCCTAGCTGAACTGCACACTTGAGTGACATTGAACTTATGTAGTTGAAAACATGCTTATACAAATGAGATTGAGCTTGGAACATGTCACTTGCTGCCTCACCATGAAAGGGTTCCATGATTTTGCTGATCCCTCAAGTGCCTCACAGAAAAGTACTCCTCAATTCCCTGGTTGTGTGGTGGGAGATTGTTATCAGATATTTATCGTTTCAACTTTTCACATGATCGTGGTTTCTAGAGTTAAAAAGAAAAGTTGCTTAGGGAAAACGTTTTTCATATGGCTCTTGACTAATGGAAGCATACTCAGCAGGCCATGAATAAATTAAATGAAAATTAGATGAGAATCAAGCCAAGTTCACTAAAAATGGGAAAATATATATAGTTTTTGTCTCAGCAACCCTCAAGTCCCTCACAGAAAACGAAAAGTTCTGCGTGTTTGCTTGTACGGGGGAGAGATTTTTATAACATTAAAATTTTCCATTTTAATATTACACATAAGCCCACTCTACTTGACCAGTAAATGACAGAGCTGGCAATAATCTTATAATTCAAATTTTTTTAAGACTTAATACTGCCATTTTAAGTTTAGTTGGTTGGGTCCTGAAATCAGTTTCAGATTATTGTTATGAAAAACTATGTTTGCATGGTTTTCAAGTTTATAATTTTTTATTTTCTATATAGGTTTCGATAATTTTTATGAAACTATGTCTATTAGAAAATCACATGTTGCATTAATACTAAAAATTATTTTAAAATTGAATAAATTTGCATAAATTAATTTGTTTTTAGAGATAATGTTTTAAAAACAAACTAAATTAATTTACAACCTAACATTCCTTTTACTTCTTTTCCATTTTACCATTTGCATAGAGAATTAAAAATCAAAAAAAAAAAAACCTATAAGTATTAGTCACTGATAGGATTTTGACTCAAATCCTCGTAAGGAAGAATTCTAATTGGTTTGGAAAAAGTAGTTTTCTATTTTATAGTTAATTGTTCTAGTAGCAGGAGTACTAGTTTCCAAATGGATTATTTTTTTTGTACAAATAGTAGTTGTAGTCTACTGTGATGTTGCTATTCTTTACCTAATAGTATTAGAAAAATATCTTCTACATAAAGGGGGTCCTATAGAAGGTTTGAGGCACCCTTATAATTCTAATATACTTTTTAAACCAGAACGATTTACAATTAGAGTTAGGTTGAGAGCTTTGGGTGTATTCGAGATTTTGGGTTATGAGGTTGTCAGGGTAATAATTTTATCTTTCCTAAAGTTGTTGCTAAGGATTAATAAAATTGTGAGTTTATTGGTGGCGTAGGCAAAGAGGTTGTTGAAGCACATTAAATTGTTGTGCTTGATATTTGTTTGTTTATTTGCCTACTTTAATATTGTAAGTTTTTGTAGGTATATTTTAGAGATAAAATCCCAATAAGTGGTTTCATAGCCTGCTTATCTATTTGAAGAAATCATGTGTTACTATTTGTTGTGTTTGCTCCATCATATCAATGGGCATACCTAAATTTGAGATTCCTTTATTTAATGGAAGAAATAATTGTATTCTGTGGCGAGTACAATTCGAGATCTTTTAGTGCAACAAGATCTTAATTAGGCTTTAGGGGAAGAAAAGACAGAAGAGGTGACAGATAGAAATTGACAATCGATTAAAAGACTGTGAGCTCTTACTCACGAGATCAAATGAAGGAAACTACACCCAATAGTTTGTGGGATAAGCTTGAGAGATTCTATGCGTCAAATTTTCAATCAGTGGAAATTTCTTGATTTACATCCAGTGCAGCCAAGAATTCCCCGGCCTGCAGTCCACTTAAGTTTATTGTAAACCAAATATTATTAGGTTTTATAAGAAAGGAGTTAAATAAATATAAAGACAACTCTTGGATTGAATTTAATCCAGTTTTAGGTCCATTTTTTTTTTTATAAAACTCTTCAAGACAAATTTTACTCTAAAGAGATTTAAGAAATTGCATTTAATCACCAAACATCACCGAAGAAATGCAGAACTCAAAAGTGATTTGATTCACGTGTATTCATGAATCATGTGAGAGTGTGATGCAGGAGGATACGAGTCAGATGATGCTGAGTTGTCAGATAGCACATTGTTGGCACTGAGATACCTTGAGTTGATAGATCAGTGCAAAGATGGCAAGTGGATTACCTAGAAATGTTTACATCGTTTAGCGAGCCACAGGCTCGGATCGGGCCCTTGAGACCCCAGTCTGATTGGAAACGGGCCTCCGGGCAAAACACAGGATTTTAACCTGAGCATCGTTGTTTTTAAGCCAAAAAACGACGTCTAGGCCTTCAATTTTACAGTTTTCAGTTTTTAGGAAACTTTGTATTTTCGATTTCATTTCAGAGTTAGTATTTTCCATAATTTTTCCCCAAATTTATGTTTTCGTGGATTTGTGCTTTTTTTAGCTTTGGCCTTATAAATAAGGAATTCACGTACGGAAAAAATATTATTATTGGTATTTGCATAATTTTAAATTAAACATCAGAGGTGTTTCTCAGTGTTTTTAGGGTTTCTTTTGTGTTTTTCCCTGATAGGATTAGTCACTGATAACCTATAAGTATTAGTCACTGATAGGATTTTGACTCAAATCCTCGTAAGGAAGAATTCTAATTGGTTTGGAAAAAGTAGTTTTCTATTTTATAGTTAATTGTTCTAGTAGCAGTAGTACTAGTTTCCTAATGGATTATTTTTTTGTACAAATAGTAGTTGTAGTCTACTGTGATGTTGCTATTCTTTACCTAATAGTATTAGAAAAATATCTTCTACATAAAGGGGGTCCTATAGAAGGTTTGAGGCACCCTTATAATTCTAATATACTTTTTAAACCAGAACGATTTACAATTAGAGTTAGGTTGAGAGCTTTGGGTGTATTGGGGATTTTGGGTTATGAGGTTGTCAGGGTAATAATTTTATTTTTCCTAAAGTTTGTGCTAAGGATTAATAAAATTGTGAGTTTATTGGTGGCGTAGGCAAAGAGGTTGTTGAACCACATTAAATTGTTGTGCTTGATATTTTTTTGTTTATTTGCCTACTTTAATATTGTAAGTTTTTGTAGGAATATTTTAGAGGTAAAACCCCAATAAGTGGTTTCAGAGCCTGCTCATCTAGTTGAAGAAATTGTGTGTTACTATTTGTTGCGTCTGCACCATCATATCAACGGGTATACCGAAATTTGAGATTCTTTTATTTAATGGAAGAAATAATTGTACTCTGTGGCGAGTACAATTCGAGATCTTTTAGTGCAACAAGATCTTGATTAGGCTTTAGAGGAAGAAAAGACAGAAGTGGTGACTGATAGGAATTGACAATCGATTCAAAGGCTATGAGCTCTTACTCTCGAGATTGAATGAAGGAAACTACATTCAAGAGTTTGTGGGATAAGCTCGAGAGATTCTATGTGTCAAATTTTCAATCAGTGGAAATTTCTTGATTTACATGTGGTGCAGCCAAGAATTCCCCGGTCTGCAGTCAACTTAAGTTTATTGTGAACCAAATATTATTAGGTTTTATAAGGAAGAAGTTAAATAAATATAAAGACAACGCTTGGATTGAATTTACCCCAGTTTTAAGTACAGTTTTTTTAAATCTCTTCGAGACAAATTTTACTCTAAAAAGATTTAAGAAACTGCATTTAATCACCAAACATCACCGAAGAAATGCAGAACTCAAAAGTGATTTGATTCACGTGTATTCATGAATCATGTGAGAGTGTGATGCAGGAGGATACGAGTAAGATGATGCTGAGTTGTCAGATAGCACATTGTTGGCACTGAGATACCTTGAGTTAGCAGATCAGTGCAAAGATGGCAAGTGGATTACTTAAAATGGTTTACACCGTTTAGCAGGCCACAGGCTCGGATCGGGCCCCGTAGACCTCACTCTGATTAGAAACGGGCCTCCGGTCAAAACATAGGATTTTAACCTGAGCATCATTGTTTTTAAACCAAAAAACGACGTTTAGGCCTTCAATTTTACCGTTTTCAGTTTTTAGGAAACTTTTCATTTTCGATTTCATTTCAGAATTAGTATTTTCCATAATTTTTCCCCAAATTTATGTTTTCGGGGATTTTTGCTTTTTTTAGCTTTGGCCTTATAAATAAGGAATTCACGTACGGAAAAAATGTTATTATTAGTACTTGCATAATTTTAAATTAAACATCAGAGGTGTTTCTCAGTGTTTTTAGGGTTTCTTTTGTGTTTTTTCCTGTGAAATATCTGTTGAAACTAGCCTGCAGAATAATCCCTATTATGCCCGGCGTCAGAGTGAGAGATATATAAAAGAGTTAGATACTTGGGTCATGATTAGTACATAAGAAAAATAGAAGAAAGGACGATGGAGAAGGAAAAAATAGCGAATATGAAAGCAATTTGGCTATGGCTTTTAAGGTTTGGGGATCTTGCACTTTAACACACATGTTTTTAATTTTGACACATTAACATGAGTTTTTAACACAAGGCTTGTAAGAGAAATAAGAAAAAGGAGAAAAACATTAGTCACATGTGTTTGTTTTAATGAGTAAAGTATCGAAAGATCTACAACAAATACTTTCATAATTTGGAGGAGAACTTTAAAATGTATTCAACAGTCGGCGTATTTGGTAAAAATTAAGAATGATGACAAATGCGAGGACAAAAATCATTTGAAAAATCTCATGCATAACATGAGTACATAAACTAATAGTAATACATAATAAAGAGGCTTTCGAGAGTGCTTTCGCGTTTTTGCTGTCGTTTTCGCTCCACGTATTGTTCCAGAACTTGATCATTTAGGTAAAAGTTTGATACCCAAGGGAGACAAACTGATAAAATGAAGATTTTAGTATTAAAAAAACACGGTAACTAATGAGGACGATAAAATCACATAAAAAAATGAGTGAAATGGTTTCTTTAATTGGTAGGTATATTTTAAGGGGGTATCTGTATATTTTGAAACTATGGATTCTTATATGTAGGATAGATTAAACAACAGGCTGTATAATATGAGACAAAAGTAAATTGTTATTTCCTCTTACTAATTTTCAAATGCAAGATGCAACTTTTTCCGAGAGATTATATTAAATTAAATCTTTAAACCTGGGTTTGCTGGGTAAATTATTCCTTCATTTTTCCAAAGATCCTCACATAAACCAAGCAGCTTATTTACTCGGTTTTAAGGCATTCCCATAATGATATGCAGAATGACAAAATTAAACTCTTACGTAATTCAAAAGAAGATAATCATAATAGATTGTTTTTATAATTATTCTTGGGGCCAACTAGGCACACTTTCTTGTACAAATCCTGTAATAACTATTCCAAGAAAGGTTTATTCAAAAGAAACTACCTCCAAGAACACAATAATAGCCTTCCCTAGGTCGTCATTTGACCTTTATTACATCATATGATTTATTCAAAAGCAATACTACCTCCAGGAATACCTTTTATGGATAAACCTCAATAAGGGACCTTAAACCAAAAATGGGTGTTATCTTGTAGTGACTGAAACCTGCCTCCAAGAATAGCTTTTCCCATTCTTTCTCAGTTCTCTCTTTCCCGCTAACCAAAACCATCATCAACATGTCATAGTAAAGCTTTGCTTCAGTCAAATCATGTTCATCTTTCTCCTCATCGATCACAATATCAATGATAATCACCTTTCCTCCCTCACCTTGGCTTGCATTAATAGCTTCTCTGCATTTCTTCAGAATCTTCCTGCACTCCTCATCGTTACACGCATGTAAAACCAACTGCCAATAACAGCTCATTTAAACTATCAGAAAACTAAAAAAAGGCACAATTTAGTGTATAGATTACTAGTTCAACAAGAAAATTAATATGGCATTTTTATCAATTACTCCCATGAATAAGATTTCTAACATCTATGATTGTCGATTACAGAAACAATTATTAGTCAAAAACTAACATGCTATCATTGAAGAATACAAAAGTACCCATTAGTCATGAAGTTAAGAGGAGGAGCTAAAAGTTATAAAGAAGTCAGAGATTGAAAAATCTGATTCTTGATTTAAAAAAAAAAAAAAAAAAACCAAATGAGTGGTATATGCATCATCCGGACGGGTTTTAATTGAAAATAAATGCTACTAGAGGGTAAACTAGTTTTTACAAGTCACTACAAGAAACCAACAGAATTTTGATCAAGGAGGAAAAAGTCCATACCCTAAGTAGAATGGAATCTGCAGAAGGGATATTCTGAAACATATCACCTCCAACAAATTTCAAGTTCTCAGTGTCTGGCAAGTTAGCTACAACATGTGGAAGGTCAAAGACTGTGCATTTCAATTGAGGGAAAGCCTCACCTAAGATCTTGGAAATTGATCCTATGCCACCCCCAACATCGACGAGTGAACGCGCCCCCTCAAAAATTGGTTTGCAGTCTCTAATAACCAACTTTATCATCTGAGAATCATTGGCCATCGCATCATTGAAAAGTTTGTTAAAATCCGGGTTCCGATTCGTATAGCCCCAAAACTCCACACCATGTTCTGTCTCAAAGGCCGTGAGCTTATTCCCGCGAAACCAATCTCCCAAGAGATGCCATGGGGTCACTACAGCTGGATCAAGCGCTGCAAGAAGAAGATGTGACAAACAATTGGCCTTATTCTTGAGAAGCAAAGTAGAACGTGGTGTGAGAACATACGCTTCTTCTTGATCATCATCAGGAATTTTTGTTGCAGCAAAGATGCCCGAGAGAACTAGTACGCGCATAAGCCGGTATACATAACTGGTTTTAACTGGGTGAATCTCAAGTGCTGAGATCAATTCAGGAAGAGTAATGGGCTGACCATGTTTGTGGATTATATCTGGTATTCCTAGCTGAACTGCACACTTGAGTGACATTGAACTTATGTAGTTGAAAACATGCTTATACAAATGAGATTGAGCTTGGAACATTTCACTTGCTGCCTCACCATGAAAGAGTTCCATGATTTTGCTGATCCCTCAAGTGCCTCACAGAAAAGTACTCCTCAATTCCCTGGTTGTGTGGTGGGAGATTGTTATCAGATATTTATCGTTTCAACCTTTCACATGATCGTGGTTTCTAGAGTTAAAAAGAAAAGTTGCTTAGGGAAAACGTTTTTCATATGGCTCTTGACAAATGGAAGCATACTCAGCAGGCCTTTCACATGATCGTGGTTTCTAGAGTTAAAAAGAAAAGTTGCCTAGGGAAAACGTTTTTCATATGGCTCTTGACAAATGGAAGCATACTCAGCAGGCCATGAATAAATTAAATGAAAATTAGGTGAGAATCAAGCCAAGTTCACTAAAAATGGGAAAATATATATAGTTTTTGTCTCAGCAACCCTCAAGTCCCTCACAGAAAACGAAAAGTTCTGCGTGTTTGCTTGTACGGGGGAGAGATTTTTATATCATTAAAATTTTCTATTTTAATATTACACATAAGCCCACTCTACTTGACCAGTAAATGACAGAGCTGGCAATAATCTTATAATTCAAATTTTTCTAAGACTTAATACTGCCATTTTAAGTTTAGTTGGTTGGGTCCTGAAATCAGTTTCAGATTATTGTTATGAAAAACTATGTTTGCATGGTTTTCAAGTTTATAATTTTTTATTTTCTATATAGGTTTCGATAATTTTTATGAAACTATGTCTATTAGAAAATCACATGTTGCATTAATACTAAAAATTATTTTAAAATTGAATAAATTTGCATAAATTAATTTGTTTTTAGAGATAATATTTTAAAAACAAACTAAATTAATTTACAACCTAACATTCCTTTTACTTCTTTTCCATTTTTCCATTTACATAGAGAATTAAAAATCAAAAAAAAAAAACCTATAAGTATTAGTCACTGATAGGATTTTGACTCAAATCCTCGTAAGAAAGAATTCTAATTGGTTTGGAAAAAGTAGTTTTCTACTTTATAGTTAATTGTTCTAGTAGAAGTAGTACTAGTTTCTTAATGGATTATTTTTTTGTACAAATAGTAGTTGTAGTCTACTGTGATGTTGCTATTCTTTACCTAATAGTATTAGAAAAATATCTTCTACATAAAGGGGGTCCTATAGAAGGTTTGAGGCACCCTTATAATTCTAATATACTTTTTAAACCAGAACGATTTACAATTAGAGTTAGGTTGAGAGCTTTGGGTGTATTGGAGATTTTAGGTTATGAGGTTGTCAAGGTAATAATTTTATTTTTCCTAAAGTTGTTGCTAAGGATTAATAAAATTGTGAGTTTATTGGTGGCGTAGGCAAAGAGGTTGTTGAAGCACATTAAATTGTTGTGCTTGATATTTGTTTTTTTATTTGCCTACTTTAATATTGTAAGTTTTTGTAGGTATATTTTAGAGGAAAAATCCCAATAAGTGGTTTCAGAGCCTGCTCATCTATTTGAAGAAATTGTGTATTACTATTTGTTGCGTCTGCACCATCATATCAACGGATATACCTAAATTTGAGATTCTTTTATTTAATGGAAGAAATAATTGTACTCTGTGGCGAGTACAATTCGAGATCTTTTAGTGCAACAAGATCTTGATTAGGCTTTAGAAGAAGAAAAGACAGAAGAGGTGACTGATAGAAATTGACAATCGATTCAAAGGCTATGAGCTCTTACTCTCGAGATCAAATGAAGGAAACTACACCCAATAGTTTGTGGGATAAGCTTGAGAGATTCTATGCGTCAAATTTTCAATCAGTGGAAATTTCTTGATTTACATGCGGTGCAGCCAAGAATTCCCCGGCCTGCAGTCCACTTAAGTTTATTGTGAACAAAATATTATTAGGTTTTATAAGAAAGGAGTTAAATAAATATAAAGACAACTCTTGGATTGAATTTAATCCAGTTTTAGGTCCATTTTTTTTTTTATAAAACTCTTCAAGACAAATTTTACTCTAAAGAGATTTAAGAAACTGCATTTAATCACCAAACGTCATCGAAGAAATGCAGAACTCAAAAGTGATTTGATTCACGTGTATTCATGAATCATGTGAGAGTGTGATGCAGGAGGATACGAGTCAGATGATGCTGAGTTGTCAGATAGCACATTGTTGGCACTGAGATACCTTGAGTTGACAGATCAGTGCAAAGATGGCAAGTGGATTACCTAGAATGGTTTACATCGTTTAGCGGGCCACAGGCTCGGATCGGGCCCCGGAGATCCCAGTCTGATTGGAAACGGGCCTCCGGGCAAAACACAGGATTTTAACCTGAGCATGGTTGTTTTTAAGCCAAAAAACGACGTCTAGGCCTTCAATTTTACAGTTTTCAGTTTTTAGGAAACTTTCCATTTTCGATTTCATTTCAGAATTAGTATTTTCCATAATTTTTCCCCAAATTTATGTTTTCGGTGATTTTTGCTTTTTTTAGCTTTGGCCTTATAAATAAGAATTCACGTACGGAAAAAATATTATTATTGGTACTTGCATAATTTTAAATTAAACATCAGAGGTGTTTCTCAGTGTTTTTAGGGTTTCTTTTGTGTTTTCCCTGTGAAATATCTGTTGAAACTAGCCTGCAGAATAATCTTTATTATGTCCGGCGTCAGAGTGAGAGATATATAAAAGAGTTAAATACTTGGGTCATGATTAGTACAAAAGAAAAATAGAAGAAAGGACGACGGAGAAGGAAAAAAAGCGAAGATGAAAGCAATTTGGCTATGGCTTTTAAGGTTTGGGGATCTTGCACTTTAATACACATGTTTTTAATTTTGACACATTAACATGAGTTTTTAACACAAGGCTTGTAAGAGAAATAAGAAAAAGGAGAAAAACATTAGTCACATGTGTTTGTTTTATGAGTAAAGTATCGAAAGATCTACGACAAATACTTTCATAATTTGGAGGAGAACTTTAAAATGTATTCAACAGTCGGCGTATTTGGTAAAAATTAAGAATGATGACAAAAATCATTTGAAAAATCTCATGCATAACATGAGTACATAAACTAATAGTAATACATAATAAAGAGGCTTTCGAGAGTGCTTTCGCGTTTTTGCTGTCGTTTTCGCTCCACGTATTGTTCCAGAACTTGATCATTTAGGTAAAAGTTTGATACCCAAGGGAGACAAACTGATAAAATGAAGATTTTACAATTAAAAAACATGGTAACTAATGAGGACGATAAAATCACATAAAAAAAATGAGTGAAATGGTTTCTTTAATTGGTAGGTATATTTTAAGGGGGTATCTGTATATTTTGAAACTACGAATTCTTATATGTAGGATAGACTAAACAACAGGCTGTATAATATGAGACAAAAGTAAATTGCTATTTCCTCTTAATAATTTTCAAATGCAAGATGCAACTTTCTCCGAGAGATTATATTAAATTAAATCTTTAAACCTGGGTTTGCTGGGTAAATTATTCCTTCATTTTTCCAAAGATCCTCACATAAACCAAGCAGCTTATTTACTCGGTTTTAAGGCATTCCCATAATGATATGCAGAATGACAAAATTAAACTCTTACGTAATTCAAAAGAAGATAATCATAATAGATTGTTTTTATAATTATTCTTGGGGCCAACTAGGCACACTTTCTTGTACAAATCCTGTAATAACTATTCCAAGAAAGGTTTATTCAAAAGAAACTACCTCCAAGAACACAATAATAGCCTTCCCTAGGTCGTCATTTGACCTTTATTACATCATATGATTTATTCAAAAGCAATACTACCTCCAGGAATACCTTTTATGGATAAACCTCAATAAGGGACCTTAAACCAAAAATGGGTGTTATCTTGTAGTGACTGAAACCTGCCTCCAAGAATAGCTTTTCCCATTCTTTCTCAGTTCTCTCTTTCCCGCTAACCAAAACCATCATCAACATGTCATAGTAAAGCTTTGCTTCAGTCAAATCATGTTCATCTTTCTCCTCATCGATCACAATATCAATGATAATCACCTTTCCTCCCTCACCTTGGCTTGCATTAATAGCTTCTCTGCATTTCTTCAGAATCTTCCTGCACTCCTCATCGTTACACGCATGTAAAACCAACTGCCAATAACAGCTCATTTAAACTATCAGAAAACTAAAAAAAGGCACAATTTAGTGTATAGATTACTAGTTCAACAAGAAAATTAATATGGCATTTTTATCAATTACTCCCATGAATAAGATTTCTAACATCTATGATTGTCGATTACAGAAACAATTATTAGTCAAAAACTAACATGCTATCATTGAAGAATACAAAAGTACCCATTAGTCATGAAGTTAAGAGGAGGAGCTAAAAGTTATAAAGAAGTCAGAGATTGAAAAATCTGATTCTTGATTTAAAAAAAAAAAAAAAAACCAAATGAGTGGTATATGCATCATCCGGACGGGTTTTAATTGAAAATAAATGCTACTAGAGGGTAAACTAGTTTTTACAAGTCACTACAAGAAACCAACAGAATTTTGATCAAGGAGGAAAAAGTCAATACCCTAAGTAGAATGGAATCTGCAGAAGGGATATTCTGAAACATATCACCTCCAACGAATTTCAAGTTCTCACTGTCTGGCAAGTTAGCTACAACATGTGGAAGGTCAAAGACTGTGCATTTCAATTGAGGGAAAGCCTCACATAAGATCTTAGAAATTGATCCTATGTCACCCCCAACATCGACGAGTGAACGCGCCCCCTCAAAAATTGGTTTGCAGTCTCTAATAACCAACTTCATCATCTGAGAATCATTGGCCATCGCATCATTGAAAAGTTTGTTAAAATCCGGGTTCTGATTCGTATAGCCCCAAAACTCCACACCATGTTCTGTCTCAAAGGCCGTGAGCTTATTCCCGCGAAACCAATCTCCCAAGAGATGCCATGGGGTCACTACAGCTGGATCAAGCGCTGCACGAAGAAGACGTGACAAACAATTGGCCTTATTCTTGAGAAGCAAAGTAGAACGTGGTGTGAGAACATACGCTTCTTCTTGATCATCATCATGAATTTTTGTTGCAGCAAAGATGCCCGAGAGAACTAGTACGCGCATAAGCCGGTATACATAACTGGTTTTAACTGGGTGAATCTCAAGTGCTGAGATCAATTTAGGAAGAGTAATGGGCTGACCATGTTTGTGGATTATATCTGGTATTCCTAGCTGAACCGCACACTTGGTGACATTGAACTTATGTAGTTGAAAACATGCTTATACAAATGAGATTGAGCTTGGAACATTTCACTTGCTGCCTCACCGTGAAAGGGTTCCATGATTTTGCTGATCCCTCAAGTGCCTCACAGAAAAGTACTCCTCAATTCCCTGGTTGTGTGGTGGGAGATTGTTATCAGATATTTATCGTTTCAACTTTTCACATGATCGTGGTTTCTAGAGTTAAAAAGAAAAGTTGCTTAGGGAAAACGTTTTTCATATGGCTCTTGACAAATGGAAGCATACTCAGCAGGCCATGAATAAATTAAATGAAAATTAGGTGAGAATCAAGCCAAGTTCACTAAAAATGGGAAAATATATATAGTTTTTGTCTCAGCAACCCTCAAGTCCCTCACAGAAAACGAAAAGTTCTGCGTGTTTGCTTGTACGGGGGAGAGATTTTTATATCATTAAAATTTTCCATTTTAATATTACACATAAGCCCACTCTACTTGACCAGTAAATGACAGAGCTGGCAATAATCTTATAATTCAAAATTTTTAAGACTTAATACTGCCATTTTAAGTTTAGTTGGTTGGGTCCTGAAATCAGTTTCAGATTATTGTTATGAAAAACTATGTTTGCATGGTTTTAAAGTTTATAATTTTTTATTTTCTATATAGGTTTCGATAATTTTTATGAAACTATGTCTATTAGAAAATCACATGTTGCATTAATACTAAAAATTATTTTAAAATTGAATAAATTTGCATAAATTAATTTGTTTTTAGAGATAATATTTTAAAAACAAACTAAATTAATTTACAACCTAACATTCCTTTTACTTCTTTTCCATTTTACCATTTACATAGAGAATTAAAAATAAAAAAAAACCTATAAGTATTAGTCACTGATAGGATTTTGACTCAAATCCTCGTAAGGAAGAATTCTAATTGGTTTGGAAAAAGTAGTTTTCTATTTTATAGTTAATTGTTCTAGTAGAAGTAGTACTAGTTTCCTAATGGATTATTTTTTTGTACAAATAGTAGTTGTAGTCTACTGTGATGTTGATATTCTTTACCTAATAGTATTAGAAAAATATCTTCTACATAAAGGGGGTCCTATAGAAGGTTTGAGGCACCCTTATAATTCTAATATATTTTTTAAACCAGAACGATTTACAATTAGAGTTTGGTTGAGAGCTTTGGGTGTATTGGAGATTTTGGGTTATGAGGTTGTCAGGGTAATAATTTTATTTTTCCTAAAGTTGTTGCTAATGATTAATAAAATTGTGAGTTTATTGGTGGCGTAGGCAAAGAGGTTGTTGAAGCACATTAAATTGTTGTGCTTGATATTTGTTTGTTTATTTGCCTACTTTAATATTGTAAGTTTTTGTAGGTATATTTTAGAGGTAAAATCTCAATAAGTGGTTTCAGAGCCTGCTTATCTATTTGAAGAAATTGTGTGTTACTATTTGTTGCGTCTGCACCATCATATCAACGGATATACCTAAATTTGAGATTCTTTTATTTAATGGAAGAAATAATTGTACTCTATGGCGAGTACAATTCGAGATCTTTTAGTGCAACAAGATCTTGATTAGGCTTTAGAAGAAGAAAAGACAGAAGAGGTGACTGATAGAAATTGACAATCGATTCAAAAGCTATGAGCTCTTACTCTCGAGATCGAATGAATGAAACTACATTCAAGAGTTTGTGGGATAAGCTCAAGAGATTCTATGTGTCAAATTTTCAATCAGTGGAAATTTCTTGATTTACATGCGGTGCAGCCAAGAATTCCCCGGTCTGCAGTCCACTTAAGTTTATTGTGAACCAAATATTATTAGGTTTTATAAGGAAGAAGTTAAATAAATATAAAGACAACTCTTGGATTGAATTTAATCCAGTTTTAGGTCCATTTTTTTTTTTATAAAACTCTTCAAGACAAATTTTACTCTAAAGAGATTTAAGAAACTGCATTTAATCACCAAACGTCATCGAAGAAATGCAGAACTCAAAAGTGATTTGATTCACGTGTATTCAGGAGTCATGTGAGAGTGTGATGCAGGAGGATACGAGTTAGATGATGCTGAGTTGTCAGATAGCACATTGTTGGCACTTAGATACCTTGAGTTGACAGATCAGTGCAAAGATGGCAAGTGGATTACCTAGAATGGTTTACATCATTTAGCGGGCCACAGGCTCGGATCGGGCCCTTGAGACCCCAGTCTGATTGGAAACGGGCCTCCGGGCAAAACACAGGATTTTAACCTGAGCATCGTTGTTTTTAAGCCAAAAAACGACGTCTAGGCCTTCAATTTTACAGTTTTCAGTTTTTAGGAAACTTTCCATTTTCGATTTCATTTCAGAATTAGTATTTTCCATAATTTTTCCCCAAATTTATGTTTTCGGAGATTTTTGCTTTTTTTAGCTTTGACCTTATAAATAAGGAATTCACGTACGGAAAAAATATTATTATTGGTACTTGCATAATTTTAAATTAAACATCAGAGGTGTTTCTCATTGTTTTTAGGGTTTCTTTTGTGTTTTTCCCTGTGAAATATCTGTTGAAACTAGCCTGCAGAATAATCACTATTATGTCCGGCGTCAGAGTGAGAGATATATAAAAGAGTTAGATACTTGGGTCATGATTAGTACATAAGAAAAATAGAAGAAAGGATGATGGAGAAAGAAAAAAAGCGAAGATGAAAGCAATTTGACTATGGCTTTTAAGGTTTGGGGATCTTTCACTTTAATACACATGTTTTTAATTTTGACACATTAACATGAGTTTTTAACACAAGGCTTGTAAGAGAAATAAGAAAAAGGAGAAAAACATTAGTCACATGTGTTTGTTTTAATGAGTAAAGTATCGAAAGATCTACGACAAATACTTTCATAATTTGGAGTAGAACTTTAAAAGTTGTCAGGGTAATAATTTTTTTTTTCTTAAAGTTGTTGCTAAGGATTAATAAAATTGTGAGTTTATTGGTGGCGTAGGCAAAGAGGTTGTTGAACCACATTAAATTGTTGTGCTTGATGTTTGTTTGTTTATTTGCCTACTTTAATATTGTAAGTTTTTGTAAGTATATTTTAGAAATAAAATCTCAATAAGTGGTTTCAGAGCCTGCTCATCTATTTGAAGAAATTGTGTGTTACTATTTGTTGCGTCTGCACCATCATATCAACGGGTATACCTAAATTTGAGATTCCTTTATTTAATGGAAGAAATAATTGTACTTTGTGGCGAGTACAATTCGAGATCTTTTAGTGCGACAAGATCTTGATTAGGCTTTAGAGGAAGAAAAGACAGAAGTGGTGACTGATAGAAATTGACAATCGATTCAAAGGCTATGAGCTCTTACTCTCGAGATCGACTGAAGGAAACTGTAGGTCCAAAATATACTATGGCAATACCCAAGAGGGGGGTGAATTGGGTATTAAAAAAATTAAGTACTTTTTTGCAATCTCAAATAACGAAATATATGCGGAATTAAATCTTTCTAAATTACTAGCACAAAGATGAGAGAGTTTATTGCTTAATATAGAAATGATAATTGAATTATAAAATAATTAAGCAATCAATCTCATTTACTTGAATAATAAATAATTATAAGCAAGTAATTATGAAAGTAATTAAAGAGATAGAGTTAGAGAGATGCAAACTCGATTTATAGTGGTTCGGTAATATCGGAATCCTTCCGACCCTACGTCCACTCTCTTCAAGGATCCTCCTTGAAGTCTTTCACTAAACCAAGCAACTTACGGGTGTTGCTCAAACCGAAACACAAGCAACTTACAGGTGTTGCTCAAACCGTACAATCCCCTTCCTCTCGGAAGTAATCCTCTTCCTCTCGGAAGTAATCCCTTTACAATAAAAGCTGTAAAGTAAATGGTAGAGAGACAACAAATGAAAGCTTATACAACTGAATAATGTCTCTCTTTCAAAGAAAAGCTTGAAGAATAGCTCAACATGAGTATTTCAAAGCTTTTTTGAGTTTCAAAGAATGAATGACTTGATTGTGTGTGTTCTTCTCTTTTTGAATGTCTTCTCCTCCTTGTTGAATGCTGAATTGAGTGGGTTTATATAGCAATCAATTAATATGGCCGTTAGACTTTAATTTGAATTGATTGTGCCTTTAAAATCTTAGATTTCGAGTCCCAACGGTAATATTTTTGAACTACCAGTCGACTGGGTCGTGATACCAGTCGACTGGGTCCTCTTAAAAATTCACATTTTTGCTGCTGCAGTGTTACCAGTCGACTGGTAAGTCATCCCAGTCGACTGGGAACCTTCTGCCACTTTTACCAGTTGACTGCACTATTCACCCAGTCGACTGGGTCACTGTTGGAGCGCTGCTATAGTGATTTCTGGATGAACAGTATTTTCAGCATAATTTTCTTCATATCTCTTTATTCTTTTTGGATTTTTGAGTTCCAAAAAATCTCCTAATTTAATCAAACTTTCTTGCACATTAAACACACAAGTTAAACACTTCAAAAGTGTTTTGTTATCATCAAAATTAATCTAATCAATTTCTTGATTGAGGCATTTTTGATGATGACAAAACATATTACAAATTTAAGCATAATGTGTATGCTAGATATATGAAGAATGATATATTACAAATGCTCAAGTAATTTTCTATGCCAACATAAATTCTTCTTAAATTCAATTAGAGAATGTTAAGTATTGAGCCCAAAGAATTTATTTGCTTTTAATAAAATTACTTGGAGATTTTATATCTTCAATTAATTAAGACTATATAATAAAATGCAATGCAAATATAATTAGCTCCTAACAATTGAAATGGCATCAACATTGATTCACCAATTTCTACAATCTTGGTCACCTTGGATGTATAAGCACTATTAACAATCTGTATTACTTAAGTAATATTCATTAGTGCTTAATTAAGATTTTTGTTACTATCAAAATCATTCAGGGTCAACAGATTGTTGACCCTGAATGATTTTGATAGTAACAAAAATCTTAATTAAGCACTAATGAATGTTACTTAAGTAATATAGATTGTTAATAGTGCTTATACATCAAAAGAGATCAAGATTGTAGAAATTGGTGAATCAATGTTGATGATCTCAAAAGTTAATAAGTTCTCCAAAAGATCAAATTCAAGGAGAATAATTTAAATGCATCTTCAAAGTCAATAGGGATAAATTATAGATTTTAATCCTAAGATATACTTTGTAAGCATTTCAATTGTTAGGAGCTAATTATATTTGTATTGCATTTTATTATATAGTCTTAATAAATTGAAGATATAAAATCTCCAAGTGATTTTATTAAATGCAAATAAATTCTTTAGGCTCAATTCTTAACATTCTCTAATTGAATTTAAGAAGAATTTATGTTGACATAGAAAATTACTTGAGCATTTGTAATATATCATTCTTCATATATCTAGCACACACATTATGCTTGAATTTGTAATATGTTTTGTCATCATCAAAAATGCCTCAATCAAGAAATTGATTAGATTAATTTTGATGATAACAAAACACTTTTGAAGTGTTTAACTTGTGTGTTTAATGTGCAAGAAAGTTTGATTGAATTAGGAGATTTTTTGGAACTCAAAAATCCAAAAAGAATAAAGAGATATGAAGAAAATTATGCTGAAAACACTGTTCATCCAGAAATCACTGTAACAGCGCTCCAACAGTGACCCAGTCGACTGGGTGAATAGTGCAGTCGACTGGTAAAAGTGGCAGAAGGTTCCCAGTCGACTGGTATGACTTACCAGTCGACTGGTAACACTATAGCAGCAAAAATGTGAATTTTTAAGAGGACCCAGTCGACTGGTATCACGACCCAGTCGACTGGTAGTTCAAAAATATGACCGTTGGACTCCAAATCTGAACGTTTTAAAGTAAATCTTTTTCAAATTAAAGTCCTAAACGGCCATATTAATTGATTGCTATATAAACCCACTCAATTCAGCATTCAACAAGGAGGAGAAGACATTCAAAAAGAGAAGAACACACACAATCAAGTCATTCATTCTTTGAAACTCAAAAAAGCTTTGAAATACTCATGTTGAGCTATTCTTCAAGCTTTTCTTTGAAAGAGAGACATTATTCAGTTGTATAAGCTTTCATTTGTTGTCTCTCTACCATTTACTTTACAGCTTTTATTGTAAAGGGATTACTTCCGAGAGGAAGAGGATTACTTCCGAGAGGAAGGGGATTGTACGGTTTGAGCAACACCTGTAAGTTGCTTGTGTTTCGGTTTGAGCAACACCCGTAAGTTGCTTGGTTTAGTGAAAGACTTCAAGGAGGATCCTTGAAGAGAGTGGACGTAGGGTCGGAAGGATTCCGATATTACCGAACCACTATAAATCGAGTTTGCATCTCTCTAACTCTATCTCTTTAATTACTTTCATAATTACTTGCTTATAATTATTTATTATTCAAGTAAATGAGATTGATTGCTTAATTATTTTATAATTCAATTATCATTTCTATATTAAGCAATAAACTCTCTCATCTTTGTGCTAGTAATTTAGAAAGATTTAATTCCGCATATATTTCGTTATTTGAGATTGCAAAAAAGTACTTAATTTTTTTAATACCCAATTCACCCCCCTCTTGGGTATTGCCATAGTATATTTTGGACCTACAATTGGTATCAGAGCCTCATTCTCATTTTTAGGCTTAATATCCTTGAGTTGATCCTATGGCAACTATATTTTTAGAAGGAAGAGATCTTTCTAGTCCACCTCCTCTCCATGTAACAAATTTCACCCATTGGAAAGCTCAAATGAAGATTTTTATTCAAGCTCATGATTATTATGCTTGGTATTTCATTTTTGAAAATGAAAATGATTTTGATGTAAATGATTATAAATTCATTCAACTAAATGCTACAGTTATGAACATGTTTTATAGTTCTCTTGATCAAAACGAAGTTGATCAAATTTCCTCATGTAAGACCGCAAAAGAAATTTGGGATTTATTGGAAGTCATACATGGAGGAAATGAGCAAGAAAAGAATTTCAAATTAAAAAACTTTGTTCATGACTTAGAGCATTTTAAAATGAATGAAAATGAATCAATTTTTGATTCGCAAACTCGTTTTACCATACTTGTTAAAACTTTATCTTTCATGGGTAAAATTTATTCTAACCTTGAACTTGTGAGAATATTTCTTAGGTCTTTGTCAAATCAATGGAAAATTATTTTGACAAAGCATTCTATAAGTGAAAGTTTAGAAGAGCTTATGGAATCCCTCAAGAAGCATGAAAGCTACTTGGATTACAAAATCGATGGTTCCACTACATCCTTACCTCTTATGGAAATTAAAGATGTTAATTATGATGGTGATGAAGAAGAAGAAGACTTCTCGAATAAAGAGATCGAATGCGAGGAAATTGCCAACCTATGTCTTATAGCAATCGACGACGAAAATGAGGTATCAACTTCTTCCTCTTCAAAAAATAACATTGTTAGCAGTAGTGAAGAATTGATAGAAGTCATAAATGAAATGTATGAAGAATTGAAGAAATTCGATTCTAGGAACACCATTCTTAAAAAAGAGGTGTCGTCTCTTTCTAAAGAGATGGTAGGTTTAAGAGAAGAAAAAGATAAACTATCTTCATTACTTTATGATTCTTCTCAAGATCTTCTTAAAGATGAAAATGAAAACTTAAAGAAGAAGATAATAGAATTAAATGATACTATATCTAGACTTATGCTTGGAAAAGAAAAGCTAGATGAAGTGTTATCTTCCCAAAGATCAAGTGGAGGAAAATCTGGTTTAGGATATTCTCCATTGGGAAAGCAAAAATCAAAAGAGAGCTTATTCATGAAAGCCTCTTGTGTAGATGGGGCCTTTACTTCAAAATCTCCTAGCATGGTTAAGAGCACTCCCTCGATGAATGCTAGGAAGTCTAGAAATTTAAATGTTCATACTAAATTGAAGCATCCTAGAAATACTCATGCTTATATGTATGCTCATTCTAGAAATGCTTATACACATCCTAGAAATAATTATCATGCTCATTCTAGGAACAATGTGTATAATCAAATAATGCATTCTGCTCATGCTCATCCTAGGAATTACCATCATGGTTATCCTAGAAACAATATGCATACACAAAATAATGCTAGCATGTATCCTAGAATGCATCATCATTCATTTTCTGGAAATGACATGCATTTTCATACTCCTTACCATAGAAACATGTATCTTAGGAACTCATATCCTAAGCATAATAGGCATGCACATCTAAGGGATCCTAGAAATTTCAATAACCACTATCCTAGGATTGTGCATCATCATCATGTCTATAGAACTCCATATGTTGTTAAGAAAGTATGGGTCCCAAAAGGAACCATATTTTCAAGGACTAACCCCAAAGGACCCAAGAAATTTTGGGTACCCAAAAGTGCAATTGTATATCCTTGTGTGATGTAGATATGTCTCCACACCAAGGAGAAAGGTAACTGTTGGTACCTTGTTAGTAGATGTTCAAAGCACATAACCGATGATAAAAGTGTATTCAAGAGCTAACTCTAAGAGATAGTGGATATGTCACCATTGGAGACAACACCAAAATAAAGATCATCGGGCATGGAAAAGTTGGTAATGATTTCTCTACCCTAGATAATGTATTGCTAGTACAAGGCCTTAAGCCAAATTTACTTAGCATTAGTCAACTATGTGACAAAGGTAACAAAGTCACATTTGAGTCCTCTCATTGTCTAGTTATAGACATCAAGAGCAACAAGATCAAATTTATTGGCCATAGACATGAAAATGTCTATATAGTTGATTTGAAATCTTTGCGTTCTGAAAATGAAAAATGTTTTCCTGCTTTAGTGAAAATCCATGGCTATGGCATAGAAGGCTTGGTCATGTAAACATGAACTTGCTGAAAATTGTTTCAAGAAAAGATTTAGTCATTGATCTTCCTAAAATCAATTTTGAAAAAGATAAAGTATGTGATGCTTGTCAAATAGGAAAACAAACCAGGGTTTCTTTTAAAGCAAAAAATGTAGTTTCAACTACAAGATCTTTGGAACTTTTGCATATGGACTTGTTTGGTCCAATAAGTACCATTAGTCTAGGTGGCCATCAATATGCTCTTGTTATTGTTGATGACTATTCAAGATATACCTTTGTTATTTTTATTGCTTACAAGGATGAAGCTTTCAAAGGTTTTGAAAGGTTTTGAAAAGTTTTGCAAAAAGGTTCAAAATGAAAAAAGGAATTTGTATTTCAAGCATAAGAAGTGATCATGGAAAAGAATTTGAAACCAAAGCTTTTCAAATTTTTGTGATGAGAATGGAATCAATCACAATTTTTCAGCTCCTAGAACTCCTCAACAAAATGGAGTTGTTGAGAGGAAAAACAGAGTTCTAGAAGAATTTTCAAGAACAATGTTTTGTGAAAGTAGTTTACCAAAATATTTTTGGGCTGAAGCCGTGAACACTTCTTGCTATATTTTAAATAGAATTTTAATTAGGTCTATACTTGATAAAACTCTATATGAACTATGGAAAGGTAGAAAGTCTAATATTTCCTATTTTCGTACATTTGGTTGCAAATGCTTCATCTTGAATAACAATAAAACTAACTTGGGTAAATTTGATTCCAAGACCGATGAAGGAATATTTTAGGATATTCAACTACTAGTAAGGCTTATAGAGTTTTCAATAAGAGAACTCTAGTAGTAGAAGAATCTGTGCATGTAACTATTGATAAGTCTAACCCTATTAGTAGTAGAGAAGTTTCCATTAATAATGATGCAGATTTTATTCCAAGAACGGAAACTCCTACTCCCATTGTTGACCCAAAAGTGAGTTCTTCTCAAACAAATGAAGGGATGGCAACTCCAAATTTGGACCAACCATCCTCAAGTCAACAAGAGGAAAATCTACCCAAGGATTGGAGGTATGTAAATCATCATCCAATTGATCAAGTAATTGGTGATCCTTCACAAGGGGTAAGAACTCGCTCTTCTATTATAAATATTTGCAATTATGTAGATTATCTGTCTCAGGTAGAACCTAAGACTTTTATAGAAGCTGAAAAAAAAATAATGATTGGATTATTGCAATGCAAGAAGAGATTAATCAATTTGAGAGAAACAAGGTTTGGAATCTAGTTCCAAGACCTAAGAATCATTCCATCATTGGAACAAAATGGGTCTATAGGTATAAGATGGATGAAAATGGTATAGTAACTAGAAATAAGGCTAGACTAGTTGCTAAGGGATATAATCAAGAAGAAGGAATAGACTTTGATGAGACCTATGCTCCCGTAGCTAGATTAGAAGCTATTCGAATGTTGTTAACCTTTGCATACTTTAATAAATTCAAGCTATTTCAAATGGATGTAAAAAGTGCTTTCTTAAATGGCTTTATAGAAGAAGAGGTTTATGTTGAGCAACCTCTTGGTTTTGAAAATCCTAGTCTTCCAAATCATGTCTATAAACTTTCTAAAGCTCTATATGGGTTGAAGCAAGCTCCAAGAGCATGGTATAAAAGATTAAGTAAATTTTTGATTGACAATGATTTTGTAAGAGGTAAAATAGACACAACTCTCTTCACAAAAACTCACAAAAATGACACTTTGATAGTTCAAATATATGTTGATGATATTATATTTGGTGCTACTAATGAATCTATATGTCAAGAGTTTGCAAAGTGCATGCAAGGTGAATTTGAAATGAGCATGATGGGAGAGCTCACCTACTTCCTTGGTCTTCAAATCAAGCAACTTAAAGGAGGTATCTTCATCAATCAATCAAAGTACATCAAGGACCTACTTAAGAGGTTCGGGATGGAAAGCTCAAAGCCACTTGGAACACCAATGAGCACAACTACCAAACTTGATCTTGATGAAGGAGGTAAAATTGTAGATTCTAAATATTATAGAAGCATGATAGGTGCTTTACTTTATTTGACTGCAAGTAGACCTGATATAATGTTCAGTGTATGCATGTGTGCTAGATTTCAGTCTAATCCTAAGGAATCACATGTAGTTGCAGTAAAAAGAATCCTTAGATATCCGCAAGGAACCCAGACCATAGGATTATGGTATTCTAGAGAATCATCTTTTGAGCTAGTAGGATATACGGATGCTGATTTTGCTGGATGTAGGTTAGATAGAAAAAGCACAAGTGGAACATGTCAATTCTTAGGTGCTATGTTAACTTCTTGATTCTCCAAGAAACAGAATTCCGTTGCACTATCAACCGCTGAGGCGGAATATGTAGCAGCTGGCAGTTGTTGTGCCCAAGTATTATGGATGAAACAACAACTAGAAGACTATGGCATGAACCTAAAAAATATTCCTATCTTTTGTGATAATACTAGTGCTATCAACCTAACCAAAAATCCTATTCAGCACTCTAGAACCAAGCACATAGAGATTAGACATCATTTCTTAAGAGATCATGCTCAAAAAGGTGATATAAGATTAGAATTTATACCTTCAGAAGATCAAATAGCTGATATTCTTACAAAACCCCTATGTGAAGCTAGTTTTTGTAAGATTAGAATGTTGATGGGATTGCTTGATTTTGATAAACTGAATGCTTGATTGCATTTCATTTCATCATTTGCATGATTGACATTGAGTGAAAGAGTATTAATCCATGTTTAAATATTTTCCTCACTAAAAAATGTCATAGATAAACAAATTCGTGCCAAAAATTCAAGACTGGAAATTTTACTAATGGTTCAGTCGACTGGTAAATGTGCTCCAGTCGACTGGTAAGTCACTGCCTGATTGTCCAGTCGACTGGTAATTTTGACCCAGTCGACTGGTAACTCTCTGCCAAAAACTCCAGACGACTGGTAAGTCTTTTCCAGTCGTCTATAAAATCAAATCTTGTTTGGAGCCATTTAATACTCAAATATTAATTGTTCTTTGATAAATTCTCTTTGATTTGGCATTGGATAAATCAAGTGATGAGCTTGAATCTAGATTTGAGAATTATTTTTGAGTTATTTATCTATCAAGCATGAGCTGAATATGAAACTTTCTATTATATATGCTTGAGTTTGAAATTAATGATTATCTTTGCATTGAATTGATAATCATCTAATTATTGAATCTAACATACCCTGAAAATGATATTTGATTGATAATTGAAAATTATACTTCGGTGCATATATGCAGGGGAAGTAATTTTTTTTTCAAATACTTATAGATATTTCCAATTTGAACATCTTTTTGAGTAGTTGATGAGCTTTTTTATCTTGATTATTCAATCAATCAACTACCAATAAGGCCTGTTAAGTTTTATCCAATTTTATTTCTCTTAAAAGTTAAAAATGATTATTTTAGACCTTTTGAAAGGGGGAGAAAATCTGATTTATTGGTAAAAGAGAAAACCTATTGGTAAATCAAGCAATGAGTTCAAACCTATTGTTTTATATTTCTTGATATCTTGTAAAACGATTCTTTTCTCAATATGTTTCATCAAAATATTTTCAATAGAATATTTTGAGGGGGAGCACTTCTTTGAAATCCACCCTTTTTCATTATGACAAAAAGGGGGAGAAAAATAAGGATATTAGAGATCTTGTTAGACCTTATTCTTAAGATTTTTGTCACCATCAAAAAGGGGGAGATTGTTGACCCTGAATGATTTTGATAGTAACAAAAATCTTAATTAAGCACTAATGAATGTTACTTAAGTAATATAGATTGTTAATAGTGCTTATACATCAAAAGAGATCAAGATTGTAGATATTGGTGAATCAATGTTGATGATCTCAAAAGTTAATAAGTTCTCCAAAAGATCAAATTCAAGGAGAATAATTTAAATGCATCTTCAAAGTCAATAGGGATAAATTATAGATTTTAATCCTAAGATATACTTTGTAAGCATTTCAATTGTTAGGAGCTAATTATATTTGTATTGCATTTTATTATATAGTCTTAATAAATTGAAGATATAAAATCTCCAAGTGATTTTATTAAATGCAAATAAATTCTTTAGGCTCAATTCTTAACATTCTCTAATTGAATTTAAGAAGAATTTATGTTGACATAGAAAATTACTTGAGCATTTGTAATATATCATTCTTCATATATCTAGCACACACATTATGCTTGAATTTGTAATATGTTTTGTCATCATCAAAAATGCCTCAATCAAGAAATTGATTAGATTAATTTTGATGATAACAAAACACTTTTGAAGTGTTTAACTTGTGTGTTTAATGTGCAAGAAAATTTGATTGAATTAGGAGATTTTTTGGAACTCAAAAATCCAAAAAGAATAAAGAGATATGAAGAAAATTATGCTGAAAACACTGTTCATCCAGAAATCACTGTAGCAGCGCTCCAACAGTGACCCAGTCGACTGGGTGAATAGTGCAGTCGACTGGTAAAAGTGGCAGAAGATTCCCAGTCGACTGGTATGACTTACCAGTGACTGGTAACACTATAGCAGCAAAAATGTGAATTTTTAAGAGGACCCAGTCGACTGGTATCACGACCCAGTCGACTGGTAGTTCAAAAATATGACCGTTGGACTCCAAATCTGAACGTTTTAAAGTAAATCTTTTTCAAATTAAAGTCCTAAACGGCCATATTAATTGATTACTATATAAACCCACTCAATTCAGCATTCAACAAGGAGGAGAAGACATTCAAAAAGAGAAGAACACACACAATCAAGTCATTCATTCTTTGAAATCCACCCTTTTTCATTATGACAAAAAGGGGGAGAAAAATAAGGATATTAGAGATCTTGTTAGACCTTATTCTTAAGATTTTTGTCACCATCAAAATCATTCAGGGTCAACAGAAACTACATTCAAGAGTTTGTGGGATAAGCTCGAGAGATTCTATGTGTCAAACTACGGGGGAGAGGTTTTTATATCATTAAAATTTTCCATTTTAATATTACACATAAGCCCACTCTACTTGACAAGTCAATGACAGAGCTGGCAATAATCTTATAATTCAAATTTTTTTAAGACTTAATACTGCCATTTCTAAGTTTAGTTGGTTGGGTCCTGAAATCAGTTTCAGATTATTGTTATGAAAAACTATGTTTTATTTTCTATATAGGTTTCAATAATTTTTATGAAACTATGTCTATTAGAAAATCACATGTTGCATTAATACTAAAAATTATTTTAAAATTGATTAAATTTGCCTAAATTAATTTGTTTTTGAGATAATATTTTAAAAACAAACTAAATTAATTTACAACCTAACATTCCTTTTACTTTTTCTCCATTTTACCATTTACACAGAGAATTAAAAATCTAAAAAAAAATAACCTGTAAGTATTAGTCACCAATAGGATTTTGACTCAAATCTTCATAAGGAAAAATTCAAATTGGTTTGGAAAAAATAGTTTTCTATTTTATAGTTAGTTGTTCTAGTAGACGTAGTACTAGTTTCCGAATAGATTATTTTTTTGTACAAATAGTAGTTGTAGTCTACTGTGATGTTGCTATTCTTTACCTAGTAGTATTAGAAAAATATCTTCTATATAAAGGGTCCTATAGAAGGTTTGAGGCACCCTCATAATTCTAATATACTTTGTAAACTAGAACGATTTACAATTAGAGTTAGGTTGAGAGCTTTGGGTGTATTGCGGATTTTGGATTATGAGGTTGTCAGGATAATAATTTTATTTTTCCTAAAGTTGTTGCTAAGGATTAACAAAATTGTGAGTTTATTGGTGGCGTAGGCAAAGAGGTTGTTGAACCACATTAAATTGTTGTGCTTTATATTTGTTTGTTTATTTGCCTACTTTAATATTATAAGTTTTTGTAGGTATATTTTAGAGGTAAAATCCCAATAAGTGGTTTCAGAGCTTGCTCATCTATTTGAAGAAATTGTGTTACTATTTGTTGCGTTTGCTCCATCATATCAACGGGTATACCTAAATTTGAGATTCCTTTATTTAATGGAAGAAATAATTGTACTCTGTGGCGAGTACAATTCGAGATCTTTTAGTGCAACAAGATCTTGATTAGGCTTTAGAGAAAATTTTCAATCAGTGGAAATTTCTTGATTTACATCCGGTGCAGCCAAGAATTCTTCGGTCTACAGTCTACTTAAGTTTATTGTGAACCAAATATTATTAGGTTTTATAAGGAAGGAGTTAAATAAATATAAAGACAACGCTTGGATTGAATTTACTCCAGTTTTAAGTCAAGTTTTTTTAAATCTCTTCGAGACAAGTTTTACTCTAAAGAGATTTAAGAAACTGCATTTAATCACCAAACATCACCGAAGAAATGCATAACTCAAAAGTGATTTGATTCACGTGTATTCATGAATCATGTGAGAGTGTGATGCAGGAGGATATGAGTTAGATGATACTGAGTTGTCAGATAGCATATCATTGGCACTGAGATACCTTGAGTTGCAGATCAGCGCAAAGATGACAAGTGGACTACCTAGAATGGTTTACATCGTTTAGCAGGCCACAGACTCGGATCGGGCCCTGTAAACCCCAGTCTGATTGGAAACGCGCCTCCGGGAAAAATACAGGATTTTAACCTGAGCATCGTTGTTTTTAAGCCAAAAAACAACGTTTAAGCCTTCAATTTTACAGTTTTTAGTTTTTAGGAAACTTTCCATTTTCGATTTCTTTTCAGAATTAGTATTTTCCATAATTTTTCCCCAAATTTATATTTTCAGGGATTTTTTCTTTTTTTAGCTTTGGCTTTATAAATAAGGAGGTGACGTACGGAAAAAATATTATTATTGGTATTTGCAAAATTTTAAATTAAACATCAGAGATATTCCTAACTGAACTGCACACTTGAGTGACATTGAACTAATGTAGTTGGAAATATGCTTATACAAATGAGATTAAGCTTGGAACATTTCACTTGCTCCCTCACCATGAAAGGGTTCCATGATTATGCAGATCCCTCAAGTCCCTCACAGAAAAGTACTCCTCAATTCCCTGCTTGTGTGGTGGGAGATTGTTATCAGATATTTGTCGTTTCAACTTTTCACATGATCGTAGTTTCTAGAGTTAAAAAGAAAAGTTGCTTAGGGAAAACATTTTTCATATGGCTCTTTACAAATGGAAGCGTATGTTTTTGTCTCAGCAGGCCATGAATAAATTAAATGAAAATTAGGTGAGAATCAAGCCAAGTTCACTAAAAACAAGAAAATATATATAGTTTTTGTCTCAGCAACCCTCAAGTCCCTCACAGAAAACGAAAAGTTCTGCGTGTTTGCTTGTACGGTGGAGAGATTTTTATATCATTAAAATTTTCCATTTTGATATTACACATAAGCCCACTCTACTTGACAAGTAAATGACAGAGCTGGCAATAATCTTATAATTCAAATTTTTTTAAGACTTAATACTGCCATTTTAAGTTTAGTTGGTTGGGTCCGGAAATCAGTTTCAGATTATTGTTATGAAAAACTATGTTTGCATGGTTTTTAAGTTTATAATTTTTTATTTTCTATATAGGTTTCAATAATTTTTATGAAACTATGTCTATTAGAAAATCACATGTTGCATTAATACTAAAAATTATTTTAAAATCGATTAAATTTACATAAATTAATTTGTTTTTAGAGATAATATTTTAAGAACAAACTAAATTAATTTACAACCTAACATTCCTTTTACTTCTTCTCCATTATACCATTTACATAGAGAATTAAAAATCTAAAAAAATAACCTATAAGTATTAGTCACTGATAGGATTTTGACTCAAATCCTCATAAGGAAGAATTCTAATTGGTTTGGAAAAAATAGTTTTCTATTTTATAGTTAGTTGTTCTAGTAGAAGTAGTACTAGTTTCTTAATAGATTATTTTTTTGTCCAAATAGTAGTTGTAGTCTACTGTGATGTTGCTATTCTTTACCTAATAGTATTAGAAAAATATCTTCTATATAAAGGTGGTCCTATAGAAGGTTTGAGGCACCCTCATAATTCCAATATACTTTGTAAACCAGAATGATTTACAATTAGTGCTAGATTGAGAGCTTTGGGTGTATTGGGGATTTTGGGTTGTGAGGTTGTCAGGGTAATAATTTTATTTTTCCTAAAGTTGTTGCTAAGGATTAATAAAATTGTGAGTTTATTGGTGGCGTAGGCAAAGAGGTTGTTGAACCACATTAAATTGTTGTGCTTCATATTTGTTTGTTTATTTGCGTACTTTAATATTGTACGTTTTTATAGGTATATTTTAGAGGTAAAATCCCAATAAGTGGTTTCAGAGCTTGCTCATCTATTTGATGAAATGTACGGATTCTTCTACCTCTAGAGTTCTTTTGTTGAAAACTCTATAAGCCTTACTAGATGTTGAATATCCTAAAAATATCCCTTCATCGGTCTTAGAGTCAAATTTACCCAAGTTAGTTTTATTGTTATTTAGAATGAAGCATTTGCACCCAAAAGTACGAAAATAGGAGATATTAGGCTTTCTACCTTTCTATAGTTCATATGGAGTTTTATCAAGCATAGACCTAATTAAAATTCTATTTAAGATATAGCAAGAAGTGTTCACGGCTTTAGCCCAAAAGTATTTTGGTAAACTATTTTCGCAAAGCATTGTTCTTGAAATTTTTCTAGAACTCTGTTTTTCCTCTCAACAACTCCATTTTGTTGAGGAATTCTAGGAGCTGAAAAGTTGTGATCAATTCCATTTTCATCACAAAATCTTGAAAAGTTTTGATTTTCAAATTCTTTTCCATGATCACTTCTTATGCTTGAAATGCAAATTCCTTTTTCATTTTGAACCTTTTTGCAAAACTTTTCAAATCCTCTGAAGGCTTCATCCTTGTAAGCAATAAAAATAACAAAGGTATATCTTGAATAGTCATCAACAATAACAAGAGCATATTGATGACCACCTAGACTAATGGTACTAATTGGACCAAATAAGTCCATATACAAAAGTTCCAAAGGTCTAATAGTTGAGACAACATTTTTTTCTTTAAAAATTATCCTTGTTTGTTTTCCCATTTGACAAGCATCACATACTTTGTCTTTTTTAAAATTGATTTTGGGAAGTCCAATGACTAAATCTTTTCTTGAAACGATTTTTAGCAAGTTCATGTTCACATGACCAGGCCTTCTATGCCATAGCCATGGATTTTCACTAAATGCAGGAAAACATTTTTCATTTTCAGAACACAAGGATTTCAAATCAACTATATAGACATTTTCATGTCTATAGCCAACAAATTTGATCTTGTTGCTCTTGATGTCTGTAACTAGACAATGAGAGGTCTCGAATGTGACTTTGTTGCCTTTGTCACATAGTTGACTAATGCTTAGTAAATTTGGCTTAAGGCCTTGCACTAGCAATACATTATCTAAGGTTGAGAAATCATTACCAACTTTTTCATGCCCTATGATCTTTATTTTAGTGTTGTCTCCAATGGTGACATGTCCCCCATCTCTTAGAGTTAGCTCTTTGAATACACTTTTATCACCGGTCATGTGCTTTGAGCATCCATTGTCAAGGTACCAACAGTTACCTTTCTCCTTGGTGTGGAGACATATCTACATCACACAAGGATATATGATCGCATTTTTAGGTACCCAAAATTTCTTGAGTCCTTTAGGGTTAGTCCTAGAAAACACGGTTCCTTTTAGGACCCATACTTTCTTAACAGTATATGGTGATCTAAGGACATGTTGATGATGCACAATCCTAGGATAATAATTATTGAAATTTCTAGGATATCTTAGATGTGCATGTTATTATTCTTAGGATATGAGTTCCTAGGATACGTGTTTCTATGGTACGGAATATGAAAATGCATGTCATTTTAAGAGAATGTATGATGATGCATTCTAGGATACATGCTAGCATTTTTATGAGTATGCAAATTATTTCTAGGGTAACCATGATGGCAATTCTTAGGATGTGTATAAGCATTTCTTGAGTGTGCATACATATAAGCATGTGTATTTCTAGGATGCTTCATTCTTGTATGAACATTTGAATTTCTAGATTTGCTAGCATTCATAGAGGGAGTGTTTTTAGCCTTGCTAGTGGTCTTCGAAGTAGAGGCTTCATTCACACAAGAGGCTTTCATGAATAAGCTCTCTTTAGATTTTTGCTTGCCTAATGGAGAGTATCCTAACCCGGATTTTCCTCCACTTACCCTTTGGCAAGAAAGCACTTCATCAAGCTTTTCTTTTCCAAGTATAAGCCTAGATATAGTACCATTCAATTCTAATATCTTATTCTTTAAATTCTCATTTTCATCTTTTAGGAAATCTTGAGAAGCATCATAAAGCAATGAAGATAGTTTATCTTTTTCTTCTCTAAGACTTATCATTTCTTTAGAAAGAGATGATACCTCTTTCTTAAGAGTTGAGTTTCTAGAATCGAATTTCTTCAATTCATCATGCATTTCGTTTATTACTTCTAGCAGTTCTTCACTATTACTCACAATATTATTCTTAGAAGAAGGAGAAGATGATACCTCATTTTCATCGTCGATTGCCATGAGACATAGGTTGGTAGTTTCCTCGTATCCGATTTCTTTGTCGATGATTCTTCTTCTTTTTCGTCATCGCTCCAAGTAGTTGCTATCATGGCTTTCTTCTTGAAGCTCTTGTATGGTTTGTTTGAAACCGTACAATCAGCCCTGATGTGACCGGGCTTCCTGCAGCCATAACTTATAAGTGGTTCCTTTTTGAAGTGGGATCCTTTTGTATAAGGTTTCTTGCTTTTCTTCAAGAACCTATGGAACCGTTTGGTGATTAAGACCATTTCACCATCTTCCTCGCTGCTCTCTGCTTCTTTTTTGATCTATTTCTTTGTTGCTCGTAGAAGCTTTGAGAGCAATCTGTTTTTTCTTCGTCTCATCATTATTGATGATGGGAGTCATTTCTTCCATCTCATATATCAACAATGACCCAAGTAGTGTCTCAACATCAAGTTTGTCAATATCTTTGGCCTCCTAGATGGCTGTCTTCTTTGGTTTCCATGAAGGTGGCAAGGATCTCAAGATTTTTCTGGTTAGTTCAAACTCTTCAATATTCCTGCCAAGCAGCTTTAAACCATTTACAATAGTTGTGAACCGTGAGTGCATTTCATAAATTGTTTCGTTAGGAGACACATTAAAGGATTCATATTCAGAAACTAGCATATAGATTTTTTATTTTTTGACTTCACTAGTTCCTTCATATGTAATTTTCAGTTTATCCAATATCTCTTTAACATAAACACATGCAGAGATTTTATTATATTCATAAATATCTAAAGCACAATGTAAAATACTTATTGCTCTACTATTGAGAGATATCATTCTATAATCCTCGTCAGTGTACTCAGTTTTGAGTTTAGGCATTGTATGATTGATCTCTCCAATAGTTATTTCCTTTAAAGGAATTCTAGGTCCTTCTTCAATGACTCTCCACAGATTATAATCTTGTCATTCGACAAAGATTTTCATTCTGTTTTTCTAATAGTTATAGTTAGAGCCATTGAACAAAGGAGGTCTAGTATAAGAGTGTCCCTCAGAACAGCTATTTGCTGCCATCGGATCAACTCAAGGATTTTAAGCCTGAAATTGAGAACGAGACTCTGATACCAATTGTAGACTGAGGTTTCAACCCAAGAGGGGGGGTGAATTGGATTTTTAGAAACTTTTGCAGAATAAACACAAGTTTATAAAAACATATAACCAACAAGTAATTAAACAAGTAATGTGCTGTAAATAAAGAGTTTAAGGAGTAGAGAATGCAAACTCAGATTATAGCGGTTCGGCAATATCGGATTTGTTTCGACCCTACGTCCACTCTCTTCAAGGAACCTCCTTGAAGTAATCCAATAAGAAACTTAGTCGTACAACTTCACCGGTGTTGTACAAACCTTACAATACCTTCCTCTCGGAAGTTATCTCCTTCCTTTTGAAAGTAATCCCTTTCCTTTCGGAAGTAATCCCTTTACAATAAATGTTGTAAAGCAAATGGTAGAGAGACAGCAAATGAAAGCTTATACAACTGAATAATGTCTCTCTTTCAAATTAAAGCTTGAAGAATGGCTCAGCAAGAATATTTCAAAGCTTTTTGTGCTTCAAAGAGTAAATGACTTGATTGTATGTGTTCTTATTTTTTGAATATCTCTAGCTCTCTATTGAATGCTCAATAGAGTGGGTTTATATAGCCATCAATTAATATGGCCGTTGGGACTTTAATTTGAAAAGATTGTGCCTTTAAAAGTTCAGATTTTGTGTCCAACAGTCATATTTTTTGAACTACCAGTCGATTGGGTCGTGATACCAGTCGACTGGGTTATCTTGAAAAATCTCATTTTTAAAGTTTCTGGGGTACTAGTCGACTAGGTTAATCCATCCAGTCGACTGGGGACTCACTGTCTGTTTTACCAGTCGACTGGTATGTCTTACCCAGTCGATTGGGGACTTACTGTCCCATATACCAGTCGACTGGTATATGTACCCAGTCGACCGGTATATGTACCCAGTCGACCGGGTTGTCTTCCAACCCAGTTTTTCTGTTTTCGAAAAGCTTTTAACTTGTAAATGTTTGTTCAAAAAGTTTTTTTAAAAATATTTTGTGTGCGAGCCATTGAACAAGCTATTACAATATACAAGTGAAACTTACACTGGTTTTAATATCTTAGACCTATACTAGTTATTCAGTCTTCATTTGAAAGAATGATTCGGTTAGAGTTCTTGCATCTTGATCTTTGGTTGAGTGTTTTTGTTGCTTACTACACTTAGATTGAATTGTTAGTATATTAACAGTTGTGTTTTGGCATCACTAAAATACAAGTGAGGGTCAACACGTCCAAGGCGGTGGTGACATGGATGCCCAGCTGGGTGGGTAAAGATGCCCACGAGGCCCAGCTGCATGGCTTTGATGTCTTGGTTAGGGGCTATCCACGCATGAGGCGCCCTTTGTGTTAAGGGTGATGTAACTTGGAGGGCGGTGATGACTTGGGGTCCAGCTGTCCGGGCCTGGGTCATCCGCGTGTCGCCCTGCTGTCTAGCTTTGGGATGGTCCACGTGTCGTCTCTCTATTGAGTGTGTGTTTTTTAGCAATATCATGTTGTTTTACCTGATAGTTGCATTGTTCTTGTTCTATGCTTACTTGAGTGGAGAGGTTTTTGTGTGGCAAACAGTTGGGTTTGTTGGGTTCTATCTGTTTTTTGTTGGGTTTGTATTTTGGATGGATTTGGGGATTGATGGTGGTGCAGGGAGACAGAAGAGTGGTCGGGGAGATGATGATATGGAGAAGGGATTGGTGGCTGCCAAGGATCGCGAGATCGGTAAAATTGAGGGGAGTTTTGAGGTAGAAAAGCAGCAAAGTTTTGGGTTTCGTCGAGTTTATGGAAAGGTAATGTGTCATTTGATGTTTATGCCTCTTCATTTTTCAATTGGAAATATTTTGCAGAATCTTGGTGTTTTTGAGTTGAATCTTGTGGTTAATGGCTTAATGTTATTGCTATAAATGGGGAAGTTTTATTTAAGCTACTTTTGGTGTTTATAATGGGAACTAAAACTGAATTGTATGTTATGGTTTGTTGCTTAATTAGTGTTTAAATTGTGGGAACTACATCTGAAGATTGTAGGTTGGATAAGAAAGTGGATTATGTTGAGCGAAATCTGAAATCTAATTGGGAATTCTTCTGTGACTTTGTTATAGTTTGGATTATTCTAATAAGCTTCCCTTAGATATAGTTGTGAAAATGCACTATGTGATTGCTGTGGCGCTGGCGCTGGCCTGGTGCTGTGCTACTTGTTTTAGTAGTTATGATTTTCCATATCATTTTTTATTGAAATATTTCACTTATTGGGAGCTGTGACTGGATTTGGCGACCAAAAATTGATGATTTTCGTGGGTGAGTGGTAAGTAATGCCATTCTGCTTTTTTATGGTGATTAATGTGCAAGACAGTTGATATACACAAAGCAATATTTCCAGGATTTCATAAAAAAGTTCTCCAGTTGTTTAGACTTTAAACCCTCTAGTTGCGGACCGTTTTAGGTGGAGTCTTTACTCTGGAGAATAGATTTTGTTTTTAGTTACTGTGTAAAGCGATCAAGTTCAAATTCACCCAAAAAAGGAAGTGATCAAGCTCAATGGGGAGGTTGGTGAGTGTTACTATAAGCAGATTGATGATAAGGTTGAATTGTTGAAGTGGAAATATTGCAGTTTACCTTATGAGTGATGTCATTGCATGGATGTCTTGGTAACCTACAATTGATGTTATATCAATCCTAATTCTAGTAAGTGCTAGAGATTGTATAGCTTAGTGATAGGAGATTAGTTTTTTTTATTGGTAAAACACACGCACACACCACTTGCACACGAGACCTTTAGGACTCAGAGCCTCAACCTTAACCATTGAGCCAAGGCCTCATTGGAGTGATAGGAGATTAGTTATATGAAGACGTCAATCTATTTAAGAATATTCTTGGATTGGGGCCTTATTTACTGGTTTTTATGTTCAATTTATTTTCATCTATCCAGGAACGAAGTAAAAGTAGCTTTCTTCTTCTGAATATTGTCGTAATTTTTTTGTTTTTGTCATGTATACAAGTCTTGAGAGCATGGGAGCTTCCTGTATCGTTTCTTCTAAAGCTCACAATCCCACAAACATCGCCTTCTAAATGGAACAGGTTCTACCTGTCCGCCAAAATTGCTATTTGCCCTCTAGCCCTGCTATATGCTTACAACGCATTCATGCCATTAGATCATCCTATAGTTTTTCTCCTTCCAAGCACCCATTTCCCTCTCTGGTTTGTGGTACTTCTTGGAAGCTCCTCTCTTGCACTTCTTCACTTCATGGTTGAAAAAAACCTCCAAAGACTGAGCAAATGCCTGTAGTTATTGTGGCATTCGTAATGAGTGTGTTTTGGATATCAACTATTGTTGGAGAACTGCTGAACTACCTAGCAGCCCTTGGAACATTACTTAAATTACCGCCAGCGCTCCTTGGGCTTACAGTGCTTGCCTGGGGAAATTTCGTGGGGGATCTTATTGCTGATGTTGCAATTGCCAAAACAGGACATCCAGCAATGGCCATGGCTGGGTGCTTCGCTGGGCCGATGTTCAACATGCTTATTGGGCTTGGAACAGCTTTGATGATGCAAACAGCCAATGTTTATCCAAAAGCTTATGAGCTTCATTTCCATGCTGGTATTGTTATGGCATTTGTGTTCTTGCTTTTGAGCCTGATGGGATCTCTGTTAGTCATAACTTGGTCTAGATTCCGGGTGCCCAGATTTTGGGGTTTTTGTCTTGTTGGTCTCTATATTGTTTTTACCATAGTTAGCTTAATCATCGCCAATTTTTCAAGGTGATGATCTATTCCACCAAGATAGATTCAATATGCTGGCTCACGAGGAACTAAGCAGTCACTATTTGTTGGTTATCTCAGCGATGCAGAGTCGAGTGATATATGATCATTATTGTCAGAGGAAGAAGAATGTGAAGATTATGAAGTAGCAATTGGAAATAGGTAGCTTGTCTCTTGGGTCAATGATTCTTTTTCTTTCATTTTTTTTATTGTACCAAGTGGATGAATTTTAAATGTATTATGATTGAAAATTATACAAAAATTATCCTACTTTTAATGGGAAAAGGTTTGAGCAGTGTATGATCTTCACAAACTTTTCTTTTATTCGTATATGTATCCTGGTGAAAAGGACATCCTTACTCAATTCTTTTGCCAAAGTTGTTACTTTTTCCTAACTTTGTACATGCCTAAGTTACGTGTTCACACATAGAGCCGTTACAGAGATAATAGAGCCGTTACACCTTGGCTCGTCTCGTGAGGTTCGCCCGGCTCCACCGTCCCTCGAGCTGACGCGGTCGGCTCTCGTCTGCCGGAAGCTGTTCCAGCGTGCTTGGTCGGTGAGCCTCGAAGAGCTTAGAGGCGTCGTTCTGCTGCCTGGGTCTCCTTCTCCGGCACTGTCGCAGTTCGTCTTTCCATTGCCTTTTCTCGTCTGCCGGTAACCGATGCGGTGAACTTGGTCGAAGAGCCTCGCCGAGCTTTCTGCTGCCTGGTCATTTAAGTTTGCTCGTCTGTCGAAAGCTGCTCCGGCAAGTTCGACGGTGTGCCTCGAGCTTGGTTGAGCCGGTGTTGCCTGGGTCCCCACTCTCCGGCACCGTCGCACTGCCTGGGTCTCCTTCTCCGGCTCCGTCGCTGTTCCCCTTCCGTCACAGTCAATTTTTTCAGGCACTGTCGCATCTCTTTTTCCATTTTCTCTTGTCTGCTCCCCTGGTTTGTTTGGTTCCCTGCACCTTGTCCCTACCGACCCATCTAGTATTAACCCCTTTTTTCGGCGACAGTCCGATCTGAGGGCTGCACCGGCTTCCTCCCCACTGCCACATCTCCTCTAGTGACCTCCCCCTCCTTCTCCACCTCCTCCTCCTCCTCCACCACCTTTGTCTTTACCACCACCTTTTCCAGCGCCTTGAATTAACGGGTCTCGCCATCATCTTAAAGAGCCCCCTCCCTCCGATGGTCCTGCCGTCGGCGGGGAACGCCGGTAATGGTGATTATCCGGTGAAATCTTATGCACATGCAGTTGCTAAGCCGGTGGAAAACTCAACTTATAAAATTCCTTTGAGATTTCCAGTGGATATTAATGGAGAACTTGGATTCATTTTTACGGAATCAGAAATGGTTAAAGCGGCAGAAGATTATAAATTAGCCATTGTTATGAAATTTATGCGTGCAAGACCATCGATTGATAGTATCAAATTGAATGTGGTCAAGAAATGGGGTTTGGTGGAAATCTCAACGATTAGTTTCATGGATGATTATCATATCCTTATTCAGATGAAGAATGAACGTGATTTTGTGCATGGATGGGCACGTGAAGGAAGAACAATGGATGGATATTCTTTTCGGCTGTTTAAATGGACCAAGGAGTTTGATTTACATAAAGAATCCCCATTGGCTCCTCAATGGATTTTTCTACCTCATCTACCAATACACCTTTATCGACGTGATTGTCTTCAAATTTTTGCAACTCGCTTCGGTAAATATCTAGGGACAGATAATGCCACATTGAATCGAACGAGAGCGACGGGAGCAAGAATATGTGTAGAAGTGGATTTGTCTATGGAACCAGTGAAAGGTTTCCCCATTGTGGTTTCTCAGACAAAGTGTATCTGGCAGGAGGCTAGATATGAGAAGCAAGGTTTCTATTGTGAGAAGTGCCACCGACAAGGACATACAGCAGTTGTCTGTAGGGTCAGAAAGGGTCATAAAATTGAAGATGAACTGAAAGAAAAGAAGAGAATTTGGCAGCCGATCCAAAAAAATATATGAGGGGAAGCTTCGGGGGCTAAGGATGGGTTGGATACAGAAAAAAATGTGGTCTCGGCTAATGACAATGTATCGAACAATATGGAAAAAAATTGTGACAAACAGAACAATGCGGTGCAGGTAGATAACAATGAGGCAGTCGTTTGTTCGGATGTTGATATGATCGAAAATAAGTTAAATAAAAGTGTTTATGTAGATAACCAACAGGAAGAAACAGATAAGGAACGTGAGGAAGTTGGGTGTGACAGGTTGGAGGTGATTTCTGAAACAGCACAAACGTACATGGTTTCGGAGAAAGGGCAGACGCATATGGTTCCAGAAACAGGGCAGCCGCAAAGGGGTATTAAAAAACTCCCAATGTTAGCTGGGTTTTCAGATGTAACAAAAAATGTTGCTGATACGGTTGAAACAAGGACAGATGAATTAGCTTTGGGTTTCTCTTCAGATCGGGAGGAAGGAGAAATTACATGCCTAAAGGGGAAAGAAAAAGCTTATGACTCAGATGGAGCTACTCGGTCACATCTTGAATTTAAGGGAGATGGAACAGTGAGAAAATCTCAGCGGGTCCACACCCGTCCTCAGAAATTAATTTATGAGTGACACAATTTTATATTGGAATGTTAGAGGGCTGGGGAGTTCAAAGAAGAGATTAAAGTTGTTACTCATGAAGAATAATGTTTCCATTTGTGCGATTGCTGAACCTTTTGCTGGTGAAAATAGGATGAATGAAATAAGTAGTTTATTTGTCTTTAAATCATTTTTGCTCCAACCAATGTGCCGGGGGAAAGCTTTGGATATTTGGAAGGAATTAGATGGTTTTCAGGTGTTGTCTTACACTGCCCAACTAATCACTGGTTGGCTGATTTTGGCTAATCAAAGAGTGCTTCTCACCTTTGTTTTATGCCAAATGTACGTACACTGAGAGAAGGGCTCTATGGGCTGACTTGGAACATGGACAGAGGAATGATTGCCCTTGGTTGGTTTTGGGTGATTTTAATGTTATTCGTATGGATTCTGAAAGAATTGGTGGTCAACCGAGGCCTTTAATTTCTATGGCAGATTTTAATGACTGCCTGGACAAGTGTGGGCTATTCGATCTCCCGAGTAGTGGAAAAACTATGTCTTGGTGCAATGGGCACGAAGGTGTGGCTAGGAGCTGGGCAAAGTTAGATAGAGCAGTGATTAATAATGTTTTTTCGGCTAGTTTCACGTCGGCTCATTTATTGTATTTGAGCCGTAAATATTCTGATCACTGCCCCATGATTGTGAATTTAGAGAGGCCATCAGTAGTTTATGGTCCAGCTCCTTTTCGTTTTCAGAACATATGGTGTCTCCATGAGAATTTTTTGTCTTGTGTTCAGGAAGCATGGCATCATCCAGACTCAGGTTCCGGATTGGTGAAGTTAGCTATTCGTCTCAAGAGAACCAAGCTTGCTTTACGAGCTTGGAATAAGAATGTGTTCGGACGTGTAGAGTCCAACTTGAAAGCTCTTAAGGAGAGGTTGGAATTTTTAGAAAACCAATTGCAAATTGGCTTTACAGAAGATGTGGAAGAGGACTACTTGGTGACGAAACTTGAAATTAATGTTTGGGAGAAAAGAGAGGCTATTAGGTTGGGTCAAATCACTAAGCACAAATGGCTGGTTGAAGGGGATAATAATACAAAATTCTTCCATTCAGTAGTAAATCAGAGGTGAAGAAAGTGTCAGATCTCTAGGATGGTCCTCGGTGATGGAACAGTTTTGAATAATCCTGAAGAAGTACACCAGGGAGCTGTACAGTATTTTCAAAATTTACTTACTACTTCCGTTGTAGTGGAGCAGGGCAATATAGCCAATATTCTTGACCATGTAATTACAAAAGAGGAGAATACGATGTTTTGTCATGAGCCTACTGAGACTAAAGTTAAAGAGGCTTTGTCCTCTATTCCAAAGCAAAGTAGTCTGGGACCAGAAGGATTTGGCTTAGATTTTTACTTGACTTGCTGGGAGCTCATTAAGGAAGATGTTATTGAGGCTGCAAAAGATTTTTTTCGGGGGTCGCCGCTTCCCAGGTTTTACTCTTCTTCTTTCGTTGTTTTAATTCTGAAAGTGCGGAATCCTTCCAGCTTTGACAAATTTAGGCCGATCAGTTTGTGTTCTGTTGTTTACAAGATTTTCTCAAAAATTATTGTAACCCGTTTATCTCGAGTGATTCTTAAACTAGTCTCACATGAACAAGGTGCCTTTGTTCCTGGAATGAGTATCCTTGATAATATTTCGCTTGCACAAGAAATGATCCATTCTTTGCATCGTAAATCTGTGGGTGGTAATGTGATGATATGATAAAGTTCATTGGGGTTTCCTTCTGAAGGTTTTACATACAGTTAGATTTTTAAATCAGTTTTGCAATTTGATAAGTCAATGTGTGAAGTCCCCGTGGTTTTCAGTATTGATGAATGGGACTTTTAAAGACTTTTTCCAATCAGCTCGAGGCCTAAGACAAGGGGATCCATTATCGCCTTACTTATTCATTATTATGGAAGAAGTTTTAACAAGGTTACTTAGATCAAATTTTGATGCATGACGGATTGGAAGATTTTCCCATCCGATGGGGGCACCTTTGATTTCGCACCTTCTTTATGCTGATGATCTTCTAATCTTTGCTAATGGCTGAAAAAAGTCTATGAAGGGGCTTTTGGACACTCTTGCGATGTATGAAAAATGGTTAGGATAGGAAATTAGTAAGGAAAAATTTTTCTTTCGAAACTTATTAATCCAGCTCGCAAGCATGATTTGTTAAGGAGCACAGGTTTCAAGGAAGGAAAATTTTCGGTGACTTACTTGGGTGCACCTTTAGTTAATGGCAGACTTTTATCTCGTACTGTTGAGCCGCTTGTGGAAAAGATAAGGGAAAAGGTGGCGACCTGGAAGGGTAGATTACTTTCCCAAGGTGCTCGTTTGATATTACTTAGGCATGTGTTATCTAGTATGCCTATGCATATTTTATCTGTGAATAATGTACCCAAGTCCACTATAGAGCGAATACATTCTGTTATGGCCAATTTCTTTTGGGGTGATAAGGAGGGTAAAAGGAAATTGCACTGGCGAGCTTGGTCAAAAATTTGCAAGCCTACTAAAGAAGGAGGTTTGGGTCTTAGAGATCTTCATGAAGTCCAAAAATCGTTACACATGAAATTTGTGTATAAGATTTTGACGTCTGAAGGTCTGTGGGCTGATTTTTTCAAAGCTAAGTACTTAAAAGATGGCCACCCTATGTCTTGTGCAAGGAGAGCTTCTGACTCACGTTTTTGGAGATCAGTTATGGCATGTGTCCCGGAAGTCATGGATAATGTCAAGGTTCTATTGAGGGGCAGAAACTCTTTCTTCTAGTATGATAGATGGTTGGCTTCTGGACCCCTATCAGTTAGGATTGCTGATATTCCAAACAAACAGCTTCGGATTAAAGAATGTTGGGTGGATAATAATTGGAATATTGAGATGTTGAGGGATCTTGTGGGGGATGAGACCACAGAAGAAATTATTGAAACCAGAATAAATGGGCGTGACAGGTTGGATATTTATGCCTGGATGCCTTCCTCTGATGGTAAGTTCACAATAGCTTCAGCTTGGGAAGTTGTTCGAAAACAACAGGAGATTCTGCCATGGCATGAATGGTTTTGGAACACAACTCTGCCAAAAAAATTATCCATATGTTATTGGAAAGCTTGGTTCAATAGCCTTGCAGTGGACGAAAAAGTGCAACAGAAGGGGATATCACTTGCGTCGGCCTGTGACTACTACTGTCCGCCAGGCAGAGAATCGATTGAATGTGCCATGTCTACATTTTGATACTTGGAAGGCTACTTTCTATGCATGGATGACAATGGCAAAGAAGGCTTCATTATTTGGTAATTTAATTGGTCTGCTTCCGTTCATCATTACGTGGTGTTTATGGAATAATAGATGTAAAGCCAGAATGGAGGGGATGAAAGCTTGTGTAGAAAAAGTTTGGAGGTTGGTTAAAATATGGCTTAAAAGACTGGCTACAGAATTGAAGGTGCTTAAAACTTTGTCTGATCAAGATGTTCGCTTGATGACTGAGTTTAACCTGGTTTCGCCCACAGCTGCCACTGTCTGAAAATGCAGGCTAGTGCGGTGGTTGAAACCCCCTTGTGGTTGGGTTAAAATTGATTGTGATGGCAGTGTTAGAAATAACCCGGGCTCATCAGGGGGTGGTGGTATCCTGAGAGATGCTAATGGTGACTTTAGATGAGCTTTTTCTAGTCATTAAGGTTTTGGATCTAATAATGCAGCAGAGCTGAGGGCTGTGTTTGATGGCATTAAGTTGTGCAAAAGTCTTTCGTATTTTAATGTTATTATTGAGAGTGACTCCAAAACCATTGTTGGCTGGTTTAGAGCAGGTAGGTGCACTCTATGGTATTTATGGGACTTTTGGGAAGAGTGTGTTAAAGAGATGCAAGGGATAAATGCTCAGATTGTTCATCAATTACGTGAAGGTAATCAAGCGGCAGATTTCTTGGCTAAGCTCGGTGAACGAGGCAATAATGAATATTATGAAAATTTACATCGGCTACCAAGGTTATTAAAAGGTATTCTTCGTATTGATAAATCTGGTTTGCCGACTATTAGACGTTAGGTTGCTTTTGTTTATTGAAAGTTTCTTTAGGCCTTCTCAGAGGTTGTTTTTCCACACAGGCCTGTTTCGTCTTGTTTGTTTTTTCTTGGTCTGTTCATTTTCTTTATAGTTAAAAAAAAGAAAAAAAAAGTGTATGTATCCTGGTTTGTGACGTTCATAAAATAACTTGGACATTCTATTTTCCTACCGTTGATCAAGTTCGATCATCGAACTTTATAGTTTATACTGAATGTTATTCATGACTGGTGATCAGTATTAATTGTTATTTGCTTTTGGCTTATCGGTATATGCTGCTCATCCTTCTTATCGACCCCACTGCCATATTAATCTTCCTCGGTCTCCATATTGCTGGTTAGAGTTGAATGGCAGACTTGATTTGCTGGCTATTATTCCATTCAGTTCTGTGGCGAGATGTTGAATAAGTAGAGTACAAAACTCTAACTATTTTTAGGAAGAAGAAAATAAAACACTCTAAAGAGAACTCACAAAACACCCATTAGCAAAGCTTTTCTTATTTAGCACTTAGCTTTTTTCTTTTCTGTGGATGATTTACAATGCTTGAGGACTTGGGTATTTATAGCAAACCAAATGAAAACTACACCACACATATAATTAAACTAAATTTATTTACTACCCCACAAACCCATTAAGCACCTAATTATGTTGTCTTCCTCACCACCCATTAAGCATCTAATTATGTTGTCTTCCACACAACCCATTAAGCATCTAATTATGTTGTCTTCCACACAACCTCACCAATAGCAACATACCTAACTTTGCTCCACTTTGTAATTGTAAGCAATTATATCATCAAACTAGCTATGGGCTTGAACAATACTATTGGACTTTAGATTGGGCTGGGGATTACTTATGGTGAGCTAACATTGATTCTCAACATGGATATTATGAGGTGGAGGAAATGGAGTTGGTTTTGAAGTTGGGCCTGCTTTGTTCTCACTCTAAGCCAGCAGCTAGGCCTAACATGGACATTGATTCTCAACACTCCCCCTCAATGTCAATTCTCATTCTTTGCACTGTGCTGAGCTGACAGCGAAACATTTTGAACTTGCTAGTGCTTAAACCTTTTGTGAACAAGTCCGCAACTTGATCATCTGTCTTGATTTGCCTCATCTCAATCTCTTCTTGTAGAACCTTTTCTCTGATAAAATGATATTGCACTTCAACATGCTTAGTTCTAGCATGAAAGATCGGATTCTCCGCCAAACGAATTGCGGACTAGTTGTCATAGTATAACGGAACTGTGTAATCTACTGATTGATGTAGATCATTCATCAGTTGTATCAGCCATGTACTTTCTTAAGCTGCCATTGTTGCTGCCCGATACTCAGCTTCTGTGGTTGACAATGATACCGTCAGCTGTCTCTTGCTACACCAAGAAATCGTTCCTGAACCAAGCTTAAACACATACCTAGTTGTTGATCTCCTGGTGTCATGATCTCCCGCATAGGCAGCATCACAGTAACCAACTAACTTGCAGTCTTCA